>CM046880.1:50762373-51362373 GCA_025667525.1 Glebionis coronaria
CAGTGCTTCTTTTTGCTCCTTGTATTTATCCCTCATCGCTTGAAGTCTCGTGATACGTGCAGCATGCTTATCAGCTTCAGCCTGCTTAACCTGAGCTAGTTCTTCTCCATGAGCTTTTCGTGTTAACTCCATCTCTGCAGCGAACTTAGCAAGCATCTCTTCTTGGGCTTTCTTAGATGCTTCTTCACTTTGAGCTCGTCTATGTAGCTCTTTGCGAAGTTCATCCATCTCTCTTTTGTGATTATCCGTATGTTTATCCAACATTTCTGCCATCACAAATGCAGCCATTGTAGACGATGCAGAGCTGCTCTGGGTTGGTTGAAGAGGCTCGGTTGTGACCACAGTACTGAGAATGGGAGTTATTGGAGGTGGAAGGAATGGTGTTGAAACCTGTCTGGTTGGTAAGGGTTGTATTGGTGGAGGTTGAGTTACTAAAGGTTGAGTAGGTACCATGATTGTAGGAGCACCAGACTCTTTTTCAACACTTGCTGAAACAGGAATGGATGTCTCCTTCGAAGTAGAATACCGTTCAGGTGACCCAAACTCATCAATATCCTCTGGCTCCTCGTACTCTTCTTCAATATTTATCCTTGCACCTGAACCACTACCGCCCGTATCTTTCCTACTCCTTTCAATAGCTATCTTCATTAATTTCCTCTCAGCCTTGTCAAGAGTAGGATCAACAACATCTTCTTCGTCACGTAGAACTAACTCATCAGCCTTACCCTTTCCCTTCTTAACCTCAGTCTTTTTCTTCTTGGTTTCGGGTTCAGGTAAAGCAGCTGGTTGCTTGCGTTTACCTTTACTCTTGACCGTAGTAGACGAGTCTTCTCCAGTCTGAAGGCTTGCTTTTAGCTTCTTGATTTCTAGCAGCAGTAGCTTGTAATCAGCAGAACCTTTAATTCTATCCGTCAGAAGATAATCGGGAATAGGACCAGGAATCACACCACCAGATGGTCCTTCATGCCTTAGATCTACTGTATGATCAGCCTCTTCAGTGTGATGACGACTTGCTGCACGCCTATCAATAGTAACATCATTCTTCATATAATAATTAATGATAAGCTTTATAAACCGAGGGTAAGGAAAGAAATTAGTCTTCAGCTTCTTGTTCTGGAAGAGTTGAAAGGTGAATTCTTCCCATAACAACAATGCATAATCTGCATTTGCGCCTGTGTACATTCCATGGAAGATGTTCATTATTGGACTACGCAAAGCATCATGCCCAGATGTTTTCGGTGTAAGACATCGACTAAGAATACCCAAGATTGCTCTCCAAGGCTGACCTACTTTAGCAGTGGTAAACTCAGACACAACTCGTATGTCAGGACATCCAAGAGCATCGAACAACTCCATGAGTTCGTCTTTAGTAGGATCCCTCGAAAATGCCATACCTTTGGGTGTATCCCGAATGCCAAAAATCTTACGGAAGTCGGAAACAGTAAGTGTCTGCTGCTTGTTGTCGAGAGTTGGATGAATTCCTCAACTGATTGTTAGTCGGAGCTGATCCCCTAAATCCTCGTTTGCTTAAAGTCCTTGTGAGATAAGCAGACATAGTGGTTAACACTTCAACTGGGTCAGTTCCTTGTTTGAACACAGGAATGGGGACTTCATCATCATCACAATACATTGCTTGGTCTTGCTGAGCTGCATAATCACTAGAAGGAATACTCATGTGGTCAGGGTAGCTTGTTGGATATGTTGCATTCTCTGGATAAGAAGAATATGAAGACTGAGCATAAGGTGCAATGCTTGCTGGGTGATGTTGTGAAGCATAGTGTGGTGAAGGTGCATTAAACCGATATTGTTGCTGATGTGAGGTGGGTGGTTGTGGTAGAATCGAGTATTGGGGGAAGGTTGGTGTCATGTAAGGTGATGGATGATAGGCTTGATGTCCCAAGATATAAGGAGTGTTGTTGTGTGACAAGCTTGGTTGATTCGCCATCAAAGCTAAGGAATCAGGGTACATACCTCGAGGAGAACGGTGCATGATCACATGTTTCTCATGCTGCTGAAGAAAAGCATAGAGTTGATCTAAATTGCACTTATGCAAATCCCTGGTTAACTTAACATCTGTAATATACTCACCCCATTCAGCTTGAGGTAAAGTATTCAAAAATTTGGTGTTAACCTGGAATGGAGCAATCACGAGATTGTATACATTCAGATCATTCATGAGAGTCGTGAATCTGAAGTAATAGTCGTGAAGCGTTTCCCCTGGGTTGTACGTGAATCTATCAAACAGATCATACAACTGACATTCCCTTTCCTGTTTGGTAAGAGACGTACCTTGTAGCAACACCTTTAGAGGTTCCCATAAATCCTTTGCCGCCGTATACTGACTTACCATCCGATAGATGTCATGTGGAAGAGCTTGGAGAATAGTTTGAAGAGCCTTTTCGTCTGCATCGGCAACAAGTTGTTGAGCTGGTGTAAGTTCTTCAAACTCCCTTGGTCGAGTCACATTGTTAACCACGATGGTACCATAGTCAAGTGGACCATTTAAAATTGACTTAACCATAAGCCTCCCATATACCGGTTTTCCCTTAAGGTAAGACATCATCCGGCCCTGCCATGCTTCAAAAACTTCTTTGATGAGCATTGGAGGGCGATTATCCGTTCCCGTAATGACGGAAATATCCGTAAGTGATGTCATCTGAGGCATTACTGAATTCGGATTCATATTGTTCACTTCAAAGAGACAAAGATTATCGGTTGATCGAGCAGTGAAGTAAAGCTTGTGAATTGTGTTGAGTTTTTTTTGTAAGAAACCAAGATTAAATCCTCTAATAAATCGTCGAAAAAACAAGTAAAATATCCCTTGATTCGGAACTTTTGTTGATTCGGAAGTGTTGATTCGGAAGATTTTGGCTTGGAATACCTTGATTCGGAACTTTTGGTTCGGAAGATTTGATCCGGAACTTTCCCTTGATTCGGAACTTTTCCCTTGATCCGGAACTTTTTCCTTGATCCGGAACTTTCCTTGATCCGGAACTTTTCCCTTGATCCGGAACGTTTTCCTTGATCCGGAACTTTCCTTGATCCGGAACTTTTGGTTCGGAACTTTCCTTGATCCGGAACTTTCCTTGATCCGAAACTTTTGGTTCGGAACTTTCCTTGATCCGGAACTTTCCTTGATCCGGAACTTTTGGTTCGGAACTTCTTGATCCGGAACTTTCCTTGATCCGGAACTTTTGGTTCGGAACTTTTTGGTCCGGAACTTTTGTTGATCCGGAACTTTTTGATCCGGATGTTTTTGGTTCGGAACTTTGCTGGGTAAACAGAAACTTGTACGAGTATGAACAGTCGATCAAAAAATGATGATTAAACCCAGATTTTTACCAAATAACCCAAAAAGTTTTGTGATTTCTACAATAATAAGTAAAAACTAATACTTATCTACTAATCCCAATCACAAAAACACCAAAAACTCCAAGAATCAAGATGGATCTTCTTAAAGAACACTAATATAATCAAAAACTAAAAAACCACACAAATCATTACCTTAAATCACCCCATAGCTCTTGATACCAAATGTAGAATCTTGATAACCTATGAATCTATGAAGTGGGTTGATGTTTTCTAGAGAGAGAAACTAGAGAGAGAAAGTGAGAGAAACTATGTGTCTTTTTATTCAAGTGAAAACTAGAAAATGAACAACAACCAACCCCTTTCCATGGTAGAAAGGGGTATTTATATCCTAGGCCCTTATTTGGGCTTGGGCCGACCCATGACAAGCCCATGGGTCGGTTTCTTACTTAACTTAATAAGTAACACTAACTACGAGCTATTACAACATTAATAATATTGTGGAGTGACCGATACTTCTAATATACGTAAAAACGTATTTCTAACAAATAGTCATTACCCGCTAGACGTTCGAGCATTTGATGATCTTTTCTCGTGGCATCATTGAGCTTGCGATAGTCGATACAAACTCTCCACCCAGTAACGAGACGAGTGGGAATCAACTCGTTGTGCTCATTGGGAACAACGGTTATTCCGCCCTTCTTGGGCACACAATGGATGGGACTTACCCACGGCGAATCCGAAATAGGGTAAATCAAGTCGGCATCAAGAAGTTTGATAACCTCTTGTTTGATGACGTCATGAATTCGAGGATTAACCCTTTTTTGGCTCTGGATTGCTGGTTTAAAGTCATCTTCCATGAGAATCTTGTGAGTACAAAAGTTTGGATTAATTCCGCGGATATCGGAAATTTTCCAAGCAATTGCCTTCTTATGATCTTTAAGCACGGCGATGAGGCGAGTTTTCTCATCTTCTTTCAAGTCCTTCGCGATGATGACGGGCGACTTCTTCTTATCTTCAAGGAACACATACTCGAGATGGGGCGGCAACTCCTTAAGTTCTAAATCCGGAGGATTTTCGATGGTAGGCGTATTCAAAGTCGGTTCTTCGATAGCAATATCCTTGGGAGATGGTGGAGAAATATTGTCTTCTTTAAGAAAGTTCTCAATGAGGCGAAGATCTTCATCCCAATCGGTGGGAGAATCGTCATGGTCTAAGTTCACATCTCCCATGGTGGCTTCCAAATCTTTCCAAAGGAAATCACTTTCTCCAAATAGAGATAGTGATGAATCAATAGAGGAAACGGTCTCAACATTGGGAGGAGAGGTAGGAATACTTTTACAAGCATCTTTGAAGTGTTCTTCACAAGCCTCATCAAGAACGTCAATACAATTAACACTCTCGTATGAATAAGGCTGTTTAGAAAGCTTTCCCATGTTGAAGACAATTTTATCGTCACCCACTCTCATGATAAGCTCACCGGCTTCAACATCGATGAGAGTGCGACCGGTCCTCAAGAATGGACGACCAACAATTAATGGCACACGAGGGTCCATATCGTAGTCGACGACGACAAAATCGGCAGGAAAAGTGAATTTGTCAACTCCCACAAAAACGTCTTCGGCTATCCCCACTGGTTAAGCAACCGTACGGTTAGCTAATTCCAAAGTCATTTTGGTGGGGACTAGTTCAGGGAGAGATAATTGCTTCCAAACGCTTAAGGGCATTAAGTTAATACTGGCACCTAGATCGGCTAGGGCCATGCAATTCTCTACTCCCGGGAAGTTGCAAGGGATTAAGAAACGACCTGGATCACCAAGCTTGGTTGGCAATTTACTTAAGAGCACTGCAGAGCAATTCTCATTAAGTTGGGTGTTAGCAAGATCAAGAAGCTTCTCCTTGTCGCTAAGAAGATCCTTGAACATTTTTGCGTATTTGGGCATGTGAGCGAGAGCCTCAGCGAAGGAGATGTTAAAATTCAATTGTTTAAACATTTTGAGAAAGTTCGAAACCTGAATATCGTCCTTGCTTTTGAGCTTCTCTTTCCTCAACCTTGATGGATAAGGTATCTCGGAAGAAGAGGAAGTCTTTAAGAGAATAGGATCACTCACATCCTTGGGTGGAGGAGGGGTAGAAGTAAGAGGTGGAGAAATTGGGGAAGTAGAAGGATGAGGAATAGGAGCAGGTGACTCGTTTTCCTTAGTCACAATCACCGGTGGAGGTATAGGAAGCTCGGGTTCCTTGGTACCTTTTCCACTGCGAGTGGTGATTTCTTTCATCTCCCCTCTTGGATTCGCAACGGTGTTACTCGGAAGAGTACCCGAAGAAGAGGGTTGATTACCTTGGAAGAAACTAGCCATCATGTTCCTTTAGTCATTCGTTTGACTTGCCAAAGTGTTTCTCATATCAGCTCGCAGATCGTTCCCTTGTTTCACCATGTCTGCTTTCAAGTTGAGCACTTCCCGTTGGAGATTGTCCACGATCACATCATTAGTCCTCATGTAGGTTCCAATATCTTGGTGTAATGCGGTGGGTTGGTTGGGAGGAGCATTGTAGGCGGGTAGTTGATAAGCAGGTTGTTGGTAAACTTGGTTATTTCTTTGAGGTGGATATGGTTGTTTGCGAGGTGGTTGGTATGGTGCACGAGGTTGTTGTTGAGGAGGGCGATTGAGGTTTTGTTGTTGGTTTGGGTTGTTAGGAGGAAAACCGGGCAGGGAAAGAAAGTTGTTTGAGCGGTAGCTAAGCAAGTTGCGGTCACCTTAAGGGCGAGCTTGATAAGCGGCCGGAGGATAGGTACCGTATGCTGCATTAACATTCTCAGAAGGATTGTCTTGGGTGGCGGTACAAGTGGTGTAAGAGTGAGGACCCCCGCATATTTCACATGGTTGGCTAACAGCATTGACTTGAGCGTCTTGAGCGTTTTTAGCGTTGATGCTGTTGGTATTGTTAGCGGTGTGGGTAACAAGCGATTCAAGTAGCGTAGTAATTTTGTCAAGTCGCTTGTCGTTGTCACTAGTACTAGCACTAGCGGCATTGGTCCGAACACTCTTGGTTTGCACACGAGACTTATTTTCAATAATATCCCAAGCAGCATTAGAAGTCTTAACCAAAATATTACCCCCCGAGGCACTGTTTAGTGAATCTTGGTCATTCATGCTTAAACCATTATAAAAAGTATTAATTTGGTGCACTTTGGTAAAACCATGTTGTGTGCACTTTCTTAAAAGATCTTTGAAACGGTCCCAAGATTCACTAAAAGACTCATCGTACTTTTGTTCAAAATTAATGATTTCATTCCGCAAAGCGGTAGTACGAGAGGGTGGGAAAAAGTAGTTTATGAATTTGGTTTCCAAATCCGTCCACGTCAGAATACTTTGTGGCGGTTCCTTTGCAAGCCAATGTCGGGCTTGTCCCTCTAAAGAAAAGGGAAAAAGTTGTAAATGGATTACCTCTTGTGGAACACCATCGAATTTGACCGTATTCGTGAGTTGCAAGAACCGTTTGATGTGGTCATGAGGATCATGAATGGTACGCCCCAAGAATGGTTGAGCGGAGACCATCTGGATAAAGCCGGATTTGAGCTCAAATTTGTTGGCTGCAATCGCGGGTATGAAAATTGGATCATTGTTGCCCTCCACATGTGCTTGTAACAGTTCAATCATAGGGCGATTGTCCGGTAAAGGTTCATTGTTGTTGTTATTATTGTTGTTGAGAGGTGGATTGTTATTGTTGTTGTTTTGAGGTGGATTGTTATTGTTGTTGTGTACATCGGCCATGTCTAAGTCTTCGAGAGGCTCGGGCTCTTGATAAGACGTTGATCGTGTACGCATGCACCTGCAAAAGAACTAACAAAGCAAACAAGAAATATTTTTGGTTTTTATGGTTTTTTTTTAATTTTTTTTGTATATTTGAAGATTTTATATTTTTTAGGGTTTTTGAAAATTTTTATGAAAAAGTAACGTTCACGGTGAACGGGTCCCAAAATCCAAGTTCTCACAAAAAACTGTTAATCTTAACGAGAAGAGCCGGCAGCGGTGCCATTTAATACACTGATTTTCATAGGGTTCAGATTAAGTTCTCGGAATCTTCTCGAATTGATCACGGTTCAAAGTGGAATAGTTGTTCTTGGTTACTAAAAAAGGGGTTGGTTTGTTTGGTTATCTAATTTTTAAACTAATAACAAATAAATGTAAATGTCGTTGAGTAAAGTAAAAGATTTAAAGATTAAACTAAAATAACGAGTTAAAAGTAAATGATTGAAAACTTAAAGAAAAGATTAGAAAAATACTTGAAAACTTAATGAAACTAACACTTGAAAACTTTGCAAAAACAAGAAATTAAGTCCGTCGGAATCCCTGGTCGGAATCCCGTCGGAATGTGCTGATCGGAATAGTCTGGTCGAAATAACAAACAACACCCTCGCCGGAATGCATGAAAGGGATACCAATCGGAATAATGTAACTGGTGCAATCGGAATATGGGAAACTAGGTTGATCGGAATGTTGCCAAACTAATGGAATCGGAATATGGGAAACAAGGTTGATCGGAATGTTGCCAAACTAATGCAATCGGAATGTAATAACTTGAGTCAAATCGGAATGTATAGCAAAATCCCCAATCGGAATCTCAACAAATCAAGCCAATCGGAAAGTCTAAAACCCTTTTCCGATCAAACGATCGGAATAAAGGGGGGGGGGTGCAGTCGGAATGTACCAATCGGAAAAGGGTTTATACCTTTTCCGATTTATATGGGATTCGAAAATAAGCCAAGGTGATAAGCTATTTGATTAAGCTAACACCAAAACTTGAACGAATCTCTAATGAAAAGGACAAAATAAGCACTAATAACAACTTATCCAAACTTAAAATAAGCAATCTTTTAAATCAAACTATAAAAAGATAAACTTTTTAAGAAAACTTTTAAGAAGTAAATAAGCTAAACATGCAAATAAGCCAATAAGCACAAAGATCTTAAAGCTTATTCGTATGAAAACTTAAGTAAGCATAAAAAGATTAACTTTTTAAGCACGAAATCATTAAGAACAACACGGATCAAATGAAATTCGCACCAAAATTAATCAAAAATCAAAGAAAGGTAGAAAGAGATGAAAGATTAAAAGCTTAACTAGAACTTGATTAATGAAATCAATAATACACAAAGGTTTAATCTTGAAAGATTAAAAGAAAGAAAAGATGAAAAATTAGTGAGAGAAAGTTGAGAACTTTCTCTCTCTAAAACTAGAAAGGAAAATGAAAAATGAAACTAACTACTAAAAACTAACTCTCTAAAATTGTAAGGAGAAGGCCTATTTATAGGTGTTGCTTGTGGGCTTGTAAATGGGCTTGTACATGGGCTTTTCTTCTTCTTTCTTCTTTTGTCTTTACGTCTCTCTAAATAAACGTTTCCGACTTTGGATTTTGAGAAGTGGCGGTGAATAATTCCAACTCGTCTTATAATCTTTTGTTTAATAGACTCGAGTTCTTCGACATATATGAATCTTCCATATTTGGCCCTTTTCTTCGATAAATCTTCAAATAGGCACAATGACTTCAAATCTTTTGCATCTGAAATATGTATAGTTGAAGTTCGTTTTTCTCAGTTCTTAACAAATTGAAAGTCCTAACAAGATTGGGTTTTTAATTGTTTTTGGTTGGTAAAGTTTTTTGGATATTTTATTGCTAATTCAAACAAATCCTTGCTAAAATGAAAAATATCGTCTACTTATATGTAAAACAACGTGCACATACCAAGTTTATATTCAAATAAAATGCCAAATGTAAATTCTACAAACTATAAGGACTGGAAATATAAATTCTATGAAATATAAATGCTAAAAATGTAAAGCTAAAAAGTCTAAGGACTAAATGTGTAAAAACAGTAAACTATATGGACTGAAAATGAAAACTATTCAAACAATGTCACTAAATTCCAACTAATTTGAAACTGCCTAACTAAATGTGAACAAATCTGAAAATGTAGGGACTGATTATTTGAAAACCCTAAAAAGTAGAAAGATTAGCTAGGATTGAAAACTAATTAATACTTCAAGGACCAAAATGCAATTTTCAAATCTTTTTTAACAAAAACGGGTTCACAACTTCAATAAGCTCGTTTGAGCTTATTTCTCAACCAAATTTGATCAAACCAGTTTCAAACGTTTTAAAATCAAATTTTAGCTAGACCTATCCAAGGAATTAAGCTAAAAGTCACTAGAACTCTGATAAGCTAAATTCAATAAGCACAAAATAAGCTACTAGTTAAGCTAGACTTGCACAACTAGATTTTAATGATGAAAATGATTAAGCAGCTCAAAAGAAAGACGAGAAATCAATTCTCAAGAAAAAATATCAAGTAATAAGCTTTGAATCTGAAAATAAGCCAAAATTGTGCTTATGTTGACTTTCGTTGACCAGAATTTTCAAAAAGCTCAAATTCTCAAAATTTATCCAGGAACACTTTTGGAATGAAAATGTGAAAGAAAATTAGCTAGTTGATGAAGTGTAAAATGAGATATAAGAAATCAGTTTGGAATTCATTACAGGGAATTGCATTTGCTCTTATGCTTAAACTTTTGCTTATTTCTAGCTGAATTCTTGATACTGTACAATTTCTTTTTACACATTCAAAGTTCATATGTTGACTAAAAATTAAGACTTGGTTTCAGATGATTTCATCAAGGAACAAAGAAATGCTAAGCATTTGAAAATCAAAACTTTCTGAAAGTTTACTTGTGAAAAACTGACCAAGACTTTTTTATTGACCAATTGCCTTTTTGACCAAATACTTGACTAGAAAATGACTAAAAGCTTGTTAATATGACTTAAGGATTTGAAATGAACCAAAATTTGCCAATTTCTAACACTTGAAAACTATTTATAATCTAATACCAAACACCACTTTACTGATCCATTTCAAACTTTTATAAAGGATTTTTGAGCAAATGATTAGTCTGAATTAAGAGTAGTATCACACTAAGTTTTATAGCTAAAAAGGAATGTATATGCACTGGTTACAAGCAGTTTACAAAGCTAGAACTCAAAATGACTTATAAGGCTAAAGTTACTGATAAAAGCTGAAAAACAGGACAAGTATTAAAGCTAATAAGCAGTTATAAGCTACACAATTACTGAAATCAGATCAAGAACCAACTAGAACACATTTTATCATGCAATCAAGGAGAGTTAAGCTAGGTATGAAGCAGGCATTCAACAATTAAGTGGAACTGAAAATCAGAAAGTGAGACCTTTTGCTTAGGCCTCCTTTGGGGAGTAGAGGAGCGCTGAGCTCTCTAATCTAGTGCTAACCACCACCTTAGCACTAGAACACATCAAACAACTACCAATCAACAACTATCAATCATCAAATCCGCCATTAATGAACTGAATTCTTAAAAATCTGCTAGAACTAGAACTGGATGAACAAAACATGTACAACAGCTACAATCTTCAAAACTAGCCAATTATGATCAAGTGGTGATCATAACTAACCAATATCAACAACAAAAGTAATAGAGTGCAAGGATGAACAGTAGAAAGGTAATGAAGTATTTGGAGGGAAAATTTGAAATGTTTATTGATTGAATTGAGAAGTAGTTACAAATGCTGGTAATCAGTTACAACTAACTATAACAGACTCAAGAGTTTGTCAGACTCTTGAGTTGTTAAGCTAAAACTAAAAGGAGTTGAGAGAAAAATAAACGTGTGTGTGATTTCACACTTTTTCTACAATACAAGAAATGAGCTAATCTATGGTATTTATAGACTGCAGAAGTAAAGTGGTTGGGGTAGGTGACGTGTGATTGGTTGTTATCATTGGATTCGTCTCTAAAAAACGAGCAAGTTTCAAGTTTATACCATCTTCTGAAATTGCCTCTAGCTCAAGAACGATTATGGGCTGTTGTGTTGAAGAAGGTGACACGTGGCAAGATTGTATTGGTTATGGGCTAAGCACACGGATCATTATCCTTAGTGGATAATCTGATTATTGCATGGCGCTTTCTAATTGGCTGAGAGAGAATTAGTACGCTTGCACTGTTTAGATACTGGCCATTTAATTTTGGCGGCTGAGTGGGTAATTAATGAGATGAGGTGGTGATCCTTGTCAATTTATTCCTCACTTCTCATTGGCCAATAGCATATCACACGGATCAAGCTCAGTTTTACTTTCCAAAAATGGCAGAATCAGTCCTCTAACTTGGCAGAATGTAATTTTGAGCTAGTAACTTTATTCTCTTGGCAATTTAAGTCCTTCCACTTGCAAACTTGATCAAAAAGTTCCTTTGACTTGGTTGACTTGAGAGTTGACCAGATCTGACTTTGATCTTGACTTTGTCATATTTACACTTTTGGTCCTTCATCTTTGGCAGATTGTCAAGATAGGTCCTTTGTCTTCTAAGTCTTGTCACTTTTGATCCTTCTTTGTCTTTTTCATCAAATTAAGCTTGATTTTCCTTTGTTTGCTTGAAAATGTATCCTTCTTACCTATTTGAGCACAAACACAAAACATACCACATAATTCCGCTTTATAGCACAAAGTTTTAGGTATTTTTATTGTGTTTTAGGGTGATTTGTTGATAAATTGATATGAGTTTTTGCTCATATCAGCATCTCTTGGACAATGGACTTCGTCTTGAGTCTTTTTCTTCGATAAAACCCGTGCAATCCTATGTTTTCTTCAATATTCATCCTGTTGACTCTGAAAACACAATAAACACAAAAACCACGCATAATTCCAAACAAATGATATTAAATACGTGTTTTGGTCTCGTTTTAGCCAGAAATAAGTAGTAAAAGGATGGGTGTTTTCACACCTATCAATGGTATACCCAGAAGTTCTTCTGGAAATACATCTAGAAATTCTGACACTATCGGCTGATCTTGAATTAATGAGGATTCAGCATCCATGTCATGAACAGTAGCTAGATAACCCTTGCAACCATGTGAAAGTAGTGCGCGTGCTTGCAGGGTTGATATGATTTGTACAGACCTGCCGGGTACGAACCCGTTGTGAATGTACTCTGGCGCGTTAACATCACCGAAGATGACTCGATATGAATGGCAGTCTATGGTAGCATGATGCTTGGATAGCTAATCCATGCCCAAAATCATGTCAAAATCATTCATGTCCAGCGGAAGTGCGTCAACAGGACGAACCTTGTCATCAAACTCTAGGGGAAGGCTCTTGTACACATGGGTTATGCGTACAGAGTCTCTCAAAGGCGTGGAAATACTCAGTATATTCTCTAGTGGCATGGGGACTATCCTAACATTCTTGTCATAGGCAGTAGAAATGACCGAGTGAGTAGCACCCGTATCAAACAGAACACATGCAGCTTGACCATACATATACAAGATTCTAGTGATGGTACCTATAGACTTCTTGGCCTGATCGCGAGATGTCGTGTAAACGCGTCCACTAGTAGGAGGCGACTTGGTATCAGCATGTCCCGATGTACCCTCCATCTCGCCCTTGCGGCAATCCTTCATGCGATGGCCAAGAAGACCACACTTGTAGCATACGTCAATGTCACGGCGACATGGCCTTGGGTGCCTACGGTGACAAGTAGAGCAAAGAGGATGAGTATATCCTCCAACAGGCGTCCTGACTGGCTGAGAGCCAGTGATAGCTAGACGGTTAGGCTGTGAACCTCTCTGGTTCTGGTCCCTCCCGTTACCATGATTCCTGCTACTGTTGGAGTATCCAGCATTGTTACGGTAATTATCATTACCGCCACGCTTATCCGTAGCAGAACGGTCGTGAGTCTGACATTTTACCTTGGGCTTATTAGGTTGTTGCTGAGACCGGTCCCCAGTCTTCTACCTCTTATCGGGTCTCTCTGCTTCCCTGAACTCATCTCTTTCCTGCAGCATCTCCAGCTTACGTGTTGCATCGGCCACTTATGCCAACGTAGCACACACCAAGTTGTTTGCGACCGATGTACGAAGAGCCCACCTGAAGTGGTGTGCTTGCTCTTCAGGAGTACCTGCTGCTGCACCAAGGAAACCAGCCAAGTGAAGTAATCGCTACATGAACTCGTTTCTATTCTCCCCAGCTCTCTGTCGGATCCTATGGTACTCCCTCTTCAGCTTGTCCTGCTCAGCCTTGGGAAAGAAATGTTCCATTACACTATCCCTGAACTGAGCCCAAGTCAAACCAGCCACCCAATCATCACCTCCCTCAGATTACTTCAGTGTTATCCACCATGCTAACACATCACCTTCGAAACGGTAGCATGCCAACTTCGACTTGAAGACGGGGTCACAGCCCATAGCATCGAAGATCTTCTCAATGTGAGCCAACCAGCTTTCAGCTTCACTGGGGCTATCTGTTCTCTCGAAAGCTCGAGGGCGGAGCTTATTGAATCTCTCCAGCCATGTGGCCAATGTTGCTTGAGGAGGAGGAGGAGGTACTGGGTGATGTTGCTGATTGTTGGCTGATGAGACTGCTTTTATAGATGGTCTCATCGTCCAAATCGGGCTTAAATTGCATAAAATATCATCAAAACTGCCAAATATATGCTCGTGTTTGTTGCTTGTGTATTTTAGGTACGGATATTGAGGAAATGACAAAAAGATCACAAGAATCAATCAAAAACGAATACGGGAAACGAAGCCGCACAATGAACCGGGCCCAAATCTGGAATTTACAAAAATGCCCTTGAAGTTTTGAAGACTGGCAACTTTAGTCCCTCATTTTTGAAGACTTGACAAGTTAAGACCTTGAAGAAATCAAGTTATGCAAGAATGGTCCTTGAGGAATGAAGATTGTACAAGTTTAGCCCTTAGAAATAGAAGAAATTACATAAGAAGTCCTTGATAAAAGTTTGTAAACAACTTGTGCCAAAAATGACAAGTTGTGTAAAGTTGTTACAAGTAAAATGGAAGTTGTTAGCTATTTTTACAACATGAAAGAAGTATGAACCTTGGGGGGCCATTACTGCCAGATAACTAAACTTCACCATCCAACCAGAACTTGACACCTCATCAATACCCGACCCTACCCATTACCCAACCCATTTACCCAGTCCAAAACCCGTCCAACCCACAAACCAGTTTATTAAATAAACTTAGTCAAACACCCAGTCAAACTCCACTTATCTTTCCCACCAAACAGATTTTTAAAAATCTAATTAACCCAAAATGGATTAAACTTTCCCTAAACACCACTTAAACCCTAACATTTCCCAGGTACAATTAAACTGAAAACAAAGGGGTTTTATTTCCCCCTTTCCAGATCAATGATTAAGTTCACTCTCACCAAAACCCACATCCCTAATCCACCCCAGACACACCCATGTGACCCCCCAAGATTCCCTGCAAACGTCTTTTTCCCCAACCCCCAAAAGCAGACAAGATGGAGGGCTATGATGATTTTACTTGTCCTCCACACATGATAAACGTCCAAGATTACATAACAACAGCTGGCTACATCAACATCTTCACATGGACGATTTTTGACCAAGAATTGAAGACTTTTCAAAGGGCATTTTAGGGATTTTCTACATTAGGGTTTTAGCTATCTAGAATCTTCCTTTACTTGTATAAATAGAGGTGCCTGTACCTCTATTGTTTCTTGTTCCAGATTTTCTTCAAAATTTTGTAATCCCTTTTTATGAAATTATAAAGTTGGTATTTTTGGGTAAAATATAATTCCTTTTATTATTTTTAAAAGTTGGTGTTAATTTTTGAAGAATCTGAGTTCCATATCACATTTGACAAACACTTTGTGTTTGTTTCAGTTTTTAAAAAGGTTGAGAATTTGTTTGAAAATTTTCAGAAATCCAAGGAACCTATGAAGTGAAAGTGGAATTGGATACTTGGATTTCTGATATTGTTCTTGGTTCAAAACCTTTTCATTGGTTAAAAGGTTTTCAGTTTGTGAAAAAGGTTTGTAAGTTTTCAAAAATCAGAAAGTGTATTTTGCTTGTGTTCTTCATTTTTCTTAGCAGGAATTTTGTTGAGCTTTTGATTGTTGTTCAAGGATCAGCTCAGGCCCCAGCCTGAAGGAAATGGCAAAGCAGCCATAGTGGGGCCCGGATGTGGGTCCCACAAGGTAGCATTCTTTTTCTTCCTGTTTCAGTTTCAGAAAATATAGATTTGGTGTGAAATTGTATGTAAGTTGTTAGAAGGTTTGTTTAATGGTTTGATTCTACTGTTTAGGTGTTGTTATGCATGTTAGAATTGATTAGGATCCATTGGTTTGATTTGTGATTGAGTTGGGTGTGCAAATTTGCATTTCAGAATCTAAAAGGGTGTTTGGATAAGGGTTTAAGTAGGGTTTAAGAACATTAATCTTGCTTAAAACCTGTTTAGACACACTTCTTAGGTAGTTGTTAGGTGATATAGGTACTTGTTTTTCAGTTTGTTGGAGTTTTTATTAAAGTTGCATGCTAAAAAAGGTGAAAACATAGCAAAAATCAGGAAGTGCATTTTCTGCCAGTTTTTGTGTAATTTTGTGCCTCAAATCTTGCTAGTTGTTAGATTATAGGTTATTTGAGGATTGTGCATTGGTTGTATGTTGTTTGAGTAATTATTGTGCAAGTTATGAGCATCTAAAATACATTTGTGTGCACATTGAACCAGCAAACACTCCCAGACCTGTGCATTTGCTTAATCAGAAACATTTTGTCCCTTTTGGTGTTTGAATTTGTGAAGTAGCTTGTTGTTTTTGTGTGAGTATTGACTCCCTACACTCCAACTGAGTGTAGGGGTGCCCTTTTGTCCATCAAAAACACCACAAAATCCAAGATCAAGTCCTCTTGATCCAGTCTTCACAAGTGAAGATATCAATTTTTCTTTGTGTTCATAAACCTTATCTGAACACGTTTTTGGTCCTAAATTGTTTAAATCTTAGTTAATTTGGTTTGGATTTGTGTTTTTGGAGTTTAAGTAGTGACTGTGTTTGAGTTTTAAAAGTAAAAAAAAAAGAAAAAGTTTTCCAAAAAGCTCCTTGGCCTGGACTCGAACACGGGACCCCTCGTTGGAGGACTATACGTGTTAACCAGTGATCCAAGTGCTTTTCTATGCACATCTAGCAAATCATTATCCATTTAAGTAGTGTTTGTTTTTTGGCTTATTTAACAATCAGCTTATTCATAAGCTAATTCCAGCTTATTTCTTTAGGGTTTTTGCAAATTATCATTTTTCTTTTGTTTTTATTTAGTTTTAAGACTTTTCAGTTCAAAAAGTTTTTTTTTTCCCGTATTTAATTAATTTTCTAGGATTATTTTTAGTTTAAATTTTGAAAAGTAATTTAAAAATAGAAAAAGGTATTTTAAAAATCTGAAAAAAAAAGTTTTTAGGTTTTTAATCATATTTTTGAGGTTTACAGCTATTAAAGTTTTCAAAAAGTCTTATTTTTGATTTTATAGGATTTTAGGGTTTTTATCCAACTTTAAAATTTAATATAAAATTATTAAATAGGTTTTAGAAACTTTTAATTGCATTTTTGTCTTAGTTATATTATTTAAGATTTTTGGTAATTTTTTAGAATTTTTTAGTAAACTTTGAATTTTTTTGATTATTTTATTATTATTTTATTATTAAAAATTGAAAGTTTGTTTTTTCTACTTTTTTCATTTTTCTTAGATTATAGACACTAAATTAGGAATTTTGTAACTTTCCAAATATTTTTAGGGCTTTTCATTTATTTTCTAGAATTAATTTAAGTTTTAATTGAGTTTAATAGTTTTTAAATGTTTAAAAATAGTTTTATTTGGTTTTAAAATTTTAAAAAATACTTTTTAGCTTAGTTAGGTCATTTTTGAGGTTTACAAACTCTAAAATCTTGTTTAGGGCTTTTTAATAATTAATTGTGATTTTTAGGGCTTTAATTAGCATTAAAAAGTCGTTATCTAATTAATTAAAAGGTTTTAGCAAGTTTGGATTTTTTGTAAACTCTTAGAATATTATTGTGGATTTTTAGTAATTTTTAGGAATTTTTAGGTTAAAATTTTAATTTTTGTAGTTTTTTACGGTTTTACGTGATCGCCTTTTTCGTCTTAGTTTAATCCGTCTTCGTAACCGTCTTTCTCTTCTAATTTCTATTTTCTTTTCTTAACAATAAAATCATCATTAATCAATTCATTACACAACACACGTGCCTCCTCGAGAACGATCCCCCACAAAGGGTCATAAGTGTTTACGTTTTCCTAAACGTACGCTTAATACTTACCGCTTTTGCCTTCCGTTTCCTAAAGGGGTACAAAAACACTACATCATATTTTTGGCGCCTCTGCCGGGGAGGCGTGTTGTGTTTTGATTTGGCATTTTTGTTTTTATACTAACCATAATTAGTATTTGTATTAGTAGCACTCTACTAATACGTATTATCGTTTTTCGGTTTTTGTGTGAATATTATTAATATATTGTATATACGTAGAACAATAAATTCACAAGTACTCCAAATACGTGAGAAATCACAACCTTGACTTGGGAGGTCATTACCCAATCATTGTATTCGAATCTCAAACCAAAGAAAAAAGGCAAAAATAGATAAATACTTTCGTGAAGCTCGATTTTGAAAAATACAAACTATAAGGTGGGTATAAGGCGGTTGTATTTCACGACCTAAAGGAAAAAGGCTCTTAAGTGCTTCGCGCCGCCTCGTTTCCTCCGCTTGCTTGT
Organism: Glebionis coronaria; assembly: GCA_025667525.1. Classification (NCBI taxonomy): domain Eukaryota; kingdom Viridiplantae; phylum Streptophyta; class Magnoliopsida; order Asterales; family Asteraceae; genus Glebionis; species Glebionis coronaria. The sequence continues at coordinate 50,780,308 of CM046880.1, forward strand.
GAGTATTTGATTTTGAGAGCTAATCGAGGGTTTTGCCGCCCAAAGTATTATTACATATCATATATATTTTCGTGGTTTCTATTGATTAAACCCTCTTGAACGATTTGGTGTTCCACCATCGTTCTAAAGTCATCGAAGGCGTTCACTCCACGTGATCGTTTTCATTCCTTGAGGCTTCTTTAATCAAGAGATTTGATTAAGGAGGAGATTTGTAGATTTTTGTCTACTTAATACATTTCACCAATTTCCAAAAAAGTTAATACCATCAAAAACCAAAAAAAAATTGAAAAAATACAAAACACCAAAAAGAATCTTCTTTGCTCATCCCCTCGTTGTACGTGACGTTTATGCTTACTCGCAATCAAGCAAAACGTGCACGTAAACGTCGAAACCGAAAGGAGGCAACATCTACTCCTAATTTTTCTAGTGAAGAGACTCCAAGTGAGGAACCTATTGTAGAACAAGAAGCTACATGGCTAATCGTACTATGATGGAGTTGCTTCAAGCACCCACCGAGGGTTTTGGAGAGGCCAATTGTGATTCCCGCCATCCTTGCGGAGAACTTCGAGATCAAGACGGGTTTAATGTCTATGCTTCAAGCAAATAAGTTTAGAGGACACGAAAAAGACAACCAACATTATCACATTAGGCAATTTAATCGTCTCACCGCGACAAGCAAGTTTAAGGATGTACCACACGATGCCATTAAGATGATGTTGTTTCCCTACTCGTTAGATGGACCCGCTAAGATATGGCTTGAGAAAGAACCACCAAATTCGATTTTGACATGGGCCGATCTCGTGTCTAAATTTGTGAATCAATTTTTTCCACCATCTAAAACAACACATTTGAAAAACGAGATTTCACGATTTACACAAAGATCTAATGAAAGTTTTTCAATGGCTTGGGAAAGGTTTAAAGAAATGTTACATGAATGTCCACACCATGATTTTTCCGAATTGCATCAAATTGACACTTTTTATAATGGGCTTAATGATCATGAACGAGATTACTTAAATGCCGCCGCGGGTGGTAATTTTTTGTGCAAAACAACCGAAGAGGCTTTGAAAATCATTGAAAATAGGTCTAAGGTTTATAGCCCTCGTAACACACCGAGTGTTGCCAATTTGGGTTCGTCATCGTCTCGTTCCATTAATGCCTTGCAAGATGAAGCAAATGAGGAGAATCGGTTTTTCGATAGGTTTTCGACTCTTATGTCTCATTGGAAAGCTCAAGAAGCTTCAAATTCCGCTTCGGTTAAAGCGGTTGCTAAGAGTTGTATTTCGTGTGGTGGAGCTCATGATTTTTCCGAGTGCATTACCGCGGATGGTAACACTTCGAATGCTTATGTAGCCACGGGAACTTATAACCAAAACGGTCAAGGTTCCCGCCAAAATCAAGCTCCACAAAATCAAAATGCTAATAACTATCGAAACAATCAAGGTGGTAATTTTCAAGGAAATCAACGTAACTATAATAAGGGTAATTATCAAAGTGGAAATGGGCAAGTTTCTAACCAAAATCAAAACCGTGATCTTCAAAACACTAACCAAGGTTTTCAAAATACTCACACCAAAAATCTTAGTGGAGAGTTCTTAGATTATGCTAAAGCTAATGATGCTAAGTTTGATAACATGCAACGTGAGATGATTAGCTTAAGATCCGAGTTAAAAAAACGAGCTTAAAAACGAACTTGCTAATGAATTGAGAAATCATGCTAATAAAATGGAAGGAAATGTCCAACGTCTCCAACAAAACCAACAAAAAATGGAGCAAGGGCAACATGAAATTAAGCAAGAGTTGTTAAAAGCGGATGCTAGGCAATCTAAGTTTGAAGACCGAATGGGAAAAATGTTTGAAGCTATCATGTGTAAACCCTCTTCTTCGGGTGGTCTTCCTAGTGATACCATCGTGAACCCGAAAGGAGAATTGAAGGTTATTACTACTCGTAGTGGTAAAACTTTCAAAGAACCCATTTCTCGTCCAAGTACTTCTATGGAGAAGGAAAAAGAGAAAGAACCCGAGGTGGTGGTTGAAAAGGAGCAAATTCCAAGCCCACGAAGTACCGCTCAAACCACACCTACGGTTGAACCTACACCAATCATGGAACCCGAGATTCCAAGGCCGATGCCTATGCCTATGCCCCAACCCACACCACCTTTACCCTACCCTTCAAGACGAGACAAGGAAAAGGTACAAGAACGAAATAATTATCAATTTGAACTTTTTATGAAAATGTATCGTGACTTGCATTTTAATATAAGTTTTGCCGACGCCTTAGTCATGATGCCTCGATTTGCCGCGAACTTCAAAAGTATGTTGAATAACAAAGAGAAATTACAAAAATCGTCTAGTTGTTCATCGGTTTTTCTAAGCCGCATACCTCAAAAAGTCGGTGATCCCGGCAAGTTTTTAATCCCATGTGCTATACAAGACATGGAAGAATGCTACGCCTTGGCCGATCTTGGTGCTAGTATTAATTTGATGCCTCTTGAGATTTTTAAATCGCTCAATCTTCCCAATCTCACTCCTTCAAGAATGTCAATCGAGATGGTCGATCATTCTACGATTTTAGCTTGTGGAGTAGCCGAGGACGTCTTTGTGAAAGTTGGAAAGTTCTACTATCCCGTAGACTTTATTGTTGTTGACATTCCCATCGATCCTAAAGTTCCGTTAATTTTAGGTCGATCTTTTTTGGATACCTCGAGAGCACTTATCGATGTGCATGCTAGGAAAATCACTCTTCGTTTCAATGAGGAAGAACTCGTCATTAATGCAACCCAAAACTCCACTCTTTCTCATGTGTATTCTATCACGTCTTTGTACAATGTCAATCCTATTAAAAACATTTGCAAAAAGATTTCAAATAGAGTTTTAGGAGTTGATGATAAAAATGAAGTTCCGTCCCCTCCGCCGGTGGAGGTTAAGAGTGTTAAGCCTACGATTCCAATCTCGAGTGATTCTTCGGATGATGAATACGTTGATCCCGATGGGGGGGTTTTCTTTGTTGACAAACGTTTTGAAAACTTACCACCACCTTTACCAAAACGCTTTTCAAATGTGAGAATTTTTAGTGTGACTAACATTGCTTTAGAAACACCAAATATTTTTGACATAATTAAATCGGGTTTTCACAAGGAGAGTTTAAAAGATGAAAAAGGAAAAGACTTTAAATTGAATTTAAAAGATTTTTCTACAACTCTAACTCCGTCATCACCACGTGTATTGAGTACTACAAGCTCGTCTTCTCCTTTTGACGATGCTTTGTGTGGACTTAGTGTGGGGGAAGCCCCTTATGTTCCCTCCTCTTTTTCCACCGAGGACGAGATTTTTTGATCCTGGAATTGTTTATATAGGGAAATCTCGGTCTTCCACCGATGCAATAAATGGAAAATCTTTTCATTTGATTGGTGCGAGTCTACCTCGAGTAGCTCAATGTTTGTATGACTTACCCATTGTCCCACCCTTCTACTTCTTCTCATCTATTTTCTTGAAACTCTTTGAGTTTTTGTTGACTCATGATGAAGTGGCGTTGATTAGTTTTTCCAACGAAAACGAGAACGCCATCTTCGATCCCGGTATTTTGCACCATCAAAGGACTTAGTCCTTTATACCGGTTGTTTTTGGGCCTTGTTTATCATGTAAGCCCCACTAAAAATTGACCATACCAAGATTATCCCTAAATGACCACATTTGTGGGGATTCGAGTCGAGCTTTTGACTCGGTTATCAAAAACAAGGTGCCTCATGGGGGAGACCCATGCTTATCCATGTACATATTATTGCTTTCTAATTAGTTTAATGTGAGGGGATTTGTGCCCTTCCAACCTTTGTTCCGTGGTTGTTTGTGAATTGTGGTTTTTAGATCATGATCTTCACGATTGGAGCCTCTCGTGTTCGTTTTATGGGAGCACTCAATCGTTTGCTTTGAAGACTTTCTCAATATCCAAATGATATATCCTTGATTGTTCTAACCTTAGGTTTTTAGCACACTTCATAAACGGCTATTAATTTAATGGTTACACCCTTTCCATACTAGATTAGGCATTCGACTACGTCTCTAGTATGGGGGTGTTTGCACCCCTAGACTCGAAACATTGAGGACAATGTTTAACTTTAGTATGGGGGGGTGAATAGATACTTGCCTTGCCAAACCTTCACGCTTTCCAAAGTTTATCTTTTTGTTATCTTTTAATGCAAAATAAGGCTAAAAATGGCCAAATTTTAAAAATTTTCTCATATTTTATAAGTGTTTGAAGACACGAATGTAGATTTTCCGATGGCGAGAATAAGAGTAATTTTTGAATCGACCGTGCGTGTTGAGCACTTAGCTTTGATTCCTTAACTACACATTAGGCTAAGTCTCTTAAATAAGGACGAGAAATGATAGAGTTAATTATAAGTTACTATGCTAAACGTAGAGTACTCGTATTCTTTCAAAAACTCATGTGTTCTCGTTGTTTGCTTATTCTCCCTTCGCTTGTAAATATTTTTTGCTTAATAAATATTGACTTAGCGGTTTAGTTAGGATTGTTGGGTTTCTAGTCTTTTCTAGTAGCTTTCGTGTAATTAAATTGGGAAGACATTAAGGTATCGCCAGCGTCACGGTTTTGAAGTATTGGCACCCTAATAATCGAAAGCTTCACCCAATAATAAGATTTCAAGTGCTCACCTAAATCAAGCAAACAATTTGAAGCCCCACAAGGCCTAAAATCTATGCAAAATTGAAAGTGAATCAAGCCTTAATCTTTGAAGCTTTAAAGATCCAAAATTCGCTTTAGCGTGAGGATATACGTCTTTGGCTAATAAAACCACCGATGAGGCGGATAATAAAAGGCAAGGCAAGACCGAAGTCATAATAAAAGCTTCATGGCGAAGTTGAATAAAAGATGGAGGTAAACCAAAGATAATAAGGCCCTTCCGTTAGGGGGCGTATAAAAGTCTTGGTAATAAGTCTCATGTTCAAAACCGTTATAAAACCGTGTTTATCGATTCTTCTTGTCAACTTAATTTTTTAACATCGTTGTCTATTAGGAGGGGTTATTGATTTGATGGTCTTAGTTACACCGTTAGGACTCTATTTTTAGACCTAAATCTCTATTATCGCATAAGTCAAACAATGTATCCTCGTGAAACATTCAATGACATAATAAAATATAAGAGATACAACTTAGGAATAATGGGAGGATAAGTACGTGATTAGGGCATATGAGTAGTGTTAGCATTACTAACTTACAATGACAATGATCTCGTTGCACGCTTGGCATGGAATTAGAGTGAAAATCGAGGACGATGAAATTATTTCTAACAAAGCATTCACGTGTTCTTATTCTATGAACCTAAACGTCCCATTTTGCGATGAAAATCATACATTATGTCTAAAACGCAAGTAGTAGTAATAGTAGTAGTGTAGCTAGTTTATCATTCAATAAAGTGAATAAAATTAAATTTTGGAGGTGCTACGATACTTTATTCTAGCATTGCGTGAGGGCACGGCAATGGTTTAGTATGGGGGAGTGATGAGACTGCTTTTATACATGGTCTCATCGTCCAAATCAGGCTTAAATTGCATAAAATATCATCAAAACTGCCAAATATATGCTCGTGTTTGTTGCTTGTGTATTTTAGGTACGGATATTGAGGAAATGACAAAAAGATCACAAGAATCAATCAAAAATGAACACGGGAAACGAAGCCGTACAATGAACCGGGCCCAAATCTGGAAATTACAAAAATGCCCTTAAAGTTTTGAAGATTGGCAACTTTAGTCCCTCATTTTTGAAGACTTGGCAAGTTAAGACCTTGAAGAAATCAAGTTATGCAATGTGGAGTCCATTGATCGTTAGACTCAATGGTTATGAACCATTATATCTAGGTTGATCATCGTTCATATGATAACATAGCGGAATAGAACAATGATCATAACAAGGTGTTTAGGCACAAGACACATAAATTACTCAACGATTGTTCATTATATTAATAACAAACAACCACTAGACGTGTATACATTGAATCCCACATCTAGTGCGACACACGCTTTAGGTTTACATTGTGAATGAATAATATGAATAAAACCTAAGACTCTTGTTCCTTTTATAGTGGAAGGAACAGAATCTACAAGAGATAATATCAAATAAACATCTAAATCTTCTATTTAGATAAACTATATATTGTGTATATCATAAATAATATACTCAATATATTCCCTAAATAGAATTCTCCATCAAATCTTCAACATCCATCAGCGTTTGACTTTGTTGACTGCGTTTGACTTTTGTTGACTTCTGTCAACGCCCAATTTGCTCTTTGTCAACGCTGGAATTACTCTTGTCAACGCTTGAACAAATGTCTTGATATTTTCTTCGATTTTGAGTTTCTGCCACATCAACTTTTTGACCCAACAATCTTCCCCTAGTTGATAGTGGCAAAACTCTATGTGTATCTCTTGTAAGTTGTACATGATCTTCAAGTTGATTCCCCTCAAGTGTAGCACGTATTTTCTTCCCCTTTTTGTCACATCAACAAGGAAGTAAACAATGTTGCAATCTTTGAAGATTCTCCAAATGTAGCTCTAAGTAATGATCCTGAAGAAAAATAAATAAAGTATTCTTGATGTAGAAGTAGAGTAACCCAAACCTATGTTCCATGTCTTGTACTATCTATGTGATGAAGAACTTATACTCATGGTACAAAGTATAAGTAGACCTCGATCCGTTTGTCAAAAATCCTCATCCTATGTGAGACACTGAGCACGATAATGTAACTCCTTCAAGTGATAGCATCTACAACTGCTAGATTTTGACAAGTCTTCATCACCAACCATGTAAGCACGAACAAGTTACCTTAAAAGTCCATGACTGGAAGTGCACGACTTTAAGATATGATAGAACACAAACTCGCGAAAATCTTCTTCAATCATCAAACTTACCATAAGAATTCTTCCCCTTAAGCTAACACCTCTTCATGACAAGTCTTAATGAACCAATATCTTCATATGTAAAAGTTAGATGTCGAATAACTCTTTCACAAGGCTATCCCGATTACATAATCTAATATCAATCAAAGTCTTCATGAATTATTGCTAACTTACTTAAAAACCATTTACTCCATGTAAAAATATCCGAGCCATAAATATCATAATGATATTCTAAATTAAAACGGAGATTCCATGTACCTTCGTGTGTATAATCCTCCTTTTTGTGTGCTTAAAACGTACCAATTTTCTCAAACAGCAGCAAACCTTGTGTTGTCCAATATCCTCTTCTGTCCAATAACTTTGGCAGATGTATTGTCCAATATCGGACAATACCTATCAGCGTTGAAGTTCATATATCGGACGACACTGTCAACTCTATCAGTGTTGACTTATTCTGTCAGCGTCAAATTTTCACTCGTCAGTGTCAAACTGTACCTTGTCAGCGTCTACCCAAAAACTGACGTCATCTGTATCATACAACAGCTATAATATTTACCTTTGTGTCTTAATACTCTTAATCCCTAAATTGTAGGAATTAACTCAGCCATATCCTTTTAGATCAAAGATAATCCCTGATAAATAGCAAACATTGTTGTATCCTAAAATGATGGTATATAGCGACATCCTAATTCTTGTGAAGATTCTTATGTCTTTAATCAGTCTTCTCAAAATAAAGTAGGATCTCTTCAAAACATGTACTGTTCTCCCTATTTGGTTACACAAATCATGGCTTACTTTACAAATATAAGATTTAAATAAGTCAAACAGAATTACTTCTTTTGACAGATCTCGACATGAAAACCTGGTCCCATATCCACATCACGACTTGTTACCCTAAACATTAGGCAATATTCACGTGATCTTACTTAGTTCTTCAATCGTGGGCCCCAGTTTTATCCACACCTTAATACTTGATCAGTAAACACGTAATATATGCAAACATAAAGAATTATAACAGTAACCTGTTTTCTTTTCTTAGCATGACCACCTTTCATATCTGCGATGCTTTTTGTGACTGCCTCATAATACGATCATCAAACAGCTTTGAACCTAGCTGTCATCACCTTGAATTCGAAACTCTAACATATAGAATTTATATATATGATCAAACGTAATCATGCAGATCTAGGGTTTATAAGTCAAACCCTAAAGAATCAAAAAGCATCATAGCATCTACCATACAAAATCTCATCATACTAGGGCTCATTGTGAATCCATGAATCCACTCACCAAAGTTAGTATGACTCATGAAAATCATCAGCAACAACTCACAAATCTAGGGTTTATGCAAACCCTAAAAACGTATATCACCACTGCAGCCAACTTCGACGCTTAATAACTTTTGCCTGGGAATAAAACTCGACAATCCCTCCGGTGGATGTTTAGATCTATGTATGTAGAACACACATATAAAATTTCTGACGATCCAACGGTTCAATCAAAAGTTATGACCTTCTGAATACTGCTGCGCACACAAAAACGTCCAGAAAAACTCGATACGAATTTTTCTTCTTTACGATACACGAACACCTCGTCGGACCTAGATATCAAGAGCCTTAGGCTCTGATACCAATTGTGGAGTCCATTGATCGTTAGACTCAATGGTTATGAACCATTATATCTAGGTTGATCATCGTTAATATGATAACATAGCGGAATAGAACAATGATCATAACAAGGTGTTTAGGCACAAGCAGGGGCGGAGCTAGAAGAAATTCGAAAGGGGGGCACAAATTTTTTTTTTTCCGGCAAATTAGCTTGTTTAAAAAACACTTGTTCAAAGAAAAAAAAACTCAACCAACCTAAATAAAGATATACTAGTTACTCCGGAATCCTACATTATTGCATTGTGCAAAACATTAAGATAGAAATTACGGTCATAATCTATATCGACATATCATATAAAGTATGTTGCTATATGCAAATAAATAAAAAATACATAGACACAAAAGTAAAAAATGTGAAAAAATATGATGCAGTACTTCTTAATTTCTTTTGATGGTACCACCTAACCCAATATTAAACAAAAAGACAAAATTTACTTTATCTCTTTTATATACAGTTACTTCATCTTCTTCAACCTTTTTCTCTTTTCCATTATTGCAAAATCAAGCTTCAGCTTCTAAACATACCAATTTTGGAGGGGCACTTCACAAAAATACCTCTAAAAATAAGAAAAAATACACACAATTTTTGTTGGGAGGAGGGGCACGTGCCCCCCGGGCCCCCTCCCTGCCTCCGCCTCTGGGCACAAGACACATAAATTACTCAACGATTGTTCATTATATTAATAACAAACAACCACTAGACGTGTATACATTGAATCCCACGTCTAGTGCGACACACACTTTAGGTTTACATTGTGAATGAATAATATGAATAAAACCTAAGACTCTTGTTCCTTTTATAGTGGAAGGAACAGAATCTACAAGAGATAATATCAAATAAACATCTAAATCTTCTATTTAGATAAACTATATATTGTGTATATCATAAATAATATACTCAATATATTCCCTAAATAGAATTCTCCATCAAATCTTCAACATCCATCAGCGTTTGACTTTGTTGACTGCGTTTGACTTTTGTTGACTTCTGTCAACGCCCAATTTGCTCTTTGTCAACGCTGGAATTACTCTTGTCAACGCTTGAACAAATGTCTTGATATTTTCTTCGATTTTGAGTTTCTGCCACATCAACTTTTTGACCCAACATGCAAGAATGGTCCTTGAGAATGAAGATTGTACAAGTTTAGCCCTTGGAAATAGAAGAAATTACATAAGAAGTCCTTGATAAAAGTTTGCAAACAACTTGTGCCAAAAATGACAAGTTGTGTAAAGTTGTTACAAGTAAAATGGAAGTTGTTAGCTATTTTTACAACATGAAAGAAGTATGAACCTTGGGGGGCCATTACTGCCAGATAACTAAACTTCACCATCCAACCAGAACTTGACACCTCATCAATACCCGACCCTACCTATTACCCAACCCATTTACCCAGTCCAAAACCCGTCCAACCCACAAACCAGTTTATTAAATAAACTTGGTCAAACACCCAGTCAAACCCCACTTATCTTTCCCACCAAACAGATTTTTAAAAATCTAATTAACCCAAAATGGATTAAACTTTCCCTAAAAACCACTTAAACCCTAACATTTCCCAGGTACAATTAAACTGAAAACAAAGGGGTTTATTTCCCCCTTTCCAGATCAATGATTAAGGTCACTCTCACCAAAACCCACATCCCTAATCCACCCCAGACACACCCATGTGACCCCCCAAGATTCCCTGCAAACGTCTTTTTCCCCCAAGCCCCAAAAGCAGACAAGATGGAGGGCTATGATGATTTTACTTGTCCTCCACACATGATAAACGTCCAAGATTACATAACAACAGCTGGCTACATCAACATCTTCACATGGACGATTTTTGACCAAGAATTGAAGACTTTTCAAAGGGCATTTTAGGGCTTTTCTACATTAGGGTTTTAGCTATCTAGAATCTTCCTTTACTTGTATAAATAGAGGTGCATGTACCTCTATTGTTTCTTGTTCCAGATTTTCTTCAAAATTTTGTAATCCTTTTTTATGAAACTATAAAGTTGGTATTTTTGGGTAAAATATAATTCCTTTTATTATTTTAAAAAGTTGGTGTTAATTTGTGAAGAATCTGAGTTCCATATTACATTTGACAAACACTTTGTGTTTGTTTCAGTCTTCAAAAGGTTGAGAATTTGTTTGAAAATTTTCAGAAATCCAAGGACCCTATGAAGTGAAAGTGGAATTGGATACTTGGATTTCTGATATTGTTCTTGGTTCAAAACCTTTTCATTGGTTAAAAGATTTTCAGTTTGTGAAAAAGGTTTGTAAGTTTTCAAAAATCAGAAAGTGTATTTTGCTTGTGTTCTTCATTTTTCTTAGCAGGAATTTTGTTGAGCTTTTGATTGTTGTTCAAGGATCAGCTCAGGCCCCAGCCTGAAGGAAATGGCAAAGAAGCCATAGTGGGGCCCGGATGTGGGTCCCACAAGGTAGCATTCTTTTTCTTCCTGTTTTAGTTTCAGAAAATATAGATTTGGTGTGAAATTGTATGTAAGTTGTTAGAAGGTTTGTTTAATGGTTTGATTCTACTGTTTAGGTGTTGTTATGCATGTTAGAATTGATTAGGATCCATTGGTTTGATTTGTGATTGAGTTGGGTGTGCAACTTTGCATTTCAGAATCTAAAAGGGTGTTTGGATAAGGGTTTAAGTAGGGTTTAAGAACATTAATCTTGCTTAAAACCTGTTTAGACACACTTATTAGGTAGTTGTTAGGTGATATAGGTACTTGTTTTTCAGTTTGTTGGAGTTTTTATCAAAGTTGCATGCTAAAAAAGGTGAAAACATAGCAAAAATCAAGAAGTGCATTTTCTACCAGTTTTTGTGTAATTTTGTGCCTCAAATCTTGCTAGTTGCTAGATTATAGGTTATTTGAGGATTTTGCATTGGTTGTATGTTGTTTGAGTAATTATTGTGCAAGTTATGAGCATCTAAAATACATTTGTGTGCACATTGAACCAGCAAACACTCCCAGACCTGTGCATTTGCTTAATCAGAAACATTTTGTCCCTTTTGGTGTTTGAATTTGTGAATTAGCTTGTTATTTTTGTGTGAGTATTGACTCCCTACACTCCAACTGAGTGTAGGGGTGCCCTTTTGTCCATCAAAAACACCACAAAATCCAAGATCAAGTCCTCTTGATCCAGTCTTCACAAGTGAAGATATCAATTTTTCTTTGTGTTCATAAACCTTATCTGATCACGTTTTTGGTCCTAAATTGTTTAAATCTTAGTTAATTTGGTTTGGATTTGTGTTTTTGGAGTTTAAGTAGTGACTGTGTTTGAGTTTTAAAAGTAAAAAAAAAAAGAAAAAGTTTTCCAAAAAGCTCCTTGGCCTGGACTCGAACACGGGACCCCTCGTTGGAGGACTATACGTGTTAACCAGTGATCCAAGTGCTTTTCTATGCACATCTAGCAAATCATTATCCATTTAAGTAGTGTTTGTTTTTTGGCTTATTTAACAATCAGCTTATTCATAAGCTAATTCCAGCTTATTTCTTTAGGGTTTTTGCAAATTATCATTTTTCTTTTGTTTTTATTTAGTTTTAAGACTTTTCAGTTCAAAAAGTTTATTTTTCCTGTATTTAATTAATTTTCTAGGATTATTTTTAGTTTAAATTTTGAAAAGTAATTTAAAAATAGAAAAGGGTATTCTAAAAATCTGAAAAAATAGTTTTTAGGTTTTTTATCATATTTTTGAGGTTTACAGCTATTAAAGTTTTCAAAAAGTCTTATTTTTTATTTTATAGGATTTTAGGGTTTTTATCCAACTTTAAAATTTAATATAAAATTATTAAATAGGTTTTAGAAACTTTTAATTGCATTTTTTTCTTAGTTATATTATTTAAGATTTTTGCTAATTTTTTAGAATTTTTAGTAAACTTTGAATTTTTTTGATTATTTTATTATTATTTTATTATTAAAAATCGAAAGTTTGTTTTTTCTACTTTTTTCATTTTTCCTAGATTGTAGACACTAAATTAGGAATTTTGTAACTTTCCAAATATTTTTAGGGCTTTTCATTTATTTTCTAGAATTAATTTAAGTTTTAATTGAGTTTAATAGTTTTTAAGTGTTTAAAAATAGTTTTATTTGGTTTTAAAATTTAAAAAAATACTTTTTAGCTTAATTAGGTCATTTTTGAGGTTTACAAACTCTAAAATCTTTTTTAGGGCTTTTTAATAATTAATTGTGATTTTTAGGGCTTTAATTAGCATTAAAAAGTCATTATCTAATTAATTAAAAGGTTTTAGCAAGTTTGGATTTTTTGTAAACTCTTAGAATATTATTGTGGATTTTTAGTAATTTTTAGAAATTTTTAGGTTAAAATTTTAATTTTTGTAGTTTTTACGGTTTTACGTGATCGCCTTTTTCGTCTTAGTTTAATCCGTCTTCGTAACCATCTTTCCCTTCTAATTTCTATTTTCTTTTCTTAACAATAAAATCATCATTAATCAATTCATTACACAACACACGTGCCTCCTCGAGAACGATCCCCCACAAAGGGTCATAAGTGTTTACGTTTTCCTAAACGTACGATTAATACTTACCGCTTTTGCCTTCCTTTTCCTAAAGGGGTACAAAAACACTACATCATTGGCAACCTGAACCTCAGCCCTGATTTCGTTCCTCAGCTGAGGAAGCATAGCTTGCATTGTAGCTTGGATTGCTACATTGAGTTGTTCCTGCTCGCATGTGAGAACCATCTGACAGTATAACATAAAATACATGATTAAACTGATTAAAACATAAACTATATACATGAAAAAAATTTATACCAATAAATCATGAGAAAAATTTTATGCATGAAAAACTAGTACATGAATGCATGATGCAGTTTTATGAAAACTTTTGTATGCGCAAGAGTGAACGCCTATGGTCAGTTCACTCAAAACAAAAGACATGGCGAGGGGACGCCTATGGGTCGGTCCCAAAATTAAAAGTTTCGATAAAACACATGCGACTAACTAGGGCCAGTCCCGTACCAACCATTACTTAGTCATAAACCTGCGACAATGACATATATATGTATGCATTAAAATGATGAATGCATGAAAACCGACTGTCAGTTCTAGGAAGACCATAGTGACTACCCACTAATCACAGGTCGTGTTTTGAGAGCCTACTGGTCGAAGCCTTGGCTCTGATACCATAACTGTAACACCCCATTTTGATAAATGGAATGTACCGCGTGATTATGGCGTGTCATAAAGCATACAAGGATAAATGTCTAAACATTACATGACCATAGAGGAAATACCAGAATCAAACATCGGTATCCCAAAAGTAGAACTCATCACACACAAACATAAGTACTGGAAATGAAAGGACTAAACAATGTCCATGGAAATGAGTATCAATGTATAAAGAAATGCATAAAGTAAAGAAGGCTAGGAAGCTTCCAATCCATATGCACGTAAGCTTAAAGTCTACGAGCGTCCCTGAGTACCTGCCGTTTTGGGAACATGAAAAGGAAACGGCTGAGCATAACGCTCAGTGCACGGATATACAAGTAAAGCATGAATAATATAAGCATATAAACATGAAGCAGCGGAAAAGACCAAGTCCTGGATAACCTGGTTATATCTTAGTAAAACTGGTTTTATAGTTTGAAAAGCCTTATATTTATCTTGTAAAACTGTTTAACATGTTTACCATTAGCCAATATAGGTCATGAAATATCAACGTGCATGAATACTTGGAGGGGTGACCTCGTCATGCAAATTAGAGGGGCTGCCTCTAATTTAATATACTGGTTTTGGGTAGGAGGGATCAGCTCCTTGTGAAGGATGCAAGGCACACACCATATTCACACTGAATAATCTGCTGAAAACATGTAAACTAGGATGCACCCATACGCCCCACCTGACAATAATAATATGGCCAAAAACTAAAAGGGACGTCACGAGCTATCACTCCGTCGTGGTGAAGTCATAGTGCCTCTAGTGTTATGGTTATGGTACCTCCATAACTAGGTGAAACTAGTCATGCATGTATATGGCTTTAGGTATTCTAATTAAACATAAGCAATTCAAAAACATATAAAACATATACTGGAGAAAACAGTTGGCTGCATACGGGAAATCCTAATAAGGAAGAATGTCCATACTGAAAGGACAGAGAATCCGTACCTTATGTCCAGTGAACGAAGAAGACGAACGGAAGAGAGTCCTACTTCGGTATCACTAATGCTACATAAATACATACGTGTATAATTATCTGATTACTGAGTACGTAACTGGTTTTATATCATGTCTTAGCTTGTTTTATATGTTCATGTCATGTTTTACTGATTTAAGCTTTATACTGTGTTTATCATGTATTATGTCTATTCTGATTAAGTATTACTTGTATTTCATGTATTATTATACTTGTTGTGTAATAATAAGTAACTTTTTAAAAATAGCAGGTTTCCTAAAATAGAAAGTTTCCAAAAATAGAAAGTTTCTAAAAATAGAAAGTTTCCAAAAATAGATTTACTGCTTAAAATAGATAATTTTCTAAAAATAGAAAGTTTCCATAAATAGATTATCTGCCTTAATTAAATAAGTTTCTAAAAATAGAAAGTTTCCATAAATAGAAATAAGCTGGATTATTAAGCTAATTATATAAGCTTAAGTGTTTACTGATTAATATACTAAGTCATGTGATTAAATAGTATAGTTTATTAATTATTTCATGTAAATTAAATAAACTATAGGTTAAAGTATTTAATTAAATATGACATGGTTTAATTAAATAAAGGTAAAAATACTTAGGTTTAAACATGTATTATTATCTATTAATAATATAACCTAAGTCATGTAAATTAATTAATTATAAGTCATGATTTTAATAATTAATTAATTATATAGTCTAATTAAATAGAAATTACTTAGGTTAAAATTCAAGTATTAATAATAAAATTAATAACCTATGTCATGTAAATTAAATTAATCATGTTCATGTTTTTAATTAATTTAATTTAAGTCTTGTAAAAAAAATATAAACTTGTACATATAATTAATGTTGTAAAAAGTAACCCATGAACCGAACCGTGTTTTAATCTAAACATGTGTGAACCGGACCCGTTTTAACCCGTGAACCGGACCCAATTGCACCCTTGGTCAAACCTAGCCGCCGGCTAGCATGGGTTCCCACCGGCTAGCCGGTGTTTCCCCTGCTGTCGTGGCCTTTGGTTCCCCCTGCTTTCCTTAATTAGCCACCGGCATAAGCCGGTGGTGGTTTTTGGTTCTAGCCGAGACCCACCCGACACCGAGACCATGAGGTCTCAGTGGTGCGAATCAAAACAAACCGAGACCCCCTTGGGGCTCGGTTTATGCGTCAGCCAACAAACAAACACCCCTTAATCATTAATTAATTTACCCCCATGTTTAATTACATGATTTATAACTTGTTTTTAATTTGTTATTAAAACATTCATGATTTCATGTGATTAATAAATCAAAACATAAAAAGAAAAGAGGTTTAGGGTTTATACCGATCACGTGAATCAGAGGAGGATGAACACACTAATATCCTTGCAATAAATCGAACACCAAAATCAACCAAACACCCCTTTGGTGTGTGTGTAACCCGGCGGCCAAAGAGCAAAGAGAAGGATGGAGAAAAGATTTTAGGGTTTTAATTATTTTCTAAATTCTTGAATTCTGAAAATAACTTTCTCCTTTTCTTTTTTAATAAAAAACAATGGGCTTGGCCCTTGGTCTTGATGTAGCCGCGGGTAAGGGGGCCCACAAGGGGTAACCCGAACATTTTTCGTGTCTAAAAATAAGTGTGTTCTCGTGTTCGTGTTTTACGTGATTTAATTAGTTATCGTTCGTGACTTAATATATTTATTCGTGATCGTAATAAATATATATACATACGTAATACTAAGCTCGTGATTAATTTACGTTCATGCTTTCATGTTCGTATGTTCGTGATTATAAATATTATTGAAATAATTATCGTGTCTTAATACGTAATAAATACTTATCGTGTTATAACACGTATGTAATACTTGTAATCCTTGTTCGTGAAACGTAAACGTGCTATAAAAAGAAAGTTCTAATCATGTACGTACGATCGTAAGGGTACTATTCATGGTAAAAGCGTGGGGGTTTTACACCCATCATGTGTGATAATAAGGGTGCAATAGACCTTAGTAAGAATCCCGTGCAACATTCGCAAACTAAGAACATAGAGATTTGCCACCAACTTCTTAGGGATAATGTTCAAAAAGGAACATTTCGATTGAGAAGGTACCCTCGGTAGAAAACTTAGCCGACATCTTCACTAAGTCTCTTAAGATAGAACCTTTTAATTACTTGCGTCTAGGTCTAGGTTTGATGGAACATATGCCTTGATTGTGCTTGATTTATCGAGTCTTTTCTCTTTTGTGTCTTTATTTTCTTTGAGTCTTTGAGTCTCTTTGAAACTCTTTTTGAAAATTCCTCTCTCTTTTTCAAATATCTCAAAGTTCTTCTGAAAATGGTCGAGAAATGTCTTTGCACTGTTAATTCAATCTAAAAGCGGTTTTCATGGTTTCTTGCTACTGATATCGAGCATACATAATTCATATGTATGGGTCACTCAATTATAGCGAGAAATTGAACTATGGAGGATCAATGTGTCATGACTATGTGTCTAGATAATCACACCGCCAACATCGACTTTACTTTAAAATCTAAGTATTTTGGTCAAAGTCGTGGTTGTTGAGTTCTTATGTGTTTCTTAGTCTTTTATTGCTCTTAAGAATGGCTTTATGATACGTTAGACTAGAATATTAGGATTTGATGAATTGGAAAATTCTCCTTGTCCTAAAAAACACACCCTCTGTGGGCGGTTCCTTAAATGTCCAGCGGCTCAATATATGTATTGAACCGCAAGTAAATTTGTTGAACCGCGGACAGATGCTTTCATTTTCGGGTTTTCTGAAACTCTAAATTTTTTCCAACACTTTTTGGAATCTTTGTTTCAAACCTTTGACCAATCCCAAATATCTTGTGCTTTCTCCACTTAACCCTAAGCATTTTGCATCCATTTCTCAAATCAAAATGTCTTATTCACTAAATGAAATCCTTGATTCTCCTCCATTTTCCCCAATTTCTATCAATCCAAATTCACCCAAGAACACATTCGATCAAATTTCTTCTCCTTCTAAGAAATTTGATTTTTGAAACTATTCTATTCCACCACTTCCCTTTTGTGTTCTTCCTCCGTCACATGATAATGCCATGCATCATGGAACATATTGTCATTGTTGTCAATATCAACAACTTGCCATGTCTCGTATCTATGATGAGTTGAATTACATCAATAATCTCCTAGTCAAGCCTCTTCTCCATTATGACTACGAGACCATTGCCAAGCCTCCACCACCACATTCCGCTACCACTTCGTCTTCTAATTAAGCATGTGGGTTTCTTATTAATAAGACATCTAATTTAAGAAACTAGTGTAACTAGGATTCGATTCATGCTTAAGTTTTAAGATTGTGTTTCATACATCTTTGTATGACTTGTTTTTCCTAGTATCTTTTCATGTTTGGATTAACATGATTTCTTATGGATCTTGGATTTCTTTCTCTTCTCTTATTATTTGTTTTTATTATGTGACCTTTGTTATATTATGTTGGGTGTGTCTTTTCTTCTTCTAACCATTCTATGTAGCTTGTCACCATAGCTCGATTCCTTGGTGCCCCAAGCTAGGGGAGTAAGCACCAAGAGGGAGCATTAGAAAAGTCCGTTTCTTCTCTTCAAAAAAGGGGGAGAAATGAAATAAATTCGTCTTCGTAAATCTTGTTTTCATACTTGATTGAGTTTATGTATTGTCAGAATCAAAAAGGGGGAGATTGTTAATGCAATAATGCCTAAAAACATTACTTGCATTTTTTGGTCTAGCTTTATTTTGATTACGACAGTATATAAAAACAAGCATTTACAAAAACAACAAAAATCGAATTATTGAGTTCAAGTATTTTTCATTTCATCCACTATCACTTGAAGTATGAATAAACAAGTTCTCAACCTAACTAAGTGACCAAGGATTTAGTTTTTCTTAAAACTCAATTTTATTTTTAAGTGACAAAGTTTTTAATAAACTTTATTTTTAAGAAAATGTTTTATTCATTTAGAAATTTGAAAATTTGAATATGGCATATTCCATATGGTCTAGGAATATCCTTTGAGGATAAAAACTTCATCAGAAGGGACTGCACCACTAAATGACAAAGAAAGAGAGCGGAGTCTGCACCGCGGTTCCTTAAATAGGTATGCGGTTCTTTAGTGATATAGAACCGTTTAACACCCCCAAATTACATTGCGCATACATATTTGGGTGCTAAACACAAACATCGTTACACAAGACACTTTAAACAATCTCAAAATGATACATTTGAAATATAAGAGGATATAATTTAACGATTCTCTAAAACCTTCGATCCCAAGTAAACAATTTTAGAAATATCAGAGTAACATTTAGGTCCCCCAAAGATCTCAACCAATCAACAAACATTTTTACCAAAATACATGCCCATACATTATAAATTTTATGACAAAAGGGAAAGAAATTAATTTTAGACCCAATCACCACAAAAGCAACCCGCAATCCTTCTCTAGCAAGCTCCGCCATCAATCAACTTCAATCACCTGAAATAAATGCTTAAAATCATCAATACAACGGTTGCGCGAGTCTATAGGTTTATCAAATCATCATTTGAACACAAGAGAAAAATCAATCATGATCATTTTATAGAATTGTTGATCATACAATCTATTATTCAGGCATTCTGGCTTACAGCAATAGCTATAGAATTGTATTAAGCTCATGACACCGACCCCTTAACTTAGTCACCCACGCCTAAAGCCGGCATGACTATATGAATTCCATTTCCCCTACTAGGGTATCAATTGCAAGTATACCACATTCTTATTCTCGTAAATTATCCTTCCCAGAGGTTACTCAGCGTAAAGCCCTGGTCTCAGATAGGGTCGTCAGCCCAATAGTACTATTATTTGAATAAGCGGCTATTCCCAACTCACAACATCAAGTCAGAACATAGTTAACGGCTCATGAATTTAGGGACTTTTACAATTTAGGTACTTATACAATTCAAGGCAACATCAGGCAACAACAGGCAACATTTTGGTCCAAACAATCAATTATGACTGGTGTTCAGTTTATTTCAAATAGCATGTATCCCCCTCGCGAGTTTTAAAATCATTCAAAACAAGTACAAAGCGAGGCTATAGACTCACCTTGTGTAATAGCAGTAGCAAGTTGATACAAGCATTTTGCACAGGGTTCTCTATATTCTCTCGATATCCTCTCGAATTGATCTCGGTTCTAAGTGGAATGATTGTTCTTGGTCACTAAAAAGGGGAGTGATTTTCTAATCTACTAAAAGTTTTAAATGCATTAAAATGTAAACTTAAATTTAAAAGCAATTAAATTAATAACAATTAATAAAACTTGAAATAAATTAAAATTAAAATTAAAATTAAAATTAAAATTAAAATTAAAATATGAAATGAAGAAACAGTAAGTAACCCTTAAAAATGCTCAAAAGAAATTTGATTCGGAAGTTGACCTTGATTCGGAAGTTCACTCAACTTGGTTCGGAACCCTTGATCCGGAACTTCGTTCGGAAGTTTACTCGGAACCTTCACTCGGAACTTAACTCGGAACCTTCACTCGGAACCTTCACTCGGAAGTTGATCCGGAACTTTCTTCGGAAGTTGATTAGGAAGTTGTTGATCCGGAAGTTCACTCGGAACTTTTGATCCGGAAGTTGGTTCGGAACTTTTGGCTCGGAAGTTTATTCGGAAGATTTGTAAAGAACATTCATCCGGAACTTTTAAACTGACTCGGAACTTTTTAACATAAATTCATTCGGAACTTTAAAAAGGAAAATTCATTCAGAACTTTAAAAACTCATTCGGAACTTTTTGAAAAGAAAATTCATACGGAACTTTTTATGCTCATTCAGAAGTTTTAGTTCATCCGGAACTCTTGGTTCGTCCGGAACTTTTGGTTCATCCGGAACCTGGGAACTCAAGAACAGTAACTTTCAGAAAAACAGGGAAGTACGATTTCGATCCAAAAATCACCAAGTTTTTCACCAAAACTTAAACAAATGTATTCCCTAATCTTCTACTAACCATAAACTACAAATCCCATCAATAAAAACATAAAACCCAACAACTTTTGAAGATCAAATCAACTAAATAAGAACTTTAACTTTTAACCAAATAGATGAAGATGAACAAGATGAAATGGAAAGATTGATGTATTTAATGATTAAGGTTTTAACAAACAAAAGATAAAGATTAAATTACAAGATTGAAAAACAAAGATCAAAATCACCAAACACCCTAGTGGTGTTGGTGATATCTACGAACAGAAAGGGAGAAAAAGATGGGAAAGGAAAAAACTGGATGAAAAGTGTGAGGGGAACCCTTTATATAGGTGTTCCCTTTGGTTGGTGAGTGGGCTTTCTCCCGTTCTTCTTGTCTTCTCGTCTTTTCAGAAAAGTTGACGTTTTTGATTCTGATTCGGGATTTGTCGTCGATTAAATTCAACTCGTCTTTTAATTTCTTCGTTTAATAGACTTGAATTTCTTCGACTTATGTAAATCTTCCATCTTTGGTACTTTTCTTCGATAAATCTTCAAATAGGCCCAGTGACTTCAAATCTTTTGCATCTCTTGGACAATAGACTTCGTCTTGAGTCTTTTTCTTCGATAAAACCCGTGCAATCCCATGTTTTCTTCAATATTTATCCGGTTGGCTCTGAAAACACAATAAACACAAAAACCACGCATAATTCCAAACAAATGATATTAAATACGTGTTTTGGTCTCGTTTTAGCCAGAATTAAGTGGTAAAAGGATGGGTGTTTAGACACCTATCAAATCCCCTACACTTAACCATTGCCATGCCCTCATGCAATGCTTAGTGATAAAGCAATTTTACACTTTTTTCATAATTAATCAAACTTGGCCTTATTAAAATGCTTACTAAACAAAAATTAAAAGTACTAAGAGAAATTAAAATCTTTAAAGTAAACAAGAGGATAGAAAACCATTTTCACTTGAAAATAGCTACATGGAAATAACTTGCAAAGAAATCAAGGACTTACATTAGGGCTTTGGTGCTGCGAAGATTTATCACCCTCAAGTTTCACGTTCCCCAAACTAAGCTTAAAAACGAGATCACTGTTATTATAAGTTAGAAAATCAAACACTTACACACATGGCTTAATTAAATGCTTAAACTCCCTTATTCCTATTTTTGTCTTAGAATGATCATGAAGATGCATTTTTGGACTTATTTCGATAGTTTATTAAGGCTGAAAGCAAAGTAGGACGATTTGATCAATAGTTAGCTAAAGGACAAAATCTCTTAAAACTGCTTCTCGGGATATCAAAAAGTTCATATCTTGGCATAACTTGGTTCACGATTTGAGACCTTTCTCGGGCCGATATTTGGCATGTACTTCATACTTCATATCTTCGAGAGACGTTCTTGAGATAATGGTCTTCTCTTCGTTATAGAGTTTCTTCACTTGGAGACTTTTGAGGGGTACTCCAACTTTGTTGACCACGACTTCATGATTATTTTTTCAATCTCTATTTGGGATTTTGATATACAACGATCCGCCTCCTTTTTGGACTTGGATCTATTTATCCTCATACCTTGTTAGGGTCTTTTCGGATAGACTTCTCCATCATCTTTATGGGAGTTGATTGCTTTTCGTCGTGATTCTTGATCCTTCATATTGACTTTGGGAATAATGCTTTTCACATCACTTTGGATCTTTAGCAATAAAATGGAATCCTCATGCCTTGTTAGGGCCTTTTCGGACTCGCCAATCTTCGCGCCCCGCTTCATAAGTTATGCCTTGGCTATGAACTCTTATCATTACCGAGCAACTTTTAAACGATCTTGGGCTAGAAGCTAAGTAACTTTTCAAATCGTACGACCTTACTTATTGCAGATAATTTATTAGCAAGTGATGGGAGAATAGGCAAATAATTACACCAAGTGAGCTTGTGCAAGAATACCGACTTATAATTGACTCTATCATTTCTCGTCCTCCACAATTTAAAATCTCAAGTAATGAGACTCGTGGATGCTTAGCCTAATAAACCAATTAAGGTCTACATGGTTAAGGATACTAGCTAGAATAAACTTGGATAAGTCTATTCGGGTTGAGTCAAAATAAACGCAACGGGCCTAATATGTCAAAGATTTCTAAACTAGCTACACCACTTTATTAATATTTTTGACTTTATTGCGGGATATATACATATGAAAGCAAAGATAAAAATTTAAAAATTATGACTAAATAGCCAAAGTTAATAAAGAATTTGAAAAATGTTGAAAAATAGGATTTTCCGGTTAAATGAAGGCATTTTCATGGAAAAGTCCACTTAAAACTTCGATAGAAGTCCCCCCTACACTTAAGATAAACATTGTCCTCAATGTTTAAGCATGTGGGAAAAATCTCCCCTACACTTATGACATTGTACACGTTGGTTAAATCAAGTTAAGGAAGAGACGACTAAAGTTATCAATTTCAAATGTGAGTATGAAGAAAATTGAATCACGATAGTTGAGAGATAGAACCGGATTTCGGATAACACGGGAGCACGGTTCTTCAAAGGTCCCAAGAGTGCACTTATCCCTGTAATCACATCACCACACAAATACAAACAACCTATAGAGGCTCCCCTACACTTAGGGGGTTAAATGGAAAAAGATAGAGACTCGGGCTGCCTCTCGAGGAGCGCTTGTTTTTGATAACCGAGTCACGAGCCTGACTCGACCCAAAATTAGTTCATGGGGAACGTGGTGAGGGATGGAATCATCTCCTGAGAGGTGTCCTCACCAAAGTACAACTTCACTCGTTAGCCATTCACCTTAAAATTAGGTCCATTAGGTTGAGCGAGCTCGAGA
Organism: Glebionis coronaria; assembly: GCA_025667525.1. Taxonomy (NCBI): domain Eukaryota; kingdom Viridiplantae; phylum Streptophyta; class Magnoliopsida; order Asterales; family Asteraceae; genus Glebionis; species Glebionis coronaria. Next base: position 50,803,821 of record CM046880.1, read on the forward strand.
GTACCATATGGAAAAATTTAGGCAATGGTGAATGGGCCGGACCAACGAGATTTTAGCTTGCCCGAGAAGATTTTCAACCGAGAGTTAAAGAGTAAAACTTTATCTCCAACTTGGAACTCTCGGTTCTTAATCTTAGAGTCGTGAATGAGCTTAGTCCTCTCTTTATAGATCAAAGAGTTTTTGTAAGCCTCATTACGGAGTTCATTCAGCTCATTGAGTTGGATCTTGCGTAGGTCACCGGCTTTGTTGATATCAAAATTAGCCCACTTCAAGGCCCAGTAAGCCTTGTGCTCCAACTCAATGGGGAAGTGGCATGCTTTCCCGTACACGAGACGATATGGTGTGCAACCAATCGGAGTCTTGTATCCGGTACGAAAAGCCCACAAAGCATCATCAAGTTTATCAGCCCATGAGGCACGATGCTCTCCCACGGTTCTTTCCAGAATTCGCTTTAATCCTCGGTTAGAGATTTCAGCCTGGCCATTAGTTTGTGGGTGGTAGGTTGTGGAAAGACGATGATTTACACCATACTTAGCCATGACTCTTGCGAATTGGTCATTGCAAAAATGAGTCCCACGATCACTGATAATGGCACGAGGCACACCGAATCTAGCGAATAGAGATTTCAAAAAGTTACAAACCACCCTTGCGTCATTAGTGGGTAAATCTTTGGCTTCAACCCACTTTGAAACGTAGTCAACGGCAACAAGGATGTATTTGTTTCCTTTAGAAGAAGGGAATGGCCCCATAAAGTCGATACCCCAAACATCAAAGATTTCACATTCTTGAATGAAATTCTGAGGCATCTCGTCTTTATGTGTGATCTTGCCTTGTTTTTGGCAAGCATAACATCGTTTAACCATATTGTGAGCGTCACGATATATGGAGGGCCAATAAAATCCCGAATCAAACACTTTTTTGGCGGTGTAGTTGGGACCAAAGTGACCACCGGTGGGTCCTTTGTGGCAAGCATCAAGGATTTCAAAAGTTGTCGGTCCATCAACACACCGGCGAATAATCAAGTCGGCACATTGTTTGAATAGATACGGGTCATCCCAAAAGTAAGTCTTAATGTCTTTGAAAAACTTTTTCTTTTGCTGGGATGTTAACCCGTCAACGAGAATTCCACCCGCCAAGTAGTTTGCAATGTCCGCAAACCACGGGGTTTCATCAGAAGTCGAGTTAATAGACATTAAGGTCTCCAAGGGAAAAGAATCATTGATTTCTTTGTTCGGATGATCCCCCTGGTAAGGATCCTCAAGTCTACTGAGATGATCCGCGGCTAGGTTTTCAGCTCCTTTTTTATCGCGAATTTCGATTTTAAATTCTTGGAGTAGCAAAACCCAGCGAAGAAGTATTGGTTTGGAATCTTGCTTTGTCAACAAGTACTTCAACGCGGAATGATCAGTGTAAACGATTATGGTGGAAAGGACAAGATAGGGGCGAAACTTTTCAAAGGCATAGACAACAGCTAAAAGCTCTTTTTCGGTTGTCGTGTAATGCAATTGAGCCCCCGTCATTGTCTTGCTAGCATAGTGGATTGGTTGGAAGTGTTTATTTACTCTTTGGCCCAAAACCGCTCCAATAGCAAAATCACTAGCATCGCACATCAACTCAAAGGGCAGCTCCCAATTAGGGGTAACCAAGACGGGTGCCTTAGTTAGCTTATCCTTAAGCGAGTTGAAGGCTTCAAGGCACTCTTTGGAAAAGATAAAAGGAGTATCTTTTTCCAAGAGGTGGGTCATCGGGCGAGCGATTTGAGAAAAATCTTTGATGAATCGACGGTAAAAGCCCGCATGACCCAGAAAACTCCTCACACCCTTCACGGTTGAAGGTGGAGGCAACTTAGCGATAACATCGACTTTAGCACGGTCTACTTCAAGACCGGCTTTGGAAATCTTGTGTCCTAGCACGATGCCTTCTGTTACCATAAAATGGCATTTTTCCCAATTTATAACAAGGCGAGTGTCTTCGCACCGCTTGAGCATACGTTCTAAATTGGCAAGGCAAGAAGAGAAAGAATCCCCGAAGACCGAGAAATCATCCATGAAGACTTCCATGGTTTGTTCAACCATGTCATGGAAGATAGCTAACATACACCTTTGGAAAGTCCCGGGGGCATTGCATAAGCCAAAAGGCATTCTTTTGTAAGCAAATGTGCCATAGGGACAAGTGAATGTTGTCTTCTCTTGATCTTGGGGATCGATGGGTATTTGGAAATAACCCGAGAAACCATCAAGAAAGCAGTAATATTCATTACCTGCTAAACGTTCAAGCATTTGGTCCATAAAAGGTAGAGGGAAATGATCCTTTCTCGTGGCATCATTGAGTTTGCGATAGTCTATACAAACTCTCCACCCAGTAATGAGGCGAGTGGAAATCAACTCGTTGTGTTCATTGGGAACAACGGTTATTCCGCCCTTCTTGGGCACACAATGGACTGGACTAACCCATGGTGAATCCGAAATAGGGTAAATCATACCCGCATCAAGAAGTTTGATAACCTCTGTTTTGATGACTTCATGGATTTTTGGATTCACCCTTCGTTGGTTTTGAATTGTGGGCTTAAAGTCGTCCTCCATGAGAATTTTGTGTGTGCAGAAGTAAGGATCAATTCCGCGAATATCAGAAATTTTCCAAGCAATAGCCTTCTTATGATCTTTAAGCGCGGCGATGAGGCGAGTTTTCTCTTCATCTTTCAAGTCCTTAGCAATGATGACTGGCGACTGCTTCTCTTCTTCCAGGAACACATACTCGAGATGGGGCGGCAACTCCTTAAGTTCTAAATCCGGAGGATTTTCAACGGGAGGCGTATTCAAAGTCGGAGTATCGATAGCAATAACCGTGGGAGATGGAGGAGAAGGATTGGCTTCGTTGAGAAGGTTTTCAAAGAAATGCATGTCTTCATCCCCATCGGTGGGAGAATCATCAGTAGCTAAGTTCACATCTCCCATGGTGGCTTCAAGATTGTTCCAAAACAAATCACTTTCTCCAAATAGAGACAGTGATGAATCAATAGAGGAAACGGTTTCAACATTGGGAAGAGAGGTAGGAATATTTTTAAAAGCATCATTAAAGTGTTCTTCACAAGCCTCATCCAGAACGTCAATACAATTAACACTCTCGTATGAATAAGGTTGTTTAGACAACTTTCCCATGTTGAAGACGATTTTATCGTCACCCACCCTCATGATAAGCTCACTGGCTTCAACATCAATGAGAGTGCGACCGGTCCTCAGGAATGGACGACCCACGATCAAGGGAACACGAGGGTCCATCTCGTAGTCGACGACGACGAAATCGGTAGGAAAAGTGAATTTGTCGACTCCTACAAAGACGTCTTCGGCTATCCCCACTGGATAAGCAACCATACGGTTAGCTAATTCCAAAGTCATTTTAGTGGGGACTAGCTCAGGGAGAGATAATTGCTTCCAAACGCTTAGAGGCATAAGATTAATACTGGCACCTAGATCGGCTAGGGCCATGCAATTCTCTACTCCCGGGAAAATGCAAGGGATTAAGAAACGACCCGGATCACCAAGCTTGGTTGGCAATTTCCTTAAGAGCACTGCAGAGCAATTCTCATTAAGTTGGGTGTTGGCAATATCAAGAAGCTTTTCCTTGTCACTCAGAAGATCTTTAAACATTTTCGCGTACTTATGCATGTGAGCGAGAGCCTCAGCGAAGGAGATATTGAAATTTAGTTGTTTAAACATTTTAAGAAAGTTTGAAACCTGAATATCGTCCTTGCTTTTGAGCTTCTCTTTCCTCAACCTAGATGGATAAGGTATATCGGAAGAAGAGGAAGGCTTTGGGATCGAAGGATCACTCACATCCTGGGGTGGAGGAGGGGTAGAAGTAAGAGGTGGAGAAATTGGGGAAGGAGAAGGATGAGGAATAGGAGCAGGTGACTCGTTTTCCTTAGTCACAATCACCGGTGGGGGTATAGGAAGCTCGGGTTCCTTGGTACCTTTGCCACTGCGAGTGGTGATTGCTTTCATCTCCCCTCTTGGATTCGCAACGGTGTTACTCGGAAGAGTACCCGAAGAAGATGGTTGATTACCTTGGAAGAAACTAGCCATCATGTTTTTCAAGTCATTCGTTTGACTATCCAACGTGTTTCTCATGTCAGCTCTCAGATCGTTCCCTTGTTTCACCAGGTCTGCTTTCAGGTTGAGCACTTCCCGCTGAAGATTTCCCACGATCACATCGTTAGTCCTCATATATGTTTCCACTTCTTGGTGAAGAGCGGTGGGTTGGTTGAGAGGAGCATTGTATGCGGGTGGTTGATAAGCAGGTTGCTAGTAAACTTGGTTGGTTCGTTGAGGTGGTTGTTGCTGCTTGTGAGGTGGAATGTATGGTGTACGAGGTTGTTGTTGTTGTTGTTGAGGAGGGCGATTGAGGTTTTGTTTTTGGTTTGGGTTGTTTGGAGGAAAACCGGGTGGTGAGAGGTAGTTGTTGGAGCGGTAGCTAAGCAAATTGCGGTCACCTTGAGGTCTAGCTTGATAAGCAGGTTGAGGATAGGTGCCATAAGCTGCATTCAAATTCTCAGAAGGGTAGTCTTGGGTGGCAGTACAAGTGGTGTAAGAGTGAGGACCCCCGCATATCGCATGGTTGGCGAACAGCATTGACTTGAGCGTCTTTAGCGTTTCTAGCGTTGATGTTGTTGGTGTTGCTGGCGGTTTGGGTAGCAAGCGATTCAAGAAGCACAGTGATTTTGTCCAGTCGCTTGTCGCTGTCACTCGTGCTAGCACTAGCGACATTGGTCCGAACACTCTTGGTTTGCACACGAGACTTATTCTTAATGATATCCCAAGCAGCATTGGAAGTCTTAGCCAAAAGATTACCCCCCGAGGCACTGTTTAGTGAACCTTGGTCATTCATGCTTAAACCATTATAAAAAGTATTAATTTGGTGCACTTTGGTAAAACCATGTTGTGGGCATTTTCTTAAAAGATCTTTGAAACGATCCCAAGATTCACTAAACGACTCATCGTACTTTTGTTCAAAATTTATGATTTCATTCCGCAAAGCGGTAGTACGAGATGGTGGGAAAAAGTAATTGATAAACTTGGCCTCCATATCCGTCCACGAAAGAATACTCTGTGGTGGTTCCTTAGCAAGCCAATGTCGGGCTTGTCCCTCTAAAGAAAAGGGAAAAAGTTGTAACCGGATTACCTCTTGTGGAACACCATTGAATTTGACCGTGTTGGTGAGTTGCAAGAATCTCTTGATATGGTCATGTGGGTCATCAATGGTACGCCCCAAGAATGGTTGAGCAGAGACCATCTGGATAAAGCCGGATTTGAGCTCAAAATTGTTGGCTGCAATCGCTGGTATAACAATTGGATCAGTGTTGCCATCTACATGAGCTTGCAGCAGTTCAATCATCGGGCGATTATCCGGTAGAGGCTCATTGTTTTTGTTATTATTCATGTTGTTGAAAGGTGGGTTGTTATTGTTATTATTGTTGTTTTGAGGTGGTATGTTGTTGTTGTTTTATACACCGGCCATGTCTAAGTTATCGAGAGGCTCGGGCTCTTGATAAGACGTTGATCGAGTGCGCATACGCCTGCAAAAGAACTAACAAGGCAAAAACAAAGCAAAAATATTTTTGGTTTTTATGTTTTTTTACTTTTTAGGATTTTTGAAAATTTTATATTTTTTTAGTGTTTTTGAATTTTTTTTATGAAAAAGTAACGTTCACGGTGAACGGATCCCAAAATCCAAGTTCTCACAAAAAACTGTTGATCTTAACGAGAAGAGCCGACAGCGGCGCCATTTGATACAAGCATTTTGCATAGGGTTCTCTATATTCTCTCGATATCCTCTCGAATTGATCTCGGTTCTAAGTGGAATGATTGTTCTTGGTCACTAAAAAGGGGAGTGATTTTCTAATCTACTAAAAGTTTTAAATGCATTAAAATGTAAACTTAAATTTAAAAGAAATTAAATTAATAACAATTAATAAAACTTGAATTAAAATTAAAATTAAAATAAAAATAAAAATATGAAATGAAGAAACAGTAAGTAACCCTTAAAAATGCTCAAAAGAAATTTGATTCGGAATTTGACCTTGATTCGGAAGTTCACTCGGAACTTGGTTCGGAACCCTTGATCCGGAACTTCGTTCGGAAGTTTACTCGGAACCTTCACTCGGAACTTAACTCGGAACCTTCACTCGGAAGTTGATCCGGAACTTTCTTCGGAAGTTGATTCGGAAGTTGTTGATCCGGAAGTTCACTCGGAACTTTTGATCCAGAAGTTGGTTCGGAACTTTTGGCTCGGAAGTTTATTCGGAAGATTTGTAAAGAACATTCATCCGGAACTTTTAAACTGACTCGGAACTTTTTAACATAAATTCATTCGGAACTTTAAAAAGGAAAATTCATTCGGAACTTTAAAAACTCATTCGGAACTTTTTGAAAAGAAAATTCATACGGAACTTTTTATGCTCATTCGGAAGTTTTAGTTCATCCGGAACTCTTGGTTCGTCCGGAACTTTTGGTTCATCCGGAACCTGGGAACTCAAGAACAGTAACTTTCAGAAAAACAGGGAAGTACGATTTCGATCCAAAAATCACCAAGTTTTTCACCAAAACTTAAACAAATCTATTCCCTAATCTTCTACTAACCATAAACTACAAATCCCATCAATAAAAACATAAAACCCAACAACTTTTGAAGATCAAATCAACTAAATAAGAACTTTAACTTTTAACCAAATAGATGAAGATGAACAAGATGAAATGGAAAGATTGATGTATTGAATGATTAAGGTTTTAACAAACAAAAGATAAAGATTAAATTACAAGATTGAAAAACAAAGATCAAAATCACCAAACACCCTAGTGGTGTTGGTCATATCTACGAACAGAAAGGGAGAAAAAGATGGGAAAGGAAAAAACTGGATGAAAAGTGTGAGGGGAACCCTTTATATAGGTGTTCCCTTTGGTTGGTGTGTGGGCTTTCTCCCGTTCTTCTTGTCTTCTCGTCTTTTCAGAAAAGTTGACGTTTTCGATTCTGATTCGGGATTTGTCGTTGATTAAATTCAACTCGTCTTTTAATTTCTTCGTTTAATAGACTTGAGTTTCTTCGACTTATGTAAATCTTCCATCTTTGGTCCTTTTCTTCGATAAATCTTCAAATAGGCCCAGTGACTTCAAATCTTTTGCATCTCTTGGACAATAGACTTCGTCTTGAGTCTTTTTCTTCGATAAAACCTGTGCAATCCCATGTTTTCTTCAATATTTATCCGGTTGGCTCTGAAAACACAATAAACACAAAAACCACGCATAATTCCAAACAAATGATATTAAATACGTGTTTTGGTCTCGTTTTAGCCAGAATTAAGTGGTAAAAGGATGGGTGTTTACACACCTATCACAAGTCGATCTTCGACGATAGTTGATGCCCGATAAACACGAGAACCGCAACCTATCAAATAAGGCACGTTCATTAATAATAGACTCGAATATAACCCATACATAATAACATTAAACTCAAAATCATAATATTACGACAAACCTGAAAGAAAACAATACAAGTGATACTATTACTTCCTTCTATATGTTTACTCTATTAGTCGATACACTCGATAAAAATCTGTCGGTACATACCAAATGTACGAGCTCATTTACCCCACTTAAACACGTCAAATATACATGATACTACTCAGAGATCTCAGTTACTATCTATAGAAAGTCCTCTTAAAAGCCCATCAAAAGAATTTACTATTAAAATCCCCTGCCCGACACATCTTTCAACTACAAAAACCGGACAGTTTTACGTCACCGACTCATACAACCATTTTGACCCTTCTAAACAATCCCGTTTACAAATTCGAAACTTGAGTTTGAAAATAGACTCACAGCCCTAGGTTTAGAACCTAACATCAGACCTTGACCTTTTTTTCAACCCATTCTATAGTCCCTGATATTCGATCCAAATATCGACAACAACTTCGGATTGTGTCGATACTCGTCTCCCGGTACACGAATAATCAAATCATCATAATTTCTCGCTCGTTTGGAGCTAGAAGCTCTAATTTATATTAAATCGAAGCTAACGAAATTCTCTACAACCCAATGCTATTAGTTTAATCATTTTCAAACAGTAAGATACCCAAAAATTGCCTTTTTTCCACTGATCTAAAACACCTTTCTAAAAATCATACTAGATCAACTTTTTGACCCATTTTACTCAATCTCCTATGCCTAATATCATCCTAATATCATTCTAAACAAGTCATCTAACCTCTAGCACCCTTGAATGATCATTTAAAAATTACCCACTCAAAATTTCAAACATGCAAGACTCAAAATTTATTTATAACAATACTAGCAACATATATTTATCAAGAAAATAGATCAAACCACCATGGATCATATCAAAAATTTAAAAGTTGTTGCATGTGGATAAAATTTATACTAAAATAATCCTAATCAAATTTTCAACATGGGATATTGATTAGTTTCTATAGATTCAAAGTAGATTTTTCAAGATCAAGTGTTTTTGGTTGAAGGGGGGGCATAGACAAGAGAAAGAAAGAGAGATGGATGTGTTTGCTAACTATGTGTTTTTGTGTTAGTGGAGTTAGGTGGAAGCTATATATATGGTGGGTGGAGGGACCTTTCTTGCCAATTTGTGATAGTTTTGGTCCAAAATGCAATAAAATAGTTTAAAAGGTAGAAAATGTAAATTTTCAATTTTGAAAATATTTACGAGGCTCGGGTTTTGTAAAAATACTTTTCAAAAGTTAAAACGCACTTAAAATATGATAATAATATAATCCCGGTACGACTTAATACGCAACTAAAAACAAAAACGTCAAAAATATAAACATCAAAACACAATTAATAAAACATAAAATCTCGGGCATCCGTCGATATCGTGCTCACTAATAATCCTCGCGATTAGTAAAAAGGTAAAAATAAGACTTCCAATGTCGGTTTTAAATTAAACCAGCAACCGTCATATCATTCAAACTCATCAAATATTTCAAAATTATTCGTAAAATAATGTTAAATAATGATCTCGGGTTCAGGTTATCACAAACCGCATGCCATTTATTGAACCACACACAGATAGAGCCATTGGAACCTTGTCTTATAAATAGTGGACAATTTCTAGATTTTCATTTCACCTCTTTTGCACACAAACTTCTAGATTCAATCCACCTTCTTAAATCACTCAAATCCTTGATTATTTGGTTGATTACTACTTGTTTAGAAGTGAATCTTTCTCCTCCCCTCTCATCCACTCAAGTGTAAAGAGAAGAACACTTTTGTCCTTGAAGTGATGTGTCTACCTCAAGATCCATTGAAGATCAAAACTTTATTTCATTCTTGTGTTGTTGTGAAGATCCAAATTCTTGTGTTAATTTAGAAGTTGTGTATGTATTGTGGTTAATACTTAGGCCTTAAAGTATATTGGTGTAGATCGGTCCTAGCTAAGATTAGGGCTCGACTTTTAGCTTAGAGTCGGAAACTGGTTAAGCGACGTGTACGGTATCTCCACCTTAAGGAGCTTGTTGATTAGTGAACTCTCGAGTAAGGAGTACTCGAGGATTCGAGTAGGAACGAGGAGTGAGCTTCGTTGCCGAACCACAATAAATCCTTGATGTTTGGTTTGATGTTTCCTTTCCTTATCTCTTTACACTCATTATTCTTTACTTGCAAATACTTGTGATTATTAGTTCAGATCCACTATCTATTGTCCATATTATGCATAAGAAGATTTCGCATAACCACTCAAGTCTAAGTTTTTGAAAAAGGATTTTTGAAAATCGATCTTTAATCAAGTAAATTTAAGAAACTATTCAACCCCCCCCCCCCCCCCCCCCCCGCCCCTTCTAGTTTCTACAATACGATTTTCCACCATCTCATCTTTTGTTTCAACAACAATATAAGGATTATCGGGTCCTACTTGTCTTTTTTGTTGATTCCTTCGATTTCGATTACGTCGATTCGACGCGTTGATAAAATTAGGAGTGGGATAATTAGAAGAACGAGTGCGCATGCATTAACGAAGAATTAAAGGGTTGAGAAAATAAATTAGAATAGATAGTAAAGAAGATTATTTTTTTATTTTTGATTTTTTTTATTTTTTTGGTATTTTGGTGTATTATGTAGATAACAAATCCACAAATAAATCTCTCCTCAAATCAAAGTCTCTATTAGAGAATCTAAATGAATGAAAGTAATCACACGGAGTGAAAACCTTCGTTCAACTTTGAAACGATTAGGTAAAACCAAAACGTCTCGAGGGTTCAATAATTAAGCAAAAACAAATAATAAGATTAATAATACTTTGGGTTGACAAACCCTTAATCAATCTTCACTTTCAAAGTACGCACAAGCAAGCGGAGAAACGAGGCGGCGCGAAGCACTTAAGAGCCCTTTATGTTGTATTTTATAACAACAGCTTGATACCCACCTTATAGTTTGTACTGATCGAGATCAAATTTCTTAAGAGTATTTATATATTTTGCCTTTTTCTTTGTTTAATCGATACCACTAAAAATTATCGGATCGATAATAAGTAGGGTGAGTTTTTCAACTGTTTTTTAGATATGTAAATTTATTTGTTATACGTAAATAGAATATAGTAATCACAAAGAAAACAAAAACGGTTTTGGTGTAATTAGAGTTCTAATTACACAATTTATTTATATGGCTAATAATATGAAAATTAATATGAGTATTCATAATATGGACACTTCCCAAAATAGAAGGACTAAAAACGTAATCAAAGAAAATGGTATAATGGTACCACACAAATCACCTCCCCGGCAGCGGCGCCGTTTAATAGTCGAAGTTTAGTGCAAGTATATAAATACGACGTGTACGATTTAGGAAAGTCGTACGTGAATTTAAAAACTGTGGGATCGTTATGAACGAGGTGAAGTTAGGTGCCAAGATTATATTTATCTGAAATTGTTACGTTCGTGGGAAAAGAAGATTAAAAGGAAAAGGACGAAGCTACACTAAGTCGAATTATGCTTTCACGCCAATCGAGAATAAAATAATATTAAATTAATAAAATATTCAAAAAATTTAAAATTTTCAAAACTAATTAATTTTTACTAAATAAAACAAAAATAAAACTAAATATGATTAAAAATCCTTATTGGGCCTCCAAACAGCCAATCCAAAAACAGTCCAAGCTTAATAGGTTTTTTTGGCTCATTAAGAAAAACTTTTGAAAATCAAATTTTAAAAGCCTTTTCAGACTAAAAACACTATTCTAAATACCTTTTTCTAAAGGCCCAAAAATCAAATCCTAACCAATAAGCCATAAATAAGCTATAAGTTGGGCCTAATAAGCTAAAAAAATCAAGCTTATTGCCTACTTTTTGACACAAATCACTCTTTTGGGATAACTAAGAGACTACAAAAAAGAACTCTTTGAAAAGCTTTTTTAATAAGCCCAAATCAAATAAGTTACCAAACTCACTACACGACAAAATAGTCGTGTTTAAGTTCTAGGCAACTTCAAGACTTAAAACTAGTTCCAAAAGCTTGGAAATAAAAAATTAAGCACAAAGGAAGTGAAAACTTGAAATAAGCTAAACAAGAACATCCAAAATTGGAAGTAAGCACTTCTAAATAAGCTAAAAATTCTATTTTCTAGTAAAACTTTAAAACCAAAAGCTACAAAGCTCATAAATGTAAAATAAAGGATAAAAATCTAGTTTAACTACAAAGGCCAAGTTGTTACACAATGGGATAAGCAAAATAAGCTCAATAAGTTGTTTGTACAATTTTGGTCAAAAATAAATAAAAAATAAATAATGTACCCCTTGGACAGAGGAGTCCTAAGGACACAAATGGTAAAGGTGTGGTTTGTGAGTGGGGAGGATGTAAGTTCGAACCCTACTCCTTTTTACTTTTTTAGAGTATTTTTATTTGGACATAATAAGCCCCCTATAAGCCAGTTGGGCTCATAGGGGTGTCAGTGCAAATTAAAAAATACAAATAAGATTCAAACAAACACACAACCACTCAAAGCAAATAGGAACAAATCTAATGCAAGGAAAAATACTAAGAGATACAATGTAGTACTAGAACAAGGTTGTTTTAGGTCTTCTGGGCAAGTTTAACTTGTCCTAAAAGCTAACAATAAGCTCTAAATTCCTCAATAGCCACAAACATATACAAGTCATCAACTATATTAACTGATTATCAAAACTCACAACCTAAAACTACTTCCAACAACCTTAAATTATGTATGATGCATTTGATAGTTCAAGAGGCAAATTTTTGCAAGTTAAAGAGCACAAAATGTTACATAAGTGCAATCTAACACCACTCACCTACCAGATATATCAGTTACCTCAAATAAAGTAAGAAAATACAAATCACAAGCATATAGTATCAGTCAAACAAGAAATCACTACCTATGATACTTGATTTAGACAAAAAAACATACAAAAGGCAAGATCTTGATTTTAACACTAGAACATTCAAATAAGCAGTTGATTTTAACTAATTATACCCTAACACATGTGACTGCAAATGCTTAAACCTAAAGTACTGATGAAACCTGAGATCAAGCCTAGTCCCTAAACATTACTTTTGGTGCAGGACAAAAAAAATTAACAATGAAAAATGATTTAAAAAGACAGGTAAACCAAATAAAGCATGAAAACACTAAACATAAGCATTAATAATGGAAATAAAACAAGAAAAGTTGAAAAGTAAGCAGTTAAGAAATAAGCCACATACAAGCACCAAGAAGCATAAATCACACAGAAAAGTTTAACAAGGACAGTTTAAAGCATCACCTAGTTTAACCTACATCCAGGCCAAAGAAGATAACTGATGTAACGTTATAGCTTATTAGAGCAAAAGAGCATATATGATGAGCTTAATGAAGCTTATGAACTTAAGGACTACAATAGTCCTTATGGAAAGGAAGTATCTTTAATGTTTATACTTGAAATAAAATGTAACAAACAAACTAAGTGAACTGATAAAAGAATTATAAGTCAATAAGCAAGCTTATTGATTAGGCTGCTTTTGGGTTATAGCTTATAAAGACAGAAAATTTTAAAAAAATGGAAATAAAAACTCTTGCAAATGAAATTAAAATTAGACTTAATGTAACATTAACATATAAATCTTACGTGAACTTGGATTATCAGTCCACATTCACATAATCAACTTATATATCAATGGTTCTAATTTTTTTTGCAATTTCTTGAAAAACGTTTGATAAACAAAAAAATAAAGTTGCACAAAATTAAAATGCATGAACATTAAAGTTGCAAGTATTTAAATGGACCGAAAATAAAGGGAACTCAAAATTTATATTGCTCAAATTTCACTAACATTACAATAAAGTTTTACAATATAAAATTTGGAACAAGAAGCTAGTTTACTACTACTATGCTATTTATATTACAAATGTGAGACTACAGTGAAACCTTAGCCTGCTTGAATTACCTCGCATGACCTTGAGGATCTAATGGCATCTTCCATTTGATGCCATGGTTTGAATTATGGTCTTGGTGAACATGTGAAGAACCCATGTGATGAGTAGACTGCAAGTATGATCATAGCCCTTAAATTTGTGTGAAGAGCACGATATTGCATCTTAGATGTCCATTATCTGACATTGCTTTGTCTTCTTCTTCATTTCGAGTTAAAAACATGTGAAGTGGGGGGACCAAAGGTCAGTTGACATGTTTTCTGGGCATGTGGTATTGTTGTATGTTAGGTGGGAAGTAAAACCCCCGTGGTTAATTTGAATTCTCTTTTGGGGTTGATTCAATTGTATATGGGGTGTTTGTTAGGGTTTATAGGAGATTAGGGGCAATTTAATCCGTTTTGGGTATAATCCCATGTGTTTCCCACTAAACACTTTTAAACTTTGAGAAATTTCATATCACCCCCTCTCATTTACAAAACAAACCATGGCCATTTTCTTCAATAAACGACTTTTGAAACTAACCATTAGCCCCTTCAAACTTTTGTAAAGATGGGTTGTTGAATCTTTGGTGGACTTGGTAAATTAGGTCCCTCTTAGTACTTTGAACAAATGACACAATGGTCCCTCAATTTAATTAAACCGGAATTAGAGTAATTTCTGTTGTATTTAAGTTTGGGAAATTGCACTTTTTGTCCTTGTCTTTTGTGTAAACTTATTTAAGGACTTGTTTTGCCATATTTGCTTTTTTCAAGGACTAATGTTGAACATTATTCAAACTTTAGGGACCTTAATGTAATTTGTGATATTTGAGGGGTATAAAGTGACAATGTGTAAAACTTGAGGGACTATTCTTATAATTCTTCAATTCTTCAAGGGTATAATTCACATCTGGCTTCGGTTCTTTTGTACGACTTCGTTTCCCGTGTTCGTTTTGTCTTGTTTTTTTGATTTCCAAGTGAATTCTCGATATTTGTGCCTGCAAAGACACAAATGGAGAAAACGATGGTATTTGGCACATATTTGATGATATTTTCCGTATTTTAAATCTGATTTGGGGCACGAAAAGATGTATAATTAGAGTCTCATCAACAAGATAACTAAAATTTTCAGTTAACAAACTATGATAATATTTAACTACAAAACAAAATTATTCAAATGTTATCATACTACATATAAAGCATTTAGGCGTGTTAATTATAAAATACTTGAAAATTCAAGTTACATGCATTTGTGTACAACTATACAGATTTAACTAGAAATCAATTAAATCATACAAACAAAATTTAATGTATATAGTAAAACTAATTAATACATAATAATTAATACATCTATACTATATATAAACTATTTTATGCATTATTTTCGCTAAACTTTTAAGTAATACAAATTTTAAAGCATATTATACAAGTCATTTAAGCATGGTTTATGAATCAACTTATGCACTCTCTCATCAATAAGTTTTTAAGTAATACAAATTTTAAAGCATATTGTACAAGTCAATTAAGCATCGCCATCAATTTTTTAAAATTAATTTTAATTAATACATGTTATAAAGCATATGTTACGACTACACATTAATTAATATATTAAACATTACTTTAAAAATACACCTAAAATGAATAATACATCTTATTATAATGTTGTACAACTATTAAAACATAAAAAAACATTCATATAACCTACAAGTTTGTGGTACATATGGTTTTAAACGAACCAGGTCAACGGGTTTAATCAAAAACTGGTGAACACCGGCCGAAACCTTTGCAAATTAATGAACCAGGCCTAACTGAGATCAATTTTTTAACCTTTCTCCGATTAATCACATGGTACCCGCCTCTGCATCGCGCGGGTACCCTGTTAGTTAAATGTTATACTAGTGGCTCAAAATGTGTGTGTGCACGGTTGATGTAAATGATTTATTGATTAATAATTAACATATAACTATTTAGAATTAAAATATTAAAACTTAAAATAGAATAACAATAAAAATTAGAGTGAGCTATAACCAAACATATAAACATTAGATATTCTTAAAAGCCTATAATCTATATAAAATTGTAATAGCGAAATTATCCCCTTTTACTTTTTATTTCTCAGCCTCAATTGTGCATGAACATTAAAACTAGTATATAGTACCGTAATTCATAATAATGACTTAGCCGGCCAACCGGTTAATTTTCATTCATATATGAAAAAAAACGTATTTCATCCCTGTGGTTTACACCAAACATCACGTTTAAAACTATCAACAACTTTGTTCCCTATTTTGGATGGGTGTTAGTTTTTGCTGTTAACTCTTATGGTTGGAGGGGTATTTTGGTCATTTCTTTGTTTTGGCTTCATTTAATGCATACACCCACCCCTTTCAACACACACTCAAACACTTTTATAAAAAAAAAACAAATGTGATTAAACACACAACACAATCCATGAATCTAAAGATGGATAAGATCTGTTAGCAATTCAAATAAACCTCTAAACCCATCAGTATAAAATACTGATTCATCATCAGCATACCTCCTAAAACACATCCACCTTTACATCAACAGCTTTTCAAGCTGATCTAAACACCATCACATCCACCATCATTCCAGCCACCGCCTTAATTAACACACCCATTCCCACTATTGAAACCCATAAAAACTGTTTGCAAAAACTCATAAAGATGGATAAGATCTGTTAGCAACAGTTGCTAACAAAAAATCATAAAGATGGATAAGATCTGTATGATCCATGATCAACAAGAAGACCCATAGCAACAGGTTTAGGAATCAAAATCCAAAACGTGCTGAAAAACTTCAACACACCCGCCTTCAACAGTGGGAAAGTATTGACATCCTGACTCTGTAACTCCACAATAACTGTTTCAAAGAAACTATCAACATCAACAAGATCAGTCAAGACAAAAGCACCACCAGCAAGAGAAACAACCAAGTATATAGCACAATCCTTATATTTCCAATTAGCAGCAGGATTTTTTTCAAAAGAACCGAACAATTCCTAATATGCTTCAAAACCTTTGCAGTAATCTTCTCTTTGTAATTTCCCGCAATCCTTTTATGAAGCTCACAAGCAATCCTCCTCGTAACGAGATCACTTCCTTCCATATCTCGCCTAATACTCGATATAATTCATCTCAAACAGCTCCTCGTCCTCGTCACTTAACATCACATTCGGAATCACAATACTCTGAGTAATCTTCTGCAATATCTCATCATCATCAAACAATGTGTGGTGCACAATTGTACTAACAATAGTAAAAAACTTAATAGCAGTAACAGTCAACCGTTGCCTACTTGACGAACCTAACGCCACCACAACAAACTCCAAACCGCTTCCAGAAACCCCATCAAATCATTTTGAAGCAACTCCTCCTCTTTCTCCATATAGTGACTAATATTATCACGAACAGCCGCAAGTAACCCATCCACAAGCTCTAAACCATCAGCACCACTATCTTCAACAACGGGATACCTCACAGTCAAATAATACTTGAACTCTCCCATCCACTTATCTGCATTATCCTCAAAAAACTCGGGCAAATCCAAAAAATTGAACGAATAGAAAATACGACAACACAACGTCTACGCCTTAACCAACTGCTTAACCGCAACAACATTCCCACCCGCACAACTAATTTCACCCTCACCGACAAATTTTCAACCGTACTCGACAACGGCTCAGCAAAGTTATCCAAACAATATTTCAAATCAAGCAATAACTTAAACTAATACCCTTAGTGTATCAACATTGCTCCCTTCCATATCCCTCCTAGTGAAATCAACATAACGCATCTATAACAGCTCTATACCCTCAGCAGCATCACATTTGGAATAACATTACCTTGAATAATCTGTTGCAATATGTCGTCCTCAGCAAACAATGCATAGTGGACACTTCTGCTAACAAAAAATCATAAAGATGGATAAGATCTGTATGATCCATGATCTCGATCACATGATGTTGAGAAGTGATTTACCATGAGTTTTCATAGAAATCATGGATCAAATCTGTATCCAACAACAATCATGAATTATATGAGAGACATGTAGAAAGATCCAGAGACCCCTCAACAAACATTTGATAGAGGGATTTGAGATTTGAGATGAAGATCGAACACCGCAAAAATTGGGTGGAAGATGTGTTTAATCACCAATCGTTGTCTGTTCTTGATGAACCATTGTGTGAGATTTGGTGGGAGAGATATAGGATGGTGGTTAGAATCAGGAAAATGGGAGTATAACGTTTTGTATAAACAGAAGAATCCAGAGATTATATTCACGTGATTAGAGAGAGATGAGTGTGTATGGGCGGTTGTTTTTTCATCACATCTTATGATTTAGCTTGATGAAGAAGAGGTAAAATGAAAGGACACGTACGAAGATAGGTGGTATGTGTGAGAATTAGTGTAAGTTGATAGGTCTCGCTTGATAATATGAAAAAGACGAAATGACCCTTTCATTTATTAGACTTAACAACAAAAACTAACACCCATTCAAAATAGGAACCAAAGTTGTCGATAGTTTCAAAAATAGAGATCATCCGTGTATTTAATTTGAGTTAGGGACTAAACGTGATGTTTGGTGTAAACTACATGGACGAAATATGAAATTTTTTCTTCATATATTCGACTTTTATCCATGAGAATTCACCAAGCATAGTGAAACTACAGCAACAGCTCCACATTTCAAAGAGGACATATCTAAAAGTTTAAGTAGCATTGTTGACCGGAGGGGGTGCAGGTATCGGATATTAAATCGCTGCAGAAATGGGAAAACATGGAGCTCCTTTTGCTATCATGGGTCATCATATAAATGTCCTTGTTTCCGCTGTTTTTGCTCCAGTTGCCTGGCTTGCCTGGCGTTCACGTAAGAACTGACTCCGGTTCACTTCAGAATCATGTTTATATATACTATGGGTACATGTTTTTGTAGATGTTTTGATAACCTTATTTCTTTTCATTTCAAGAAGTAGCTTCAACAAGTTTAATACTCCGCGATACATATCAAGTTAAAGGATATGTGAGAAGAAGAAAGGACACTGCACGAGTTACAGTCATGGACCTGAGTTTGCTGCAGCCAGAAAATTTCTTATCCCTGCCAAGGACTATTAAGAGTTCTACACATTCATTCCAGCAGTTAGTACGAAAAGAATAGTATATGTAACTTGTGAGAATGTTCTGACGATTCATTTTATATTGATTATCTGTTGTGTGTTTGACAAGATGTAATTGCTAAAGGTAACCAAGAGAAACTAATGCTAAACTGCTAATGTAGATGCAGTTGGGACATTCACAGTGTGTCACTAAGCACTTGTATGTTGTATCTCTAAAGAATAGTGTAATAATTATATAATAACCTTGCATTTAACAGCCGGTTCGTATCAAATCCTCATCTTTGCTGTCGAGGTTTCTGACATTTTACCTTCAAATCTAGACAATTCTTATGTTAAAGTGTTGATTTGTGTACGGGATTGTTAAAATGTAACAGGCAGCTGTAGATAGCCTTAGACAAAGCCTAGCATTGGAATGGGGAACGGATCACGGTAATAAAAAATAAGGGATTGCGTAGGCTCCATTGGTGACACTACTAGTGTTACCAAGCTCACCATGGACGTTTTGTGTAAGCAACAAGTATCTGCTTTTTAATTGTAAGGGGAGCTTTCAACCAAGTATCTATTTTGTACAAGATGAGGAGAAAAGGGGGATCGCTATGACATCTTAAATGCAATCGCTTTCACGTTCATGTATCCACATACACTCTACCTTTAGTCTTTTGTGTCTTAGAAATATTTTAGTCTAAGATATAAGAAACAAAGACGTTTTATGCGACATCATCTGGATACAAACTGACAATCGTCATAGTTTTAGCATCTTGTGCGAAACTGAAAACCCATATTAATAACCGTATGAAGGTAACCATGTAAACGGGACAACATCAGTGGATATCGTTATATAGTCCAGGGCATACGTGGAAGGCAGGCATTAAACAACTTTCAAAGGTAATAGAGAAGAGGTCTAGAGATGCCCCTGTTGGCGTTTCAAAGAACAAACTTTACTTATCGTTTTGATTTATGATGTGAAGTTCAGATAGTTCTAAATTTTAAACTATCTAAATTCAGTTTAACATACATCCATATCATTAATCTACATACCAGCATTACATATGTAATTCTAAACAGGGTTGTGCACGTCTGGTGTTAATTATATCATTGATTTGTATGTAAATAAGTACAGTAGTATTTAATTTATAATTTATCTTAGACTATTGTGATCGATCCTGACCTGTTCAAACATATCGTCAATAAATCGACCGTTAGTCTTATCTTAAAGCGACAAGCAATTATTACCAACCACCCAGACATCTATTTCACAACAAAATGATGACTTTCAACACTAACGACATACCATGAATGTAAATAATTACTTAAGCTATATAAGACCACATATAGTATAGTTATTGAGCTAACCTGTGCCCTAGCATCTTCATCACATTAGGTTCTCAAGTGTCAGTTCCGTGTCGAAACAAAAAGCTGAATCTTGGTTTAAGATTTGATAACTAGAACCAAAATGAAACACACCTGTAAACCAACAAACTGAAAGAATCCTGCACAATTCGATTCATAACATCATTAACTCTGTTACCCTTCCTCTCGTCACTAGAAACACGTTAGATAAGTCTGCAATGGTTAGCAACGACAACGATACCCAATCCCACCTAAGCAGGGTGCAATGGTTAGCATATGATCATATTCATAATGCATAGGAATCGTCTACATTACAGTGGAAGACAAAAGTTTACATCATGATTATTACATTACTAATTACACTACAGAACAACAAAATAAAACACCTCTAGTAATCCCCTACTAAATCAGCCTGTGCACAGGATGCGCCACCATACTCATAACAGAAACGTAGTACCTCCAAGATGAAACGTGCTGATGGTGAATGCCTAGTACACAATATTTCAAAACCTCAAGTGAATCAGTCTCGCGCCTAGAGGTGGCAAATCTTGCCCATTTTGATACGCACTTTTTGCCCATTTTCAAAAAAGGATGGGGCACTTTTTGCCCATTCTTTATAATGAATGGGCTAAACGGGCGCATACGTAAGAAACTAAATGGGCTTAACGGGCGCACTTGTAAAATACAAATTAGTATACTCGACGAATATTTTTTATTAATTTTTTTATCCCGGCTTTCAAACAAGTATTTTTATTTTTTATTTGTAGGTTTTTTAATGTTTTTATCCTTTTTTAGCTTGCGCCCGTTTTGCCCGCCCATTTCGCCCGTGCCCGTTTAGCCCGCGCCCGTTTAGCCCGCCGCCCGTTTAGCCCGTTGCCCGTTTAGCCCGCCGCCCGTGCCCGCCCGCCCATTTTGCCACCTCTCTCGCCAAACAACTTGCATATGACCAAATAATATGCTAATAGGAAGTGAGTAACTAACTAAATCAACCCTCTCATGCTTTAAAATGATCAAGTCCATGGGCCCTATGGGTGTTTGGACGTCTGTTTAAACTATCTATTGCAACTCAAAGTCATAAAAGTCAAGTTAAAATGTTTGGCATAACTGATTACAATTATAGATAGCTGGTTTAACTAAAGGCTAGAATAATCAGATTTAGAGAAACAGGTCAGAAGTTATAGAAAGAAAAATGAACACATATGTGACAGAACTAATCCTACCTTTTAAGGACTTGTTACTTAGATCCTCCAAGTTGCAAAAAGCACTTCGATAATGCTCGTCCAAACACCCCCGGACACATTACTACCCTCGATACTACTGTTATTCCCTCAGTAGCATCAAATTAAACATACATTAAAGATCATCAAATTAGATACAACAACTCACAGCAGAAAGAAATTGAAACAAAAATATGCATTACTGGCAAATGTGTAGAAGCTGCAGTTATCCAGAAAGTAATTTTATTGAAGCCTCATTGTACATTAGAAATAGATGCCAACATAATCAAACTAGAAAAATAAAAGAATTACACGGCTATTTAGCATAACACCTTTATAAAACGGGGAACTCCAAATAACATGATTAACACAATACTCCACAATAAAATAAAAAACCATTTGCTACTCTGTTGGTGTGTGGTATGAAGAACGAGTGTTTTTAATTTGCATCTTAGAAGGTGAGCATAAAAAGGCATATGTTTTTAAGCTTATCCAAACACGCATATTTCTCAACAAGAAGCACCTACGCAGAAATAAAAAATCAAAACAAGAATTAACAAGTAACAAGAGAGTGATAAGCTTTACGTGGTAATGTATCCAATGATTATTTCAACAAAAAAAAATACAAGCATAAGATCAAGTTCATAAGAGTCGATCATAAATCTCATACTCATTACAAAGTATCCCAACTTTACAAATTAAAACCTAACTTTTTAATAAATCCTTCATACACAACGTGAAAAAAGTACAAACAAACAACATAGTCGCTCACCATAGTAGTACTCACATCACGTGTCATCAGTCCTCCAAATTCTCCATCTGAATGCTGCTTTTAAGAGGCACATACTCACCGAGATACCCACCCAAATGATCATACAACGCATTCTTATCAATCCCTTGATGATGATAGCTTTTACACACATAATAAAACACGCTCTGAACCAACAACCCAACCAGATTCACAATGACTAAAACACCAACCAAGAATCCCCCAACCACAATCCTGGAAAACACCCCATAATAATACTCCCCGCCATGGACCACAATCGACCCAAACAACCCATTAATCGCACCACAAATCACCAAATACCCAAACACAAGCACGGAACCCATCTTCGCCTTCCCTTTCAAAATCTCAAAAGCCTTCTTCATAGCCGCGAAACCATACACATTCTCCAAAACCGATATCACACTGGCCAAATGCCAGACCGCAGTGATATAAACATGCACAACCAAAAACAAGACAAAAACGACCACCAAGCTAAAGAAAAACAAAACCATATTGCGCGTATCAATGGCGATAATCAACAAGACGACAAAGCCAAGAAAAACAACATTGTAAACAACCATAGTCAAACCAACCCATAAGAAAGTAATAAAGAGCCTCTTAAAGCACTTGGGAATAGCGGAAAGGGTGGAATAAAACGAAACGGGTTTAGAAGTATATAAGGAAGCAACAGTGAAGACAATCGCAGCAGTAGACAATAAAGAAAAAATAAAAAGGAAAATAAGGTAACAGAATTGAAAAACCAAAAGCTTTTCCCATTGAGTAGTGTGGGACCCATATGGGTCTTGAATCTTAACTATCAAAGGATGAGTGAAAAGTGAATGAGCTAAGATTGCAAATGATAAAGGGAAGATTAAGGTTAATGTTATGAGGTAAAATGTTTTTGGGGATTGTTTGGGGATTGAGATTGATTCTTTTAAGATATCTGTTGCTGATAAGAATTGAAGCTCATCTGCTGGTAGATCCATCTCTTTCTTTTTTATGGGGGTGTTTGGATTTAGGTGTTATTTAGATCTGTATGTAAATAATAAGTTTGTTGTTTCAACAACAATGGCGGTGCCGGTGGTGATGGTGCTGGTGTTATTTGTGTGATGTTTGTTTGTTACTCCTTTTTTTGCTTTCATCTCAAGGGTGTTTATCTTTCTTTCCCTTTTTTATTTACCTTTTCTAGGTCGTGTTTACTTTCTTTTTCGAATTGTTTTGTATTATTCGGTAGTTAATACATGTTCACAAGTAGATTTCATGCTATTTTGCATCAAAATTGATTTTTTAAAACCTTAGATGTATTTAATGATTAATGTTTTAAATGTATAATATCTTTAATGTTTAAAGTTTTAATTTAACTTTATTTGGATATTAAATCAATAGCGCCCAAGTTGATGACATTCTTTTCTGCGATTGGTACTCGAAAAACCACGGGGCATTTGATACAGAGCAAATAAGTCTTAGGGATGAGACGCTCGCACAAAGACCTCAATTCTCATTAGGAGGTCGAATCAAGGACCTATGGAAGTCGGGGCTAGCCCGTCCCCATAGGCAACGCAACAGTGTCCTGAGGGGGGAGTTTAGTAGCACGCACTTCTTTTTCTTTTCAGGTCATGCGAAGAGGGCCGGTCCAAGATCGTATTGGTCCTCTACAAAGACAATAGACGCTCTCAACGGCTAGGCGCCACTCTCTTTCTGAGTTATTCCAGCTTATTCGAAGGAATTTATCTTTACTTTTCATTCAAGGGTATTTTACATTCAAATGTATTTTACTCTTTTCATCTTCATGGGTATTTAAACATTTTATCTCATTTTTTCCGTAAAAATTTTACGCATCTTTTTTCGCTACTTTCGCTTTCTATAACTGTCGTCGGTCCATTGATCGATCAATCGATTGTTAAGGCAAACATCTATTTTCTTCTTCGTCTTCTTCAATCTTTATGAATAATTGTTTAAGCTTATTATTTAGTTCTTTAATACATTAATTTTTAAGCTACTTTTTTTCAAAAGTATAATATTGTTTTAAATTATATGATTAATAAGCTTATTAATTAGTTAAACAACTAAACTGATATATGATTGATTTTAAGCATATTTTTTTCTGAATTATAATAAACATTAGATGTAGTATACCTTAATTATGATCGAACATGTTTTAGGTTATTATAATGTGAATAAGCTTTTTATTTAGCATTAGAGTTACATTCAACTATGTTATAAGTTAGCTTATTATTTTATTTTTATGAGCTATCAGATTTAATGGATTTGAGTCAATCTAGTTATCAGAGTAGTGTTGTGCAAAGCTCTTTGTGTGTTGATGAAAATGCTGCTAGTGTTAATCAAGGTTTTGATGTTCCATCTGAAATGGTTCTTCACTCTCTTGTTGACGAGATTATTGCTTATGAACAAGAGAGTGACGAAGCACGAACTACTAAGAGTAAGCTTCTTTTTAGCTAGTTTTTTCTTATAAAGTTGCATTAATATGTTAGATAACTTCTTAATGAAACTGGTAGATACTAAGACACCATGAGATTCACAACAAGTAACTGCTAACAAGCTTACTCACAATCTTTGATTATCCATAACATAACACGAGCAGAAATTGTAAGGATTTGAGAAGTATGAACTTGAATGTAAAATGTAACTTTGATTAATGAAGGAAAACGGTTAAGTGTTTACAACTGATTTAACTACCTTCTAACTAACTGTGTGTGTTGTGATTACACACACTACAATGAGAGAAAATTAATTTGGAGAATTAGCTAAAACTACTAACTAATGAACTTGAGTTGGGTATTTATAGAGTGTTGGTGAAGAGAGGAGACGAATTAGTGATGTGTTTCCTCCAATGTAAATATGCCACATGTAGTTGGTTAGGGTTCATATAAAGCCCAGATTTGGGGATTATTGCTCGGATGAATGACAGTCTAATTGATGTATATAGTTGTAATCTTCATGCCTTGGTGGTCATTTTCCGTTCTTTGACAATCTTCTGAAACGTCCTCTATTTATCACAATCTTGTTCTTAGAGAAATGGTGACATGGCTCATTCTTATTTGTTGAGAGCTGAACACACGGATTAAGATTTGATATGTCGAGTTAAATCCATATTGAATGGTTAAGATTTATCTAAGTGGCAATCCATGTGACCCCTTTATTCTTGTTTTGATTGGTCCATGTGTAATCCACTTATAATACTTTCACCAATAGGTAGAATCAGTACTTGTAATCTTTAAAACTTGGCAGTTTGTATTGGCTTGTAATAAACTTTGAGGAAAGGCAACAATGGTCCTTGTAGCTTCATAAATGTAGCAAGTAAAGTCCATGATCTTCATTACTTTGACTTTGTTGACTTGAAATTTATGGAATTTGCACTCTAAGCCCTTTATCTTTGAAAGTTTGGCAAATATGGTCCTTGAAGCATCTTTTGTCATATTCTTCGTCTTTTCTTCAAATTAATCCTGTAAAAATGCGTATTTGTTTCAAATGTATCTATTTTGCCTGCAAACATACAAATTTTAAAATACATGCGTAATTCTGATATTTTATAGTTTAATATAATGTATTTGACCGTATTTAGTGGTTTTAGGTTATTTAATGTGAGTGTTTTCACACTCATCACCCGACCAACCCATTAACCAAACCTATAAGCCCAACACAAAAACAACCCAGAACCCTAAACTTACCCGAGCCCGTTTTTTTAACTAAATTTGTTTAATCAAACGCGGTTAACAAAACCACTAAACCCAAAATAGATCAAACACAACAATTTTACCTTAAACACTATATCCCTCCACCGGATTTAATCAACCTAACCCATAAATTAAAACCCAATTAACTTTAGGGATTTTAATATTCACCTATCAAAGAACATGCCCACATGCTCAAGACAGCTCTAGCTCACCCAATGGTCCCCTCCCATACCCATCAAGTCATGGGTTAGAGAACTTTCTCCAAAAAGAAGACCAAGTTAATGGCCAAGATTTGAAGGCGTGATGAGCACAATAAACCAATGGTTTTGATCGACTTTACACAGCTGGAACATCACATGGCTTGAAGAATCATCTAGAACATAATTCAAATTCATGGCATATTCTCAAAATATCCAAGGGGTAGAATTGGAACTTCAAGGCAAGCTAGGGTTTATGTAATTCATCTTCACATGTAATATATATATATATATATATATATATATATATATATATATATATATATATATATATATATATATATATATATATATATATATATATATATATATATATATATATATATATATATATATATATATATATATATATATATATATATATATATATATATATATATATATATATATATATATATATATATATATATATATATATATATATATATATATATATATATATATATATATATATATATATATATATATATATATATATATATATATATATATATATAGTGGGGTTATTATAAAACAAATCCTATAATAAAATAAATGAGGTGAATTCTCAGCCCTTGGATCAAAATCACTAAATTTGATAAAAAAAATAGTGTCTTTTTGTAAACTCTTAACCTTTAGGGGCAATTCTCGTATATAATAAAATTTAAAACGCCACTTATATAAAATTCTAAAAACTAATAAAAAAATATCATCTCTGTTTCTTAAAAAAGACACACAATAAAGTCGATCGTTTCCATATCAAAACCCAATCAAATCTATCAATATCAATCGAATCAAAACTGTAAATCCATGGCTCGAACATATATGGTGATCTACAACGATGAAAGTGGTCAAATATGGTGAAGATGATCGGTGACGGTACCGCCGATGATTCTGGTAATCGGAATCGGTCACGCTGATCTTCTGATGATAACCAATGATAGTAACCATGGTCGATGTTGCGGTATGACATCAAAGATGTAGAAGATTATGGGTAAGTGTGTGGTTATGATTTATGCATAAAATGTGTTTGATATAATGTCTCAATAAGACATCATAAATGTGATGCACTACTTTAACATTCTAATGTACTAGGAATGAGACCGTAATGCAATAAGTTACTTACGGCTTTGATGTGGTAGAAATTATAGTGTAATGAAGTTGGTTACTTTCGTTGTTCATAGGTAGAAAATGTAACACCCCATTTTGGAAATGGAATCTTACGCATAATCATGGCGTGTCATCAAAGCGTACAAGGATAAATGTCTAAGCATTATTTGACCATAAAAGGGAAATACCGGAATCAAACATCGGTAACCCCAAAGTAGAGCTCATCACACACAAACATAAATACTGTAAAAAGAAAGGACGAAACAATGTCCATTGCAAGCTGAATTAAAGTAAAGGAAATGCATAAAGTAAAGAAAGACAGTAAAGCTTCCAGTCCATATGCACGTACGTTTGAGATCTACGAGCGTCCTCGAGTACCTGCCATTTTGGGAACATGAAAAGGAAAACGGCTGAGCAAGACGCTCAGTGCACGGATGTACAATATAGCATGAAATAGGATAAGCATGTAACATATAACAGCGGAAGACTAAGTTCTGAGTAGACTGGTTAAGTATTGAGAAAACTGGTTTTATAGTTTGAAAAGCCTTATGTTTATCTTATGAAAACTGTTTTAACATATATATACCATAGCCCATATAGATCATCAAAAGGTCACGTGCATGAATACTTAGAGGGGTGACCTCATCATGCTGATTAGAGGGGATGCCTCTAATTAATATACTGGTCTGGGTAGGAGGGATCAACTCCTTGTGAAGGATGCAAGACACACACCACATTCACCATGAAATACTGAATAAAACATGTAACTAGGATGCACCCATACGCCCCACATGATATAATAATATGGCCAAAACTGAAAGGGACGCCACGAGCAATCACTCCGCCGTGGGGAAGTCATAACATTGGTGCCTCCAATGTTATGGTTATGGTACCTCCATAACTAGGTGAAACTGGTCATGCTTATATATGGCTATAGATTATGCTAATTAAACATAAGCAGTTCAAAACAATAAAACAAATACTGGGGAAAACAGTTGGCTGCATACGGGGAAATCCTAATAAGGAAAGAATGTCCATACTGAAAGGACGGGAATCCGTACCTCAAGTCCAGTGAATGAACGGAAGAAAGACTCCTACTTCTGGATCACTAACGCTACATGAAAACACATGTGTATAAGTATCGAATCACTGATTACGTACTAGGCTTTATGTCTCATCTTGGCTTACTTTGTATGTTTTAGGTCATGGTTTACTGTTTAAAGCCCTATCTGTGTTTACCTTGTACTCTGATTAATCTGATAAAGTATTACTGGTAATTCATGAATTATTATACTTACTGTGTAATAATAAGTAACTTTCCAAAAATAGCAGGTTTCCGAAAATAGAAAGTTTCCAAAAATAGAAAGTTTCCAAAAATAGAAAGTTACCAAAAATAGAAAGTTTCCAAAAATAGAAAGTTTCCAAAAATAGAAAGTTTCCAAAAATAGAAAGTTTCCTAAAATAGAAAGTTTCCAAAAATAGAATTCACTGCTTAAAATAGATCAGTTTCTAAAAATAGAAAGTTTCCAAAAATAGATCAGCTGCCTTAATTAAATAAGTTTCCATATATAGAAGGTTTCTATGATTAGATTAGCTGCCTGAAATAGATAGATTTCCATATATAGAAGGTTTCCATTAATAGATTAGTTGCCATATTTAATTAAGTTTCTATAAATAGAAGTTTCCATAATTAGAATTAAGCTGGTTGCATAAGCTAAAATATAAGTCTAAGTGTTTATAAGCTTATTTCTTAAGTCATATGATATAGTGTATAGTTTAATTATTATTTCATGCATTTTAATTAAACTATAGGTTAAGCATTTTAATTAAAGTATAACATGTTTTAATTAAAATGGAAAATTACTTAGGTTAAAATGTATATTAATATGTATTAATAATATAACCTAAGTCATGTCTAAATTAATTAATTATAAGCATGTTTTAAATAATTAATTAATTATAACTTATAACATAAAAATACTTAGGTTAAATTAATATCATGCTAAATTAATAATTAAAAATAACCTAAGTCATGGTTTAATTAATATCTCATGTTATTAATTAATTTATATCCTAAGTTCATAATTCATAATATTAACATGTAGCATAAATCATGATTTAACCAACGAACCATGAATCGGGCATGAACTCGACACCGTACCCCGAGCCAACTCGGGGTACTTGTGTCCCCTTGCTGCCGTGGGTCCCACGTGCACCAACCAAGACCAAAATGGTCTTGGTGGTGGCGGCTAAAAGCAAACCGAACCCCCCTCGGGTTGGTTATACTAGGCGGCCAAAAACAAACACCCTCATATAACAACCTTTGATTTTAATTAACCCTAAAACATGTTAGATCTATGTTTAATTATCATGTTTTAATAAGAATAACAATAACATGTTCATGAAAATAATTAAAGATTTAAAAAGAATTAAAAAGAAAGATTTAGAATGATATACCAATACGTAGCTTGGAAGAGGATGAACAAACACGGTTTATAGCAATGGTTTTCAAGATCAAAATCAACCAATCAACCACCTATGGTGGTCTTAGGGTGGCGGCACAAAGAGGACAAAAAGGAAGGAGAGAAAACCTTTTCAGGTTAAATGTTTATTTTGCTTGAAATGTAAAATGAAATGAAAAGTTACCATAACCCCCCCTTTTCTTGTAAAAGTCCATGGGCTTAGCCCACCTTGTTATGTGTGCCGTGGGTATGGGGCCCCACATGGGGTACCCGTACCTTTTCTCGTGTCCCGATGTTTCGTGTTCGTTCGTGGTTAAAGGTGTTCGTGTTTAAAGTGTTTCTGTTTATTTTATCATGTAGTTTATCGTATTATTTACACTCGTAATTAAGTACTTACGTAATTATTTTAGTTCGTGTTTTAAAATGGTGATCATGATTTAATTATGTTCACGTGAAATATCTACTAATTGTTTATCATGAGTTTGTACGTAATCGATACTTATCATGTCATACACGTATGCACTTGCTTGATTATTAGCACATGAATGTGATCAATACTAAATATGGTAAGTTTTAATCTAGGACGTACGATCTTAAGGGCACTATTCATGGTAAAAGCATGCGGGTTTTACAATTCTTCCCCCCTAAAAAGAATAATTCGTCCCCGAATTATAGATAAAGTAAACTGGAAAGAAGTAACATACCCGAACTCAAAATATGAAGTGAGGGTAAGAAGCCCGGATAGACTCCTCCGTTTCCCAAGTGGCTTCCCGCTCGGTATGGTCCCTCCAAAGAATTTTGACGAATGGAATCGTCTTCCTTCTCATGACTCGTTCTTGCCTGTCAAGAACTCGTTCGGGTTCCTCTATAAAAGTGAGATCTTCACGTATCTGTTCCAATGGATACTGAACCATGTGAAGGGGATGATACTTGTACCCTCTGAGTAAGGACACATGAAACACGTTATGCACGTGCGAAAGCTGAGGAGGTAACGCCAATCGGTAAGATACTTCACCGATTCGTTCAATGATATCAAACAGTCCGATGAAACGAGGACTGAGTTCCCCTTTGATCCCGAAGCGTTTAACACCACGCGCCAGCGAAACCTTGAGGAAGACGTGGTCTCCCACATTAAAATGTATGTCCCTACGATGCTTATCAGCGTAACTCTTCTGACGTGACCGTGCTTCCTGCAGCTTCTGCTTAGCTACTTCGATCTTCTCATTGGTCATTTCTATAATTTCTGGTCCTTCGAGTGTTCACTCTCCCACTTGATCCCAGCAGATTGGAGCGCGACACTTCCTGCCATACAACATTTCGAAAGGAGCACATTTGATACTTGCGTGCCAGCTGTTGTTGTATGCAAACTCGACCAAACAGATGTAATCGTCCCAATCACCTGTCCATTCCAACGCACACGACCTTAACATATCTTCCAATGTCTGAATCGTTCGCTCCGACTGTCCGTCCGTTTGAGGATGAAAGGCCGTACTCAGCTTAAGTTGTGTACCCCAAGCGTTTTGCAGACCTTTCCAGAATCGCGACGTGAAACGAGGATCTCTGTCTGAGACGATGCTGGAGGGAGCACCATGGAGTCTCATGATCTCCCTTCTGTAAGTATCTGCGAGTTTACTTACCGGATCTTCCTTGCGTATCGGTAAGAAATGAGCTGATTTGGTGAGTCGATCGACGATGACCCAAATGGCATCGTGCTTCTTCTTGGTAGTCGGAAGACCGGTAACAAAATCCATGGTGATTTTGTCCCACTTCCACTCTGGAATATCCAACGGTTGAAGGAGACCGCCCGATCGCTGATGCTCAATCTTAACCTGCTGGCAGGTAAGACATTTGGAGACATAAGTGGCTACATCCTGTTTCATACCACTCCACCAAAAGTACTGTCTGATGTCATGGTACATTTTTGTCGACCCAGGATGTATAGAAAATGGGGAGCTGTGAGCTTCAGCTAACAATGCTTCCCGGAGTTCTTGATTGTCAGGAACACAAAGTCTCATGCCCTGCCCAACGATACCGTCTGCGTCCATTCTGAATTCTGTCTGCTTCTCCAAATTCTGAATTATCGCCCATATTTCTCCATCATCCTTCTGAGCTTCCTTGATCCTAGACAGTAACTCGGGTTCTACTCTAAGATTCGCCCAGTATCCGTGCTGCCCACGTACCATGATTTTGATGTCTAGCCGCTCCAAGTCTCTTATGTTTTTTCCTTGATTTCAATGCCGTTGATCATTCCGGACTTTCTGCTGAGTGCATCTGCTACTACATTAGCCTTTCCGGGATGATACTGTAGGTTAATATCATAATCCTTCAACAGTTCCAACCATCTCCTTTGTCTCATGTTCAATTCACGTTGAGTGAAGATATACTTCAAGCTCTTGTGTTCCCTGAAAATGTCGCATGATTCTCCGTATAAGTAGTGCCTCCATATTTTCAATGCGAACACCACTGCAGCAAGTTCCAAGTCATGCGTAGGGTAGTTTTCTTCATAGGGCTTAAGCTGCCGTGAAGCATACGCGATCACTTTCCCATGTTGCATGAGAACACAGCCCAGTCCCTTCCCCGATGCATCGCTGTAGATCTGAAATCCACCTGTACCAGATGGGAGAGTAAGAATAGGTGCAGATACTAACTTCTGCTTTAGGTCTTCGAAGCTCTTCTCTCGTTCTTCCGTCCAGACGAATTTCTCTCCTTTTCGCATCAGTTTGGTGAGAGGTAGTGCCAAACGGGAAAAGTTCTCCACGAATCTGCGATAATATCCAGCTAAGCCCAAGAAACTGCGGACTTCTGTCGCTGACGTTGGTCTTGGCCATTTAGTGATAGCCTCAACCTTCGCTGGGTCCATAGTGATCCCTTCTGCTGATACAATGTGACCTAAGAATGCCACTTTGTTTAACCAGAACTCACACTTGGAGAATTTCGCATACAGCTGCTTCTGACGAAGAATCTGTAGTACCGTACGGAGATGGTCTTCGTGTTCCTCCGTGGACTTTGAGAAAATCAGGATGTCATCGATGAATACAATGACAAACTTATCAAGGAATTCATGGAAGATTCTGTTCATCAGATCCATGAATACTGCTAGAGCATTAGTCAGGCCGAATGGCATGACTACAAACTCATAATGGCCATAGCGGGTACGAAAAGCAGTCTTGGCAATATCCTGCTCTTTAACCCTTAGCTGATGGTAGCCTGACCTTAGATCGATCTTTGAGAAGTGTTTGGCTCCTTGAAGTTGGTCAAACAGATCATCTATACGTGGCAGTGGATATCTATTGCGGATGGTAATCTTATTAAGTTCACGGTAGTCTATGTAAAGTCGCATGCTGCCGTCCTTCTTCTTAACGAACAAGACCGGTGCGCCCCATGGAGATGCGCTTGGTCTAATGAACCCTCGCTCAAGAAGTTCATGCAGTTGGTTCTTCAGTTCTTTTAGCTCTATGGGAGCCATACGATACGGAGCCTTAGAGATTGGTTCAGCTCCTGGAACAAGGTCGATGTTGAACTCCACTTCTCGTGCAGGTGGTATGCCGGGGAGTTCAGCTGGGAAGACGTCTTGAAATTTCGAAACTACTGGTTGATCCTGAATCGATGGGGATTCAGCATCCATGTCGTGAACCGTAGCTAGATAACCCTCACAGCCATGTGACAGTAATGCACGTGCTTGCAAGGTAGATATGACTTGTACAGACCGTCCGGGTATGAACCAGTTATGAATGTACTCTGGGACATTAATGTCGCCGAAGATCACCCGATATGAGTGGCAGTCTATGGTAGCATGGTGCTTGGATAGCCAGTCCATGCCGAGAATCATATCGAACTTAATCATGTCTAGGGGAAGTGCATCTACTGCACGAACTTTATCGTCAAACTCTAGAGGAAGACTCTTGTATACATGAGTTATTAATACAGAGTCCCTCAAAGGCGTGGAAATGGTAAGCCTATTTTCTAATGGCAAGGGAAGTGTCCTGATGTTCTTAGCATATGTAGTGGAAATAACTGAGTGAGTGGCACCTGTGTCGAAAAGAACACATGCAGCTTGGCCGTACATATACAAAATTTCAGTAATGGTACCTGTAGATTTGTTTGCCTGATCGCGAGATGTCGTGTAGACACGCCCAGTGGTAGGAGGCGGCTTATTATCAGCATGACCCGAGGTACCCTCCATCTCACCCTTACGGCAATCTCTCATACGATGGCCAGGGAGACCGCACTTGAAGCACGCGTCGGAATCACGACGACATGGGCCAGGGTGTCTGCGATGGCAAGTATTGCAAAGAGGATGAGTGAATCCTCCAGCAGGAGTCCTTGCTTGCTGAGGGCCTGCTGATGACAAAATGTGTTAAGATAAAGTATATGCACGAGTATAAGACATATGCATCATAAGATGTTCACCAGTGATAGCTGAACGGTTAGGCTGCGAACACCTGTGGTTCTGGTCCTTCCCGTTACCGTGGTTCCTAGTAGAGGTTAATATAGTGTCAGCATGAGAGATATAACATGAAATCATAAGAAGATGCGTAAATAGTAGGACCTGCTGTTGTTGGAGTGTCCAGCGTTGTTACGGTAATTATCATTACCGCTACGCCTTTCCACAACAGAACGGTCGTTAGTGTGACCGTTTCCTTTGGGCTGATGAGGCTGCTGCTGAGTAGCCGGCTGAGACCGGTCCCCAGTTTTATGCCTGGAAGATACAGTTTAAGAGATGATTATTGAACATATAATGATAGGATGCGGTTTGGTTACCGTTTGAATACGAAATGTTTACCTCTTGTCGGGTCTTTCAGCTTCCCCGAACTCATCTCGCTCCTGCAGCATCTCTAGCTTTCGTGCTGCGTAAGCCACTTGTGCCACAGTATCCAACGGGGCACCCGATAAATTATTGGCAATCCTTGGATTAAGGCCCCAACGAAAATGTAGTGCTTGTTCTTCAGTGGTGCCTGCGGATGCCCCCAGGACAGCTGTGTACCCGAGGAACCTCTGCATGAACTGACCACTATCCTCGTCGGGTCTCTGTCTCATGGCGTAGTATTCCCTCATGAGTCGATTCCTTCCTTCCATGGGAAAAATGATAGGTGGGGGAGGATATTCGTCGTCATGAAGAATGACGTCTTGCATTTCTGCCTCCATGTCTGCGAATAACTCCCAGAGTTTGTCTGTGTTTGCCATCTGACAGTATAACATAAAACATATGATTAACAAATCAAAACATAAAATTTATATATATTCATGAAAAAAAAAAATTTATACCAAAAATTTCACGAGAAAAATTTTATGCAAGAAAATTTTTGTATGAATGCATGATGCAGTTTTATGAAAACTTTTGATGCTCGAGAGTGAACGCCTCTGTTCAGTTCACTCAAAACAAAAGACATATCGAGGGGACGCCTATGGGTCGGTCCCAAATCTAAAAGTTTCGATAAAACACATGCGACTAAATAGGGCCAGTCCTGTACCAACCATTACTTAGTCAAAAACCCTGTAACAATGACATGTATATGTATGCTTAAAAATGATGAATGCATGAAAACAACTGTCAGTTCTAGGAAGACAGTAGTGTCTACCCACTAATCACAGGTCATATTTGAGAGCCTACAGGTCGAAGCCTTGTCTCTGATACCATAATTGTAACACCCCATTTTGGAAATGGAATCTTACGCATAATCATGGCGTGCCATCAAAGCATACAAGGATAAATGTCTAAGCATTATTTGACCATAAAAGGGAAATACCGGAATCAAACATCGGTAACCCCAAAGTAGAGCTCATCACACACAAATATAAATACTGTAAAAAGAAAGGACGAAACAATGTCCATTGCAAGCTGAATTAAAGTAAAGGAAATGCATAAAGTAAAGAAAGACAGTAAAGCTTCCAGTCCATATGCACGTACGTTTGAGATCTACGAGCGTCCCTGAGTACCTGCCGTTTTGGGAACATGAAAAGGAAAACGGCTGAGCAAGACGCTCAGTGCACGGATGTACAATATAGCATGAAATAGGATAAGCATGTAACATATAACAGCGGAAGACTAAGTTCTGAGTAGACTGGTTAAGTATTGAGAAAACTGGTTTTATAGTTTGAAAAGCCTTATGTTTATCTTATGAAAACTGTTTTAACATATATATACCATAGCCCATATAGATCATCAAAAGGTCACGTGCATGAATACTTAGAGGGGTGACCTCATCATGCTGATTAGAGGGGATGCCTCTAATTAATATACTGGTCTGGGTAGGAGGGATCAACTCCTTGTGAAGGATGCAAGGCACACACCACATTCACCATGAAATACTGAATAAAACATGTAACTAGGATGCACCCATACGCCCCACATGATATAATAATATGGCCAAAACTGAAAGGGACGCCACGAGCAATCACTCCGCCGTGGGGAAGTCATAACATTGGTGCCTCCAATGTTATGGTTATGGTACCTCCATAACTAGGTGAAACTGGTCATGCTTGTATATGGCTATAGATTATGCTAATTAAACATAAGCAGTTCAAAACAATAAAACAAATACTGGGGAAAACAGTTGGCTGCATACGGGGAAATCCTAATAAGGAAAGAATGTCCATACTGAAAGGACGGGAATCCGTACCTCAAGTCCAGTGAATGAACGGAAGAAAGACTCCTACTTCTGGATCACTAACGCTACATGAATACACATGTGTATAAATATCGAATCACTGATTACGTACTAGGCTTTATGTCTCATCTTAGCTTACTTTGTATGTTTTAGGTCATGGTTTACTGTTTAAAGCCCTATCTGTGTTTACCTTGTACTCTGATTAATCTGATAAAGTATTACTGGTAATTCATGTATTATTATACTTACTGTGTAATAATAAGTAACTTTCCAAAAATAGCAGGTTTCCAAAAATAGAAAGTTTCCAAAAATAGAAAGTTTCCAAAAATAGAAAGTTACCAAAAATAGAAAGTTTCCAAAAATAGAAAGTTTCCAAAAATAGAAAGTTTCCAAAAATAGAAAGTTTCCTAAAATAGAAAGTTTCCAAAAATAGAATTCACTGCTTAAAATAGATCAGTTTCTAAAAATAGAAAGTTTCCAAAAATAGATCAGCTGCCTTAATTAAATAAGTTTCCATATATAGAAGGTTTCCATGATTAGATTAGCTGCCTGAAATAGATAGATTTCCATATATAGAAGGTTTTCATTAATAGATTAGTTGCCATATTTAATTAAGTTTCTATAAATAGAAGTTTCCATAATTAGAATTAAGCTGGTTGCATAAGCTAAAATATAAGTCTAAGTGTTTATAAGCTTATTTCTTAAGTCATATGATATAGTGTATAGTTTAATTATTATTTCATGCATTTTAATTAAACTATAGGTTAAGCATTTTAATTAAAGTATAACATGTTTTAATTAAAATGGAAAATTACTTAGGTTAAAATGTATATTAATATGTATTAATAATATAACCTAAGTCATGTCTAAATTAATTAATTATAAGCATGTTTTAAATAATTAATTAATTATAACTTATAACATAAAAATACTTAGGTTAAATTAATATCATGCTAAATTAATAATTAAAAATAACCTAAGTCATGGTTTAATTAATATCTCATGTTATTAATTAATTTATATCCTAAGTTCATAATTCATAATATTAACATGTAGCATAAATCATGATTTAACCAACGAACCATGAATCGGGCATGAACTCGACACCGTACCCCGAGCCAACTCAGGGTACTTGTGTCCCCTTGCTGCCGTGGGTCCCACATGCACCAACCAAGACCAAAATGGTCTTGGTGGTGGCGGCTAAAAGCAAACCGAACCCCCCTCGGGTTGGTTATACTAGGCGGCCAAAAACAAACACCCTCATATAACAACCTTTGATTTTAATTAACCCCAAAACATGTTAGATCTATGTTTAATTATCATGTTTTAATAAGAATAACAATAACATGTTCATGAAAATAATCAAAGATTTAAAAAGAATTAAAAAGAAAGGTTTAGAATGATATACCAATACGTAGCTTGGAAGAGGATGAACAAACACGGTTTATAGCAATGGTTTTCAAGATCAAAATCAACCAATCAACCACCTATGGTGGTCTTAGGGTGGCGGCACAAAGAGGACAAAAAGGAAGGAGAGAAAACCTTTTTAGGTTAAATGTTTATTTTGCTTGAAATGTAAAATGAAATGAAAAGTTACCATAACCCCCCCCTTTTCTTGTAAAAGTCCATGGGCTTAGCCCACCTTGTTATGTGTGCCGTGGGTGTGGGGCCCCACATGGGGTACCCGTACCTTTTCTCGTGTCCCGATGTTTCGTGTTCGTTCGTGGTTAAACGTGTTCGTGTTTAAAGTGTTTCTGTTTATTTTATCATGTAGTTTATCGTATTATTTACACTCGTAATTAAGTACTTACGTAATTATTTTAGTTCGTGTTTTAAAATGGTGATCATGATTTAATTATGTTCACGTGAAATATCTATTAACTGTTTATCATGAGTTTGTACGTAATCGATACTTATCATGTCATACACGTATGCACTTGCTTGATTATTAGCACATGAATGTGATCAATACTAAATAGGGTAAGTTTTAATCTAGGACGTACGATCTTAAGGGCACTATTCATGGTAAAAGCATGCGGGTTTTACAATTCTTCCCCCCTAAAAAGAATAATTCGTCCCCGAATTATAGATAACGTAAACTGGAAAGAAGTAACATACCCGAACTCAAAATATGAAGTGAGGGTAAGAAGCCCGGATAGACTCCTCCGTTTCCCAAGTGGCTTCCCGCTCGGTATGGTCCCTCCAAAGAATTTTGACGAATGGAATCGTCTTCCTTCTCATGACTCGTTCTTGCCTGTCAAGAACTCGTTCGGGTTCCTCTATAAAAGTGAGATCTTCACGTATCTGTTCCAGTGGATACTGAACCATGTGAAGGGGATGATACTTGTACCCTCTGAGTAAGGACACATGAAACACGTTATGCACGTGCGAAAGCTGAGGAGGTAACGCCAATCGGTAAGATACTTTACCGATTCGTTCAATGATATCAAACAGTCCGATGAAACGAGGACTGAGTTCCCCTTTGATCCCGAAGCGTTTAACACCACGCGCCGGCGAAACCTTGAGGAAGACGTGGTCTCCCACATTAAAATGTATGTCCCTACGATGCTTATCAGCGTAACTCTTCTGACGTAACCGTGCTTCCTGCAGCTTCTGCTTAGCTACTTCGATCTTCTCATTGGTCATTTCTATAATTTCTGGTCCTTCGAGTGTTCGCTCTCCCACTTGATCCCAGCAGATTGGAGCGCGACACTTCCTGCCATACAACATTTCGAAAGGAGCACATTTGATACTTGCGTGCCAGCTGTTGTTGTATGCAAACTCGACCAAACAGATGTAATCGTCCCAATCACCTGTCCATTCCAACGCACACGACCTTAACATATCTTCCAATGTCTGAATTGTTCGCTCCGACTGTCCGTCCGTTTGAGGATGAAAGGCCGTACTCAGCTTAAGTTGTGTACCCCAAGCGTTTTGCAGACCTTTCCAGAATCGCGACGTGAAACGAGGATCTCTGTCTGAGACGATGCTGGAGGGAGCACCATGGAGTCTCATGATCTCCCTTCTGTAAGTATCTGCGAGTTTACTTACCGGATCTTCCTTGCGTATCGGTAAGAAATGAGCTGATTTGGTGAGTCGATCGACGATGACCCAAATGGCATCGTGCTTCTTCTTGGTAGTCAAAAGACCGGTAACAAAATCCATGGTGATTTTGTCCCACTTCCACTATGGAATATCCAACGGTTGAAGGAGACCGCCCGATCGCTGATGCTCAATCTTAACCTGCTGGCAGGTAAGACATTTGGAGACATAAGTGGCTACATCCTGTTTCATACCACTCCACCAAAAGTACTGTCTGATGTCATGGTACATTTTTGTCGACCCAGGATGTATAGAAAATGGGGAGCTGTGAGCTTCAGCTAACAATGCTTCCCGGAGTTCTTGATTGTCAGGAACACAAAGTCTCATGCCCTGCCCAACGATACCGTCTGCTTCCATTCTGAATTCTGTCTGCTTCTCCAAATTCTGAATTATCGCCCATATTTCTCCATCATCCTTCTGAGCTTCCTTGATCCTAGACAGTAACTCGGGTTCTACTCTAAGATTCGCCCAGTATCCGTGCTGCCCACGTACCATGATTTCGATGTCTAGCCGCTCCAAGTCTCTTATGTTTTTCCTTGATTTCAATGCCGTTGATCATTCCGGACTTTCTGTTGAGTGCATCTGCTACTACATTAGCCTTTCCGGGATGATACTGTAGGTTAATATCATAATCCTTCAACAGTTCCAACCATCTCCTTTGTCTCATGTTCAATTCACGTTGAGTGAAGATATACTTCAAGCTCTTGTGATCCGTGAAAATGTCGCATGATTCTCCGTATAAGTAGTGCCTCCATATTTTCAATGCGAACACCACTGCAGCAAGTTCCAAGTCATGCGTAGGGTAGTTTTCTTCATAGGGCTTAAGCTGCCGTGAAGCATACGCGATCACTTTCCCATGTTGCATGAGAACACAGCCCAGTCCCTTCCCCGATGCATCACTGTAGATCTGAAATCCACCTGTACCAGATGGGAGAGTAAGAATAGGTGCAGATACTAACTTCTGCTTTAGGTCTTCGAATCTCTTCTCTCGTTCTTCCGTCCAGACGAATTTCTCTCCTTTTCGTATCAGTTTGGTGAGAGGTAGTGCCAAACGGGAAAAGTTCTCCACGAATCTGCGATAATATCCAGCTAAGCCCAAGAAACTGCGGACTTCTGTCACTGACGTTGGTCTTGGCCATTTAGTGATAGCCTCAACCTTCGCTGGGTCCATAGTGATCCCTTCTGCTGATACAATGTGACCTAAGAATGCCACTTTGTTTAACCAGAACTCACACTTGGAGAATTTCGCATACAGCTGCTTCTGACGAAGAATCTGTAGTACCATACGGAGATGGTCTTCGTGTTCCTCCGTGGACTTTGAGAAAATCAGGATGCCATCGATGAATACAATGACAAACTTATCAAGGAATTCATGGAAGATTCTGTTCATCAGATCCATGAATACTGCTAGAGCATTAGTCAGGCCGAATGGCATGACTACAAACTCATAATGGCCATAGCGGGTACGAAAAGCAGTCTTGGCAATATCCTGCTCTTTAACCCTTAGCTGATGGTAGCCTGACCTTAGATCGATCTTTGAGAAGTGTTTGGCTCCTTGAAGTTGGTCAAACAGATCATCTATACGTGGCAGTGGATATCTATTGCGGATGGTAATCTTATTAAGTTCACGGTAGTCTATGCAAAGTCGCATGCTGTCGTCCTTCTTCTTAACGAACAAGACCGGTGCGCCCCATGGAGATGCGCTTGGTCTAATGAACCCTCACTCAAGAAGTTCATGCAGTTGGTTCTTCAGTTCTTTTAGCTCTATGGGAGCCATACGATACGGAGCCTTAGAGATTGGTTCAGCTCCTGGAACAAGGTCGATGTTGAACTCCACTTCTCGTGCAGGTGGTATGCCGGGGAGTTCAGCTGGGAAGACGTCTTGAAATTCCGAAACTACTGGTTGATCCTGAATCGATAGGGATTCAGCATCCATGTCGTGAACCGTAGCTAGATAACCCTCACAGCCATGTGACAGTAATGCACGTGCTTGCAAGGTAGATATGACTTGTACAGACCGTCCGGGTATGAACCCGTTATGAA
The DNA here is from genome assembly GCA_025667525.1 of Glebionis coronaria. Taxonomy (NCBI): domain Eukaryota; kingdom Viridiplantae; phylum Streptophyta; class Magnoliopsida; order Asterales; family Asteraceae; genus Glebionis; species Glebionis coronaria. Next base: position 50,844,962 of record CM046880.1, read on the forward strand.
TGTACTCTGGTGCATTAATGTCACCGAAGATCACCCGATATGAGTGGCAGTCTATGGTAGCATGGTGCTTGGATAGCCAGTCCATGCCGAGAATCATATCGAACTTAATCATGTCTAGGGGAAGTGCATCTACTGCACGAACTTTATCGTCAAACTCTAGAGGAAGACTCTTGTATACATGAGTTATTAATACAGAGTCCCTCAAAGGCGTGGAAATGGTAAGCCTATTTTCTAATGGCAAGGGAAGTGTCCTGATGTTCTTAGCATATGTAGTGGAAATAACTGAGTGAGTGGCACCTGTGTCGAAAAGAACACATGCAGCTTGGCCGTACATATACAAAATTTCAGTAATGGTACCTGTAGATTTGTTTGCCTGATCGCGAGATGTCGTGTAGACACGCCCAGTGGTAGGAGGCGGCTTATTATCAGCATGACCCGAGATACCCTCCATCTCACCCTTACGGCAATCTCTCATACGATGGCCAGGGAGACCGCACTTGAAGCAAGCGTCGGAATCACGACGACATGGGCCAGGGTGTCTGCGATGGCAAGTATTGCAAAGAGGATGAGTGAATCCTCCAGCAGGAGTCCTTGCTTGCTGAGGGCCTGCTGATGACAAAATGTGTTAAGATAAAGTATATGCACGAGTATAAGACATATGCATCATAAGATGTTCACCAGTGATAGCTGAACGGTTAGGCTGCGAACCCCTGTGGTTCTGGTCCTTCCCGTTACCGTGGTTCCTGGTAGAGGTTAATATAGTGTCAGCATGAGAGATATAACATGAAATCATAAGAAGATGCGTAAATAGTAGGACCTGCTGTTGTTGGAGTGTCCAGCGTTGTTACGGTAATTATCATTACCGCTACGCCTTTCCACAACAGAACGGTCGTTAGTGTGACCGTTTCCTTTGGGCTGATGAGGCTGCTGCTGAGTAGCCGGCTGAGACCGGTCCCCAGTTTTATGCCTGGAAGATACAGTTTAAGAGATGATTATTGAACATATAATGATAGGATGCGGTTTGGTTACCGTTTGAATACGAAATGTTTACCTCTTGTCGGGTCTTTCAGCTTCCCCGAACTCATCTCGCTCCTGCAGCATCTCTAGCTTTCGTGCTGCGTAAGCCACATGTGCCACAGTATCCAACGGGGCACCCGATAAATTATTGGCAATCCTTGGATTAAGGCCCCAACAAAAATGTAGTGCTTGTTCTTCAGTGGTGCCTGCGGATGCCCCCAGGACAGCTGTGTACCCGAGGAACCTCTGCATGAACTGACCACTATCCTCGTCGGGTCTCTGTCTCATGGCGTAGTATTCCCTCATGAGTCGATTCCTTCCTTCCATGGGAAAAATGATAGGTGGGGGAGGATATTCGTCGTCATGAAGAATGGCGTCTTGCATTTCTGCCTCCATGTCTGCGAATAACTCCCAGAGTTTGTCTGTGTTTGCCATCTGACAGTATAACATAAAACATATGATTAACAAATCAAAACATAAAATTTATATATATTCATGAAAAAAAAAATTTATACCAAAAATTTCACGAGAAAAATTTTATGCAAGAAAATTTTTGTATGAATGCATGATGCAGTTTTATGAAAACTTTTGATGCTCGAGAGTGAACGCCTCTGGTCAGTTCACTCAAAACAAAAGACATATCGAGGGGACGCCTATGGGTCGGTCCCAAATCTAAAAGTTTCGATAAAACACATGCGACTAAATAGGGCCAGTCCTGTACCAACCATTACTTAGTCAAAAACCCTGTAACAATGACATGTATATGTATGCTTAAAAATGATGAATGCATGAAAACAACTGTCAGTTCTAGGAAGACCGTAGTGTCTACCCACTAATCACAGGTCATATTTGAGAGCCTACAGGTCGAAGCCTTGTCTCTGATACCATAATTGTAACACCCCATTTTGGAAATGGAATCTTACGCATAATCATGACGTGTCATCAAAGCATACAAGGATAAATGTCTAAGCATTATTTGACCATAAAAGGGAAATACCGGAATCAAACATCGGTAACCCCAAAGTAGAGCTCATCACACACAAACATAAATACTGTAAAAAGAAAGGACGAAACAATGTCCATTGCAAGCTGAATAAAAGTAAAGGAAATGCATAAAGTAAAGAAAGACAGTAAAGCTTCCAGTCCATATGCACGTACGTTTGAGATCTACGAGCGTCCCTGAGTACCTGCCGTTTTGGGAACATGAAAAGGAAAACGGCTGAGCAAGGCGCTCAGTGCACGGATGTACAATATAGCATGAAATAGGATAAGCATGTAACATATAACAGCGGAAGACTAAGTTCTGAGTAGACTGGTTAAGTATTGAGAAAACTGGTTTTATAGTTTGAAAAGCCTTATGTTTATCTTATGAAAACTGTTTTAACATATATATACCATAGCCCATATAGATCATGAAAAGGTCACGTGCATGAATACTTAGAGGGGTGACCTCATCATGCTGATTAGAGGGGATGCCTCTAATTAATATACTGGTCTGGGTAGGAGGGATCAACTCCTTGTGAAGGATGCAAGGCACACACCACATTCACCATGAAATACTGAATAAAACATGTAACTAGGATGCACCCATACGCCCCACATGATATAATAATATGGCCAAAACTGAAAGGGAGGCCACGAGCAATCACTCCGCCGTGGGGAAGTCATAACATTGGTGCCTCCAATGTTATGGTTATGGTACCTCCATAACTAGGTGAAACTGGTCATGCTTGTATATGGCTATAGATTATGCTAATTAAACATAAGCAGTTCAAAACAATAAAACAAATACTGGGGAAAACAGTTGGCTGCATACGGGGAAATCCTAATAAGGAAAGAATGTCCATACTGAAAGAACGGGAATCCGTACCTCAAGTCCAGTGAATGAACGGAAGAAAGACTCCTACTTCTGGATCACTAACGCTACATGAATACACACGTGTATAAGTATCGAATCACTGATTACGTACTGGGCTTTATGTCTCATCTTAGCTTACTTTGTATGTTTTAGGTCATGGTTTACTGTTTAAAGCCCTATCTGTGTTTACCTTGTACTCTGATTAATCTGATAAAGTATTACTGGTAATTCATGTATTATTATACTTACTGTGTAATAATAAGTAATTTTCCAAAAATAGCAGGTTTCCAAAAATAGAAAGTTTCCAAAAATAGAAAGTTTCCAAAAATAGAAAGTTTCCAAAAATAGAAAGTTACCAAAAATAGAAAGTTTCCAAAAATAGAAAGTTTCCAAAAATAGAAAGTTTCCTAAAATAGAAAGTTTCCTAAAATAGAATTCACTGCTTAAAATAGATCAGTTTCTAAAAATAGAAAGTTTCCAAAAATAGATCAGCTGCCTTAATTAAATAAGTTTCCATATATAGAAGGTTTCCATGATTAGATTAGCTGCCTGAAATAGATAGATTTCCATATATAGAAGGTTTCCATTAATAGATTAGTTGCCATATTTAATTAAGTTTATATAAATAGAAGTTTCCATAATTAGAATTAAGCTGGTTGCATAAGTTAAAATATAAGTCTAAGTGTTTATAAGCTTATTTCTTAAGTCATATGATATAGTGTATAGTTTAATTATTATTTCATGCATTTTAATTAAACTATAGGTTAAGCATTTTAATTAAAGTATAACATGTTTTAATTAAAATTTAAAATTACTTAGGTTAAAATATATATTAATATGTATTAATAATATAACCTAAGTCATGTCTAAATTAATTAATTATAAGCATGTTTTAAATAATTAATTAATTATAACTTATAACATAAAAATACTTAGGTTAAATTAATATCATTCTAAATTAATAATTAAAAATAACCTAAGTCATGGTTTAATTAATATCTCATGTTATTAATTAATTTATATCCTAAGTTCATAATTCATAATATTAACATGTAGCATAAATCATGATTTAACCAACGAACCATGAATCGGGCATGAACTCGACACCGTACCCCGAGCCAACTCGGGGTACTTGTGTCCCCTTGCTGTCGTGGGTCCCACATGCACCAACCAAGACCAAAATGGTCTTGGTGGTGGCGGCTAAAAGCAAACCGAACCCCCCTCGGGTTGGTTATACTAGGCGGCCAAAAACAAACACCCTCATATAGCAACCTTTGATTTTAATTAACCCCAAAACATGTTAGATCTATGTTTAGTTATCATGTTTTAATAAGAATAACAATAACATGTTCATGAAAATAATCAAAGATTTAAAAAGAATTAAAAAGAAAGGTTTAGAATGATACACCAATACGTAGCTTGGAAAAGGATGAACAAACACGGTTTATAGCAATGGTTTTCAAGATCAAAATCAACCAATCAACCACCTATGGTGGTCTTAGGGTGGCGGCACAAAGAGGACAAAAAGGAAGGAGAGAAAACCTTTTTAGGTTAAATGTTTATTTTGCTTGAAATGTAAAATGAAATGAAAAGTTACCATAACCCCCCTTTTCTTGTAAAAGTCCATGGGCTTAGCCCACCTTGTTATGTGTGCCGTGGGTATGGGGCCCCACATGGGGTACCCGTACCTTTTCTCGTGTCCCGATGTTTCGTGTTCGTTCGTGGTTAAACGTGTTCGTGTTTAAAGTGTTTCTGTTTATTTTATCATGTAGTTTATCGTATTATTTACACTCGTAATTAAGTACTTACGTAATTATTTTAGTTCGTGTTTTAAAATGGTGATCATGATTTAATTATGTTCACGTGAAATATCTATTAACTGTTTATCATGAGTTTGTACGTAATCGATACTTATTATGTCATACACGTATGCACTTGCTTGATTATTAGCACATGAATGTGATCAATACTAAATAGGGTAAGTTTTAATCTAGGACGTACGATCTTAAGGGCACTATTCATGGTAAAAGCATGCGGGTTTTTACAGAAAATGTGTTAAAAATGCACTATAATGCTCTAGAATGCGATAGGATATCAAACATATATAAGGTTTTGTGCAAGTGTGTGTTTAGGATTGATGTATAAAATGTGTTTGATATAATGTCTCAATGAGAATTATAAAGTTCTATTTGATATAGAAGTGATTTGGTAAAATCATAATTGTGATGGAGTAGGATTAACACTATGATTGAGTAGAATTAATATTATGATGGAGTAAAACTAATACTATGCATGTGATTTTGTAAATTAGAACTGTAATGGAGTAGAATTATTTTTAATGGGAATATGCTTGAGTAGGATAAAGTTGTATTTTGAGGTTTTGTCAAAATTAAGTATTTGTATGTAATATAGAAATAATTTGGTAAAATCATAACTGTGATGGAGTAGGATTAACACTATGATTGACTAGAATTAATATTATGATGGAGTAAAACTAATACTATGCATGTGATTTGGTAAAATTTTAATAATAATAAGCAAATTTTATTCTACTGCATTACAGTTAAATTTTAATGCACTGTAATGCAGTAGGTCACTTGCATTGTTGTTTTTACTACACTACTGTTTAATTTTAATGCACTGTAATGTAGTACGATACTTGCATTTTTCTTTCTACTGCATTACAGTTAAATTTTAATGCATTGTAATGCAATAGGTTACTTGCAATGTTCTTTCTACTACATTACAATTTAATTTTAATGCATTTTAATGGAGTAGGTTACTTACATTCTTCATATGCATGATTTACTGCATTAAAACATTATTCTACTACATTAAGGTTTAAATTCTAATGCATTTAATGCAGTAGGTTACTCGTGTTGTTAATATGCATGATTACATTGCAACTTTATTTCTACTACATTACAACTTTATTTCAACTGCATGCTAGTTTTAAATTCTAATGCATCACATAATATATATTGATACTTTCATATATAATTCTTGAACTATTCTACAGTTAAAAAGGCACAGGAAAAAAACCCAGGGGACAAAAGAAGATGCATTTAACTAGCTGCAAACAATATATAGCTTCCTCTAATACTAAATGATATACTCTAATTGAAAGATGAAATGGTACAAGGATGCATTGGGCGCGCAACAATATTCTTGGAAGATACTTGTGCACCATTTAAAATAATGTTTAAATTTTATTAGATGTAATACTTTGGAATATTGAATGTCTAATACGATGTAGTGTATATTTTAATGATGGCATTTTGTTTGTAATCATATTTTATATTCTACTACATTATTATCGTTTATTTTACTGCATTACCATATTTCATTTTACTACATTATAGTTATATTCTAAGACATTACTATTATATTTTATCGCATTGTAGTCTTATAATTTACATATAACTGAGATGTAGTATAATATCATAATTTACCACATTGAAGCTGTAACATAAAATCATAATTTTATTTGTAAAAAATGACAAAAAAAAATTGAAAAACTATTCATTATCGATGTATAGATTCTCTTAAACTAGCCTTCTTCTACATATCTTGTGTCTTTGCTTTCTTCGATACAAACAATAATTTATACAACTCGTAGAACTTGAATTGTGGCCTAATTTATCTCCATATGCCGAACAATCCTTTCTCTTGGTTAGTCCTTCAACAGTTACTTCAGTTCTTCGCTTTATCATTTCGTACCCTAGATTATTGATTTTAACCTTCATCTGAAACTTATAAAAGATATAATTCAATAGAAGATAAACTATAATTCAGTAGAAGATAAACTACAATTTGGTAGAACATAAATTATAATTCAGTAGAACATAAACTATTATTCAGTAGAAGATAAATTATAATTCGGTAGAACATAAACTATAATTCAGTAGAAACTATCATGTAGGGATATAATCAAATCACATGCATATGAACAGTAGCAAAGATCCTACAACATCATAGTGTAAGTTCTACCAAATCACATAATACTTTATCACTTTTACTCAATTTCAGAAACATGTCAAACAAAATTATGGCCTAACTCATGCCTGTGAACATCAACATACATCCTACAACATTATAGATCAATTTCTACCAAATCACATGCATATTCCATCACTTTATTCATTTTTTTGACAAACAACAAATGCTAATAAAGAAACTTATGCATATGAACATCACCAAAAGACCTTAGAGCATCACATTACAACTTTTACCAAATCACATGCATTTCAATCACTTCTACTCAGTTTCAAAAACACAGTAAACATTAATAAAGCCTAACTCATGAATATGAACATCAACAAATATCTTAGAGCATCACAATTCAACTTTTACCAAATTACATGAAAAATCAATCACTTTGACTTATTTCTGAACAAAAGGCAAATACTAATATATCATAACTCATGCATATGAACATCAACAAAGATCAATGAGCATCACGGTTCAACTTCTACCAAATCACATGCATATAATCACTTTTATTTATTTATAGAAAACAAAAAACACTAATAAAGCCTAACTCATGCATATGAACATCAACAAAGATCCTACAACATCACAGGGCAATTTCTACAGCATCATAGTGTACTTTCTAAAGTTATAAAGTTTAAATGAGACATTTTATCAAACACTTTGTATGCATATAAACAACAACAAAGACCTACAACATCACAGTCCAACTTCTACCAAATCACATACATATTTAGTCACTTTTACTCAGTTTCGATAAAATAAAAAACCCTAATAAATCGTAACTCATTCATATGAACAGTATCAAATATCCTACCACATCACAGTGCAATTTCTACCAAAACACAGGCATACTTTATCACTTTTACAAATAACTTTTACTGCATTACTGTTACGTTCTACTACATTACTTTATATCCTACTACGTCACATATATGTTTCTACGCATTGCAGTTACGATCTACTACATTACTGTATATCTTACTGCATCACATTGTGAACTAAGCTCATCACAGTTATAAAGTCTAGTTTAGACATTTTATCAAATACTTCGTATACAACTTTCACATTTTCTATATTTTGTTACAGATCTAAGAACACGTATGTATATTTACAAAAAACACAAGAAGATGATGGTGATGATGATGACACACCACTACGGGTCGAGCATGATGATTCAGTAAACATAATGCAGCGATCATGAGTTGGTGATGTGGCGGGGGAGTTATGGAGGTGACATGGGTTATGGTGTTACGGTGGTTAGGGTGCGATTGCGAGGTGGTGATGTGGCGGGGGAGTAATGGAGGTGACGGCAATTAGGTGTTACGGTGGTAGGTTAAGGTGATTAGGTTACTGTATTAAAAAGAACGAGATAATGAATAGATACAGAGAAAAAAAGTATATATATATATTGTCATATTAAAATTACAAAATTGCCCATGAACTTTTATAAATTACTAAAAGACACCATTTTTTTGAAAAAAAGGGGGGACACATGGCAGCTTGTGGTTCCACCTTACCTATATTATTATAAAATCTTTTTTATTTTACCCCAACTCTCTATATCTCTCTCTCTCTCTCACTCTATATATATATATATATATATATATATATATATATATATATATATATATATATATATATATAGGGAAGCGTTATTGTGGTATACACTCTTAAAGTAGACTATAATAGGCACAATTTTAAACCATTAGATCTATCAAAGGTGATGTCATTTCTAATAATGATGATGTTTTAAGATCAAATTAAATGAAATGGCAATCTTGTAAATAAATATAAACCCAGTGGTCACTTGTGATTTTTTTTCCAAACCATTCATGTTTTTTGTTTGACTTTTGACTATTCAATTTTCTTAATACCATTCCTTCTTTTTAGCATCATTATATTAGTTTTTACTTTTTGATAAAGAATTATATAATAGTGTACCAACAAGTTCAGAATAACATGATACACTATATTAATTTGATTTTTGATTTTGTTCCCCAACAGTTTAGTAAGGATACACAATAATCATAAATTAACAAGAGTTTTATGATATTAATACAAGTTAAGAATACAAAAATGTACCAACAAGTTCACAAATCGTTAGATACATATAATTCGAACAAATTGTCTCATACATATACTCAAATTGATACAGAACAACTAAGATAACGGATACGTATAAATACCCGAGCTGATACATGTACTCAAATTGATACAAAATAACTAAAAATACTGATACGTATAGATACCCAGACTCGGACTGATACACTAAACCTGTCGAACACATGCATGATACGGTACGAGCTACCAGTGAAAAATGATATAGGAGTGACACTTTTCTTTTATGTGTTATTCAATACAAACGAGATAAAAGTTTAATATAAATCCTATATTAGTAACAACTACTACTGTACATAGTAGGCTTACAAAGCCATCTATATACATGTGGTACATGCATTATGGTGATTCATGTCATCTTGTTATACTGTATTTTAATATAACATTAGCTAAAGTGAAAGCAACTCAAAAAAAGCCAATGAGTACTTATAAATATTCATTATTACGGCCCCTTCAAATTAAAGCAGTATGCACCATCTACATAGTATAACATAACGAGTTAATTTGTATGTTCAGACAGCAAGCCAAGCTACTATAATGGTACCAGTCGTGGTTTTTGCAATTTTGATAATTTCATAAAAATGATTGCCTCTACAGAATACAAGTACGCGATTCTACAATCTTATTCCACATCCAGTTAACCCAGTTCAAGCGTTTGAAAGGAAATTAGCCTAAAAAATTAGAACAAAAATATGTCCTTTATAGTTGGTCTTTTACTCATCTGTTGATATGTACCATCATTACTTGGCACCTGGCATTCAATTAATACACTACTACACAACATTAGTACACAAATTAGCAAATGGTAAATGATGAAATCAATCAAACAACCATAAAATAACTAAAAATTCATTGAAACATAACAAAAATTACATTAGTTATTACAAATGATCTTGTTAATCTATACAAAACATGATAGTGAGTCGAGGCAGGTGATGCATTATACTAAGGACCTCTAGCAACCGGTTCGCTAATGTCATCCATAACAACCTCGCTGTTTCTTTTTTCATGGATTTTAACGACAAAACAAAACGAGCACAAGGTTGAGTTTACGCAAATAAATTCTGCAATTTATAAACGGGTGGCTTACAAATTTCATAATTATAATACCAAACAATAAAAAACCCTTTTCTCTTAGGGTGTTGTCAAATAACCACAAAGCAATGAAATTAAGTGATATATGTCCTCTTTTTGATTCACAATAGCCTTTTCCTATATCTCAACTAGCATTACTAGTTTACTACAATGATATCAAGCAATATAGTTGAACATGTCAACTTATTCCACTTAAACATATAAAAAACTGTCTCCAAGACTTAACATGACTTTTAAGTATGCATAAAGGTTTCTCTCTAGTTTCAAATATGTAGAACATAGGACTTTCTACTCTACAACTATTAACACTCTACAATTATTAGAGTGACTTGCAATATCATATGTCACCTATTTTGCACCTTCTGGGTACAAATTTTTTTCTTTTTACAAGTTTGTTTACCGCTGATACATATATTACAAAATTTCATATACCAAAATTTGTATTAATCCATATAAATATTGTACAAACTCATACTTCAAAATCGATAACTGATACATATATTGAAAAAATCATGTCTTGAAAAAGAAAAATAGTGATACAAACAAGTTGATCATAAAAAAATGCTTGGGTAGTGATAAATAGATACACGAGTAATAAACATCCGACCTCTATTCCCTCTAAATGATGGATTCATGTGTCGTGAAAAGAAACAAGATCAGATTGTTAATACCTTTGGTTTCAGCGCTGGTAGGGTTCAGATAACAAACACCACCCTGGATACCATAAACTAATGGGCGCCATCGGGTCATCGCCGATGAGAGAGGCGGGGCTAAAAAATATCGATGGGGGAATCGACTTCAGTTTCTACGGAGTCGCTAACCACCAATCCACCAAGTTAGCCGTAATTTCGAACAACGGCTACAACAAGGTTTAGTCTAGCCGACAACGGTGCTATGGTTGATCTCGTAAGTACGATCGTTACTTAATTGGCAGTTTAGGTTTCATTGAGTTGATTTGTAGTTCTTGTTGAGAGATTTGAATGATTTCAAGAGTGAGAGAGAGAGGCGACTTTCAGATATTGTCATGAAGAATATGGGAGATTTGTTTTTAGAGAGACGAAGAGGTCTCGGTTAATAATAGAGATATTTTGTTAGATTAATGTGAAGTTGTGTGTTTTTGTTTAGGTTTCTGGAGATAGTACCCATGCGTTAAATGTCTAAACTGGCCTTTTAGTGTTTTAGTTTTTTATTTAATGCCAAACTTAATAAATCCACGTGTTAAATTGTTATTGGTGCTTATTATAATGCATTTTAAGGGTGTACACCACATGAACACAAATATATATATATATATATATATATATATATATATATATATATATATATATATATATATATATATATATATATATATATATATATATATATATATATATATATATATATATATATATATATATATATATATATATATATATATATATATATATATATATATATATATATATATATATATATATATATATATATATATATATATATATATATATAGCCGCTAGGTTTTTTTTCCAATTTTATTTTTAAGATTTTGTAATCCGAATTTTGACTTAATAAAGTTGAGTTTCATTTTTATTGTTTTGTCTTTTAATTTAACTACAATTTACTTTTTGTGCTTATCAAAAAGTTTTCAAAGGAATTTGTATAACTATTTTGAGAACCACTAAGCCATAAGCCTGTTGATAAGATTATTTTGAAAAAATAAGCTTATAAGCTAAGTTTATTGTTTATGTGTTAATTTCATGTTTTAAGTTTCTCTCAAAAGATTTCAAGTTTTTTGTTTGTTTTTCTTAAAAATCAAAGTTTTTCTTGGTTTGTTTTATTTGTACTTACTGTAGCATAAGCTCCTCTTACAAGCTTATCTGACAAATAAGCTTATAAAGAAGCCTATGGTACTTGAAGTTTGTTCTTCTTTAATTGTACAGGTACAAGGACCTGCGGTGATTTATTAGATTTGTTGAAGTTGTTGATTTTTCTCCAAGTAACAAGCTCTCCATAAACTCTTCATTTGACCAGACAAGTTATGGCTTTTGCATCATGGTGGTTCCTTGGGCTGAACAAGCCCAAGCATGGTAACCCCATTTGAACTAGATCCATATTACTTTTCTACATAAATGTGCCTTATGTGTTGTGGCTATATGTTATGATTTTTTTCTTTAGTTGTTTGATTGATGTTAGTGGAAGTTCAAATCACTTATCTGTGTTGTTCCCTTTATTAATCACTTCACCATGTTAGATTGTATGAAATAAGATAGAAAATAGATGAATTTTAGAGAGAGAAAGTAGAGAGAAGTGATGGAAACTTTGGAAATATTAGATTGAGAGAATGAGAAATTACATGTGACCAACCACCTCCTAACATGCTAGGAGGTGTGTATATATAGTCCAAGCTTTCATGTAGCTTAATGGACTATTATTGATGGGTCGGGCTTGAATAAATGCTTAGTACCTTGAAAGAGGCCTTTTAAGCTAGCCATCAAGCCCGTATTGTTACGACTATTTTACTAACTATTACAACGTTATAACGATACATAATAAACCTATGACCGATCATTTTTGTTTGACTCAATATTTTGAGGCTAACAATCTCCCCCAATGAGAGGTCATACTAATCTCGCCATAAAAGAGTCTTGAACGTGTAATGGTAGTCTTGTTCTTTCATGTTGTGATCTTTGAGCCTTTGTCGTTGATACATGGTTTTTCAACGGGTTCAATTTTAGTCTCGATATCCTCTCGAATTGATCTCGGTCTTAAGTGGAATGATTTGTTCTTGGTTACTAAAAAGGAGTTGGTTTGTTTATCTATTTTTAAACTAATAACAATTAAATGTAAATGACGTTGAGTAATTTTAAAACTTTGGAAGATTGACTAAATTGACAAGTTAAAATTGAGTGCTTGAAAACGTAAAGGAAAGATTAGAAAATTACTTTAAAAACTTGTTCTTATCGGAATGTCGAAAGTTACTACTATCGGAATGCAATTAATATGATCCATCGGAATGTTTCTAACAATCACTATCGGAATATTCAAGAATCTAGCTATCGGAATATTTAACATGCAAGCTGTCGGAATGATGATCAATCGCAATGAGGTCGATCGGAATGTACCTATCGGAATATGGAAAACAAAAATTTGCCAGAGTTTCAACTATAAAAAAGAGACCTAAACCCGTCGGAATGTGCGATCGCAATATGCGATCGCAATCCCTGATCGGAATAGGGGGTACTTACAAACTATCGCAAAGTGAAACCCCTTTTGGGTTATTGCGATACCAAACCAAGGATGATCCGTCGGAATGTGGACAAACCCTAATATTGCGATGGAAGGAATCTTGTTCCGAAAATGGTGGAAAGCTAAAAACTCAATAAGCAAAAGCAATAAGCCAAGGGATTCGAACTTGAACACTTCAAAACGATTAAATTTGATAACTTTTGGAAGTAAGAAACTTTAAAACTTAATAAACAAAACTTGTAAATGATTAAAACTATAAGAAATCCGAAATCAATAAGCTTGAACAAACAATAAGCCAATAAGCATGGAGAGCTTATGGCTTATTCACGTAGAGCTTAAAAAGACTAGAAAGATCAAACTTTATTCACGAACACATCCACAATCCCAACCGTATGGTTTTAACAATCGGATCAAGGATTTGACAAATGAAGAAAAGTAGAAAAAGATTAAGGAACTTAAAAGCATAAACTTGATTAATGAAATCAAAAGTACAAGAAAGCTTAAATTTAAAAGATGAAATCAAAAGAAAAGTTTAGTGAGAGAAAGTATGGAACTTTCTCTCTCTAGAAACTAGAGAGAAAATGAAAAGCTAAAGACTAGCTAAAAAAACTAAGTGTGTGAAATTTTGTGAGGTGAAGGCTTTATATAGGCGTGTGTATGGTGTTGATGGGCTCTTGATTGGGCTTTGATTCGGGCTTCTTTTTCTTCTTTCTTCTTAAGTCTTCACGCGTCTTTTAAATAAACGTTTCCGACTTGGATTTGAGAAGTGTCGGTGAATAATTCCAACTCGTCCTATAATATTTTATTTAATAGACTCGAGTTCTTCGACATATATGAATCTTCCATCTTTGGCTCTATTCTTCGATAAATCTTCAAATAGGCACAATGACTTCAAATCTTTTGCATCTCTTGGACAATAGACTTCGTCTTGAGTCTTTTTCCTTGATAAAACCCGTGCAATCCCATGTTTTCTTTAATATTCATCCGGTCGACTCTGAAAACACACTAAACACAAAAACCACGCATAATTCCAAACAAATGATATTAAATACGTGTTTTGGTCTCGTTTTAGCCCGATTTAAGTGGTAAAAGGATGGGTGTTTTCACACCTATCAAATCCCCTACACTTAACCATTGCAATGCCCTCATGCAATGCTTAGTGACAAAGCACAATTACACTTTTCTCATTATCAATTAACCGTGGCCTTATTAAAATACTACTAAACAAAAATTTAAAGTACTAAGCAATTTAAAATTTTAATGTAAACAAGAGAATAGAAAATAACTTATGTGGTAATAACTTGGAAAGAGATCGAGGACTTACATTAGGGCTTTGGTGCTGCGAAGATTTATCACCCTCAAGTTTCACGTTCCCCAAACTAAGCTTAAAAACGAGATCATTGTTATTATAAGTTAGTAATTCAAACACTCACGCACATGGCTTAATTAAATGCTTAAACTCCCTTATTCCTAGGTGTATCTCTTATATTTTATTTTTGTCTTAGAATGATCATGAAGATGCATTTTTTGGACTTATTTCGATAGTTTATTAGGGCTGAAAGCAAAGTAGGACGATTTGATCAATGGTTAGCTATAGGACAAAATCTTTTAAAACTGCTTCTCGGGATATCAAAAAGTTCATATCTTGACATAACTTGGTTCGCGATTTGAGACCTTTCTCGGGCCGATATTTGGCATGTACTTCATACTTCATATCTTGAGAGACGTTCTTGGGATAATGGTCTTCTAATCATAATAGAGTTTCTTCACTTGGAGACTTTTGAGGGGTATTCCAACTTTGTTGACCACGACTTCATGATTATTTCTTCAATCTCTAATTGGGATTTTGAGATACAACGATCCGCCTCCTTTTCGGACTTGGATCTATTTATCCTCATACCTTGTTAGGGTCTTTTCGGATAGACTTCTCCATGATCTTTATGGGAGTTGATTGCTTTTCGTCGTGAGTCTTGATCCTTCATATTGATTTAGGGAATAACGCTTTTCACATCACTTTGGACCTTCAGCAATAAAATTGAATCCTCATGCCTTGTTAGGGCCTTTTCGGACTCGCCAATCTTCGCGCCCCGCTTCATAAGTTATGCCTTGGCTATGAACTCTCGTCATTACCGAGCAACTTTTAAACGATCTTGGGCTAGAAGCTAAGTAACTTTTCAAATCGTAAGACCTTACTTATTGCAGATAAATTTTTAGCAAGTGATGGGAGAATAGGCAAATAATTACACCAAGTGAGCTTGCGCAAGAATACCGACTTATAATTGACTCTATCATTTCTCGTCCTCCACAGTTTAAAATCTCAAGTAATGAGACTCGTGGACACTTAGCCTAATAAACCGATTAAGGTCTACATGGTTAAGGATACTAGCTAGAATAAACTTGGATAAGTCTATTCGGGTTGAGTCAAAATAAACGCAACGGGCCTAATATGTCAAAGATTCCTAAACTAGCTACACCACTTTATTAATATTTTTGACTTTATTGCGGGATATATACATATGAAAGCAACGATAAAAATTTAAAAATTACAACTAAATGGCCAAAGTTAATTAAAAATTTGAAAAATGTTGAAAAAGATGATTTTCCGGTTAATTGAAGGCATTTTCATGGAAAAGTCCACTTAAAACTTCGATAGAAGTCCCCCCTACACTTAAGATAAACATTGTCCTCAATGTTTAAGCATGTGGGAAAAATCTCCCCTACACTTATGACATTGTGCACGTTGGTTAACTCAAGTTAAGGAAGAGACGACTAAAGTGATTAATTTCAAATGTGAGTATGAAGAAAATTGAATCACGATAGTTGAGAGATAGAACCGGATTTCGGATAACATGGGAGCACGGTTCTTCAAAGTTTCCAAGAGTGCACTTATCCCTGTAATCACATCACCACACAAATACAAACACCTATGCAGGCCCCCCTACACTTAGGAGGTTAAAACGTAAAAGGATAGATACTCGGGCTGCCTCCCGAGGAGCGCTTGTTTTTGATGACCGAGTCACGAGCCTGACTCGACCCAAATTTAGTTCATGGGGAACGTGGTGAGGGATGGAATCATCTCCTGAGAGATGTCCTCACCAAAGTACAGCTTCAGACGCTGGCCATTCACCTTGAAATTGGGCCCATTTGGCTGAGAAAGCTCAATGGTCCCATACGGAAAGACGTTGGCGACGGTGAATGGACCAGACCAGCGGCTCTTCAACTTGCCAGAGAAGATCTTCAACCGAGAGTTGAAAAGTAAGACTTGATCACCAATATGGAACTCTCGGTTCTTGATTTTTGCGTCATGGAGGATCTTCGTCTTCTCTTTGTAGATCAGCGAGTTCTCATAAGCTTCATTCCTTAGTTCGTTGAGCTCGTTGAGTTGAATCTTGCGATGATCACCGGCTTTGTTGATGTCGAAGTTTGTCCACTTTAAGGCCCAGTGCGCCTTATGCTCCAGCTCGATGGGAAGGTGGCATGCTTTCCCGTACACAAGACGATAAGGTGTACAACCGATCGGGGTCTTGTAAGCAGTACGGAAAGCCCACAGAGCATCATCTAACTTATCGGCCCACGCGGCACGATGCTCTCCCACAGTACGCTCCAAAATTCGCTTCAATCCACGATTGGATATCTCGGCTTGCCCATTGGTTTGGGGATGATAGGCGGTGGAAAGACGGTGATTGACACCATACTTGGTCATGACTCTTGCAAATTGATCGTTGCAAAAATGAGTCCCGCGGTCACTGATAATAGCACGAGGAACGCCGAATCGAGCGAACAGCGATTTCAAAAAGTTACAAACCACCCTTGCATCATTAGTAGGCAAAGCTTTGGCTTCAACCCACTTGGAGACGTAGTCAACGGCAACAAGGATGTATTTGTTTCCTTTAGATGAAGGAAATGGCCCCATAAAGTCGATACCCCAAACATCAAAGATTTCACACTCTTGAATGAAATTCTGAGGCATCTCGTCTTTATGTGTGATCGTGCCTTGTTTCTGGCAAGCATCACATTTTTTAACCATATCGTGAGCGTCACGATAAATGGAGGGCCAATAAAATCCTGAATCAAACACTTTTTTGGCGGTGTAGTTGGGACCAAAGTGACCACCAGTGGGTCCTTTGTGGCAAGCATCAAGGATTTCGAAAGCTGCCGGTCCATCAACACATCGGCGAATAATCAAGTCAGCACATTGTTTGAAAAGATACGGGTCATCCCAGAAGTAAGTCTTTATGTCTTTGAAGAACTTCTTCTTTTGCTGGGATGTTAACCCGTCAACAAGGATTCCACCCGCCAAGTAGTTTGCAATGTCTACAAACCACGGGGTTTCGTCAGCAGTCGAGTTGATAGACATTAAGGTCTCCAGGGGAAAAGAATCATTGATTTCTTTGTTCGGATGATCCCCTTGGTAAGGATCCTCAAGTCTACTAAGATGGTCCGCGGCCAAGTTTTCTGCTCCTTTCTTATCACGAATTTCAATTTTAAATTCCTGGAGCAGCAAAACCCAGCGAAGAAGTCTTGGTTTGGAATCTTGCTTTGTCAACAAGTACTTCAGCGCGGAATGATCGGTATACACAATGGTGGTGGAAAGGACAAGATAGGGGCGAAATTTTTCAAAAGCATAGACAACAGCTAAAAGCTCTTTTTCTGTTGTCGTATAATGCAATTGTGCCCCAGTCATTGTCTTGCTAGCGTAATGGATTGGTTGGAAGTGTTTGTTCACTCTTTGTCCAAGAACCGCTCCAATAGCAAAATCGCTAGCATCGCACATCAGCTCAAAGGGGAGCTCCCAATTAGGGGTAACCAAGACGGGTGCCTTAGTTAGCTTATCCTTAAGCGAGTTGAAGGCTTCAAGGCACTCTTTGGAGAAGATAAAAGGAGTATCTTTTTCCAAGAGGTGGGTCATCGGGCGAGCGATTTGAGAAAAATCTTTGATGAATCGACGGTAGAAGCCCGCATGACCCAGAAAACTTCTCACACCCTTCACGGTTGAAGGTGGAGGCAACTTATCGATAACATCGACTTTAGCACGGTCTACTTCAAGACCGGCTTTCGAGATCTTATGTCCTAGGACGATGCCTTCTTTTACCATAAAATGGCATTTTTCCCAATTCAGAACTAGGCGAGTGTCTTCGCACCGCTTGAGCATACGTTCCAAATTGGCAAGGCACGCAGAGAATGAATCGCCATAGACCGAGAAATCATCCATGAATACTTCCATAGTGTCTTCCACCATGTCATGGAAGATCGCCATCATACACCTTTGGAATGTCCCAGGAGCATTACATAAACCAAAAGGCATGCGTTTGTAAGCAAATGTTCCATAGGGACAAGTGAATGTGGTCTTTTCTTGGTCCTTGGGATCGATGGGAATTTGAAAATACCCGGAGAAACCGTCTAAGAAGCAGTAATAGTCATTACCAGCTAGACGCTCGAGCATTTGATCCATGAAGGGAAGAGGAAAGTGGTCTTTTCTCGTGGCATCATTGAGCTTGCGATAATCAATACAAACTCTCCACCCAGTAACGAGACGAGTGGGAATCAACTCGTTGTGTTCATTGGGAACAACGGTTATTCCGCCCTTCTTGGGCACACAATGGACGGGACTTACCCACGGCGAATCCGAAATAGGGTAGATCAATCCGGCATCTAGAAGTTTGATAACCTCTTGTTTGATGACGTCATGAATTTTAGGATTAACCCTTCTTTGGTTCTGGATTGTGGGTTTGAAGTCATCTTCCATGAGAATCTTGTGAGTACAAAAGTTCGGATCAATTCCGCGGATATCGGAAATTTTCCAAGCAATTGCCTTCTTATGAGCTTTAAGCACAGCGATGAGACGAGTTTTCTCTTCATCCTTCAAATCCTTAGCAATGATGACTGGCGACTTCTTCTCTTCTTCAAGGAACGCATACTCGAGATGGGGCGGCAACTCCTTAAGTTCCAAATCCGGAGGATTGTCGACGGGAGGCGTATTCGAAGTCGGAGTATCGATAGCAATGATAGTGGGAGATGGAGGAGAAGGGTTGTCTTCTTTGAGGAGGTTTGCAATGAAACTGAGATCGTCATCCCAAGTGGCAGTAGAATCGTCATTGTCGTGGTTCACATCTTCCAAGGTGGCTTCCAAATCTTTCCAAAGGAAATCACTTTCTCCAAATAGAGATAGTGATGAGTCGATAGAGGAAACGGTCTCAACATTGGGAAGAGAGGTAGGAATGTTTTTACAAGCATCCTTGAAGTGTTCTTCACAAGCCTCATCAAGAACGTCAATACAATTAACATTCTCGTAAGAAGAAGGCTGTTTAGATAACTTTCCCATGTTGAAGACTACTTTATCGTCACCCACTCTCATGATAAGCTCACCGGCTTCAACATCAATGAGAGTGCGACCGGTCCTCAAGAATGGACGACCAACAATGAGTGGCACACGGGGGTCCATCTCGTAGTCGACGACAACAAAATCAGCAGGGAAGGTGAATTTGTCGACTCCTACAATGACATCTTCGGCTATCCCCACTGGATAAGCAACCGTACGGTTAGCTAATTCCAAAGTCATTTTGGTGGGGACTAGCTCTGGGAGAGATAATTGCTTCCAAACACTTAGAGGCATGAGATTAATACTGGCACCTAGATCGGCTAGGGCCATGCAATTCTCTACTCCCGGGAAATTGCAAGGGATAAGGAAACGACCCGGATCACCAAGCTTGATTGGCAATTTCCTTAAGAGCACTGCAGAGCAGTTCTCATTAAGTTGGGTGTTGGCGAGATCGAGGAGCTTTTCCTTGTCGCTCAGAAGATCTTTAAACATTTTAGCATATTTAGGCATGTGAGCGAGAGCCTCAGCAAAGGAGATATTGAAATTCAGTTGTTTGAACATTTTAAGGAAATTCGAAACCTGAATATCATCCTTGCTTTTGAGCTTCTCTTTCCTCAACCTAGATGGATAAGGTATATTGGAAGAAGAGGAAGGCTTTGGGATTATAGGATCACTCACATCCTTGGGTGGAGGAGGGGTAGAAGGAAGAGGTGGAGAAATTGGGGAAGGAGAAGGGTGAGGAATAGGAGCAGGTGACTCGTTCTCCTTAGTCACAACCACCGGTGGAGGTATAGGAAGCTCGGGTTCCTTGGTACCTTTACCACTGCGAGTGGTGATTGCTTTCATCTCCCCTCTTGGATTCGCAACGGTATTACTCGGAAGAATACCCGAAGAAGAGGGTTGATTACTGTTGAAGAAACTAGCCATCATGTTCCTCAAGTCATTCGTTTGACTATCCATAGTGTTCTTCATATCAGCTCTTAGATCATTCCCTTGTTTCATCAGATCTGCTTTCAAGTTGCGCACTTCCTGTTGGAGATTATCCACGATCACATCGTTAGTTCTCATGTAGGTTCCAATGTCTTGATGTGATGCGGGGGTTTGGTTTGAAGGAGCAGTGTATGCGGGTGGTTGATAAGCAGGTTGCTGGTAAACTTGGGTGTTTCGTTGCGGTGGTTGTTGCTGCTTATGAGGAGGGATGTATGGTGTGCGAGTTTGTTGTTGTTGAGGAGTGCGGTTAAGGTTTTGTTGTTGGTTTTGGTTGTTAGGATTAAAACCAGGTGGTGAGAGATAGTTGTTGGAACGGTAGCTAAGCAGGTTGCGGTCACCTTGAGGTTTTGCTTGATAAGCAGGTTGAGTATAGGTGCCATATGCTGCATTAACATTCTCAGCAGGGTAATCTTGGGTGGCTGTACAAGTTGTATAAGAATGGGGACCACCGCATATCTCACAAGGTTGGCTGACAGCGTTGACTTGTGCGTTCTTGGCGTTGTTGCTGTTGTTATTGCTGACGGTATGTGTGACAAGCGATTCAAGAAGCGTGGTGATTTTATCTAATCGCTTGTCGCTGTCATTAGTGCTAGCACTAGCAACATTGGTCCTAACGCTCTTGGTTTGCACACGAGACTTGTTCTCAATGATGTCCCAAGCAGCATTGGAAGTCTTAGCCAATAAATTACCCCCCGAGGCACTATTCAGTGAATCTTGGTCATTCATGCTTAAACCATTGTAAAAAGTATTTATTTGATGAACTTTGGTAAAACCATGTTGTGGGCATTTTCTCAAAAGATCTTTAAAGCGATCCCAAGATTCACTGAATGACTCGTCGTACTTTTGTTCAAAGGTTATAATCTCATTCCGCAAAGCGGTAGTACGAGAGGGCGGAAAAAAGTAGTTGATAAACTTTGTTTCCAAATCCGTCCACGAGAGAATACTCTGTGGCGGTTCCTTAGCAAGCCAATGCCGGGCTTGTCCCTCTAAAGAAAAGGGAAAAAGTTGTAACCTTATCACTTCTTGTGGAACGCCATTGAACTTGACCGTGTTCGTGAGTTGTAGAAATCTCTTGATGTGATCGTGTGGGTCATCAATGGTTCGTCCAAAGAATGGTTGAGCTGAAACCATCTGGATAAAGCCTGACTTTAGCTCGAAATTGTTGGCGGCAAATGGTGGTATAACAATTGGATCCGTGTTGCCATCAACGTGAGCTTGCAGCAATTCAATCATCGGGCGATTATCCGGAAGGGGCTCATTGTTGTTGTTATTGTTCATGTTGTTGAAAGGTGGGTTGTTGTTGTTATTATTGTTGTTCGGAGGTGGTATATTATTGTTGTTTTGTACACCAGCCATGTCTAAGTTATCGAGAGGCTCGGGCTCTTGATAAGACGTGGATCGAGTGCGCATACACCTGCAAAAGAACGAACAAAGAAAAACAAAGCAAAAATATTTTTGGTTTTTATGTTTTTTACTTTTTAGTATTTTTGAAAATTTTATATTTTTTAGTTGATTTTGAGAATTTTTGATGAAAAAGAACGTTCACGGGGAACGGATCCCAAAATCCAAGTTTTCACAAAAAACTTTTGATCTTAACGAGAAGAGCCGGCAGCGGCGCCATTTGATACATGGTTTTTCAACGGGTTCAATTTTAGTCTCGATATCCTCTCGAATTGATCTCGGTCTTAAGTGGAATGATTTGTTCTTGGTTACTAAAAAGGAGTTGGTTTGTTTATCTATTTTTAAACTAATAACAATTAAATGTAAATGACGTTGAGTAATTTTAAAACTTTGGAAGATTGACTAAATTGACAAGTTAAAATTGAGTGCTTGAAAACGTAAAGGAAAGATTAGAAAATTACTTTAAAAACTTGTTCTTATCGGAATGTCGAAAGTTACTACTATCGGAATGCAATTAATATGATCCATCGGAATGTTTCTAACAATCACTATCGGAATATTCAAGAATCTAGCTATCGGAATATTTAACATGCAAGCTGTCGGAATGATGATCAATCACAATGAGGTCGATCGGAATGTACCTATCGGAATATGGAAAACAAAAATTTGCCAGAGTTTCAACTATAAAAAAGAGACCTAAACCCGTCGGAATGTGCGATCGCAATATGCGATCGCAATCCCTGATCGGAATAGGGGGTACTTACAAACTATCGCAAAGTGAAACCCCTTTTGGGTTATTGCGATACCAAACCAAGGATGATCCGTCGGAATGTGGACAAACCCTAATATTGCGATGGAAGGAATCTTGTTCCGAAAATGGTGGAAAGCTAAAAACTCAATAAGCAAAAGCAATAAGCCAAGGGATTCGAACTTGAACACTTCAAAACGATTAAATTTGATAACTTTTGGAAGTAAGAAACTTTAAAACTTAATAAACAAAACTTGTAAATGATTAAAACTATAAGAAATCCGAAATCAATAAGCTTGAACAAACAATAAGCCAATAAGCATGGAGAGCTTATGGCTTATTCACGTAGAGCTTAAAAAGACTAGAAAGATCAAACTTTATTCACGAACACATCCACAATCCCAACCGTATGGTTTTAACAATCGGATCAAGGATTTGACAAATGAAGAAAAGTAGAAAAAGATTAAGGAACTTAAAAGCATAAACTTGATTAATGAAATCAAAAGTACAAGAAAGCTTAAATTTAAAAGATGAAATCAAAAGAAAAGTTTAGTGAGAGAAAGTATGGAACTTTCTCTCTCTAGAAACTAGAGATAAAATGAAAAGCTAAAGACTAGCTAAAAAAACTAAGTGTGTGAAATTTTGTGAGGTGAAGGCTTTATATAGGCGTGTGTATGGTGTTGATGGGCTCTTGATTGGGCTTTGATTCGGGCTTCTTTTTCTTCTTTCTTCTTAAGTCTTCACGCGTCTTTTAAATAAACGTTTCCGACTTGGATTTGAGAAGTGTCGGTGAATAATTCCAACTCGTCCTATAATATTTTATTTAATAGACTCGAGTTCTTCGACATATATGAATCTTCCATCTTTGGCTCTATTCTTCGATAAATCTTCAAATAGGCACAATGACTTCAAATCTTTTGCATCTCTTGGACAATAGACTTCGTCTTGAGTCTTTTTCCTTGATAAAACCCGTGCAATCCCATGTTTTCTTTAATATTCATCCGGTCGACTCTGAAAACACACTAAACACAAAAACCACGCATAATTCCAAACAAATGATATTAAATACGTGTTTTGGTCTCGTTTTAGCCTGATTTAAGTGGTAAAAGGATGGGTGTTTTCAAACCTATCAGTCGTTATCTTTCGACTTTGTCTTTAAACTTGAGATCTTCAAATCATTCTTGACTTGTGTTTGCCATCTTGCGATCTTGTGTCTTCATCCACATGCTCACACTATTCATCATCTTGAAAGCTTGCTTTGATCATCAGAGTTGCGGAAGTCTTTAGCTTTATTGATTGTTGAATATGTCTTTGTGCATGAGTATGTGGTTTTGAATCTTCGACTTTGCTAAGTACACTGTAACGTCACCTTCTCGAGACAAAACATAAACATGGACTGAATAGCTTTGACACTCATCCTAAATTGGTAGCATTTTACCTCTGGTTGGTGAAGGCCGTTAGACGATATGAAATATCGTACTTGTGATTAGGTAGATTCAATTAAGAACCTCCTTGACAGGGTTTCGCGGCTGTACCAGCCGTTCTTTCTACTCGACCGTCTCAAAGCAAGACTACGAACATAAAGAGTGAATCAATTGGATAAATATCCGCTTGATTAAAGTCGTCAATTCAATTCCTGGAACAAGTTTGATTCATAAAGAATCTTACCGTTTGTAACACTCTCATTTTTCGTATCGGTACAGCGGAAGGGTCTTTCAGAGTGTTACGGGATAGCACAATAACTCCAATCATAGACAACACATAAAAATGGTTGTACAAGGTTTAACAAACATTCATTTGATAAAAAGTTTCAAAAGCGTACAACAGGTCCCAAATTATACAGGTCATTAAGTTTACAAAACACAGATCGAATGAACATTTTTAATATTAAGTGTGGGCCATCAGAGTCGATCTCCATCCGGATTACCTTCAAGCACCTGAGATAGAAAACATGCAAAAATCATATCAGCGAATGCCGAGTGAATTCATAGAGTTTAATGAAAACCGTTATATAAAACAATCATTTACAATCATTTAAAATCAGAACACAAGTATAATATCGGAAGTAAGTCCACATATTGCTAGTCAGGCAATATATATCAAGCATACATCTTAAACCGTCTATGAGACCGTAGTCTCTATATTACCATGATAGGTAATATATTCATCGTTAATAGCGTCGTATCATATATAGGATACATTTTTATTTGAATTAGGTAGGATTATTATTAGCCGCATGACATTGTTACCTTACTGTGAAAACAGCGGGCCGCGAACCCGACAAACAATTTGCCCATCTAAGTTAGCGTGTCGTCACAAAAATCACGCTATGGAATCTTCTCATACATAAATTCGCTTACCAATCAATGTGGTACGACGGGGATCAACCGTCAAGGCGCGAACTGGGGTGATCGTCCCCAAATAGTACTATCAAATGCATAAGCGTCTACCAAATCTCGGTAGTTCACAATTCATGCTAATGGGACTTTAAGTGACATAACCTAACTACTAATAATCCTTTTAGTCTCGAATATAGGGTCATAGCATCATTCGGGTCCATATCATTAAGCATACAATCGGGACTACTTGTGTTCTATTTTTATAAAAATCTAGCATGTTATCTCCCTCGCGGGTTTATAAAACATTTATAAAACATTTAAAAGAGTGCGATGCTATGAACTCACGTTGTTAATGAAAGGCGGATTATCGGCTACGGGCGTGCTTCGGTCACGGAAACCTATATAAATAATAATCGGTCTTAGACTCGGTCCAATGACTTTTATCAAAATAACAATATACATATGATGATTTTGTACATATGATGATGATCAAGTGGGTTTATACATCCTTGTTTACTCATTTTAGTGTTTACGTTTTAGTATCGTCTTACTAGTTCACTAGTTTTACCGATTTTACCTATTTTAAGTTCATTAATTCCTTTATAAGTTCTTTTACTTGTTTTTACCCATTTTATACCTATATGATCAGTATATATACTTTTCATGTTGGGCCCAAATGGGTTAAGCCCAAATAATTCTTTTTACAAGTATTTATCTTATTAAGTCCAATTATTAGTCTAATAGGTTTAGTTAGCTCGTAAATGTCCGTAATTCTTATAGTTCGGGTTTTATCGGTTTTTACTTGTCTTAGTTACTTATACATCAGTATATAACTTTTATAAACTTTACATTAGACGGGTTTGGTCGTCTAAGTTTTATTTGATGAAAAACGTTAATTTCACGGCGATAGCCGAAAAAGTCGTAAAAATCAAGTTTATAGTTTTTATTATTTATAAATATTATTTTTACCACCATTTATATAATTTACCCATTTAATTAACCTTTTATACATTTATATAAATAAGTTTTATAAGTTAGTGGGTTTATATTTTACATTTTATAAATTATAAAGTGAGTGCTTATATAATAATAATAAACATTATTTCCAAAATCTGATTTTTAACTTCATATTCACCATTTTTATCATATCTAGAGTTCTACAATGACTTAGAAACTCATTTTTGGATGACAACTTCTTCATAACATGTGCTACATATAACTTAGTTATAGCTACTGCCCATTTTGAGTCTAAGTTGCCTTAACAGTCCCTACAAAACTGCTTATTCAGATTACACCACCTAACTTGTTTTGATCATATCTCACTCATTATTTTTATTCCATTGCATGGCCAACTCTCACATGTGTATAACATCATCTACTTACTGTAAATAGATCAAACCATGCAATTTTATCAGTTCATCATTTAGTTATCTACTGTTTTTATACAGCCAACTAATTAGTCATGATTTTAGCTTCATTTCTTATGGTTATCATCATTTTTAAGCATGTTTATCAACACTTGATCCCCACACAACATTTTTATCATCATATATACATCATATACATATACAAAATGAAAGAAAATACATTTGTTCTTTACAAAATAATAAGAGAAAAATGTAGAGGATGATCTTCTTTACTAATCCAAGTGGATTTCTTGTTTTAGGAAGGCAAGAACTTGATGAACACAACAAGTATCTCCAAGACCATCAAATATCAAGATCATATGTTGGAAAATCAGCCCTAGGACACAAGCAAATCACCTCCAAAGTTGTTTATATGGCCACCAAATGATCAAGGCTTCAAGGAAACACCTTAATAGGACTAGTAAACATGTGGTTTGTAGCTAGAAAAGATCAATGATGGTGTTTGTTAGCTTATAGTGGACGGCAAGGAGGGGTAAGTTGAGAGAGTTTTAGAGTGGATTGCATGGAAGGAAATGGTAGAAATGAAACCATTTGCTAGTTTTGTGTTAAAGTGGAAATGGTTAGCTTAAAGTGTAAGCACAAGCTTACACTTGTGTAACTAGCTAAGACTTGATGCCACCTATGTGTGGTGGTGTCAACATTGCCGTCCCATATAAGCTAGTGGGGTGGGGCAAAGTGTTTTGTCCCATCTCACTAGTTTACGGGTATTTCTCGATTCTAGTTTTCTCGATTTGAGTGCCCTCGGGTCGTTTTACGAAAAACGTTTTTATAAATTATGAATCACCGTCACAAAACGAATCCAATAAAAATTGTCTCATCAAAAACGGAGTTCAAAAACGTAAATACGTAATCCTAAGGTTTCCGGTTTAGTCGTAAAAGACGCCAAATTATGCACGTAAGCCCAAATTTAAATCCGTAAATTGTGAGTTCGTCAACCAACACAAAAATAAGTTTCAAAATATTATACGAGAAAATATTTCACTATCTGAAAAAGTTAGATTTGTCACAGCTTTTCCTCCTAAAAGGGATCAACGTCCTCGTGATCCATTTCATTTGGATGTCCGTTTCTTATTGAAATCGAAGAGGTGCGGATATTTCTTCCACATTTCATCCTCTCGTTCCCAAGTATACTCCGGTCCATGCTTTGAATTCCATCGGATCTTGACAATAGGTATCCGACTTTGTTTCAGTTGCTTTATCTCACGGTCCATAACTTCTACGGGCTCTTCGATAAAATGCAACTTCCCATCTATTCGAACCTTACCTAACTGAATTTTCTCATCACTCACTGCTAGACATTTCTTCAGATTAGATACATGGAATGTGTTGTGAACACCATGAAGTTCTGGGGGTAACTCTAGTTTGTAAGCCACCAGACCTACTCTAGATAAAATCTTAAAGGGTCCAATATAACGGGGATTCAATTTTCCTCGCTTTCCAAATCTGATAACGCCTTTCCATGGCGATACTTTCAACATTACTCGGTCACCCACTTCAAACTCCATTGGCTTCCGCTGCACATCCGCGCAACTTTTCTGTCTACTACGGGCAGTCAACAACCTCTTCTTAATCTGAACTATCATCTCCGTAGTCTCCCGGATCAATTCCGGTCCCGTGAGCTGGGTATCCCCAACTTCACTCCAACATACAGGAGATCTACACTTCCTACCATACAAAGCTTCAAACGGTGCAGCCTTAATACTAGAATGGTAACTATTGTTATACGAAAACTCTGCTAACAACAAATGTTTATCCCAATTCTTACCAAAGTCTAACACACAAGCTCTCAACATATCTTCCAGTGTTTGTATCGTCCTTTCACTCTGCCCATCAGTCTGGGGGTGATAAGCAGTGCTCATATCGAGATTCGTTCCCAAGGATCTTTGGAGAGATTTCTAAAAATTCGATGCAATCTAGGATCTCGATCTGAAATGATCGATACAGGCACTCCATGCTTGCATACAACATTATCAAGGTATATTCGAGTCAGCTTCTCCAGTGAGAACTGCTCCTTAACCTGAATGAAGTGTGCTGATTTGGTCAGTCTATCGACAATAACCCAAATCGAATTGTTTCCAGATGATGTTCTAGGAAGCTTGGTGATAAAGTCCATTGTAATTCGCTCCCACTTCCATTCAGGAATCTTTGGTTGTTGAAGTAGTCCTGATGGCTTTTGATGTTCAGCTTTAACTCTAGCACAAGTCAAGCATTGAAGAACATACATAGCTATGTCAGCTTTCATATTCGGCCACCAGTACAACTTCTTCAAATCATGGTACATCTTATCAGATCCCGGATGAATGGAATACTTAGATTTATGGGATTCTAACATAACCAAATCTCTTAAGCCTCCAAACTTAGGTATCCACATACGACCTCTTAAACATTTCACTCCATCAGCTCTAACCTCTAAAGGATCTCCTTCTCCTCGTAACCCTTCATTAACAAAATTCTCCTTCTTACAAGCTTCTATCTGCGCATTTCTAATTTGCTCAGGCAAATTATTGTGCACGGTCAAGACTAGAGAACGCACCCTGATAGGCTCTCTATCTTTCCTACTCAACGCATCAGCAACAACATTGGCTTTTCCTGGGTGATACTTTATATCACAATCATAATCACTTAACAACTCTATCCATCTTCGTTGCCTCATGTTCAATTCCTTCTGATCAAGAATATACTGTAGGCTTTTGTGATCGGTGAATACCGTACACTTGGTGCCATACAGATAATGTCTCCACAACCTAAGAGCAAAGACCACCGCTCCTAGCTCAAGATCATGAGTAGTATAATTCTCCTCATTCTTCCTCAATTGCCTAGAAGCATAAGCTATCACTTTCTCTCTCTGCATCAAAACAGCTCCATAACCTCTAAGAGATGCATCACAATACACTACAAAATCTTCACTCCCTTCGGGTAATGATAAGATTGGCGCACTACATAATTTTTGCTTCAATGTCTGAAATGCTCCATCTTCATCACTTCCCCAAACGAAAGGTTTATTCTTCTGAGTAAGCTTAGTCAAGGGTTTAGCTATCAAAGAAAATTCTTTAATGAATCGTCTATAATAGCCAGCCAATCCTAAGAACTGTCGCACTTCCGTTGGCGTTGTCGGTGCAGACCAATTCTTAATAGCTTCAACCTTTGCAGGATCAACATGAATTCCATCTCTGTTAATCACATGACCAAGAAATTGCACAGAATCTAACCAGAAATCACACTTCGAAAACTTAGCATACAACCTTTCATCCTTCAACAACTTCAAAACAATCCTCAAATGTTCTCTATGCTCATCTTCATTCTTAGAATAGATTAGAATATCGTCAATAAACACAATCACAAATTTATCCAAGTAGGGCTTGCACACTCGATTCATTAAATCCATGAAAACCGCAGGTGCGTTAGTTAACCCAAATGGCATTACTTGAAATTCATAGTGTCCATAACGAGTTCTAAATGCAGTTATAGGAATATCTTCTTCACGGACGCGAAGTTGGTGATATCCTGACCGCAAATCTATCTTAGAATACACACTAGATCCTTGCAGTTGATCAAACAAATAATCAATCCTAGGTAAAGGATATCGATTTTTAATTGTCAACTTATTCAGTTCCCTATAATCAATGCACATACGAAAAGATCCATCCTTCTTCTTAACGAACAAGACTGGAGCTCCCCAAGGCGACGAGCTCGGTCGAATAAAACCTTTATCAGACAACTCCTTAAGTTGCTCAGATAACTCCTTTAATTCAGAAGGGGCTAATCGGTAAGGCGCACGTGCCACCGGTGCAGCACCAGGAATTAAATCGATTCGAAACTCTACTTGCCTTATCGGTGGAAGTCCTGGTAAATCTTTAGGAAATACCTCAGGAAATTCACAAATAATAGGTACATCTTCCAATCGTTTCTCCCTAGACTCATTCCCGGTCACTTGAGCTAAGAATAACTCACAACCGTTCCTGATGTACTTTTGGACTTTAATACATGAAACGATTTTCAAACGGGATTCACCTCGACTACCATCAATTACTAACGTCCTATTCCTAAGAGGAATCTTAACCTTCTTCTCTCCACATAAAATGGTAGCATTATTCAATGACAACCAATCCATACCAATAATAATATCAAAACTACCTAATTCTATCAACATCAAATCAATCGGAAAGGAATGGTTCAAGAGATTTAGAGAGCATCCTTCTAATAGCTTATTAGTTTTCACTAATTTACCATCAGCCAATTCCACCTCGTAACTGGTACTTATCTCAACAGGTTCAATATCAATAAGGGCACTAAATTTAGTGGATACAAAGCTCCTATCGGCACCCGAATCGAATAAAGCAACAACATAATGATTGTTGAGTAAAAACGTACCGGTAACGACATTCGGATCCTCTTTCTTCACCTCAATTGTTCCAAGTTGGTAGATACCACCCTGGGGGTTTCTTCCAGGTACAATCGCTTTCAACTTGGGGCATTCCGATTTCCTATGACCTTCTTCATTACAGTTGAAGCAAATCGTTCCCTTCTTACACCTTTCAACCTTGTGTCCAAGCTTTCCGCAATTTCGGCACTTCCAGCAGTCGCCAGGATGCCTCTTGTTGCCACACTTAGGACATCTATCATCGTTGCGCGGTGCATTGTTGGTAAGAGCATTTGCATTCCCCTTTCTCTTGTTCTGACGGCGATTGAAATTCTTCCTATTATCACCTCTATCTACACGATTACCGTCTCCCTTTCTTTTCTCACCTACACGGGCTTCATCTTCCTTATCCTGAATTATCTGTCCAATGAGTTGGTAAGCCATTCGAACAGCATCATCAATGGTCAGTGGCTTCGATGATGTCACGTCCCCCCGGATATTCCTGGTCAACCCTTTCACATATTGCTCAATTCGGATCTCTTCGGGTTCAACCAATCGAGGACATAGCAAGGCCAACTCATGGAATCGATTCGTGTAACTATCAATGTCCACACCTTTCATTCTTAAATGAATCAACTCTTGTTCTAACCTAATGATCACACTACGAGGACAAAACTCCAAAGTCATCCACTTCTTAATTTCAGCCCAAGGAGTAGCATTAGCAGCATCAAGACCCATGAAAGCAATTCTCTCGTTCCACCAAGTCAACGCACGACCTTTAAGAGTAGCCATAGCAAAAGTCACCTTATCTTCCTCCTTACACTTACTAATCCTAAACACCGATTCAATCTTTTCAATCCACTGGCTTAGTCCTATAGCTCCTTCAGTTCCATTAAAAGGTAGAGGTTCACACTTCATGAACGTCACATAAGTACAGCCACCAACTTCAGGTGCATTCGTCCCAAGTCCTCCTACATTTCCTCCAGCATTAGCATTCACATTATTAGCATTCACATTCACATTAGTACCGCCAATTCCACTACCGCCAGCTCCACTACCGCCAGCTCCACTACCGCCAGCTCCACTACCGCCAGCTCCACTACCGCCAGCTCCACTACCGCCAGCTTCATTTCTAGCATTTGCCATAAATTCAGTCATAGATGCGGTAACTTGTTCCGTAATAATCCTACGTACATCATCCTCAGTCACATCCTTCTTGGGCGGCATAGTTCTATAATTCCACAATTTCAAAGTATTAAGCATTCATCCAACAAAGGATTCATATAATATGGATCGAATTCATAATCAAGATACAAATAAGGCACAATATGGAATTCAAGACAAGATACATATTTCATTCGATCTGAAACAAAAGTATTGTCTTAGTACATCCATATCAAAGTTCTAACACTATATATACTCAAAATTCGTGCCAAGTCTATTACTAACAAGTCGGTTCAGTCAAAGCTACAAACACAAAAGATATAAAGGTCACTACTAAATATAGACTGGTCTACTGAGAACCGCAAGATGGTCCATCATCCATCGTCTTCTGAATCTTCGCCGGACGATCACTAGACACATCTTCAGCTGGGCGCTTACGGATTACTCCTCTTTCAACCATGTCGGCATAAAATCTACTGTCCCATCCCACGGATATATTCAACTCCTTTTCAGCTTTCTCACGCATCGCACGAGCCACACTCAACTGAATCTCCATAGAATTCACCTTTCTCTTCATAGCAGAATACTCACCACTTTCCAATACCGATAACCTCCTAAAAGCCTCATTCAAACCACGTTCTACATCACTCAAATCCAAACTAAGCAATTCTCGCTCTTTCTCGCCAATCTTTGTCTTCGACTCCAAATAAGCAACATGAGTCTGAACAACACCTAATCCGACCTCTGTCACACAACTCTTAACACGGGAAGCATCTAGATCACGTCTCAAGGCCCATGGTGCAAGACCATCAATATGAGTAGCCTCTCGAGTACTAGACGACTCTCCTATCTCACGTCTACGAGTATCAATACCATCAGTACCGTCAGGTGCATTGTCATCCTCATCCTCCTCTGATTCAGAATCAGATTCAGACGATTCAGACATTTCATCCCTAGGTAACTCATCCTCAGAATCAGACAAACAAACTGGTGGGGGCAAAGGCTCGCCCTCTGGAACATCATACGGATAAATAAGCTCGGCTTCCTCATCAACCTCAACATCTATACCTACATCCTCCTCGACATCCTCGTCGTCAATCTCATCATCTAAATTATCTAACCCAATCTCATCATTATTCTCAATATCAGCATTCTCAATCTCCACATTCTCATTACCCACATTCTCAATCTCATTCTCTACTAAGTCAACCTGAGGGGCAATCTGATCTCCTAGTCCTAACTCGGGCTCGGGATCCTCAAATGGTTCCTCCTCATCATCAATATCATAATCTACTAAGTCTAAATAAGGATCATCTTCTATATTAGGTTCGGGAATAGCACGGTTTTCTACAGGAATATTAGGGTCAGCCATGACAATCTGCATTTATATATATATATCTCGTATTAGGATAACATACTAGTTAAACAATTACATAATGAAATCACGATATATACATATATATAAATTATATTATATATATCAAAATATATATCTTCTCAATAGGGCTTGTTGGTAACGTCGGAGATCTCTGGCACCGTTATAGTCAAAAGATTTTTCAAATATTTTCTCAAATGTTCATTGTCAAAAGATTTTGAAAAGATTTTGTTCAAAACCTTGGTTTTTAAAATCTTTTGTTCTCTACAACGAGAGCTCTGGTACCAAACTGTAACAATCTCATTTTTCGTATCGGTACAGCGGAAGGGTCTTTCAGAGTGTTACGGGATAGCACAATAACTCCAATCATAGACAACACATAAAAATGGTTGTACAAGGTTTAACAAACATTCATTCGATAAAAAGTTTCAAAAGCGTACAACAGGTCCCAAATTATACAGGTCATTAAGTTTACAAAACACAGATCGAATGAACATTTTTAATATTAAGTGTGGGCCATCAGAGTCGATCTCCATCCGGATTACCTTCAAGCACCTGAGATAGAAAACATGCAAAAATCATATCAGCGAATGCCGAGTGAATTCATAGAGTTTAATGAAAACCGTTATATAAAACAATCATTTACAATCATTTAAAATCAGAACACAAGTATAATATCGGAAGTAAGTCCACATATTGCTAGTCAGGCAATATATATCAAGCATACATCTTAAACCGTCCATGAGACCGTAGTCTCTATATTACCATGATAGGTAATATATTCATCGTTAATAGCGTCGTATCATATATAGGATACATTTTTATTTGAATTAGGTAGGATTATTATTAGCCGCATGACATTGTTACCTTACTGTGAAAACAGCGGGCCGCGAACCCGACAAACAATTTGCCCATCTAAGTTAGCGTGTCGTCACAAAAATCACGCTATGGAATCTTCTCATACATAAATTCGCTTACCAATCAATGTGGTACGACGGGGATCAACCGTCAAGGCGCGAACTGGGGTGATCGTTCCCAAATAGTACTATCAAATGCATAAGCGTCTACCAAATCCCGGTAGTTCACAATTCATGCTAATGGGACTTTAAGTGACATAACCTAACTACTAATAATCCTTTTAGTCTCGAATATAGGGTTATAGCATCATTCGGGTCCATATCATTAAGCATACAATCGGGACTACTTGTGTTCTATTTTTATAAAAATCTAGCATGTTATCTCCCTCGCGGGTTTATAAAACATTTATAAAACATTTAAAAGAGTGCGAGGCTATGAACTCACGTTGTTAATGAAAGGCGGATTATCGGCTACGGGCGTGCTTCGGTCACGGAAACCTATATAAATAATAATCGGTCTTAGACTCGGTCCAATGACTTTTATCAAAATAACAATATACATATGATGATTTTGTACATATGATGATGATCAAGTGGGTTTATACATCCTTGTTTACTCATTTTAGTGTTTACGTTTTAGTATCGTCTTACTAGTTCACTAGTTTTACCGATTTTACCTATTTTAAGTTCATTAATTCCTTTATAAGTTCTTTTACTTGTTTTTACCCATTTTATACCTATATGATCAGTATATATACTTTTCATGTTGGGCCCAAATGGGTTAAGCCCAAATAATTCTTTTTACAAGTATTTATCTTATTAAGTCCAATTATTAGTCTAATAGGTTTAGTTAGCTCGTAAATGTCCGTAATTCTTATAGTTCGGGTTTTATCGGTTTTTACTTGTCTTAGTTACTTATACATCAGTATATAACTTTTATAAACTTTACATTAGACGGGTTTGGTCGTCTAAGTTTTATTTGATGAAAAACGTTAATTTCACGGCGATAGCCGAAAAAGTCGTAAAAATCAAGTTTATAGTTTTTATTATTTATAAATATTATTTTTACCACCATTTATATAATTTACCCATTTAATTAACCTTTTATACATTTATATAAATAAGTTTTATAAGTTAGTGGGTTTATATTTTACATTTTATAAATTATAAAGTGAGTGCTTATATAATAATAATAAACATTATTTCCAAAATCTGATTTTTAACTTCATATTCACCATTTTTATCATATCTAGAGTTCTACAATGACTTAGAAACTCATTTTTGGATGAAAACTTCTTCATAACATGTGCTACATATAACTTAGTTATAGCTACTGCCCATTTTGAGTCTAAGTTGCCATAACAGTCCCTACAAAACTGCTTATTCAGATTACACCACCTAACTTGTTTTGATCATATCTCACTCATTATTTTGATTCCATTGGATGGCCAACTCTCACATGTGTATAACATCATCTACTTACTGTAAATATATCAAACCATGCAATTTTATCAGTTCATCATTTAGTTATCTACTGTTTTTATACAGCCAACTAATTAGTCATGATTTTAGCTTCATTTCTTATGGTTATCATCATTTTTAAGCATGTTTATCAACACTTGATCCCCACACAACATTTTTATCATCATATATACATCATATACATATACAAAATGAAAGAAAATACATTTTTTCTTTACAAAATAATAAGAGAAAAATGTAGAGGATGATCTTCTTTACCAATCCAAGTGGATTTCTTGTTTTAGGAAGGCAAGAACTTGATGAACACAACAAGTATCTCCAAGACCATCAAATATCAAGATCATATGTTGGAAAATCAGCCCTAGGACACAAGCAAATCACCTCCAAAGTTGTTTATATGGCCACCAAATGATCAAGGCTTCAAGGAAACACCTTAATAGGACTAGTAAACATGTGGTTTGTAGCTAGAAAAGTTCAATGATGGTGTTTGTTAGTGTTGGAAATACGTTTTACGTATTTATGAAGGATCGGTCGCTCCAACGATATTTATGTAATGGGCTCGTGGTCCACTTTGTAATGTATAGTCCATATAGCCCACATGTAGGGTGGGCTATATATATATACCCCTCCTAGCATGTTAGGAGGGGGTTGGTAGTTCATTCATTAACACTTTCATTAATCTAATCTTACTTTCTCTCTCTACTTTTCCATCCTTTCCTTTCTCTCTCTACACCTAATCTCCTTCTTCCCCATCTATTCCACCAAATCCATAGATCTAATCCATCCATTACCAAATCCTTAGAATTAGTAGGCCTTCAATTGGTATCAGAGCCATGGTTGAATCTTAGGATTTGCATTTTTTTATCTTTTGATTTGGTGGTAAAAATCCTTTCTTTTCTAATTTTCTATCCATCTTTTCATCATTTTGATCAATTTTTTATCAATTTTTTTTATATAATTTTTTATCAATTTTTTTATTTTTTATCAGTTTTAATTTTTACGTAAGTTTTTTTTTTACAATCAGTTTTTATTATCAGTTTTTTGATTATCAGGTTTATCAATTTTTAAATCATCTAGTTTTATTAAATTTTTTTTAAAATAATCAGTTTTTCTTTTTCAATAATCAGTCATTTTTTTTTCTAATAATTTTTTAATCAGTATTTTTTCAGTTTTCTTCTTCATTTCTTTTTTCTTCTTAACGGTTCATCAGTCACAAAGTCCAATCTGTTAACTCAGTCCATATTTATCCATCAATCCAATCTGTTTAATTTTTTGTCCAATACAGTCCTGTTCTATCCCGTTTTCAGTCCAAAAAGTGGCATCTGTCCTTTAGATCCAGTTAACAGTTTTCCGAATAGACTTTCTGAAAATTTTTCCGAATAGACAAAAAAGTTCCGAATAGCCAAAAAAGTTCCGAATAGCCAAAAAAGTTCCGAATAGACAAAAAAGTTCCGAATAGCCAAAAAGTTCCGAATAGCCAAAAAGTTCCGAATAGACAAAAAAGTTCCGAATAGACTAAAAATTCCGAATAGACCAAAAATTCCGAATAGACCAAAAGTTCCGAATAGTCAAAACTTTCCGAATAGGAAAAACTTCCGAATAGACCACACTTTCCGAATGGTCAAAACTTTCCGAATGGACAAAGTTTTCCGAATTGAAAAACATTCCGAATAGATTTTTTTAAAATAGACACTTCTATTCGGAATAAACTCGACTCACCTTTCATAAGACTCAAAACCCTCCCCCAAACACACAACATCCGGACACCCATCTCGTCTCAAAAAACGACCTCTCGACTCGACCCAAAACAGTGACTCTCTCCCTCACCGAAGCCCCTCACAGTCTCGACTCTATCTCACCCACCCACCCTCGACATACTCGACACCTACCCACGTCTCACTCAATACTCAAACCCACACCTCTCGACTCAACAGACTCACTGACTTTGTCTCTCGACCCTCGAACCACTCACACACTCGTCCCCACACAGCACATCCATCTCACACTACCCTCAACTCTCGTCTCTCACCAAATTTTCACCTTATCTCTCTCGGTCACCCCCCCCAACACCCTCGAAACATTCTCACCCTCGAATCATAAACTCACACACAGCAAACACATCTCTCTCTCGACAACTAAACTGACCCAAACACAAACTCACCCCTCACACCCTCGAACACACCCTCGACTCCATCCCAAACCCACCCTCGTCACAAACACACCCTCAAAACACATACTCTTTATCCGAAAAAGATTGTTTTTAAACAAAAAGACTGATTTTTTACAATAAGCCACAAAAACTCTCGATCTCACTTTTATTCAAAAGGATCATTGATCCAAGACTCATCACAGAATGACGCTACAGATGAAGAGAGGGACTCAACAGAAAAATTAAAAGAGAACCTACCCGAGACCGTATACACGATCTTGACGCCGCTTCTTTGTTTAAGTGATCATTACTCGAACAAGTATAACCCCGACCTTATAACTGACGTTATTTGACTTTGATTGAAAGGATAATCAAGTGGTGCATTCATTTCATTAACGTGATCAATCAGACACAAATCATGACGCTGGGAAAACATACATTCATTACAATTCCAACAGTTAGCTTATAGTGGACGGCAAGGAGGGGTAAGTTGTGAGAGTTTTAGAGTGGATTGCATGGAAGGAAATGGTAGAAATGAAACCATTTGCTAGTTTTGTGTTAAAGTGGAAATGGTTAGCTTAAAGTGTAAGCACAAGCTTACACTTGTGTAACTAGCTAAGACTTGATGCCACCTATGTGTGGTGGTGTCAACATTGCCGTCCCATATAAGCTAGTGGGGTGGGGCAAAGTGTTTTGTCCCATCTCACTAGTTTACGGGTATTTCTCGATTCTAGTTTTCTCGATTTGCCCTCGGGTCGTTTTACGAAAAACGTTTTTATAAATTATGAATCACCGTCACAAAACGAATCCAATAAAAATTGTCTCATCAAAAACGGAGTTCAAAAACGTAAATACGTAATCCTAAGGTTTCTGGTTTAGTCGTAAAAGACGCCAAATTATGCACGTAAGCCCAAATTTAAATCCGTAAATTGTGATTTCGTCAACCAACACAAAAATAAGTTTCAAAATATTATACGAGAAAATATTTCACTATCTGAAAATGTTAGATTTGTCACACCATTGTTGCTTTCCAGTTGACACAAGCTTGATCCATAAAGAATCTCGCAAGTCACCTACCGTAACGCTGTTTGAGGTTGACGCTAGAAGGATTTCCATTTGTCACTGTGAATATTAATGAATATCACTCTGAATGTTATGGAAAGACCATAAAGATATTGCGTAGAAACCTGAAACGAGTTTGAATCAATTGAGAGTCAAACCATTGTTGTTTTTTAGTTTTACATATGTTCAATTCATAAAGAATCTTACACATGACCTACCGTAGTGCTGTTTGATGTTAACACTGGAAGGATTTACACTCATCATTGTGATTACTAATTAGTATCACTCTAAGTGTTCTGGCAATATCACAAGAATATAACGTAGGACTCTCTTCTTCGTCATTTGTGTGTTCTAAAGAGATTTGATTGATCTCTAGGCTCTAGACTCGATTTGTGCCTTTTAGTGGTCGGAGGCTGGAGCAGATGCCACCTTTCAATATCAACAATCTCGGAGTGAGAAAGTCAATAGAAGTCGTGTTGTTCTCTGTGATAATAAAACAAACTTTTTTTAGAGAAGCCTGAGTCAGTTGGGGAAGGGTTGTACATTACATCACTGGGTCCATGATGTGTAGTCTTCGTGATGTGTTGACCCAGTTTTTGCCTAAGTTGTATGGAGGGCTTCTTTCTTTACACCCTTTATCCTTACATTTCTTTTTCATTCTTCAACCCCTTCAATGCTTATCAAGACATCATTACTAGCACCTTGTTATGATTGTTCTAGTGCTAGCTTCAGTATTTAGTCGGCATTCAGCTACGTTCACATTCTACTCCATCGTTCCTAAGGACTTCTAATAATCTATTGGATTGTCCCTAGGAAGATCTCTCCGGTTCTGGTTAGATCATAGGACCTGTACCTAACCACCCTTTTGACACCAATAACGTCGTGAATTAAAGATGTTGTCGGTATGAGATCGTAACCATAAAACCATAAATTTTCAAGTGGTTTCAAGAAATGCTCCCCTTCACATGTGCATCAATAATCGAAAGTGTTTCGCACATGTGGGTAAGAGTTAAAGTGCTTGAGTCTGTAGATCACATTTTAATCACATTTTCTCCCCTATCTCTATTATATAAAATCGTTTGATATTAGAGATACCAAATTTAATTAAAATATATCGTGAAAATAGTCTTGAAAATCTTCGGGAGACAAATGTGTCTAACTAGCATGAAGATTTTGGAACGCTCCCCCTCAAAAATTGATCTAATTGAATTGTCATTTTAAGGATGTGATCCACATTCACTTTTTGAGGATAGGAGTTGTTGAACACACAAGTTTTGAAAGATTTTGAATAAAATTGAAAAACTCTTGAAAAAATTGTGTTCAACGCTTTTTGAATAATAACAACATTCCAAATTTTTTAAGAAATGGTTTTTAAAAAGCATAAACTTGAGTTCATAGACTTTGAATGTCTTGACGAATCCAATCAAGTGTAAGAAGATTGCTCTTCTTTTGCTGAGGGTAAGCGCACTGATTCGTACACTCCCACGTGAATATAGATTCGGGTTGTAACCTGAAAGTGACTACAAGACATTGTGTTGAGCTCAAAACATTGAATGTTTTGTGACAAGCTCAACCCGTGATAGATTGCTCTATCCGATTGTTAGGATAAGTTATCTTTAAAGATACACTTTCTTTTATGTGAAGTTCGAGTTACAGTCTGACATTTAACTGTAAGTCATTTACATGAGCTTAAAAACTACAGCTTAGTTGTGAACGCCTGAGACACTTGTTTCTCATATTTGTTTCTTCAGCAACCAAACTCTGAGTGTGTCTTTTGTTGAATGATATTCAAAGATTGAACCTTTGGGTGCCCGTTGAGTCTTAGCTTCGGTACCTGCACTTTCATTAGTAGTTTGTATGCTTGCATATTGATTAGTGAAATCTTTGTGAGAACCATATTGGGGTTCATAGTGAACCTTTGTCGTGCTAGAGGGAAATATTTTTCCGGTAGAAACCCATTCAAGACCCATTGTTTTGAAGATTCTACCCGTTGGTATCTACTTAAGACAAGGTCTAGGAAACATAGTTTTCTCATGCACAGCGAAAGATTTAGTTTGAGAAAATCTATTTCCTATAAGG
Organism: Glebionis coronaria; assembly: GCA_025667525.1. Lineage (NCBI taxonomy): Eukaryota > Viridiplantae > Streptophyta > Magnoliopsida > Asterales > Asteraceae > Glebionis > Glebionis coronaria. Next base: position 50,886,023 of record CM046880.1, read on the forward strand.
TTCCGTCTTTGAGATGCTCTAGCTTTTTTGTTCACCTTGTTCAGGACTTTTGTGATGCAATCATTATGAATGGCATTAAACATGCATTTTTTACATTTCGTGCAAACAAAGTGCTTAGCATCTGAGAAGGATCTAGTGTTCCTAGGGTTGGCTGATTTGAGCACATCTGAGAAGAGTCTAGAATTCCTAGATGTGTTAATAACGCTTCTAGGGTTAAATTTGGTCCTATCTCTTTCTTGTGTCTTTATCTTAGCATCCTCTAGATAGCTTTTATGATTTGTACTACGCCTATGCATGTTCTTGGAGCTATTTCTAGAGTTGCTTGAAGCATTCATGTGATTGGGTTTTGCATAGGAAAAATTTCTTAAGGAGGATCTAGATTGTGGAGTGACTGTTTTTGGCAAACTGCTACGCACGTCAACTTGGGATGCAAACCTCGGGTTTGACGTTTTGGGTCGTTCAGATTTAAACGCATTCGATTGTCTAGAAACTGAGCGGGTTCTGAATGGTTGAGTAAGAGGTTTCCCCAAGATTGACTGATTTGCTAACTTAGTATCCACATTATTTCCTTTTAGCTTCCTTAATTCATCTTTCACCGCTGTCAATGCAAAAACCTTTTCCTGAATCTGAGCTTTTAATTGCTCATTTTGTAGAAGTAATTGAGTGACACGTTGTTCTAACTTAATGTTCATATTATCAAATATGTCGTTATCAGCATTCATGTCATTACTATCTATAGTGTCGATAGGTTGCACTGATATTTCACTTAATGAAGCAGGCGGAGGACTTGGATTTTGAGAAGCCAACTTTGATTCTAACAAATTTATTTGTTTCACAAAATGTTCTTTTTCCGCATTAGAATCTTGAATCTTACGATCTAGTTTTTGTTCAAGAAAAACATTTGCTTTTTTAAGTTTTTCAAAATAAACCTCAAATTTGTCCTTTTTCTTTGAAAAATCGAGTTTGGCATCCTCAAAATCTTTTGTCTTTTGAGCTAAAATAGTTTCGAGCTCAAGAATCTTAAAATCATACACATAATTTTATTGTACCTCAGCCATTGGCTCATCATCATAAATGGGTCAGATAGCCGTATCATTGCTGGTATGCTGCTTTTCTGATTCTGTCCCGCTGCTTTCTGTGACAATCAAACAAGCATCCAATGTTTGACCATCATCGACACTGCTCTCGTGCTTATGCATTAGTCTTTTATTCCCCCTTCTTTCAATTATTCGTTTATGACGTGTTCTTTCAGCAATAGAGTTCTTTACATTACTCATGTGTTGAAGAAATGTCTCTTTGAACTCTAGAATTTCGAGTCGAGTATATTCAAAGAAGTATTTCTTTATGAACTGATCATAGTAATCAGTGGCTGTTATATCAAGGAATTGCTGAAACTGATTTTCGAGAACCAAAACGGCATTTATGGATTCACCCTCTTGAAAATCGTCGTTGGCAAGTTGTTGTTGAAGTTTATCCACATTAAGTAGCATTGAGCTTGTAAAGGTTTCAATATCTTGATCAAATAGGCTTTTACCCCAAGTATAAAATCTTTATCGTCCGATCTTTTCGAATTGATTTCCAGTCTAAAGTGCGACTCAATTGTCTTTTGGTGAACAAGAGAATGGTTTGGTTGATTATCTATTTTAAACTAATAGCAAATAAGTAAGTGTCGTTGAGTAAACTAGAAGTTTTAAAGATTAAACTAAAAATAACGAGTTAAAAATAAACGAATGAAAACTTAAGGACAATATTAGAAAAAATACTTGAAAACTTAATAAACCTAAAACTTGAGAACTTTGTAAAAACAAGAAATTAACCATCGGAATGTTGGTCAGAAAACAGCCAAATCGGAATATCTAAAATGCCACAATCGGAATGTTTAAATAATATGTCTAATCGGAATGTATCAAAACCAAGCAATCGGAATAATATGAAGATGAGTCAAATCGGAATGTTTAAAAGAGATTCAGATCGGAATGTATAGCAACACACCCAATCGGAATATTGCAATCGGAATATGGGACACAACTCTCTTCGGAATATCTTAGAAACAAGGCTAATCGAAATATTGTAAAAATAGGACCAATCGGAATATTAAGAATGCTATAATCGGAATATCCAAAAATCAAATCTAATCGGAATGTTTGGAAAATAAGCCAATCGGAATGTATACAACTCCCACCGTCGGAATATCTAAACCCTAATCCGATCAATACGATCGGAATAATGGGTGCCAAATCGGAATATAATTAACCCTTTTCCGATTTGGAGATCGGAAAGAGGGGGGTGATCGGAATACGTGATTGGAAAGGGGTTTACCCTTTCCGATTACCTTTTTGATCCGAAAATTAAGCAAGTAATAAGCTATTTTGATAAGCTAATCACCAAACTTGAACGAATCTATAATGAAATAGACTAAATAAGCACAAATAACAACTTATCCAAACTTAAAATAAGCAAACTTTTAAATCAAACCATAAAAAGATGAACTTTTTAAGAAAACTTTTAAAAGTAAATAAGCTAAAAGAAGCGAATAAGCCAATAAGCACAAGGATCTTAAAGCTTAATCGAATGAGAGCTTATGTAGGAAAAAAAAGATTAACTTTTTAAGCACAAAAACATCAAGATCAACACGGATTTAATGTATTACACACCAAAAGTTAACTAAAATCAAGAAAGGTAGAAAGAGATGAAAGATTAAAAGTTTAACTAGAACTTGATTAATGAAATCAACAATACAAAAGGTTTAATCTTGAAAGATTAAAAGAAAGAAAAGATTAAAACTTAGTGAGAGAAAGTAGAGAACTTTCTCTCTCTAAAACTAGAAAGAAAAGTGAAAAATGAAAACTAAAACTAAAAACTAACCACCCTCCTAATGTGTATTAGGAGGGTATTTATAGGAAAAATGGAAGGAGTGCATGTGTTGCTTCTTCTTTCTTTCTTTCTTCACGTCTTCTCGACTCGATTTAATTCTTTGTCTTTTCTCGACGTCGTCTCGGGATTTGAACTTGTCTTGATAATTTTCTTCTTTAATTTAGACTTGAGTTCTTCGACTTCATTAAACTTCCGTCTTTAGACTTTTTCTTCGATAAATCTTCAGAATAGGCCTTGGACTTCCGTTCTTTTTGCACTCTTGATCTTTTGACTTCGTCTTTTCCCGTTTTCTTCGATAAAAGCCCGTGAAAGCCCGTGTTTTCTTCCTTTTTAATCTTTTGGTCCTAAAACACAATAAAAACACAAACCACGCATAATTCCGACTTTTACGACATAAAATACACGTTTTGGTCTTGTTATTATTGGAAATAAGTGGTAAAAGGATAAGTGTTTACACACTTATTACATGAATACCAGTTTAAATAAAAATTCGACGCCAGTGCCTCTTAAATCATTATTTGAAAGAATTTGAAGGTGTGACAAGAGTCATCTAAAGTGTGTCATGCATCGTTCTTTTGCAACCGACATCTTGGATTTGAGTGCATGCACCTCTTGTGTTACAGAATCCATAATGGGTGCTTCAGTTGATGAAGTGACTTCGGATCTTAAGTAGATATGGTGTGATTGGGTTGTGGTTAAATTCCAAAATTTCCGATTTTTCTCAGTCCGACAATAAATTGTCCAGTCCGATATAATGGTAGACCGAAAATTTTGTAATCGCCAAATTTTGAAATCGAGCAAGAAATAACCTAAAACTAATTTGGAAATTTTTGAATGTACTTGATCACAACAGCTCGAGTCCCGCACCTCAATGTCCAACAATGGCACCTACAAAATATAGTTTACGTCCCGTGCAAGAATGTCAAGAATATATTCCTACAGCGGACTCGACGGATAAGACAAAAATGAATGAGTTGGTTGATTCATATGATCCAATGTTTGATGAATATTACTATGGAAGCAATCAAGTTGTGTCAAAGCCTTCTGCTGTCAATACTGCTGCTGCACCCGCACAAAGTCAACAAGACACAACTGCATCTACTTCAGCAACCGTTGCTCAAGAGACATTTCTATTGGATACTCAACAAACTCATGAAACTGTCATACAACCTTCATCAACCGTCACCGCTGCAGGAGAAAACAACATTCAAGAAGAAGATGCACAGTCTGACGAAGACGACTTTATCAACCCTTTCGGTACATCGGTACACAAAGTAGGAGAGTCTTCTACTCGACACGTTGATCCGTCAAACACACACACATTCTATTAACGATATCCATCCACTCACCATTAGAAACATGATCATCCATTGGTACAAGTTATTGGAAATCCTTCACAACCGGTTCGAACACGCAGACAACTCGAAATCGATGGCGATGTATGTATGTATGCACTCACCGTAAGTCTCACTGTACCTACAAACATCAAACAAGCCATGACTGATCACGCGTAGATTAAATTAATGCAAGACGAACTTCATCAATTTGAAAGACTTGGAGTATGGGAACTTGTTGACAGACCATATGGAACATTGGTTCTCGACTTTAAATGGATCTGAAAAACAAATTGGATGAAGAACAAACAATCATCAAAAACAAATCTCGTCTTGTGGTTAAGGGATACCGTCAACAAGAAGGAATAGATTTTGATGAATCATTTGCTCCAGTTGCTCGTTTGGAAGAAGTCAGGATATTTCTTTCCTATGTTGCACATAAGGGCTTCACAGTTTATCAGATGACAGTAAAGATGCACTTCACTGTCATCAGCCGAAGCAGAGTATGTGTTTCTATCCGCGTGTTGTGCTTAAGTCCTTTGGACGAGAACTCAACTCATGGATTATAGCTTCCACTTTGATAAAATACCTATATATTGTGACTCAAATTCGGCCATAACCATCTCTTGCAATCCGGTTCAACACTTCCGCACCAACTACATCGACATTATATATCACTTCATCAAGAAAAAGTGGAGCGCAGTATCGTGGAATTATACTTTGTCAGAACTGAGTACTAGATAGCGGACTTGTTTACAAAAGCTTTGTCACAAGATAGGTTTGAGTATCTCGTTGTCCATCTTGGTATGAAGTATATGACTCCAGAAGACTTGGAGGTTCTGGCAAATGAATCTGCTTGATAATTACTCACAATGACTCCTACGCACATCACAGCTTAGGACTCGAACATCAAATAAGGAAAGTTTATCACGGACGACAACTTATCCTTCTCAACGAGAAATTCATACTTCTCGGTCACGAACTTCTTATAAAAACATTCAAAGTTTTTAAGTTCATGAAAAATGAATTCTAAGTAAATGCAAGCTTAGAACTCGGACTTCACCTAAGGAAAGTTTATCACGGATGATAACTTATCCTTCAAAACGGGAAATTAATTTTTCTCGGTCATGAGCTAGTAAAAAAACATTTAAAGTTTTGAGCTCATGTAAATCGGAATTTATTTTAAAATCGTTAAACACAAATTATCAAGAATTTCTCAAAAGATTTTTCTAAATCTTTCAAAATTATGTGTTCAACACTCCCTTCCTCATAATAGGTTTTTTATATCTCAAAAAATGTCATATGTTATTTGGATCAATTTTTTAGGGGAAGCGTTTTAAAATCTAAGCCTTTAATGTTGTTGGATACATCTCTGAAATTGTCATATTTTATGTATCCAACACATTCCGAAAATGATAGTAAATTGTCAAATGTAAATTTCGGAAGGTATCTCAACTCCGTACCTTAACTTATTTTGTGGTGTCAGTTTTTTCTAAAATATTGTCAAATTGTGATTAATTAAGACCCACATATATTGTTGAGGGGGAGCAACCCGACAGAAAAAGTTCCATGATTCATGCGTGCACACGTCTTTCTCTCACATCGATTTTTATCATTTGGTATCTCTAATATTAACTTTATATATTAGAGATAGGGGAGAAACTATGATTAAAATGTAACATATCAAAACATGTGATCTTAAATACTCAAGTGCAACTCTTTCCTTCACATGCTAAACTATTTTGAATATCGATGCATGTGTGTAGGGGGAGTATTTTGGAATTGCAAAACTTTCAAGGTGTTACAAGTTTTGATTTTTATCAAACACTTTGATTGGGTTTTCAATGGTTTTATGGTGATGATCGACACTCAAACAACCTACTATCCACGACGGAACGATGGAGTCAAAAGGTGGTTTAGGATAGGAAACTAAGTCCTATGATCCAACCAGATCAGAGGGATCTGCCCAAGGACATTCCATAGCTAAAAATAGTTATCCTTGGGAAAGATGGAGTTGATTGAAGTAGAATGCAGACCAATTACTTAAGTTTGCACTGGAACAATCACAGCAAGGTGCTAGTGATGACGTATTGGTAAGGATTGAAGGAGTTGAATATTCTATGAAACAGGCGGAAACCGGGTTAACACAACTATTGAAGACAAGTGTCATAGACCCAGTGATGCGATGCATAACCCTTCCCTCGCCATTCAGGTTTCTCTCAAAAGAAACTTTTCTCATTGTTACGGAGATCAACACATTATCTATTAACTTTCTCACTCCGAGTTAGTTAATACTGAAAAGGTGGCAGTCAACTCCAGCCTCTGATTACTAAAATACACTATCGAGTCTATAGCCGAAGGAAATCAATCTATCTTCTCACTAGGACATAATCGAGTCCTACACATTATCCTTGTGATATTGCCAGAACATCTGAGTGATACGATTCACGGTGAAGATGAAAATCCTGCTTGAGTCAAAATCAAACAAGTTCATGGTAGGTAACTTGTGCGATTTTACACGAATCAAACTTGTGAGAACTGAAAAGCAACTAAGTTTGGATTCTTAATCGATTCAAACTTGATTCCAGGTTTCTTCGCAAAATCCGTGTGATCTTGCCATAACATTCAGAGTGACACTCTTTAGTGTTCACAGTGACGAATGGAAATCCTTCCAGTGTCAACCTCAAACAACACAGCGGTAGGTAACATGCAAGATTCGTTATGAATCGAGCTTGTGACAAACTGGAAAGCAAAAATGGTGCAATTCTTATTTTGAATCAAACTTGTTCCAGAAATCTAAATTGGCGACTCTAATAAGATGGATAACTTATCCTTATGATTCACTCTTTACGTTCGCAGTCTGCTTTGAGACGGTCGAGTAAAGAGAACTGGCCAGTACAACCGAGAAACCCTGTCAAGGAGGTTCTTAATCGAATCTACCTGATCACAAGTACGGTATCTACTACCGTCTAATGTCTTCACCGACTGGAGGTAAAACGTTACCGCGTTAGGATGAAATGTTCAAAGCCATTTTATCTGTTTCTATATATGTTGCAGCATATCAAGAAGGTGGCGTAGCAGTGTACTAACCGAAGTCGTCTTCACGTTCATACTAAAAGTTAAAGACTTCTGCTACTCTGATAATTAATGAATACCTCAAGGTCTAACTACAACTATATATGTATGGAAGATTGTTAGCCTTTCGAAATCAATAAAGTATGAACATGTCGATTCAGAAGTCACAAGAGCACAAGATGGCAATGAAAAAGATAGTAAAGAATGTAATAGGTCATCTTTGTCACAAAAGCACAAGATGAAGACTATCAAGGATAGATTAAAGATCTCAAGCACTCAAAGTCAAATGACAAATGCTCAAGATAAAGATCACAAAAGCATGAAGGAGGGAAGCCGTTACAAACAAGATCAAGACCAAGATATAAGACCAAAGAAGGAAGATCACCTCCACAAGAATGTATTCACTCAATCATCTTATGTATTTAAAGATGACCGATATATTGGGGGAGATTGCTAGCCCTATATTTTATATAGTCGAACAAGAATGTAATAGGTCATCTTAGTCATTAAAGGTCTTGTATAGTAATAGGTTAGTCGGGTTAACCGGGCTTGGACTTTAAGCTAATATTGTATAAGTTAGGGGCTCTAAGCCAGACAAGCCAAGCCCGGCCCAAGGAAACAAGCCCATGAGCCCACCAAGCTCATGGGTATATAAACCCTCTTCCGTGTGTGGAAGAGGGTGTTGGTTACATTCACTGTTTCTCTCTAAAGTATTAACCTTCCACTATCTCTCTACTTTCTCTCACTACTTTCTCTCTCTAAATTCTATCTATTTCTATCATATGCATTGTGTTATGGATTGATTGGGATTAACATTTTTTTGGAAACGATGTTCCGAAACTAGTCTAGATAGTGGCTACGTCTAAAACTGTGTCGATCTAAAACTTGGCTGAATTCGGAATGTTACCTCTCAAAGATTTTTTGAATAATTCATCTTCAATGATTTTCAGAATAATCTTCTTCAGCAAGATTTTCAGAATATTTTTCTTCAAGGATTTTCAGAATAATCTTCTTTAGCAAGTTTTTCTGAATAATTCTCCAAACAATTTTCGGAAAAAACTTTTGGAGAAGATTTTTGGAATGTTTCAGCTTAGGTTTCTCAAAATACTTCACTTTTGGATTTTCGGAATAACTTCACTTTATGATTCTCGGAATGTGAAGTTCTTGATGTTCTCGGAATAAATCTTCTGAATGGTTTTCGAAAAAATCTTCTAAATGATTTTCGGAATAAGATTTTCGGAAAATGATTTTCGGAATATGACTTTATGATTTTTGGAATAAAATCTTCTAAAGATTTTTGGAATACTCTAACAATATTCTGAAGATATTCATGAAATCTGATAGCCGACAATCTTAGACACAAGACGCTGATCTTCAACGAATTTCACCAAAATCAAGCCAAAAGCCCCCAAAATCTTGCGTTTTTAACCAAAATCACTAACCCAAATCCCTACCACAACTATGTAGGAGATTTTTATGAAGATTTAGAGCACGAAAACACAAGAAAAAAATTCGGACGAGATGTATATGGAGATCAAATCACACGAACACAATAAGAACACAAAAACCAATCACTAATCTACCCCGTGGCTCTGATACCAATTTTTGTTCCCTTTATTAATCACTTCACCATGTAAGATTGTATGAAATAAGATAAAAAATAGATGAATTTTAGAGAGAGAAAGTAGAGAGATAAAATAGAGAGAAGTGTTGAAAACTTGGGAAATATTAGATTGAGAGAATGATAAATTACATATGACCAACCACCTCCTAACATGCTAGGAGGTGTGTATATATTGTCCAAGCTTACATGTAGCTTAATGGACTATATATTGATGGGCCGGGCTTGAATAAATGCTTAGTACCTTGAAAGAGGCCTTTTAAGCTAGCCATCAAGCCCGTATTGTTACGACTATTTTACTAACTATTACAACGTTATAATAAACGATACATAATAAACCTATGACCGATCATTCTTGTTTGACTCAATACTTTGAGGCTAACAATATGTGTTTCTTAATTTATATTATGCATGTTTTTGTAAAGTTTGAAAAAAGTCTCTTATTAATTTTGAAATCAGTCATTTAAAGGGATGTTTGGTTTGCTGAGTAATGCTTAAGTGACATAAGCTATGAGTTTGGTAGTACTTGCACAACTTTGATGCGCTTAGGATATGATAATTTTGTTGTTTATTGGTTAAGTTGTTAGGTTAAATAAAAATCTTGCATGTTCATCTTTTTCTGCTCAAAACTGCCCTTTTACATCAGCAGCCTTTGGTGATTTATTTTGAGGATTTAAGTCCATTGATTATGGATTTTAGAAGTTTGGGTAAGGTATTAGGACTACCTTCAGTTGGATTTATGGTCAATAGCTTTTTTGTGGCTTAAAATCGTGCTCAAAATTGGATAAAGTGCCAAGTAGATTAGCAAAAACGAGTTCCTGTTTGTTTTCAAGTCTCTTTGACTTTTACACTAACAGTGGGAAAAGTTTACCCACTGTTAGTGTAAAGTGTTTTACCACTGAGTTTTAATTCGAGGCCTTACCACTGATAGTTAACTAAAGGTTTTGTTTTGTTAACAGTTGATTTTTGGCCCTTTTGTGCTTATTTGTTGCTTATAGCTGTGTGTTTTTAGCTTATTATTCACCTTCCCACAAACTTTGGCTTGTGGGGTTGAGTCCGTCCAAAGAAAAAACCCGCAAAAAAGGTGTTGGCATGGTTCGAGCACGCGACCCCTCGCATGGGGGACTAGCGTGTTTACCATTGTATCAGCCCTTTTAATTTGTCATATGCTCATTCCATTATCCCTTTATTAGTTTTTATTTCCCTTGTTTTAATACTAAGCCATGAATAATTGTTGCTTATTTGAGCTTATTACGTTTAGGTTTTTGGTCCCATATTTTTCCTAGAGTTTGGATACCATTTAGGATTTTTCTAAAAAAGTTGGGATTTTTCCTATTTCATTTACTATTTTTTATTATTATTTCATTTTCTATTTTTGTTAATTCATTAAAAATAGATAATTAAGTTTTAAAATTTTATAAAAATATCTTTTAGCTTTTAATTAATATGTTTTAGGTTTACAATCATTAAAATTTGTATTTGGACTCTTTCTTCATTATTTTGATTTTTAGGTTTTTAATTAATTTTAAAATTTAATAATAACTAAATAAAAGTGTTTCAAAAAGTTTTATTGATTTTTTATTGATAAGAAGAATTTTTAGAATTTATTGGTATTATTTTTAGAGTTTTTAAAAACCTTTTGATTTTTCGTCTCGATTTGGGTGCAAAAGCGTTTCGTCGTAGTTTTAATTTTTAGCGTTATCTGTCTTTATTTTTCACTTCTTTTCTCTTCTAAAAACTTAACTAATCCAAAAATGTTTATTAATAGGCTAGACAACCACACCTCCTTCGAGAACTCAACGATCGATTTTTACGTTTTCCTAAACGTGAATACTTACCATATTTTCCTGTTTTTCCTAAAACAAGAGTACTAATTTTACTCCTCGTCATGCAGCTGGACAAATGCCCCTGTAAACTTTATAAATGCACTTGCAAACTTTAAAAATGCACCTGCAAACTTTACAAACTATACAAATGCACCTGCCTCAATCCTGCAAACACATATCATATTCAAAAACTCCTTTTAAACCTTGTGCACTGGTTCGATTTTTAATGTATCTGCAATATTTACCCTGAACTATTTGGTATCTACAATATTTAAAATTGATCATCAATCAAGCTATAAATCATCTGAACCTTGTTATCAAAAGGGTTTATTGGGGTGTTTGATTCATTCTTGATTGTATGCATTTAAAGATGCGTCATGCTTATAAATTTGAATTTGCTGGTTATGTTATTGTTTATAATGGAAAATGAAAGCTCAGATAAAAATTGTTATAAAAGAAGATTCTTACAATCAGTTAAGTAAATTAGAACCCATTAAGTAGGTGGTATTTAAAAAGTCAATAGTTGAATATTTTTTCAAATATGTAAAATGTTATAAAAAATTCAAAAAGTATAATTGGTCAATTTGTATACTACATAAAGTATTTATAACTTTTACTATATTTTGAAGAACTTGTGTGAGTCTCAATCAAATCATTTTTATAAATATATTTTTTTCTTTATCATATCAAAATTCAAATCCTAAACAAATTTAAATTCGAATTCAAATTCAAATCTTAAACCCGTCAACAAACCAAACGGACCGTTAATTTGTGTTCTCTTACGACAAGAAACTTTCGGATGATAATGTTATGTTACTTAGAGTTGAGATCAATGTTAACCCTATTTTTAGCATACACCACATCAAGCAATCACATTCATTCGAATCAACTTTCCACCTTTTCCTTAAAAAATAAATATCTCACAAACGTTAAATCGTCAAATGACAAAAAATAAAGCATTACAAAGAGAATTAAATAATTTTTCTATCTAGGGGCACATATATACTTTCGGTGAACTTTTTTTTCTGAGAACATCATATGTGATTCGTATCACAGATCATATATGTTAGGAATTATTGTATTATTACCAAGTACCGTTAGTATGTAAGCAAGTACAGCTAGTATAATAAGTACTGTTAGTGTATGTGCGGTAGATAACCAAATACTGTTAGGCTTATTGTAAGTACTGCTAGTTAAGATAAGAACAAACATATCTTAAGTAAAGATATGTTCTATTTATATTGAGAGTATATCGTTTGTGATATACTTATCTAAATAGAATATTCTAGCTGTTCTTTGCACTATAAAAGGAAAATAGGTACGATGAGTTTATTATACCTCAACATAACGATTAATAAAAATCGAATAGTTAGTATAATTCTCTGTTCCTCTTTACTTAATAAGTTAGATTCCACATAACTTCTTAAGTTGATTAAGAGTCTCTCAAGTGCTCTAGTTTTTTTGCAAGCTATTGTGCAATCCTTAACAGGATCTCGATTTATTTAAAGGGATCAAAAAGTGGTATCAAAGCTTGTTGAGAAACTCTGAATAAGAAGAACAAAACCCTAAACCTACACTCTCACTAAATCCACAATGTCTCAGAATGGTGACCATCCTCTCTTTTGAGATGATTTCCAAAATGGTGAACCTATACCACAAGGTCAACCACAAGTGCAAGCTAAACCAGTTGTACAAGATGCACCAGTTATGCAACATGTACCACCTGTGTAAACTACACCAGTTGTAACTACAACACCAACAGCTACAACAACTCCCCATACTCTATCTGCTGTAAAGCTTCCCATTCTCAAAAACGACAACTATGAAACATGGGTTATGTAGATGGAACTTTACTTGAATCACACAGATTATACTACGTGGGAAGTGATCAAGAATAGGAACATTCCCAAAAGGCTGAATTGGCTAGCTGATGGTACTTGTTATGCTCTACCTGCTGCTGAAATTCAGGCTGATATTAGAGAGAGAAAAGCCAGAACTGCCTTGGCTATGAGACACTCAAAAGATATCCTACCTAGATTTCATCACTATAAAGATGCAAAGGTTATGTGAGATGCAATCAAGCTTAGATTTGGAGGAAACGACAAATCTAAGAAGATGAAGAAAACTGTGTTGAAGCAAGAGTTTGATAGCTTCATGATCTCAAGTGAAGAAGGAATTCATAAAAAAATGGAAGGTTCAGTAAGCTGCTTGTTCAACTAGCAGTCAATGGACTTGATATCCCCAATGATGAAGCAAATCAAAAGTTCTTGAGAGGGGTTCCACCAGAATGGAAAGCAATGGCTATGCACTTCCTCACAAGAGATGATCTAGATATTACACCATTTGATCATCTCTACAGTAATCTCAGGGTGTATGAGTCGGATGTCAAAGGTGTTAGACTAGCTATGGCACCTTCATCAAAGCCTTACTTAGCTTTTGTATCTGAATGAACAAGCGGTACATACTTCCAAGGTACCGCTAGTAGTTCAACTAGCGATACTTACTTCCAAAATACCACATGTAATCCAACTAACAATACATACTACCAAGGTGCTGCCACTAATCCTTCAAGCTCACAAGAAAGACCTTCATTATCATTTAATGATAATGATGCATTCTCAATCTTTGTTATTAAAGACAACAGACCAAGGTTAACCCTTGATGATCTGTTCCAGATGGATGATGTTGATATAGAAGAGATGGATCTGAAGTGGCAAGCAGCTATGATATCTGTCAGATCCAAAAGGCTCTACAAAAGAACTAGGAGAAAAATAACTGTTGACCCTAATGAACCATTAGGATATGACAAGTCAAAGGTTGAATGCTATAACTATGGAAATCTTGTACACTTTGCAAGGAAATGCAAGAGGGAGAAAGCTGAAGGAAGCAACCAGAGGTTCAAGAACAACAGATACAATATCAGAGTCATTGAAAGTGTTCCAAAAGGTGATAGCAAGAGTCCATGGAGTCCAAAAGGTTCCAAGGCAATGATATCAGTAGATGGGACAATCAATTGGGCTCAAGCACATGAAGAAGAAGAACACGGTCTAATGGCTCTTTCTCAAGGAGATACTGAGGTACACTCTTGTTCTAAAGATTGTGTTCTTAAGTTTAATAGTCTTAAAGTAGAACTAGAAGAACAATATCAAAAGGTTAATACATGCACTATAGAAGTAAATGATTTTAAATAGGGTGTTAACAAATTAGAGGCAAATATAGTTTTGTACCAAAAAGGTCAGCAAAACTATGAAGAGAAAATCAGGATTTTGACTCTTCAAATGAGAGAGAAAGATGCAGCTATCTAGGCTTTTGAAAGACAACTTTTAAAAATTTCAACTGAAAATGAAGTTTTAAAAGCTAATATATTTAATGAAAGGGAAACTATTAAAAATTGGCAAAACTCTTCAAAAGGCACTGGAAAGCTAATTTATTCTCAAATGAGATATTATGAGAAGACTGGCCTGAGCTACATAGATGAACAACCTGGGATAACATTGTCTGATAAGGATTTCTCAAAAGGTATTGTTGATAATTCTAGTAATAATTCAGAGGATGTTCTTGAGAATGATAGATATGCTGAAGGAATGAAAGCAGTTCCTCCACTATAATCTGGAACTTTCATGCCACCAAATAATGATAGTAGTGTAGAATTAGATGAATCAAAAGCTGTGTATGGTAAAAATTCGAGTGACTCAGACTGAGATTCTAGTAACTACACCTCATGCCCATCTGATTCTAGTACTGACCCAGGGAGAACCTGTAGTGACTAAAAAGGTTGTCTATCTACCTTTAATGAGCACCTTTGTGCCTGAGGGATATGCGTATCCACCTAGTTCTGCTCCCAAGCAGGTAAAATCTCCTAGGAAGAAAATGGATAGTAATCCAAAATATCATGGTAGTATCAAAAGGGGTGGACTACGTCTAGTACCTTTAAGGTCTAGTTTTCCAAATATCGACAGCCAAAATCTGCTAGTATCGCTAGACCAAAAACAAGTACCGCTAGTCCAAAGTCTAGGAGTCCCAAGTCTCACACACCTTTGAGAAGCTTTCTTGAAATCACTAAGTCACCTAGAAATAAGTTTCATAAAAAACCAGTGCAAATGTGGGTACCAAAAGGGCAAAAACCAAGTGTCAATACAAGTATTGTTAAACGGTATATAAACTTGTTCAAAGAAAGACTAAGGAAATAGAGTCACCCTATGTCTTTGATTGGGCTACTAGGTTATGAAGCACATGAATGTATGTAGTCTAACAGGAAAGACCACTTATCAGACACTAAGTATGTTGGTACCACTAGATCCAAGCCTAATGTGGCTTGGGTCCCTATTGACAACTAATATGATTTTTCTTTGTGCAGGAGCATCTAATCAATGAATTGAAAGATAAGGGAATAGTGGATAGTGGATGCTCAAGACACATGACAGGGAACAAAGATTATCTAGCTGATTTGAAGATTTCAAAGGTGTTCCCGTTGCTTTTGGTGGAAGTAAAGGCAGAATCATTGGAAAAGGAAAGCTAAATACTAGAATATTTTAGTTTGAAGAAGTGTTCTTTGTAAAGGAATTGAATGGTTTCAATCTCTTTTTTGTATCCCATATGTGTGATAAAAAGAACAAGGTAATGTTCACTAATACAAACTATTAGCCCTATATTTTTATATATAGTCGAACAAGAATGTAATAGGTCATCTTAGTCGTTAATGGTCTTGTATTGTAATAGGTTAGTCAGGAAAACCGGGCTTAGACTTTAAGCTAATATTGTATAAGTTAGGGGCGTAAGCCCAAGTGCAAGCCAAGCCCGGCCCAAGAAACAAGCCCATGAGCCCACCAAGCTCATGGGTATATAAACCCTCTTCCATGTGTGGAAGAGGGTGTGGTTCATTTACTTTCTCTCTCTCTAGTAAACATAAACCTTCCACCCTCTCTCTTGTTTCTCTCTCTACCTTTCTTCTCTTTCTCTCTCTAGAAGCTTGTGTTATGGATTAAGTGGGATTAACATTTGGTATCAAGAGCCTATAGTAGATAGGTGATTGAAGTTCGTGTGGTATTGTTCTATTAAATTTCGTGGGGTTTTCTAGCTTCTTCAAGCTCGAATTTGAAAAATTTTGTGTTTATGTGATTTAGATCGTTATACAAATCATCTACATAGTCGTGGTAGTGATTTGTGTTATTTGGTTTGGTCAAAAACGCAATAATTTTGGGTGTTTGGCTTCATTTTTGGCATCAAGATTCGAAAATCTAAAAGTACACCCGAGTTCCTTGTTTTTAGCATCATTCTGCAATTTCTGGCATAATTTCGCAATTGTTGAATTGCGAAATTGTTTGGTATTGCGAAATCGAACTTCTGGTTGCATTGCGGAATTGTTTCATATTTCGAATTGCGGAATTGTGTTACTCTACGTATTGCGGAATCAAATTCTAATTACTGATTGCGGAATCGAATCCTTCGTAGGATTGCGGAATTGAATCCTTAGTGGGATTACGGAATTGAATCTTAAATCTTGATTGCGGAATTGTGGTCCTTCTTGTATTGCGGAATTGTGGTCATCTTCGTATTGCGGAATTGTGGTCATATCAGTATTGCGGATTTGTACCATTAATGTGATTGCGAAATTGAACCCACCAAGTGTATTGTGGAATTTTGTCATTGAGTGGATTGCGGAATCATTGCACATTCCTATTGCGGAATTGTGACACTCTTCACATTGCGAAATCATAGCATATCCACATTACGGAATCTTAGCCAATTTTTGTTCAAGCATTTTCTAGACTTAGCCACTATCTAGACTAGTTTCGGAACATCGTTTCCAAAAACAAAAAGAGTTAAAAATTTTAGGTCAATTAAATTCAAATTTTTTCCCTACTAGTTTTTGGCTATTTCTAACTCAATTTCAAAATTTGGCGATACAAATTTTTTTGGCTTACCGTTTTGTCGGACAGAGGAATTTATTGTCGGACTGAAGATTCTCGGGACGCTACGAAATTTTAACCACACCTCATCAAAACAAATCTACTAAGATCTGTAATTCATTCACAAGTATTCACCATGTCTAACAACAACATCAACATTGCGACTGCTAATCAAATTCGTCTAGAACAAGGTGGCAACGGTAATCCACCTGTGCTCACTGCCGGTTGCTACGTTCAATGGAGATCTCGTTTTCTCAGATTTCTCGACGGAAAAGAGAACCGAACTGCTCTTCGTCACTGCCTTGAGAATCCACCTCCAGTTTTTGAATTCAGACCCATTACCACTCAAGCAGAGGATGGTACTTCGTCAACTACGCGAGCTATGGAGAATTTCGTTACATGTCCTGCTGAGAAAAAGAAACTCCTCCAAGCTGAAGCTGATGCTTTTAACTACATACTCACTGGGATTGATAACGATATCTATTCCACAGTTGATGCATGTCCTAATGCTATGGAAATGTGGAATGCAATTCATCGTTTGAAGCAAGGTGAATCGATCAATGTTCAAGATCTTGAGACTAATCTACTTTGGGGATTTGGAAAATTCACATATGAAGATGGTGAATCCATTGACTCATATTACTCGAGATTCTACAAGGTGATTAATGAGCTTGTCAGAAATCAGTGTACCATCTCCAATCATCATGCCAATGTTCAGTTTCTACTTCAACTCAAACCAGAATGGCAAAGGTTTGTGACTTTGGTTAAACAAAGGGAAGATATCAAGACCATCTCCTATCACAAACTTTATGATATCTTGAAACAACATCAGAATGAAGTGAATGAACTAAGGGCTGAAAAGGCAGAACGATCTGCTAACTCTATTGCTTTTGTGGCTGCTACTTCAACAAAACCCGTTCCCCGTCAACAACCACCTACTCATTCCTCAAAGTCATCAAGCTCATCCACCAAACCTATAGCTACTAAACACAAAGCAAAAGCAATTGTCCCCACTCCACCTCCAAAGTATGACACTGAGTCAGATGAAGACAGTGATGATGAACAAACTTCAAGGGACAAGAAGATTGAGGAACTCATATCTTTACTCACCACAACTTATAAGAAGATCTATAAACCTACCAACAATAACCTCAGATCATCATCCAATGCTCGATATAAGGAAGTTGATCATGCACTGTTGATACAAAAGTTGGATGATCCTTGCTAGACCCGAATTAAGCTTAATTCAGGTAGGCTGGGCTCCGGCTTTTGCACCAAGTGAATAACTTGCTGAGATCATGCACACTAAATCAACACGCGTTAGACTTACCGTGGGAGCGTATCCCACGATTATACTCCGGCGTGAGAGTAAGTAATCGGTTAGGGTTATGAACCGGTTGTAGGTTGAGAGTATGGAGAATGTAATACCTTTGTGGAACCCTTGGGGGTTCCTTATATAGGTAGTGGAACCCTAATGGGCTACCACTGTAACTTCGGCCCCAAGCATAAGATAATCACCATAGTTAGCTTGATTGTTATCTTCTAATTATGGTCAATGTATATCCTATTCTTTTAGGCAAATCCCAATCCTGATAGGATTGTGATTCTGTCTAACCCTGTTCCGGTCGTGCCGGGTCGTGGGCCACACCCATCTTATGCGGCCACTATTCATTCAAGCCCATAAGCCTAAATGACATTAATCTAACCCATTCGTGATGGGCCGGATGCGGGTAGTACCCGTGGGACGGGTTCATGACCCGGTTGGGGACTATACGTCATCATGCCCCCCAGTCTAGTTGTTACAGCCGCATGAGTAACCTCTAGACTAATCAATGCCCTTTATATATTGCTGTCGCAAACATAGCCGTACTCAAAAAAGGCCGCCCGGGACAATAATAATGAATGCATTAATGGTAGTCATTAGTCGGACGCTTTGTCTACAAAAGTGCACCAGACAGGACCACTCTTGAGATACGTAAAACTGTCGAGAAGTGACCCGTGGCTCCCTTTTGACGTTTCAGAAGTGTCAGACATCCCATCCGTTAGATGGGCGTAGTGGTTTACACGTGGCAGACATCCATGGTACCTCGTAACTCAAGGCAACCCTATAAAAGAGTTGGTATTGTAACTGTGTAAACACACAGTTAACAACTCCATTTCCGCCATTGTTATACCTTTGCTCAATCCTTCATTCCTTCTTTTCTTTTTCTACGGAACTTCATCACACCAGGTTAGACCATCGCGCCTTTCTAATCCTATTTATAAATCATGGTGAAAGATAATCCTGTGATCACGGACGTCCTCAATGTGATGTCCGAGGAGAAATATATAGACTTTTTGTCTGAGTATTATATTCCGGAGAGTGTACACCCCACCTATCCAGGTGATGGTGAAGCTATCACGGACGCCCCAAGGGGGAAAATAGGCGTGTACACACGCCTATTTGACTCAGCTAACTACCGCATCCCTCTATCTAGGTTCCTCGTAGATGTGCTATTGTATTTTGATTTCCACATAACCCAGCTTCACTGTATAGGGGCGTGCAAGGTTAACCAATTCGAGGTTACCTGCCACGCATGCGAAGTAATCCCCACTGTTAATCTATTTAGGGCATTCTACTCCCCCCAAATGGTAAATGGGTGGCTGTCGTTTAAAAACGATCCGCAACAGCCCCTATGTCGTATAGGAAACCCCTAGATTCCCTCAAAAAGTGGTACGACCACTAATTTTTCGTAGACGCCAAGGTGTTCCCTACCCCTTTTGTTATAAAGTACAAAGTAAGCTTCGACCCCCACCCTCATCCAAGGATTATAGCAGCCAGGATGTGAAATGTTAGACACCCATCACACTGATTTCCATAGGGGCCTGCCGGAGCAGTTCCTATGCTTAATAGGGGTCAGCCGCAATTATTTTGGGAGGGAGGATAGATATCCATGCTTTCTGACCGAGCGTAGACAGGGTAGGTTTTCTTTATATATGAATACGCATATAAATGTGTCCAAAATGCTTGTAAACTTACTAACACTTATGCGTGCTTATGACCACATAGATGAAGCTGTTTGGTCTTCTACGCCAAGGGGATCCAAGCAAGGTTCCAGAAGGATTTCGACCCCTGAAAGAGGTCGAGCCCCCCTTACAAGTCGCCACCGCCAACATGACCATCGCGCTGGAGGAAACAACCGAACAACGGTCGGATGAGCAGGGGCCAGTGATCAAGAAGTCACCGCTGGATTTCACCAATGAAGATGGTGGTGAGCTGCTGCTGGAGAATGCCACCTCCATCCAAGGCGGAGAACAACCAAAATATTCATCAATCAACCGCATGTTTAATGATGATGAGGGAGAATAAGAAGTGACGCAGGAGGCCGGATCCTCCCAACAACCAAAACCTACGTCCATGAAGCGCAAAACCACCAAGAAGGTGGTGAAGAATGTAGAAGCTGAGGCGGGGGAACACAATGCGCCCCCCCAAGAAACTGAGGAAAGACCATCCGTAGTTCCAGGAAGGTAGCGGCACCACACTGCCCCAAGGCAACCCCTCGCCGTAAGGAGACACTCCTGTATGGAATGTAACACCATTTATCTCTGTGGCTCCTACCATCACGGAACCAATGATAGACATCACATTAGTACTTGCTATACTTCGTAATACTTGATCCCTTGTAAAAAAACTCATAAGTGTATGTGTAAATATTAGGGTGGATCCTTCGATAGTGGCGCAGGAGAAGGAAGTAGAGAGAGAACCGTCTCTAATGATATCCATGATGCCCCCATCACCTCCCCCGACTCATGAAGAGGAGCCCTGTGCCGAGGGTCCAAACACCAACCTTCGTCGGCGTGGAACTTGTCCAGCCTAACAAGACTAGAGGCGGAGTCTGATTGTAAATAGTTTATGGACCACCTAACTCCCCCCACGTTGGCACAAAATCTAGACGAACTTGAGCATGAGACTCTTCTTGACCAGTATGATGTTGCCACGGCGCACCAGGTAACAGTTGGTGCAGCCTTACAACGTCGCCTGAAGGAAACTTTAGCAAGCGTGAGCCGTGCGGATAGGAGGATTTCTCACAGGGAAGAAATGGTGGAGAAGCATGAGAAAACAATAGCCTCCCTGCAGGTGAACTTGGTCGTGGCGGAATCAACTATAAAAGAACAAACCAACCACGCCAACACCCGTGAGGAGCGTATTGCTGACTAGAAGCTCTCCTAGCGGCATCCAACAAAAAGGTACATATCCTTACATATTTATATCCAATGTTTGTATAATACCTGTCTTTCTTGGTAGTGACCCCAAGTGTTGTTCACAGGTATCCGCAGCCGAAGTCGCCCCCAGAACTGAAACAAAACAATCCTCTGCCTTGGCAGAATAACGTGCTGAAGCAAGAACTTATCAAGGAATGATCTATCATAGAGGAGCGAACAACGGAGGTAGAGGGAGAGCTGAACATGCTGTCAACAGAGTGTGTTGAAGTGTTGTGCCCTCTACTGCTTACGACCATAGCTGGTCGTAGGTGGATGGTGGGCCAAGGGATGCGCCTAGCTGTGACAAGGGTAACAGAGGCTCCTCAGTTTGTGCAGGCCTTCGCAGATGTTGTGTCAGACGGTATTGACCGTGGTAGGCATGAGGGGTTAACCAAGGCTGCGGAACTGATAAGCAAGAAAGAGGACATTTCCAAGCATGCCTATCATAACCCCAAAGCAGAGGAAAAAATAGCCGCCTCCATGGCCGCTCTTGGAGAAATGCAATACCCCTTCCTGAATGACCTCGAAGCTTTAAAGGATGCCTCCAACGAGGAGATTATGGCAAAGCTCACCCTAGACCCAATCCAGCTTACTCTGCCAACATATGACGCCAGTCTTAAGGTCATGAAGGGTGAGAAGCTCTTGGCTGATGCGTTGGAAGCCAATCTGGCCAAGGTGCGGAGTGGAAAGAGTGCTCGTGGCGAAGCCCTCCGCGCCATGATAGCTGAAGGGAAGAAAGAAGTAGGAGAGTTTTTGCCTCCTTTGTAATTTAACTGTTGTAAACATTTGCGTCTTGTATTTATTCATGTAGATGGATAGGATTCATAACTTTATGTGTAAACACTTTTAGAATATCATATGTATGAGTCCGTGGTGATCACGGTAATTTTGTTTATCTAAAATTGAAACTTGTTTATATTCGTTAGATATCATGTATCCATTCACATGACATGTCACGGCTTATCAAGAATAAAACTAAGTCTATACTTTACTAGACGTGCATCGTGTGTCTTAATCATGTCCGGTACTATGTAAGTACGACATGCAAAAACTTATTACAACGTCTTGTAAATAAGGTGTCTAGTAAGGATACATGATCGGCGTCACTGGGGTTGCATCCCTCTTATGCGACAAGTTGAATTATTAGGTTCACTTAATCCTCTTACCCCGCCTGGGAGCGAATAGTACATGTACGGTTTGAATGAATGCATATGAATAAGAGATAGCACATAATGGAAATAAGAAATAAATCTATAAGACATAAGACAATAATTTGTACAAGAACAGGCCGTGGAGCTAGCTAGCCACCACGACATTTTATTAGAACGTTTACGATTTTTTGACAGAATTAAAATCCTAAGACAAATAGAACCTAGAAAGCATGAAAACAAAAAATACATTGATCTCCATTGAAGCTGACCACAACGAAGTGTCTATGCAGAGTCCGTAGCCCTCTCAGAGGTAGCATCTTTTAAGGTTGTAAATATTCTATGTACAATCCAAGTTACGGCCATCCATATCACGCAACTTGTACGCACCTAGTCCCAATGCTTTCGTGACCTCATACGACCCTTCCTACTTTGGACCAAGCTTCCCTGTGTTCTCCGCGCGACTTGCCTTGTTAGCACGATAAACAAAATCCCCCGGTCGGAAGGAAACACCCTTGAATTTGGAATCCTAGTAAGCTTTCATACGTGCCTTAGACTTGGCCTCATTGATGGCTGCTATCTCTCATTTCTCCTCTAACAAGTCTAGATTGACATGGAGTTGCTCATCGTTCGTAACGATGTTAACCTCCGCAGTGCGGATTGTTCGCATCCCAATTTCTGCTGGGATAACGGCCTCGGTTCCGTAGGCCAGTGCAAATGGAGTGTCCCCATTGGCTGTTTTGATCATTGTCCTATGTGCCCATAGGACATGCGGCAGTTTATCTACCCACTTAGCACTTCGTTCATCTAGGCGTGCTTTGATACCTTCACCTAGGCTTCTGTTTGCCCGCTCTACGAGACCATTAGTCTGTGGGTGTTTAACCGTAGCGAAACGCCGTGTAATTTTCAATGCCACACCAATCTTTGAATGGATTATCTGCGAACCGCTTTCTGTTATCCGAGATTATCTCCCTTGGCAAACCAAAGCGGCACACAATATTTTCCCAAACAAACTTTTTTACCTGCTTTCCCGTAATCGTTTTGTTGATCCCAAACTTAGATCGATTTAGCTTTATGTATACGAGATTAGATCAAGTTATACACGTAGAGAAACGTTTGTATATGTATACTGTAATCTAAGTGTTATGCGGAATTAACACTTAAACAAGAACACACAAAGATGTAAACAAACTTTCACTTTGATTAATGATAACAAACTTGCTTACAATGAAAGTGTTTAACGTATGAAAAACTTATTTGAACAATAACCTAAAGGTCTTCTTTTATAGACATAAGAAGCCTTGTACAAGAGTCTACGTATCAACTATTATAGGGTAAAGATAATTATAGAAAATACAATGTTGAACTTATCCTTACTAGAAAAAAAACTAGAAACAATATACGCATAGACCATATCTTTCCATCAGTGCTTGTCTTCAATGTATCAACGCTTGACTTCTTCTTGTCAACGCTTGATCTGTCAGCGTTTGTTTTCTTCCTATCAACGCTTGTTTTACTCTTGTCAGCGCTCAAGTGAACTGGCTATAATTTATTCCCAACAATCCTCCCCTAAACTTGATATCTACTCTAGTGATCAAGTTTCTGAATAAACATTAAGAACTAGGAGGAATCTTACAACACTTATCATATTGGTAATAAATATGTCTGATCAAATCTTTGGCCACGTCACTTGAATAATCAATCTCCAGCTGTGTTGTCTTCATCTTCTCCAAGACATCCTTGGACATGGAATACTGACCGTCTACAAGTAGATACTCAGCAAACTTTGTAGAGCTCAAATAATATACACCAGCAGCTGAATACAAACGCCATTGAAGACCACTGAGTTCATCTTCAAGATCCTTCCAAACAGTAGGATCTTCATCTCTTGGTCCACACATTCTCTTGAATGTTGACCACAGTTTTATTGCATTGACTGAAGTAGGAGCTTCAGTCTCATACTTGGCTTCTAACAACCTCCAAAGGTCTACCAAGTCTTCTCTATCAACACTTGCAAAAAGAGATATGAGTGTAGTAAAAGTGTGTACCGCTTTCCCATACATGCCAATCTTCCAAAACCCACATTCATCTTCTTCATAGCTTATAATAGGGTTTCTGGAATCAAGTGGTAACACTTGTACCATATCTGATGCTTCTAATGGTGAGAGCTTGAGGCTCCTTCTAATAACAGCTTCACTTGGATTCAACCTATCCATATCTTTGGGAAACTCAAGAGGGACTCCCTTCTTCAAAGGTCTAGGAACAATCATTGCCTTCTTAAGCTCCATCTCTTCTGCAAGTTCTTCTTTCCTTTCAACAGAAAGAAGTCTTAGAGTGTTTTCTTCCTGCACTCTTGCCCAAATGGGATAAGCTTTGAACTCTAACTCTTCAAATGTCAATCCAATCAATTTCTTATAAGTCCATCCTGTTCCATGACATCTGAGTAGCATGTATTACAACTCCCTTCTATCCCTTTTCAACATTGAGAGAATACTTCTAGCTCTATGTTTCAGAATTACCTTGTAGTCTTTTTGTACTCTTAGAAGAATCTCCAAACCCCATATCTGGTCTGAAATAGTCAAATCCGGATTCTCCATACACCTATCTTCCCAAGCATGGTACATCTGAACAACTTCTGGTATGTCAAAATCTACTTGCAATTTCAACTCATTCAGCTTCTCTCTTGCTAACTCATCACCATACTCGAGTATTTCTGGTTGTTCTATAATCATCACACTTGAGTCTGAACTAACTTCATCACTTCCTTCTTGTTCTTCTGAAGTGACAACAAAAGGTGATTCACCAACCTTCTTTCTTTCTTGTTCCACAATTTGTGCAGCCAACCTTCTATCAAACTCAATCTGTGCTGCATTCTTTGGAACATCTACTTCTACCATAATACCTTCACCCTTATCTAATGGATCAATAATGGATAAGGATGATGGTAATACCTGTGAAGGAACTTCTTTGATGATAGATGATGACTGGAATACATCAACCTCATCTGCATGTCTGTCAACGCTCAAATTTGTCTTGTCAACGCCCAAGTTACTCATGTCAGCGCCTCTTGTAATTTCTTCCAACATAGCTGTAAAATACACGTTTATGTTTGTAGGAGTAACTAGAGACGTATCAAAACCTGTCTATTTCTTCAACTCAGTAAGGGCTTCAGCAACACCCAAAGATTCTTTATCAAATGGCTCTGTAGCAGCTTCATGTGAGCCTTTATCACTCAAATTAACAGGCTCTCTAGCAGCTTCCTCCCCTTTGTAAGAATCCTCCATCCCACGCCCGGTGCTAGCATTCTCCAAAATAACAATCCTCTCCCTCAATTGCATGAGTTCAAGGCCTTATGTACTGACAAATTGTACCAAGTCTGCATTTTGCTTTTGCAAGCTAATGCAGACAACCGTCAATTCTACTAATGTCATTGGTTCCAATCTACCCTCCTCTAAAATGGGTATTTGACCTCCCAAGTTAGACTCATGGGGCATGGATGAGGTCTTAGAGATGTTAGGACTGTCTTGGCCAGCATCTAAGCCAGAACCAATAGTCCCAGCCTCATCCATAGCACCAACCACACTTGTGGTGGTGGTTCTCTATGCTACATGGCTAGGACCACCAGAGGAGAACACTCTAATAGTCCTTTGGCATTTTTGCAACCTATATTGTGGTGGGGGAGAAGATGATGTGGATTGAGTGGATGTGGGTTGGTTAAGGGGTGTTTGGGTTTGTGAAGGTATGGTGTTTGGTTCTTGGTCAAGTTGCATGTGTTGTGGTGAAGGTAAAGGATCTGGTTTTGGGTCAAGTTAGGGTTGTGGGTCTGGTTGGCTTGTGCTGCTTCAATGACAGCAATCATAGCTGGGGTGAGAGGTAAGTCACGATGTGGGGGTGAGTTCATCTTTGTAAAAATTGCTTTCTTTTGCACAGGGATCTCATAAAAATCATCATGATCCCTTGTGCAGTAATTTTAGACATCAAAAACCATTTGTAAAAATCTGGGATAAGTTAATGTCATCTTACTCCCTTTGTTTTTACACATGCCCTCAAAAATCATTTTTGAATAATTAAACTTTTGCCCAGTAGCAATGCACACAATAGCACTAGCAATGGATCTATTAATCTTATTGTGTGCAGTACACTTGGGACTCAAACATTGCAAGAGGACATGTATTAGGTACTTCTAGGCTGGGGGAAACTCCTGTTTATGATATTTGTTTAAAGTTCCCTCATCAGGGAAAGGATAACCCAAAGCCCTTAGTCCTTGTTCTATTTCATGGATAGGAAGGATGGTTATACCATCTGCATCATCAAGATGCAAATCCTGGCGAACCAAGGCTTCAGTAACCACCCATGTACGCCCATGAACAATAGATGATAATGTAGTCACTCTATTAACTGTTGAGGAACTAACAGTGTTCTAAAACTGCTTAATATGTGTGACAGGAATGAGTGGAGCATGAGAAAGAGCATACCTAAGGGGGGATGCATTCAAATACGCCACCATCTGGGTGTATTGGGGAAACAGAGTATCATCAGCGTCCAAATATGCTATCATGTTGTGTTGACTCCTGAATCCCAATTCCAAATCACTTGGTTTAAATTTTGGTGCCATTGTTGAAAGCTGTTGGAATGATTAATAAAGATGAAGTATAGGAGAAAATTTTTGTTAGACAAGAATGATAGGTACCCTGTTTAAAAATAGGAGCCAAATATATAGGAGAGAAATATGCATGTGATTGGTCAAAAATGAGGCAACTATTTTCAAAATACAATCATGAAAATATTGAAAAGAAAATAAGTTATCTCATGCATTAATTGAAAGTTATCTGCTCCCAAAATTACGACCCAAAAATTTGTCAAAAAGTAACAATTAGGTAGGTCCCAATGGGTATCAACGGTAAAAAAATAACACATCAACGCCCAACGGCTATATTCTTGTCAACGTTTGCCAAAGCCATGTCAGCGTCTAAATTGGTCACAACAACGCTTGGAAAAATACTTGTCAGCGTCCAAAAATAAAAATTTATAAAAATGAAAAAGGACCTTAACAAAGTAATTTATCATAGAGAAGATAACCTATAAGTTGATAATTATTATAGGGCGGCAAGCACTGTCCAGTTATGCACACTTGCTTATGCAAGATAGACATAACAGTCCTCTAGTGTCCCTTGCTAACCATAACTCTTAACAACTAAGTTACCTCATAAAATTCCTTGTTACTCCCAGGTAAAACCCATGATAAAATTATTCCCACGTCTCCCAACAGACCACAACCAATTCTAGGCCAAAAATGTCTTGGCAGTATGCATAGTATATCAACTTTGCATGCTACAGTGCCTCATGATTTAGTAAAACTAACTCATACTCACCTGTGGACACAATCTAGAATTGTGATAAGAGTATCATGAGGATACCCAAAAGTCCTAAAGGTTCCTAAAACTTCCCCTTAAACTGTGATACATATGTTGCCAAAAATATGTATGAACATAAAAATTTATGTCAAGATAGGAATATAAAATTCCAACCATCATCCATAAATAAAAACATGCTCATATGATTCTCCAAGGATCCATAAGCAACTCTGTATCCAATGGTATAATGCTAACACCACCTGCACATTTAGATTAAAAACCACAAAACTAACATTGTTGCTGACAACGTCCCGATAACACTTGTCAGCGTTAAGGAAAACTTTGTCAGCGTTAGACAAATATATTGTGGAAAATCTAAATCCTCAAAAAGACCAATAACAATGCATTATCCTGTACATACTTTTACAAAAAGACCACAAAACACATACTATGTGAGATTGATCATTCCAATACTTGTTACCAAGTATTGAAACCTTCCAGCATCAAAAGGTTTAGTTAGTGAATCAGACACATTTTCTTCTGTGTCAACCCTATCTGGTTGTATTAAACCCTTTTCAAAACAATCTCTTATAAAATGGTGTCTAATTTCTATGTGTTTTGTTTTAGAATGATGTACATGATTCTTAATAATGCATAAAGTGCTGTTATTATCAACAAATATCTTGGTATGCATGAAATTATACCCATAATCCAACAGCTGGTTCTGAATCCATAAGACTTGTCCACAACAAGCAGCTACAGCGACATACTCTGCTTCAGTTGTAGAATTGGCCACCACTGTTTGTTTCTTGCATTGCTAAGATATCAACCTGCTCCCAAGAACTGACATCCACCAGTTGTAGATTTTCTATCAAACTTATCACCTCTATAGTCACTGTCTGAATATGCAATAAGCTCCACAGGTGAATCTTTGGGGTACCACAAGCCAAGATTAGGATAACATCTAAGGTACCTAAAGATTCTCTTGACAACATAAAGGTGACATTCTTTAGGAGTCACTTGATGGCGTGCATATGCACACACAGCAAACATGATGTCAGGTCTGGAGGCTGTGAGATACATCAATGAACCAATCAGTGATCTATAGTGCCTTACATCTACATCTTTTCCATCTCCAACCTTTCCCCAAGGGTGTTCTCTATCCATAGGAGTAGTAGCCCTCTTTTCATGTGGAGAAAAGCCAAACTTCTTCAAGATCTATGCTACATACTTATCATGAGAGATGAAGATACCATCTTCTTTCTACTGAACTTGTAATCCTAGAAAGAAGTTCATCTCCCCCATTGCACTCATCTTGAATTTTTCTGTCATGAGCTTGGAGAAATCTTCACTCATCTTTGGATTGGTGGATCCAAAGATGATATCATTAACATAGACCTGAACAAGTAGAACATCCTTACCAGCCTTCTTTGTAAATAATGTTTGGTCTATGGTGCCCCTTTTGAATCCATTTTCCACCAAATAAGTGGACAATGTACCATACCATGCTCTTGTGGCTTGATGAAGTCCATACATAGCCTTCTTGACTTTATACACCTTGTCTGGATTCTCTGGATCTTCAAAACAAAGAGGCTGCATCACATACACCTCCTCAACAATTGTTCCATAGAGGAAGGAACTCTTCACATCCATTTGATAGACAGTGAATCCTATGCAAGAAGCATAGGCTAGAAATATCCTTATAGCTTCAATCCTTGCAACTGGTGCAAAGACCTCCTCATAGTCTATCCCTTCCTCTTGTGTATATCCCTGAGTCACTAAACGTGCCTTGTTTCTGACCACAATTTCTCTTTCATCTCTCTTGTTTCTTAGAACCCATCTTGTCCCTATAGGTCTGACATATCTGGGACAATCAACCAGCTCCCAAACATCCTGAATTGCAAATTGGTGAAGCTCATCCTGCATTGCTTCTACCCAACTTGGTTCTTTGAGAGCATCAAATATCTTCTTGGGTTCCTGTTGTGACAGAAAACAGGCAAACAAGCATGATTGAACAAGAGGGGTATCAACCTTCTTGTGTATATTAGCAATGAATCCACCAAGATTCTGATGAGATCTTCTAGTCTAAACAGGATTCATGACATCCCCAATAATTTGGGAAGGGGGATGATTCTTCATAGTAGAAGTGAGAACTCCTCCCTCAAAAAGTCTATTGTCTTCAATCTCATCATCCAAGTTGCCAATATCTTCTTCAGACTCTATTCCATCAATAGTTGTATGAACCTCTTCATGTATATGTGAAGGTTCACCTTGTTCAAAATTGGAAGAGAAGAGACGCTCAAAAGTGTTGTCAACGCCTGAACCTTGGTTGTCAGCGTTTAGGTTATCAACGCCTGAAATGTTGTTGTCAACGTTTGAGCTATCAACGCCTGAATTTGTCCTATCAGTGCCAGATTTGCCTTTGTCAGCGTCTGAAGGACCATGCATGTTGTTAACTGGTGGTACTTGGGGACCACCATTATCTTTTCCAGCAGCAGCAGTAGTAGCAAAAGCATCTGTCCATATGGGGATTGTAACATACTCTTGTATGGGAGATGACTTGTCTGCTTGTGATCCAACCTCTTCATTAACCCGAAACACGTTTTCAAAACGCAAGTTCTTGGTGAGAAGTGTTCCTTTGCCCATGATAGTTCCATATCCGCCTCCAAAGTAAACCTTATCACCATCCTTAATGGGAGTGAAGTTAGTAAGATAATCTTCCTTCCCAGTCATGTGCCTAGAGCATCCACTGTCCCAATATCCATAATCATTAACCTGTTTTCGAATGCCGTGCACATAAAGAAAACAAGTTAGTTTTCTTTGGGAACCCAAGCCTTAGCAGACTTGGATTCATCAGGTTGTTCAACAAGAACAGACTTAGTTCTTATAACAACCCCTTGTTCATCCCTCTTGGGATGAAATACCCAGTTAACCCCAATAGGTTTTGTAATGACCTTTGAAATGTAATTAAATCTGTTACAGGTCATAGAAATCCCATTATCATTAGGGTTTTGATCTTGCTTAGGTCTCCATGTCAAGCTTGAAGAAGCTTTAGACCCCTTACCCTGTGGTTGCAAATATTTAGGTCTGGTCACGTTTCTGTCAGCGTTGGATTTGGTCTTGTCAACGCTGAAATTACCCTTGTCAGCGTTGAACCTAGGGTTTGCTACAAAAACCCATTGCCTATTAGACCAAGTATTGGTCTTTTGAAATGGTCTTTGTCCTTGAGTGTTAGACCCTCTAGTGAAGAATGGGGCTGGTCTAACAACTTGTGGACTTTGCTCCACAAAAGTTTTAGGTCTGACAATGTTTGACTTTTTAACAGCGTTGACCTTGGCAGCGTTGACACACTTATATGCTAAACGTGAAAAGCTACCACAAGTGTAACAGGCTTTTCTAGATACAACCCTAGGTCTAGACGAGAAGAAGCCTGTTCCATCATTACTAACTTGGCTTTTAGGTGACCTAGTGTTCCTATACATTTCTGCATACTTAATGCTAGGTTTTCTAACAGTGTTTGAGCCAAGGTCAACAGTCTTGCCAGTAACTGGGTTTGTTACCTTAATAGGGGTGGACTCATTAGGACTTTCACACAATAATCCACTCTTAATAAACAAGGTAGGGTTGGCTTTCTTCCATTCATTCAAGTCAGTCAACTTTTGTCTATACTCTTCAACTGGGGTAATGACTCTTGGTGGAGGAATAAATTCCTCCTCTTGGAGTTCTGGTAAACCAGTCTAAGATAGGTCCTTTCTTTGGATACCATAAAAGTCCCCAGCTGGTGGTGGAACAACAGTATAGTCTTTCATCCCAATCCCAGTCATGTCCTTACGATCCCTCTGTTTATTAACACATTCTCCTAGGGTTTGTGAGGCCTTATCGAATCTCTGAATTTTAAGGTCAACATTATCCTTATTCTTGATGGCCTCATCTAACTTAGCCTGTAATTCACTATTAACCCTTTCCATGATGTTCCTAACATCGTTACTAACATTTTACTCATGTTTTATGATATTTATTTTATCTTTTAAGTCAAATTCCATCTTCTTGTACTCAGAAACTGTCTTCTCAGTTTGAGTGATAGCAATTTGATAGTTAGACAATTTGCATCTCTCAGTACTCACATCATCTAACAATCTTAACACCTCTTTGTTAAGTTTTTCAGTATTTAACCTACAACCCTTACTACAAAAAGCATCATCATATACCTCATTATCTGATGAAGAGGAGGAGTGTGCTATGAGAGCATATTGAACATGCTCTTCTTCTTCTATATCAGCAACCAAAGCTTTATCCTCTTCCCCATCCTTAGCCAAATAGCTCCAGTCCCATCCAATACCATCAATTTCTTGCACTACAACCATGGCCTTAGGATCCTGAGCCTTAACAATTTGGCTTGAGGGTTTGCCAGCATCAGATCTTCTTGGAGATCTGCATTCCCGCATGAAGTGCCCCATACGATGACAATTATAGCACTTAACCTTAGATTTATCAAATCCAACAGTATCCTTTACATTGAAGGTCATCTTCTTCTTAAACCTTCTATTCCACCTGTTTGCTCATATACTAGAAAGAGCCATGTTCCACTTAATATCCATCTCCTCCAAGTGATCATCACTTATTTGCTCAAGGTCCTCATATGTAATCACTGAACCATTGGGCAAAGAATCAATATATGCACACACAGTATCCAGATCCAAACCAACAGGCTTAATTCTTGGTGAGTCAATTTTGTATGTGTCAGCGTCTGAATATGAGGCGTTGACAGGATATGCTCCAGCGTTGACACATGTTGATCCAGTAACTGGGTGCATGTAATAGTCCTTCTGTAACACCCCAAAATGTGATATGCGGAAGCGGTGAAGCTCGGGGCTGTTACGTCATTGTATCATAGTTCAAGGTACAAGAGAACGACTCTAAATGAGACGTTTTATAAAAATACCTCGTTGAATTTAAATTAAAAGCATCACAGTACAAAAGGTCTCAGTTTCAAAAGATAGTGCAGCGGAATGTAAAAGTTTTAAACATCAACGAGATAATAGTTCAAAAGCATAAGTAAATAAATGTCCGAAGATAGCCATGAAATGCATGCGGACTCCAAGTACTTCATACAACAGGTACAACACATCATCAATTACCTGAGATAAATGCTAAATTGGGTCAACATAAAGTTGGTGAGAATATAGGTTTCAAGTAAAAGTTCATAGTAATTCAATTTCAGATTTCATTTCATGTACACGTGCAACTATAGGAGATATAGTGCCAAGTGTAGGATAAATTGGGTGTTCACAACATTTATGATAGCTAAGCTCGTGACATCGAAACTAGTGATCCAGTGCATACAATAGATTGCATACATAAATTGCCCCAATGGAGTACCTAGCCAAGATAACTCCGTTCATACAAATGGTACACACTCGTCCGGCGTCAGAATGCCCGAGTGGAGGTTGTCAACCCTCAATAGATCTATCCGTAACATAAGAGCTTACTCCAGCAGAGTAACTAACGATTCACGATAGTGGGGACTATGGCTAAAGCAACTTAAGCTATCTCATAAATAGTGTTCACGAAGCGTTCACAGAAATCAAGTTTTACTTGCGTCCAGAAGCAAGTCATCAAAGCATTTATCACATCCCAAAACATTAAACATACAAAAATAGTTTAATAGGGATCTATAAACTCACCTCAAGCAACGATTCAAACCGCACAAGTAAGATCAAATAGTAGCGATCAACTCTAGCAACAACCTAAATATAATACTGTAGTTTAGGCGCTAGCAATTAACTCACAATAGTTCATCACGTACGTTACTCATCAATCAAGTATATATTTTGTTGTTAAAATCGTGACTTGTAAATGTTACATCGTTATAAACATTATAGTATATATATACTTAGGCAAAAATATTTTTTTTTTGACTCGACGAAATTTCGACAGCCTTTCGGCGTAAATTTTAATTTACCAAAATTTATCTTAACAAATTTTCCTACGTGAATTCTAACGAAAATTCGGCAGCCTTTCGGCGTCACATAAAAATTTGCCATTTTTAGTAAATACTCAAGTCTCGTCCTAAAACCCCTATTTTCAACAATTTCTCAATCGCCAACAATTCAACAATTCATTTCTCACAATCGTAACAATTTCAACTTCCAACGTTCAAACTTTCAATAGTACAACAAGTATTCACTTTTCGAGCTAACACGCTTTTACAAAACAAGTCCAACATTCATACATACCATTTAGTAACCATTTCGACATTTAAAACAACTCCGTTTAACTCGAAAATGTCGTTTCGACCACTTTAAAAATCTGGACAACAACCACTTATAGTGTTGTTCTCCAAAAATTAAGTTTTCCGACAACGAAATTTAAACGACCACAACATACTCATTTTAGCTCCGTTTTTAGCCCATAATATATCGAAACGAAGGTATTCACTTATATTTTCATAATCTCGTAGTAAACTAGTGTCAAAACAATTTTTACGACTCTCTACGTCTCTTACAAAAGTCGGACAGATTGTACGTTTTTCGTAAAAACTCATTTTCGACCGTTTTCGAGCGTAACCACTAGTAGTAACACTACTAGTTTCTTCTAATTTTTCATATACATCAACAAAATCAAAGATTTTTCTTCAAGTTTACAAATCCAAAATATACATACTTATATTTTTCACAAATCTTTCAATTAACCCATTTTCATGTATGGATCTAATAGATCCACACTTAATTTCCACAAATCTTAAAATATTTCATGACCCAAAATAGTTTTCATCATTTTATTTCATAAAAATACTTGATGAGTAACATGCATGCATAGATCTACAAAGATCATGCATGAAAAAAAATGAAAAGATGAAAAGGTTTAAGAAATGACCTTGTGTAACGATCCTACGTAACCACAACGACCCGATCTACAATATAACCCACTAATAATCAACAAGAACTCTACCCTAAATCTTCAACCCAAAAACTACTCAAATCATCAAACCAAGAAAGTCCATTCTTCTTTATGCTTATACAAGCTCTAGGGTGTATTTGTTTTGTGTTAAATCTTGGTAAAATGAAGCTTTTTAGAAATCAACAATGGTGGAAAGGAGTTTGTGTTTGTGCCGTGTGTTTAGAGAGAGAGAGGAAGAGTTGTGTGTGTTTTTGTTTGAGGTGAAATGAATAAGTGTAAGTATATGAAGTTTATTTGTGGTATAAGGTTAAACAAAATGTAAGATGTGTAAGTTAAGCTCAATTTGGCAAAGAGTGAAGTGTTGGTGTATCTTGCATGTGGTGAGGGTTTTTGGCCGGTTATGGGGGTCCCAATGGGGGTAAACTTTTCAAAATTTTTACTATGGTAATTAGTTAAAAGGTTTAAGGTAAAAAGGTTAGTTAGTTTTAAGTAAATATCAAAAAGTATATAGTTAAGTTAAAAATTACGTAAAACTTAAAAATTTGACGAAATATATTAGATTTACGATCTTTCGACGAAAACTGACATTTTACGATTGGTAAAGTATTTTATGCATGTTAACGACGGTTAAACGTAAAAACGACGTAAAATACGAAAACGCGATACGTTAATTAAATATTCACAGTAAATACGATTTATTACTATAAATAGCAAAAATACTAAAATACAGGCATATATAAACATATACAGAAATATTTAAATACGCTGCTCAAGAAAATACGATCACGCTGTTAAAAACTAAACAGTT
This sequence comes from Glebionis coronaria, assembly GCA_025667525.1. Taxonomy (NCBI): domain Eukaryota; kingdom Viridiplantae; phylum Streptophyta; class Magnoliopsida; order Asterales; family Asteraceae; genus Glebionis; species Glebionis coronaria. The sequence goes on from CM046880.1 coordinate 50,921,114, forward strand.
AAGCACATAATTCACAGATAACGAATAATCTCATGGATTATCGTCAATTCATTGACCGTCTCAGCACTTTGGTCAGGTTCACAGAAAATGTTCAGAATAATGACTGAGCTCAGAGTCAGGCCATTACTCGTCAGCAAACAGTTTTTCAGAAAACGCGGGATAACCTCCCGGTTCCAACACAGTTAAATCACATAGTTGACTAAATAAAAAGTCAAAGGGTAAAATAGTCATTTTACAAAGTACGGAAAATTACCAGGTGTTACATCATCCCCTTGATAGAGAAGCTTTGTCCTCAAAGCTTAGGAGTGTCACGGTTTCTAGAATTGTCAAAGAGTTGCGGATATTTCTTGCGAAATTGATCCTCACGCTCCCAAGTGAATCCAGGTCCACGTTTAGAATTCCACCTCACCTTGATGATAGGAATACGACTCTGTTTCAATCGTTTGACCTCACGGTCCATGATTTAAACTGGTTCTTCGACAAATTGCATCTTGCCGTCAATTCGGAGTTCCTCTAATGGTATAACGAGTGTTTCATCAGAAAGGCACTTCTTCAAGTTCGACACATGAAAAGTGTTGTGCACGCGGCTCAACGCTTGCGGTAATTCGAGACGATAGGCTACAGTTCCAACCTTTGGCAGAATTTTGAAAGGTCCAATATAACGGGGGTTCAGCTTTCCTCGTTTGCCAAAACGTACCACACCTTTCCAAGGCGATACTTTTAGCATCACTTTGTCTCCCACTTGAAGTTTGAGAGGCTTACGTCGAACGTCAGCGTAACTCTTTTGACGATCACAGGCTGCTTGAATTCGGCTCTTGATTTGAACAATCTTCTCAGTCGTTTCACGGATGAGTTCAGGTCCAGTGAGTTGACTATCCCCAACCTCACTCCAACACACAGGCGAGCGACATTTACGACCATACAACGCTTCAAACGGTGCAGCCTTAATACTGGTATGATAACTATTGTTGTAAGAGAATTCCACTAGAGGCAAATGTCTGTCTCATTGCTTCCCGAATTCAAGCACACAAGCATGCAACATGTCCTCCAGCGTTTGAATAGTTCTCTCACTCTGTCCGTCAGTCTGCGGGTGATAAGCAATACTCATGTCCAGGTGCATACCCAACGCTTTCTGAAGTGATTTCCAGAATTCCGAAGTAAATCTACCATCTCTATCAGAAATTATCGAGATCGGTATTCCATGTTTTGTGACTATTTCCTTCAGATAAAGTCTCGTAAGCTTATCCATCGAATCATCTTCCTTCATAGCCAAAAAGTGTGCAGATTTCGTAAGTCGATCCACAATTACCCAAATTGTGTCGTATCCGTTTGTCGTTTTAGGCAGCTTAGTTATGAAGTCCATGGTTATATTTTCCCATTTCCACATAGGAATTATAGGTTGAACCAACAATCCAGATGGTTTTTGGTGTTCTGTTTTCACTCTAGCACAAGTCAGGCACTTCCCTACATACGTAGCAATTTCAGCTTTCATATTTGGCCACCAATATAGTTTCTTCATATCCTGATACATTTTGTCAGATCCTGGGTGAATCGAATACTTAGATTTATGCGACTCGTGCATAATCACGTCCCTTAGTCCTCCAAACCGTGATAACCAACTTCTACCATTCAGACATAGCGTTCCATTAGTGCTAGTCTCCAATTTCTTAGTAACCATTCCTCCTAATTTCTCAGCTTCAACATTTTCAGGCTTAAGAGCTTCGGTTTGTGCTTCACGAATTTGCACATGTAAGTTCGGATTGATAACCATAGCTAACGATCTAACTCTACGTGTCATTATTTGTTCCTTTCTACTTAGCGCATCCGCCACTACATTGGCCTTCCCAGGGTGGTAACGGATTTCACAGTCATAATCGCTGAGCAACTCGATCCATCGACTTGTCTCATGTTCAGTTCCTTCTGATCAAGAATATGTTGTAAACTCTTGTGATCGGTATAGACGACACACTTGGTTCCTTACAAGTAGTGTCTCCACAATTTCAAAGCAAATACTACCGCTCCTAGCTCCAAGTCGTGCGTAGTATAGTTTTTCTCATGTGTTTTCAATTGTCGTGACGCGTAGGCGATAACTTTCTTCCTCTGCATCAACACAGCTCCCATCCTTTTGCTGATGCATCACAGTAGACCACAAAGTCTCCCGATCCTTCTGGTAACGATAGAATAGGCGCACTACACAACATTGTTTTCAACTTTTGGAATGCTAATTCCTCCTTATCTCCCCATTCGTATTTCACCTTCTTTTGAGTCAACTTCGTCAATGGTTTCGTGATTTTTGAGAATCCCTCGATGAATCTTCGGTAGTATCCGGCGAGTCCTAAGAATTGGCAAATTTCAGTCGGTGTTGTAGGAGCAGTCCACTCCCTAATTGATTCAATCTTGGCAGGATAAACATGAATCCCCTTGCTATCTATAACATGACCTAGAAATTTTACTCTTGGCAACCAAAAATCACACTTCGAGAACTTAGCGTACAATTCCTCCTTCTTAAGCAATTCCAATATTATCTTAAGATGTTCCTCATGTTCCTTCTCATTCCTTGAGTAAATCAGTATGTCATCGATGAACACAATGACAAACTTGTCCAAATACGGTTTACACACCCGGTTCATGAGGTCCATAAACACAGCAGGTGCGTTTTTCAAACCGAACGACATCACTTGGAACTCATAGTGTCCATACCTAGTCCTAAAAGCAGTCTTTGCAACATCTTCCTCACGGACTCTTAATTGGTGATAACCAGACCTAAGGTCAATCTTCGAGTAAACACTCGATCCTTGCAACTGATCAAACAGATCATCGATCCTAGGTAATGGGTAACGGTTCTTGATGGTAAGTTTGTTCAACTCACGATAGTCGATACACATCCGAAAACTCCCATCCTTCTTCTTTACAAATAAGACTGGAGCTCCCCAGGGTGAAGAACACGGTCTTATGAATCCTTTATCAGTCAACTCTTGTAGTTGCGTCGCTAGTTCTTGCAATTCTGACGGTGCTAAACGATAAGGCGCTCGAGCAACAGGTGCAACTCCCGGTATTAAATCGATCTGGAATTCAACTTGTCTAGCCGGCGGTAATCCAAGCAAATCTTCAGGAAAGACTTCCGAAAAATCCCGTACGATAGGTACATCTTCCAACCGTTTTTCTTCCGTCTTCTTTTCAGTAACACAGGCTAACAATACGTGGCAACCTTCCGACAATAACCTCTGAGCCTTGACACGCGAGATAATGTTCAGTCGTGACTTCCCTTTTCCGTTACTTGTATCCCCTTGTACCTCCAAAACTTCATCACCAAATGGTAAACGAACGATCTTCTCGTCGCATACAATCGTAGCACGATATCTCGACAACCAATCCATTCCGACAATCACGTCAAAACTCCCTAACTCAACAGGCATAAGGTCTATTACGAAAGGATGACCTAGAAGATTTAAAGTGCATCTACGAAGTATAGTGTCGGCTTCTATCAACTTCCCATTAGCTAACTCAATAGTGTACTTAGTGTCTAAGGGCGAAGGGGTCACATCAAGTAAAACACTAAAAGCAATCGACACAAAACTCCTATCGGCTCCAGTATCAAATAAAATAGAAGCATAACGACCATTGAGAAGAAACGTACCTGTCACGACGTCGGGGTTTTGTTGCGCTTCTCCTCCTCCTATCACATAGAACCTTCCACGAGCTTCCCCAGCTTTAGCATTCTTTCCCTGGTCCTTGTCCTTGTTCTTTTTCTTTGGGCACTCATTGCTGTAGTGTCCCTTTTGCTGACATTCAAAGCAAGTGACGTTGGCTTTCGTGTTGGGTGGTGACTTACAATCCCTAGCAATGTGTCCAGTTTTCTTGCAGTTGTGACACTGTACATTGCATTGTCCATTATGGTGACGCTTGCATCGATTGCACAGAGGTAACGTCCCATTGTACACTCCCTTTTCCCCAGTACCAGCAGTGTACGCTTTCACAGTGTCTTGCCTCTTATTCGGATAGTTCCCATGATTGTTCCTTTGGTTATTACCCCATTTTCTCTTGTTGTCCGCGGCATTCCCAGCATTTGCTCGAACAACTTGGTCCATCAGACTGTGAGCCATCCTTATAGCATCACTAACTTTTGTCGGTCCAGACGATGTCACATTCCCTTGAACTCTACCAGGTAAACCCCAAATATAGCGCTCAACCTTCTTTTCTTCATCCAGAACCATTCCAGGACATAGCAAACAAAATTCTTGAAACCTCCTAGTGTACGTCCCAATATCATTGTTCTTCACAGTCAAGTTCCACAGTTCGATTTCCATTTTCTGAATCTCATTACGAGGACAATACTCCTTAGTCAACAACTTCTTAAGTTCCTCCCAACTCATTCCATACGCCTCCTCGGCTCCAGCCGTCTGCACATGTGTGTTCCACCATGTCAACGCTCCAGCAGCTAAAGTACAAGTAGAATAAGTCACTTGGTTCTCAACAGCACATCCACTAACACGGAACACAACTTCCATCTTTTCGACCCAACGAGCTAATCCGACAGCTCCTTCAGTACCATTAAAAGTCAAAGGGTCACAGCTCCTAAAGTCCTTGTAAGTACACGGCTTAGGCGGTAGATTGTAAACATTGTTCGGTGGTGCTTCGTTCACGTTGTTGTTAGCTTGAACGTTTGCTAGTGCAGCAGTCACTCGTTGCGTAATCAGTGCTTCCAATTGAGCGTCAGTCATTCCGTTACGTGTGTTCACCATTGTTTCTCTGCGTTAAGACAACAATGCAATTAAGGTTCAAGCATGAATATACACGTTATATATTTCATATGCTAAAATAGAATGCAGAATTTAACAGTACAAACATAAAAAGGATAGTCACTGGTCAAGGTCATAAAGTTAAATTCCCATTCATAATCAAAATATTGAGTACATAGTCATAAAATAAGAGTACGATTACATCTAGTCTACTCCAACTAACCGATTACTACTCTAGTTTAGTGGATACAATACCCAAAAGATAAAGATGTCAATCTACTCTAGAATCAAGCACAATAACGATGAATCTCTAAGTGCGACGACGACGATCACACTCAGCACATCTCGGTGAATCACTCCCCGAGTCTCCATCTGCAGCTCGGTCTCCTCCATGAACTGACTCTAACTCACGCCTCAACCTAGCAACCTCCTCAAGTGTGGTATCCAACAAGTCACGGGTATCCTCATTATCCTCTAACAATCCAAAAACCGCATCCTCAAGTAGACGAAAACGAACAACATCTGAATCCCTAGCACATCCTATCATAACAACACATGACCTAGGTCTAGAGGGCTCTCCAACATGATGAGTAGGTGGTGTAGAAACAGCAGTAGTAGCTCGAATCTCATGAGTAGGCGATGCCTCAGGTGTAGTGTGTGAATCAGACATACGGATCTTCTTCCGTTGGCATGACGAATCAGAATCGGACAAAGCTCGAGATCTAACACCGGATGGTCCAGCTCCATCAGCAGGTGGTACAGTATCATCGGAATCAGTATAAACCTCAGCTGGCGGCGTACCCCATAAAGCTTCCCTCTCCTCTCTAAACCGCTGACAGGGAACAGTAGGCTTCTTCCTCAAGTTGGACGTCTTCCTAATCTCACTCCTCCTACTAGGCTCAACTCTCTTAGGTACAACAGTCAAAGCATCAACCCTAATATCATCATTAGCCTCAACACCCTCGCTATCACTACTAACCACAACCATCCTAACGTCAGTATCACTCTCAATCTCATCATACATGTCCTCATCATCCTCACGATCTACCTCATATCCATCCATATCATCATCACCCTCACGATCTGCCTCAACACCATCCATATCATCCTCATGACCTACCTCATGTCCATCCATATCCTCATCACCCTCGTGATCTACCTCAATACCATCCACGTCATCCTCATCATCCTCATCGTCCTCACTACCACTAACCCACTCGATCAAAGTACGATGCACAACAGGTGGCATCCCATCAACAACATCGGAAGTATCAGACAACACATCAGGCTCACTCTCATCATCCTCCTCCGGATCCTCGTCAGGGTCATACTCCGCACCTTCCTCCTCAGGATCAGCCTCCTCTTGGTCATTCTCCGGCTCAACATGATCTGGTACCATCTCAACCTCGTCTTCCCACTCTTCGTCGGCAGAGTCGGGCTGGTAAGAAACAGTAGATGACGACATAACCTACAACAACCAAAATGCGTATTAAAGCAGTTGTAGGGTATGCATGAAATAATCATGTATAGAAATTAAAGTATGCAAATCAACGAAATGCATATGTATATAATACATATTACGTATTACATAATATATATTACATATTACTTATAGTGTTATCCTACGTAATACCTTACGTAGTACACATATATATACAGAGTAACAAGTAGCCACATCGGTTATAGTCTAGGCCTAAGATGCAAACCTAGTTCTCTATAACCAAGGCTCTGATTACCAATTCTATAACACCCCAAAATGTGATATGCGGAAGCGGTGAGCTCGGGGGCTGTTACGTCATTGTATCATAGTTCAAGGTACAAGAGAACGACTCTAAATGAGACGTTTTATAAAAATACCTCTTTGAATTTAAATTAAAAGCATCACAGTACAAAAGGTCTCAGTTTCAAAAGATAGTGCAGCGGAATGTAAAAGTTTTAAACATCAACGAGATAATAGTTCAAAAGCATAAGTAAATAAATGTCCGAAGATAGCCATGAAATGCATGCGGACTCCAAGTACTTCATACAGCAGGTACAACACATCATCAATTACCTGAGATAAATGCTAAATTGGGTCAACATAAAGTTGGTGAGAATATAGGTTTCAAGTAAAAGTTCATAGTAATTCAATTTCAGATTTCATTTCATGTACACGTGCAACTATAGGAGATATAGTGTCAAGTGTAGGATAAATTGGGTGTTCACAACATTTATGATAGCTAAGCTCGTGACATCGAAACTAGTGATCCAGTGCATACAATAGATTGCATACATAAATTGCCCCAATGGAGTACCTAGCCAAGATAACTCCGTTCATACAAATGGTACACACTCGTCCGGCGTCAGAATGCCCGAGTGGAGGTTGTCAACCCTCAATAGATCTATCCGTAACATAAGAGCTTACTCCAGCAGAGTAACTAACGATTCACGATAGTGGGGACTATGGCTAAAGCAACTTAAGCTATCTCATAAATAGTGTTCACGAAGCGTTCACAGAAATCAAGTTTTACTTGCGTCCAGAAGCAAGTCATCAAAGCATTTATCACATCCCAAAACATTAAACATACAAAAATAGTTTAATAGGGATCTATAAACTCACCTCAAGCAACGATTCAAACCGCACAAGTAAGATCAAATAGTAGCGATCAACTCTAGCAACAACCTAAATATAATACTATAGTTTAGGCGCTAGCAATTAAGTCACAATAGTTCATCACGTACGTTACTCATCAATCAAGTATATATTTTGTTGTTAAAATCGTGACTTGTAAATGTTACATTGTTATAAACATTATAGTATATATATACTTAGGGAAAAAATTTTTTTTTGACTCGACGAAATTTCGACAGCCTTTCGGCGTAAATTTTAATTTACCAAAATTTATCTTAACAAATTTTCCTACGTGAATTCTAACGAAAATTCGGCAGCCTTTCGGTGTCACATAAAAATTTGCCATTTTTAGTAAATACTCAAATCTCGTCCTAAAACCCCTATTTTCAACAATTTCTCAATCGCCAACAATTCAACAATTCATTTTTCACAATCGTAACAATTTCAACTTCCAACGTTCAAACTTTCAATAGTACAACAACTATTCACTTTTCGAGCTAACACGCTTTTACAAAACAAGTCCAACATTCATACATACCATTTAGTAACCATTTCGACACTTAAAACAACTCCGTTTAACTCGAAAATGTCGTTTCGACCACTTTAAAAATCTGGACAGCAACCACTTATAGTGTTGTTCTCCAAAAATTAAGTTTTCCGACAACGAAATTTAAACGACCACAACATACTCATTTTAGCTCCATTTTTAGCCCATAATATATCGAAACGAAGGTATTCACTTATATTTTCATAATCTCGTAGTAAACTAGTGTCAAAACAACTTTTACGACTCTCTACGCCTCTTACAAAAGTCGGACAGATTGTACGTTTTTCGTAAAAACTCATTTTCGACCGTTTTCGAGCGTAACCACTAGTAGTAACACTACTAGTTTCTTCTAATTTTTCATATACATCAACAAAATCAAAGATTTTTCTTCAAGTTTACAAATCCAAAATATACATACTTATATTTTTCACAAATCTTTCAATTAACCCATTTTCATGTATGGATCTAATAGATCCACACTTAATTTCCACAAATCTTAAAATATTTCATGACCCAAAATAGTTTTCATCATTTTATTTCATAAAAATACTTGATGAGTAACATGCATGCATAGATCTACAAAGATCATGCATGAAAAAAAATGAAAAGATGAAAAGGTTTAAGAAATGACCTTGTGTAACGATCCTACGTAACCACAATGACCCGATCTACAATATAACCCACTAATAATCAACAAGAACTCTACCCTAAATCTTCAACCCAAAAACTACTCAAATCATCAAACCAAGAAAGTCCATTCTTCTTTATGCTTATACAAGCTCTAGGGTGTATTTATTTTGTGTTAAATCTTGGTAAAATGAAGCTTTTTAGAAATCAACAATGGTGGAAAGGAGTTTGTGTTTGTGCCGTGTGTTTAGAGAGAGAGAGAGGAAGAGTTGTGTGTGTTTTTGTTTGAGGTGAAATGAATAAGTGTAAGTATATGAAGTTTATTTGTGGTATAAGGTTAATCAAAATGTAAGATGTGTAAGTTAAGCTCAATTTGGCAAAGAGTGAAGTGTTGGTGTATCTTGCATGTGGTGAGGGTTTTTGGCCGGTTATGGGGGTCCCAATGGGGGTAAACTTTTCAAAAATTTTACTATGGTAATTAGTTAAAAGGTTTAAGGTAAAAAGGTTAGTTAGTTTTAGGTAAATATCAAAAAGTATATAGTTAAGTTAAAAATTACGTAAAACTTAAAAATTTGACGAAATATATTAGATTTACGATCTTTCGACGAAAACTGACATTTTACGATTGGTAAAGTATTTTATGCATGTTAACGACGGTTAAACGTAAAAACGACGTAAAATACGAAAACGCGATACGTTAATTAAATATTCACAGTAAATACGATTTATTACTATAAATAGCAAAAATACTAAAATACAGGCATATATAAACATATACAGAAATATTTAAATACGCTGCTCAAGAAAATACGATCACGCTGTTAAAAACTAAACAGTTAAGCACATAATTCACAGATAACGAATAATCTCATGGATTATCGTCGATTCATTGACCGTCTCAGCACTTTGGTCAGGTTCACAGAAAATGTTCAGAATAATGATTGAGCTCAGAGTCAGGCCATTACTCGTCAGCAAACAGTTTTTCAGAAAACACGGGATAACCTCCCGGTTCCAACACAGTTAAATCACATAGTTGACTAAATAAAAAGTCAAAGGGTAAAATAGTCATTTTACAAAGTACGGAAAATTACCAGGTGTTACACCTTCTGATCAAATTGGCCTTCACTATGTGAGAAGAAGGCCATGTTGCTAGTAGTAGACTTATTTCCATGCTTCAAAAGAGTTTCATCTTCCAACAGCCTCAGTTTGTTGTAGATATCATCAAAAGTAGAACTTTTGTGGGTGTTATTGGCAAGAATAAATCTTGCCTCAATCTTCCACGCATCACCAAGGCTTTTAAGAAAAGTGGCAATAATGTCAACATCACCAACTTGTGTCCCCATGAAGGACAGCTTGCTTGTAATGTCAAGCAGTCTGCTTCTCACACTGCTAAGCTTCTCATTGGGTTGAGCCTTGAAAACAGCATACTCATGCATGAGTTGCTTCTTCTTCTCTTCCTTAGTATCATCATTGCCACCATATGCAACTTCAAGAGCTGCCCAAAGGTCTTTTACAGATTTATAACCTCTGTATTTATGCTGGTTCTCTTGTCCCAAAGAGAGTTTCAGAATGTTTAGGGTTTTCATATCAACCCTTCTCTTTGCTATGTCTTCAGCAGACACAGCTCTACCATCACCAGGTTTTTCTTTCTTATCTGCTTCTGGACATCCAGCAACAACAGTTCTCGTAGCAATGGCATCAACAATCTTTTGAGCTTTATCGAATGTGTTTCCATATTCAATAATCTCCCAGATAGTATAGTCATAGATCCCCAGATATTGCTCAAAGTTGAACTTCCATAGCTCAAAGTTGTTTGCATCAAGCATGGGAATCTTGATGTTTGGATTTGAGGAGGAGGGGTTTACTTCTGGAATGGACATGATGTTTTTAGGGTTTTGAGAAAATTAGGGTTTTGGTGATTTTAGGGTTCTTGTGTTCTTTAAGATCAAAAGTTTCTCAACAAGCTCTGATACCACTTGTTGATCCCAAACTTAGATCGATTTAGCTTTATGTATACGAGATTAGATCAAGTTATACACGTAGAGAAACCTTTGTATATGTATAGTGTAATCTAACTGTTATGCGAAATTAACACTCAAACAAGAACACACAAAGATGTAAACAAACTTTAACTTTGATTAATGATAACAAACTTGCTTACAATGAAAGTGTTTAACGTATGAAAAACTTATTTGAACAATAACCTAAAGGTCTTCTTTTATAGACAAAAGAAGCCTTGTACAAGAGTCTACGTATCAGCTATTCTAGGTAAAGATAAATATAGAAAATACAATGTTGAACTTATCCTTACTAGAAACAAACTAGAAACAATATACGCAAAGACCATATCTTTCCATCAGTGCTTGTCTTCAGTGTATCAACGCTCGACTTCTTCTTGTCAACGCTTGATCTGTCAGCGTTTGTTTTCTTCCTATCAACGCTTGTTTTACTCTTGTCAGCGCTCAAGTGAACTGGCTATAATTTATTCCCAACACGTTTTTACCGCCTTAGCTTCTATCCAGCGTGTAAAATAGTCCATTGCAACAATCAAGAACTTAACGCCTTCTGCGGCAACAGGAAAAGGTCATGCGATATCAATCCCCCACTTATAGAATGGCCATGGGGATGTGATGGGTGTTAGTTCTTGCTGTGAATGTCGCGGTACCGGCCTGTGTACTTGGCAATCGCTGCATTTACGAATCATGTCTCGTGCGTCCCGATGCATGGTCGGCCAATAGTACCCTGTGCGTAAAGCTCGTGCCACTACTGATCTGGGGCCTGCGTGCATGCCGCATGACCCTTCATGTATTTCACTAATCACATAGCTAGCCTGGCGCGGCCCGACGCATCGCAACCACGGCTGTAGGAAAGAACGCTTGTATACAACACCATCTCGGAGTTCGAAATGCTGCGACTTCCTTTTGATACGCCGTCCCGCCTTTTCATCCCCCGGAAGGGTTTCATCAGTTAAATAGCTGATGATCGGGGTCATCCATGTAGGTCCCTCTTCCTCAACTATAGTTGCGATTTCCCCTCCTGTAATGGATTTTTCTTTGAGTATTTCCACCAATACTTGTTTGGATAAATGGGCGAAGCTTGTAGACGCAATCTTGCTAAGAGCACCCGTCTTCTTGTTCTCACCTCTTGGCACCTTCTTGATGGAAAACTTCCCAAAAGTGGCGATGAGTGACTTGACTTTCTCCAAGTATTAGATCTTGTTATCCTCTGTGGCTTCGTACCCTACTAGGATGTGATTCGCGACAAGCCGTGAGTCCACGTAGGCCTCAAGGTTGCGGACTCCCATCCTAGCGATGATTTTTAAACCCGCAATCAATGCTTCATATTCTGCCTCATTATTCGTGGTTGTGAACTCAAAACGCAAGGCGTAGGTAAACTCCATTCCTTCCGGATTCATGAGAATGAGGCTGGCTCCTGATCCGTCCGTGCACGAAGATCCGTCAGTAAACAAAACCCATGGTTCAGTTGGAATTTCCTCTTTTTGCACCATTGGTTCGTCCTCCTCAGGTTTCTCAATTAGGAAGTCTACCAAAATTTGGCCCTTAACAGCTGTCCTTGGTCTATAGGAGATGCTATGTTCTCCTAGTAGGACGCTCCACTTCTATAGCCTCCCGGCCGCGTCCGGTTTAGAGATGATCTTTTTATTGGTTGATCAGTGATGACCATAATTGGGTGCGCCTGGAAATACCGGCGCATCCTTTTTGTGACGTACACTTGTGACAAAACCAACTTCTCCATTGATGAATAGTTCAACTCTAGCCCTTGCAATGCTCTGCTTATAAAGTAAACCGGTGTCTGGACTAAGTCCCGATCATTCATAAGGACTGCGCTTATTGCTCCGTACATAGCGGATAGGTACATGATGAGATCCTCCTTAGGTCGGGGTGCAACTAGCATAGGAAGAGCCGCGAGATGCTGTTTAAGCTGACCAAAGGCTTCCTCTGCTTCTTTTGTCCAACGGAAATCTCCTTTCTTCAAGCACTTCTTGAGTGTTCTGAATAGAGTTAGTGACTTCTCCGCGGACTTTGACAAGAACCTATTGAGCCCGGCCAGGTTTCCATTGAGTGATTGTACCTCCTTGAGTGTCCGAGGGGACGGTAACTGTATCACGGCGTCTGTCTTCTCCGGACAAGGCTTGATGCCATTTGGATTAATCATATACCCAAGGAACATCCCTTCGGTTTCCCCAAACGTGCACTTTTTTAGATTCAGTTTCATGTTGATTCTCCTCAACGTGTCAAACGTCTCCTGGATGTCACAAAGAAGTGCCTCCTCCGTATGGCTCTTGATGACCAGATCGTCAACATAGACCTCAAGGTTACGGCCTATCTGGGAGTCAAAGGCTTTATCAACAAGTCGCTGATGTGTCGCTCCGACGTTCTTTAGTTCGAACGACATTTTCGTGTAAAAATACACGCCCTGACTAGTGTGAAACGCCGTCTTCTCCTCAACCTCCTCTGCCATCTGGATCTGATCGTATCCTTTGTATGCATCTAGAAAACATTTGAAAGGGTATCCGCATAAGGATTCCACCTTCAAATCTATTTCTGGTAAAGGATAACAGTCTTGTAGACAAGGTTTGTTCAAGTCCGTGAAATCCACACACATGCGCCAGTTCCCATCATGCTTCTTGACCATGACCGGATTGGATAACCATTCTTGGTAATATACCTCGCGCATAATTCTTGCATCCACCAATTTCCGTACCTCATCCAGTATTACCTGGCTGCGTTCTGGTGCTTGACCACACTTCCTTTGCTTAACAGGGGATACCCCTGGCGGATTTGGAGTTTATGTTCTACTATCGAACGCGGCACACCTTTCATATGCTTAGGCTCGCATGCGAATATATCATGGTTTGCTTTTAGGAGAGAGCACATGGCCTTCTTCCCGTTATCTGATAACGTTCCCCCTATGGCCACCTCTTGCTCTGGGTAGTCGGGGGTGTATTACCACCTTCCAATTGGGAGGTGGTGATCCTTCCTTAATAGGAACAGGCTGGACTGGTGTTGTCATGGCGTGACATTCTGATGCCGGCACGATCGAATTGTAAATTGTAACAATTCCCCCTTCGACTGGGAACTTAATCATACTATGAGTCGTGGACGGGACAGCCCGTATGACTAAGATCCCTGGTCTTCCGATAATACCATTATATGAGGAGTGTGAACGTATCACCATATGCCGTAGTGGAATGCTCTTTATCCCCAATGGTTACCAGTAGAAGCAACTGTCCTATTGGCCAGATAGTATCTCCACTAAAGCCAATGAGTGGTGACATGGTCGGCACTAATTGGCTTTTTATCTCTGGTCGTAGCTGTACGAAGCAGTGTTCGTAGAGTACTTCCACCGATGATCCTCCGTCCACATACATACGACGAACATTGTGTGTTCTAATGCTTACCTCAATCGTGAGAGGTGCATCGGCTACGTTGCTTGCCGTAATGGGAGGGAATGATATCTCTCTGCCGCGTGAAATTTTTTGACTAACTTTCTGCTTTGTACGGCACATCCAAGATTGGATCATATATATGGTTGAAGGCTTGTCCTTTTGGGAGTCGTTCTTGTCGTACTTTCTGTTATCCTTCCCGTCCTTCTAATCCTTGACCAGGTGTTTGAGTTTGCCTGACTTAATCAGTGAATCTATATGCTTTTTGAGTTGGATGCACTCCTCCTTGTCGTGTCCCTTGTCATTGTGGAATTCGCAGAAGCGATTTCCTTGACTGCGGTCAACTGGAGTTGTCATTGGAGGAGGCCTTGGGAAGTTCGCCCCTTCTGTCAACAAGATATCTCGGTAAGTCATCTTTAGAGGGGTGAATTTTTCGTCCGACCGCCCTTCTTTATTCTGGCTCTTGTAGTCCGAGCTCCTTCCGTTGCCTTGGGTGCTTTGACCCCCTGATTGCCTCTTGGGCTAGTCGTTCGATCGATAGTTATGGCTTCCCTTTGTAGGATACGCCGCAACTACCGCGGTTTCTCCTTCTACAAAGTTTCTAACCCTTTCCATGAGGTCGTCGTACCTCTCCGGTCGTTTGTGATAGTTGTAAAAATACCACTTGTTTAGGAAAACAAGGGTAAAATAGGGTAAGCACGACGATTTAGGAAAACCGTGTACAAATGACCCTAAAATGAGTTCGTTCTCAAGGAGGCTTGGTGTGTGTGTAATGAAATGATTAACTTTGTGATTATATTGTTATGAGAAAGAAAATAAAAATGGGATAAGAAAAGAATAACGGTTACGATGACGATTTACACTAAGACGAAAGAGTCGTACACGTAAAACCGTAAAAGTACCAAATTTAAAAATTTACTCTAAAAGTTCCTAAAAAATTGCAATAAATCCACTAAAATATTCTAAGGGTTTACAAAAAATCTAAACTTGCTAAAACCTTTTAATTAATTAAATATTAACTTTTTAATGCTAATTAAAGCCCTAAAAATCAATATTAACTAATATAAAGTCCAAATCAAGATCTTAAAGTTTGTAAACCTTTAAAATAACCTAATTAAGCTAAAAAGTATTTTTCAAAATTTTAAAACCACTAAAAACTATTTTTTAACAATTAAAAACTATTAAAAGCTATAAAAACTTAAAATAATTCTAGAAAAAAATTAAAAGATCCTAAAAATATTTGGAAAGTTGTAAAATTCCTAATTAAGTGTCTAGAATCTAGGAAAAATATAAAAACTTAGAAAATCAGACTTTAAAATTAAAATATTAATAAAAATCCAAAAATCCTAAAAAATTCTAAAAAGTTGCAAACTAGCTTAATGTAACCTAAATAACTCAGAAATGAACTTGAAATTACCTAAATACCCTTAATGGGCCTAGAAAATAGGCTAAACCCAAAACAGTTCTCTTATTGGGCCAAAATGAGCCCAAAATGAAAAAGTGGCCCAAATAAGCCCAAAAAGCACTACTTGACTCAAAATTTAATTCTGAACAACTTTTTCCAAAGGCCCAAGAGCTGATTATGTGAAATAAGCTAGCTTATATCAAACAGCTTATTCTTAATGGGCTTTTGAGCCCATTAAGCCATAAGTTGATGCCATAAGCTAAAATTAAATACACAAGCTTCTCTTGACCTAAATAAGAATTCTGTAAAAAGAAATTTGAAATAAGCCAAAGGAATAAGCCTGAAAATGTAATAAGCAATCTACAGAAAACGACAAAATAGTCATTTTTGAGTTCTAGGCTACCCCAAGAGCTGATTCAAGTTTCAAAAGCTTTTAAATGACTTAACTAAGCTTAATCACCAAAAGGTTTTTCAATAAGCACACTCAATAAGCTGGAATAAGCAAAAAGGTACTTAATTAAAAGTCAAACTAGTTGGTTTTCTAGCAAAAAGTCAAAGTCAAAGTCCAAATAGCTCCAGTCTAATCAAATGGGTCAAATAATGAAGATATATCACAAAAAATAAGTAGTTGTAGGTCTGGATAAGCAAATATGGCTTATTGATAAGCTGAGTACAAATTAACACTAGCAGGGGCTAGTTTTGGGTGTTGAGCAGTGGAAACTTTTTCCACTGCTTGACTTGTAGACTTTTTTGTCTTTAGTGAACTTTTTGGAGATTCAAGTTTCAACAAGGCACCCAAATGATCATTGGATCATAAGGAGTCAATACAAACAAAGAAATCAACAATCCAACAAGCCAATTTGTATAGTTAATTCAATTAAGCACGAGATCTAGCACAGACTTAGAAGAATAAGCAGATTAGGTTCAATAAGCACTTAGAGCAATATTCAGCCAGCCAAACTTAACCAAATGCATACACAAGCTATTATAAACTCAAATGAACAAGTCTAAATAGGTTTCAGGCAATGATTCAAAGTTTTAAGCAAGATTCAAGCACCTTAAGTTACTGATGAACACAAGAACATGCAGTTTTATACTTTGCTAATGTATTTGACCAACAAGCCAGATTCAAACCTCCAAATCTATCACATATGTTATAATAATGATGTTTAAACAACTTTTAACCCTAAGCATGCACAAATTATAGATTTCACCAAAATCTTAGGTCAAAAACAGTTAAAATCAACAAGTTATAGCAGATTATGTGATTCAAGGTTTCAAACTCCAAAACTTGCAGCAAAACACTCTCAACCAAGCATATATCAGATTACAAGCACAAATACAAACTTCCACAAACACAATAC
This sequence comes from Glebionis coronaria, assembly GCA_025667525.1. Classification (NCBI taxonomy): domain Eukaryota; kingdom Viridiplantae; phylum Streptophyta; class Magnoliopsida; order Asterales; family Asteraceae; genus Glebionis; species Glebionis coronaria. Next base: position 50,937,814 of record CM046880.1, read on the forward strand.
CAAGTTATGATTCAAAGCAAGTAATCCCAAACACCCTTTTATCTTTTCAAATCAAATTTTAAACAAGAAAAAGTGTGATTCAGTTTACCAAATGATTAATCTAGCATATACACAACATTATCATGCAAGATTAAGCAGATTCAAGCCAAGAAAACAACAAGAACACAAGTAGAGCACAAATCCACAAAAAAATGCAATATTTATCAGATTTTCAAGGTTTTAAGACAACCTCATGGATGTACATCCACACCCACGAATGTTAGAGCTTATGTGCTAGCAAGAACAAGCATAAGCTTCCAACAACAACCCTGCTAAGATTCGACAAGGTTAGAAGCACAATATCAAAACAGAAAGGTGACTTTGTTGGAAAATAAACTTGATTGATGCAACTTCTTGTACCCACTCTTGATTATCCCCAAGATATGAGCCTCACAACACCTTAATATCCAGATTAGGGTGCTATGATCAGCTTATATCCCAAAAACTCCAAGGTGTACCAAAAAAACATAGCAAAATATCAAGTTTTGATCCAATGTGTAATTTCTTACACAAGGTTTCGTTTTGAGGTTCAATTTCAGTTAACAAATAACAATAACAAGCTTAAAATTAAGTGGCACTTGGTCTTTCTTCAACAAACTTAACACACTTTCATTAAACTGAAAAGAGGATTTACAAGTTTTTGAACAAGGAAAAACCAAAAGCAGGTAAAATGTAAAGCCTAAATGCCTTTATATAGGCTACAAGGGTTCTATAAATACAAGGAAAAACGTTAAACCCTAATGCTTGAAGTCCCCATATTGCCCTTTGCAGATTTTGAACCATGAAGAACATGTGACTCTTTCTTGGCTTGTAGCATGAGTTGGCAGTGTGAATTTTGATCTAAGGGCTTATACAAAGCTTAGAAACAAAGATGGATTGTGGGGCGTTGGATGAGGGCCTACTGTTTTGGCATCTTCTCCAAATTGAAAAGTAGGGTAAACATGTGACTTGGGTGATGATGTGGCAGGCTGTTTGAAAGTTGGGATGTGATTAGGGTCACTTTAATCATTAATCTGCACAAATTTAGGGTTTAATTTTTGCTAAAACAAAAATCCCCAATTATGTTCTTGAGCTGATGAACATAGGTTTTGATTCGTTTAAGGGGTGATTAACATTTAAATAAATGTTAAGGCGCCAAGGTTAATTAAATATTAAACCGGGTTTGAGTGGAAAGGTGAGGTGGAGGGAAAGAGGGCTGTGATTGGAGGAGAGGGGTGAGTGGGACACGTGGGAGGTTCTGGTTGGTCTAGGTATCTTCCATGTCTGGCCAGTTTTAGTCCCTTACTTCTCAATCTTGTTTCACTTTGTAAATAATAGCACAAATCCGGATTTCCTTTGTTAGCAAACTTTCCATTTTCACACTTTTGCCCCAAAAAGTTTTGTAACGTAAATTCAGGGGTATTTCTTGCCATGTTGTGATTCTTGAGGGACGGATTTGGCATTTTCTTGATGGATTATGGTCTTAACTTGTATGATTGGCATTTTGGAGGACTGAAATTGCCAAGTCTTCATTTATGAGGGACCATTCTTGCCAATTGTTGAAAGTCAAGGGTCCTCTTGGTAATTTTGATATTTTCAAAGGACCAAACTTGTACTTTCTTGTTCTTTAAAGGACTTCATGATATGTTTGACTTTGTGGAGGATAATGGTTGGTAATTTAACTTTGTTGAGGGGTTAAACTTGTCAATTCTTCAAAGTGGAGGGTCCTTTTTGTAATTTTAAAAAATTTAGGGACCAAACTTGTAATTATGAAGATACAAGGGTATAAAGTATCAATTCTTCCATATTGGAGGACCCTTCTTCATAATTCTTCAAATCTTCAAGGGTTTGTCTTGGGAATTTCTTCATTAGGGCTTGGTTCATTGTGCGGCTTCGTTTCCCGTGTTCGTTTTTGCATGATTCTGGTGATCTTTTATCATTTTCTCAATATCCGTACCTAAAATATACAAGCAACAAACACAAGCATATATATGGGTATTTTGATGATATTTAATGCATTTTAAGCCCTTTTTGGACGATGAGACTATGTATAAAAGCAGTCTCATCAGTTTGCCATTGAGACGCCTAATTAGCTCCCTGTCCGTTATGGCATGCATGTAGTCAAAAAGTTTTAGGAGCTCGGGGCACGTTTTTGTGCGTGTGCACTCGTCATTGAAACGTTCCGTGAAGTCCTCCGTAGACTCTCCGGGCCGTTGCTTGACGGTTGCTAATGAGACCGGATCCCTGTTATACTTCTTTCGCTGAGTATAATTGTTTTTGAACGCAGTGCGCAACTCGCCGAAGCTATCAATACTTTGGGGAGGGAGCCTTTCAAACCAATCACAGGCATTGCCAATCAAGGTCGAACTGAACATCTGGCACCATATAGGCATCGACCATCGTTCAATTTTCGCATGCGTATCAAATATCTTTAAGTGATCATCAGGATCACCAGACCCATCATAGGTTTTAACGCACGCCGACATACGGTGCTTCTTGTCCTCAGAGTAGTTCCGTATGCGGAGAGTGAAAGCATCTTCTCTGTCGTCGCACCATGGACGGGAGAGATCCTCCTCCTCTTTTCGATAGTAGGGATCATCATAGTATCCCTCATCGTCCGATGGTGGTGGGGGAGTATACCTAGGTCGGTGACGCTTGGGAGGATGGTCATCCGAATCTGACCCCGAAGGGACGGGAGGAGGGGGCGGTGCCCCACTTCTTGGCTGATGACCATTTCTGTGAGAAGAGCTACGAGCTTTCTTCCCACCATTCACCCTATCCCGCACGCTGGTGCGGCGATTGTTCTCGGTCGTTTCCAACACCGGGCGTTCGGTAGAGCCGTCAGACCTATCCCCCTCCTCACGAGATTGTAGTAATTCCTGTATGATGCGATCCCCTATGCACTCGAACACGTTTCAAGGTTGAGGGTTTTCCTCAAGGAGAGTTCGTTCCTGCGGGCGCGCCCTCCTCCTCCTCTTTTGAGTTTGAGGGGAGGTGCCAGGCGCGGTACTACCAAAATTAAGCCTAGATTATAGGTTCCTTCCTAGGTTTAGCCTTGACGCGATACCCGGCATGATCCTATCAAATTTCTGTGTGAGAACACGCTCGAGGTCTTCGTCATCGAGTGATTCCACTTCTAATTCTGTCTCGATTGGTGGCCTCTGTGGCTCCTTGTTAGGGGCCTTTGGCGCACTCCCCGGATCAGGATTATCCATAGTGATGGTTGGTGTTGGGGTATTGCCGGACGTGCCTGCCCTACCAAAAGACTAAAAAACGTTTCGGTTATTCAGTCCGCCTGTTTGGCTACCAGGGGACTGGGTGGAGATGAGTATCCCATCCCCCGTGGACTTTCGGTTCGCAGGATTCGTGTTCCTCGGATTCCCTTGCGGATGTCCCTTCGTCATTAGAAGAGATCGTTGATTGATATTTTAGCTTAGTGTTTGGGTCCCACGGATGACGCCAACTTGTTGTTACAAAAGTTGGATGATCCTTGCTAGACCCAAATTAGGCTTAATTCGGGTAGGCTGGGCTCCGGCTCTTGCACCAAGTGAATAACTTTGCTGAGATCCTACACACTAAAGCAACACGCGTTAGACTTACCGTGGGAGCGTATCCCATGATTAGACTCCGACGTGAGAGTAAGTAATCGGTTAGGGTGATGAACATAGGTTTTGATCTGTTTAAGGGGTGATTAACATATAAATAAATGTTAAGGTGCCAAGGTTAATTAAATATTAAACCGGGTTTGAGTGGAAAGGTGAGGTGGAGGGAAAGAGGGCTGTGATTGGAGGAGAGTGGTGAGTGGGACACGTGGGAGGTTCTGGTTGGTCTAGGTATCTTCCATGTCTGGCCAGTTTTAGTTCCTTACTTCTCAATCTTGTTTCACTTTGTAAATAATAGCACAAATCCGGATTTCCTTTGTTAGCAAACTTTCCATTTTCACACTTTTGCCCCAAAAAGTTTTGTAAAGTAAATTCAGGGGTATTTCTTGCCATGTTGTGATTCTTGAGGGACTGATTTGGCATTTTCTTGATGGATTATGGTATTAACTTGTATGATTGGTATTTTGGAGGACTGAAATTGCCAAGTCTTCATTTATGAGGGACCATTCTTGCCAATTGTTGAAAGTCAAGGGTCCTTTTGGTAATTTTGATATTTTCAAAGGACCAAACTTGTACTTTCTTGTTCTTTGAAGGACTTCATGATATGTTTGACTTTGTGGAGGATAATGGTTGGCAATTTAGCTTTGTTGAGGGGCTAAACTTGTCAATTCTTCAAAGTGGAAGGCCCTTTTTGTAATTTTGACAAACTTTAGGGACCAAACTTGTAATTATGAAAATACAAGGGTATAAAGTGTCAATTCTTCCATATTGGAGGACCCTTCTTCATAAGTCTTCAAATCTTCAAGAGTTTGTCTTGGGAATTTCTTCATTAGGGCTTGGTTCATTGTGCGGCTTCGTTTCCCGTGTTCGTTTTTGCATGATTCTTGTGATCTTTTATCATTTTCTCAATATCCGTACCTAAAATATACAAGCAACAAACACAAGCATATATATGGGTATTTTGATGATATTTAATGCATTTTAAGCCCTTTTTGGACGATGAGACTATGTATAAAAGCAGTCTCATCACTCCCCCATACTAAACCATTGCCGTGCCCTCACGCAATGCTAGAATAAAGTATCGTAGCATCTCCAAAATTCATTTTTAATCACTTTATTGAATGATAAACTAGCTACACTACTACTATTGCTACTACTTGCGTTTTAGACATAATGTATGATTTTCATCGCAAAATGGGACGTTTAGGTTCATAGAATAAGAACATGTGAATGCTTCGTTAGAAATAGTTCATCGTCCTCGATTTTCACCCCAATTCCATGCCAAGCGTGCAACGAGATCATTGTCATTATAAGTTAGTAATGCTAACACTACTCATATGCCCTAATCACGTACTTATCCTCCCAATTTCCTAAGTTATATCTCTTATATTTTATTTTGTCTTGAATGTTTCACGAGGATACATTGTTTGACTTATGCGATAAAGAGATTTAGGTCTAAAAATAGAGTCCTAACGGTGTAACCAAGACCATCAAATCAATAACCCCTCCTAATAGACAACGATGTCAAAAAATTAAGTCAACAAGAAGGATCGATAAACACTGTTTTATAACGGTTTTGAACATGAGACTTATTACCAAGACTTTTATACGCCCCCTAATGGATGGGCCTTATTATCATAGGTTTACCTCCATGTTTTATTCAACTTCGCCATGAAGCTTTTATTATGACTTCCGTCTTGCCTTGCCTTTTATTTAACCTCGCCATGAGGTGTTTATTATGGCCAAAGACGTATATTCTCACGCAAAGGCGAATTTTGGATCTTTAAAGCTTCAAAGATTAAGGATTGATTCACTTTCAATTTTGCATAGATTATTCGGCCTTGTGGGGCTTCAAATTATTTGTTTGATTTAGGTGAGCACTTGAAATCGTATTATTGGGTGAAGCTTTCGATTATTCGGGTTGCCAATACTTCAAAACCGTGACGCTGGCGATACCTTAATGTCTTCCCAATTTAGTTACACGGAAGCTACTAGAAAAGACTAGAAACCCAACAATCCCAACTAAACCGCTAAGTCAATATTTATTAAGCAAAAAATATTTACATGTGAAGGGAGAATAAGCAAACAACGAGAACACATGAGTTTTTGAAAGAATACGAGTACTCTACGTTTAGCATAGTAACTTATAATTAACCCTATCATTTCTCGTCCTCATTTAAGAGACTTAGCCTAATGTGAAGTTAAGGAACCAAAGCTAAGTGCTCAACACGCACGGTCGAGTAAAAAATTACTCTTATTCTCGCCATCGGAAAACCTACATTCGTGTCTTCAAACACTTATAAAACATGAGAAATTTTTTAAAATTTGGTCATTTTTAGCCTTATTTTGCAACAAAACGATAAACAAAAAGATAAACTTTGGAAAGCGAGAAGGTTTGGCAAGGCAAGTATCTATTCACCCCACACTAAAGTTAAACATTGTCCTCAATGTTTCGAGTCTAGGAGTGCAAACACCCCCATACTAGAGACGTAGTCGAATGCCTAATCTAGCATGGAAAGGGTGTAACCGCTAAATTTAAAGCTGTTTATTAAGTGTGCTATAAACCTAAGGTTAGAACATCAAAAGGATATATCATTTGGATATTGAGAAAGTCTTCAAAGCAAACGATCGAGTGCTCCCATAAAACGAACACGAGAGGCTCCAATCGTGAAGATCATGATCATCTAAAATCCACAATTCACAAACAACCACGGAAAAAAGGTTGGAAGGGCACAAATCCCCACACGTTACTACATTAGAAAGCGATAATATGTACATAGGATAAGCATGGGACTCCCCCACGAGGCACCTCGTTTTTGATTACCGAGTCATGAGCTCGACTCGATCCCCTCAATACTAATTATCATTGGGGAAGGTGATTTGGTCGAGGTAGTTCAAGGATGGAACTTCCCCGCCAAAGTAGTGCTTACACCTATGTCCATTCACCTTGAAATTGGGGCCATCATTTTGAGCTAGCTCGATGGCCCCATAAGGAAAAACTTGAGTCACGGTGAATGGACCGGACCAACGGGATTTCAACTTACCAGAAAAGATTTTCAAACGAGAATTAAAAAGCAAAACTTGATCCCCAATGTTAAAAACCCGGTTTTTAATTTTAGAATCATGTAAATTTTTAGTCTTTTCTTTATAAATCAATGAATTTTCATAAGCAATATCCCTCAATTCATCCAATTCATTTAATTTCATTTTCCGGTGTTTTCTCGCGGTCTCCATGTCATCATTACAATGCTTTAGGGCCCAATAAGCCTTGTGTTCGAGTTCAATTGGCAAGTGACAATTCTTCCCATACACTAGCTTATAAGGAGTGCACCCGATAGGCGTCTTTTGAGCGGTCCTAAAAGCCCATAGAGCATCGTCCAACTTATCCGACCAAGATTGTCGGTTTTCCCCAACGGATCTCTTCAAGATCCTTTTCAACGCTCGGTTTGAAACCTCGACTTGCCCACTCGTTTGTGGGTGATAAGCCGTAGAAAGCCGATGTGTAACCCCATATTTCCTTAGGACCCTTTCGAATTGGTCGTTACAAAAATAGGTTCCACGATCGCTTATGATCGCACGAGGGGTTCCAAACCGAGAAAACAAGCTTTTCAAAAAGTTGACTACCACACGAGCATCATTGGTGGGCAAAGCCTTAGCTTCCACCCACTTAGATAGGTAGTCAACCGCGACAAGGATATGCTTATTCCCACGAGATGATGGGAACGACCCCATAAAGTTGATGCCCCAAACGTCAAAGATCTCACACACTTGGATGATATTTTGTGGCATTTCATCTTTTTGTGAGGCTTTTCCTTGTCATTGGCATGAGTCACACGACTTCACAAGTTCATGTGCATCTCTGTAAATAGTAGGCCAAAAGAAGCCGGCATCAAACACCTTCTTAGCCGTGAGATTAGCACCATGGTGACCACCCGTGGGTCCCTCATGACAAGCTCTAAGGATATTAGAAGCTTCGGTACCAAAGACACAACGTCGAATGATTTGATCCGCATAAGTTCGAAACAAGTAAGAGTCGTTCCAAAAGTAGAACTTGACGTCACGAAAGAATTTTCGTTTTTCTTGAGTCGTCATACCCTTGATGATGAAGTTGCCCGCATGGTAATTTGCAAAGTCCGCAAACCATGGGGTGGACGAATCAAGCTTAGAATTCACTACACCAAGTGTCTCGAGCGGAAATGTTTCGGTGATTTCCTTGGGCTCGTAAACACTTTGGTGAGGATCTTCCAAACGAGAAAGATGATCGGCCGCTAGATTCTCGGCTCCTTTTTTGTCAACAATTTTGTGATCAAATTCTTGAAGGAGGAGAATCCAACGAAGTAATCTTGGCTTAGCATCTTGTTTAGCCATAAGATACTTGATAGCCGAATGATCCGTATACACTATGAATTTTGTCAAGACGATATAAGGTCGGAATTTCTCAAATGCATACACCACGGCAAGGAACTCCTTCTCCGTTGTAGTGTATTTAAGTTGAGCCTTGGTCATCGTCTTGCTAGCATAGTGAATAGGCAAGAAGTGCTTTTCATGACGTTGCCCCAATACGACCCCAATAGCGTAATCACTAGCATCACACATGAGCTCAAAGGAGAGGTTCAAATTGGGAGCAACAAGAATGGGAGCTTCGGTAAGTTTCCTCTTAAGGATTTCAAAGGATGGTACACAATCTTCGTCAAAGACAAAACGTGCCTCTTTTTCAAGAAGATGTGTAATAGGTCGAGAGATCTTTGAAAAATCCTTGATGAATGGACGATAAAAGCCCGCGTGGCCTAGGAAACTCCTAACTCCCTTAACGGTTTTGGAATGAGGTAATTTGGCGATGACGTCTACCTTAGCTTGATCTACCTCAATCCCCGCTTTCGAAACCTTGTGCCCTAAGACGATTCCACTTTTAACCATAAAATGACATTTTTCCCAATTGAGCACAAGGTTGGTTTCCTCACAACGTTTCAACATTCTCTCGAGATTCGACAAACACGAAGTGAACGAATTACCAAACACGGAAAAGTCATCCATGAAGACTTCCATCGTCTACTCGATCATATCATGAAAAATAGCCATCATGCACCTTTGAAAGGTTCCCGGTGCATTACAAAGTCCGAATGGCATTCTACGATAGGCAAACGTTCCATATGGACACGTAAACGTAGTTTTTTCTTGATCACGAGGATCGATGGGGATTTGGAAGTAACCGGAAAAACCATCTAAGAAGCAATAGAAATCGTTTCCCGCAAGACGCTCCAACATTTGGTCCATGAAGGGCAAGGGAAAATGGTCTTTTCGAGTGGCTTCATTCAACTTACGATAGTCGATGCACACTCTCCATCCGGTCACGAGTCTAGTGGGAATTAACTCGTTGGCTTCGTTTGGCACAATAGTCATTCCTCCCTTTTTAGGGACACAATGAATAGGACTCACCCAAGGGCTATCGGAAATAGGGTAAATCATTCCCGCGTCAAGGAGTTTTAGTACTTCCTTTTTGATGACGTCATGAATTTTGGGGTTCACCCTCCTTTGACATTGGATTGCGGGCTTGTAATCCTCCTCCATTAAGATTTTGTGGGTACAAAATTTAGGATCGATCCCCTTAATGTCGGATAACTTCCACGCAATTGCCCCTTTGTGATCCTTTAGAACATTGACAAGTGCGGTTTTTCATCATCCGAAAGTTCCTTCGCAATAATAACCGACAACTTGTCGTCGTCCTCCAAATAGACATATTCGAGATGAGGAGGTAAATCTTTCAATTCGAGGATAGGTGGTTCCTCAATTGAAGATTTGGGCTCGATACTCATAACCTCCTTTGGTGGAGGAAATGGGAAATCGTTAAGGAAATCCTTGATAATCGAGAAGTCCTCATCATTGTCGATGTCTTCGTTACAAGTACGGGAACATCGAATTCTTCCAACGTAAAAACACCACCTTCAAATGGAGTGAAGGTTGGTGTCGAGTTATCAAGAATGGGATATAACATAGTGGGATTGCCACTAGTTTCATCGTCACCAAAACCTAGAACTTCTTGTGAAAATTCCTCGCAAACCACGTCAATCATATCAACGAGGTTTATGGTTGCAATGGAATAAACATGTGAAATTTGAGAGTTTTGAGTTGCGTTTATAACAAGTTCCTCGTCGTTGAAACGTAAGGTGATCTTTCTAGCATGCACATCAATTAAAGCCATAGACGTATCTAAAAACGAACGACCTAAAATGAGAGGAACTTGAGGATCCGTGGGAATATCGACAACGATAAAGTCTACGGGATAGTAGAACTTTCCCACTTTCACAAAAACGTCTTCCGCCAATCCACATGCACGAATCGTGGAATGGTCGGCCAACTCGATAGACATTAGTGAAGGAGTAAGATTAGGAAGATTGAGCGACTTGAAGATTGCAAGTGGCATCAAGTTAATGCTAGCACCAAGATCGGCCAAGGCATAGCATTCTTCCATATCTTGTATTGCACAAGGGATCAAAAATTTACCGGCATCACCGACTTTTTGAGGTATGCGATTAAGATAAACCAATGAACAACTAGACAATTGATGCAATTTCTCCTTGTTGTTCAACATACTCTTAAAGTTAGCGGCAAATCGAGGCATCATGACCAAAGCATCGGTGAAACTCAAATTAAAGTGCAAATCACGAAACATTTTCATAAAAAGCTCAAATTGGTAATTGTCGCGCTCTTGACGTTTCTCCTTCCTAAGTCTCGATGGATAGGGCAAAGGTGGTGTGGGTTGAGGCATAGGCATAGCCTTTGGAATCTCGGGTTCCAATGTTGGTAATGGGTCAACCGTAGGTGTGGCATGAGCGGTACTTCGTGGGATTTGAACATGCTCCTTTTCGACCACCACCTCGGGTTCTTCCTCAATTGCTTCCTCCGTAGGAGCAATTGGTTGAGGAGTCGGTTCCTTAAGTGTCTTACCACTACGTGTGGTAATCACTTTCATCTCACCCTTAGCGTTGGATACGGTGTTGCTAGGAAGACTACTCGAAGACGGTTTGCACATAATTGCCTCAAACATAGATGAAATTTTATCTTCAAACATTGATTGCCTCTTCTCGGCCTTAATCATCTCTTGCTTAATTTCATGTTGTCCTTGTTCCATTTTTTGTTGGTTTTGTTGTAACCTTGTTACATTTCCTTCCATTTTGTTTGTATGGATCTTAAGCTCATTTGCTAACACGTTTTTCAACTCTTTCTTCAAGTCGGTCTTAAACTCGGACCTTAGGCTAATGATTTCTCTTTGAATATTGTCAAACCTAGCATCCTTCCCATTAGTGTATTCAACAAATTCATTTGGAAGATCTTTCAACGTTTGCAAACTTTTGTTGTTGTTTTGAAAATCATTTTGATTTTTGTTTGAAACTTGATTATTAGCCCCTTGATTACCATAGTTTCCCTTGTTGTAATTGTTTTTGAAACCAACTTGATTGTTGCGATAGTTGTTGTTAGCATTTTGATTTGAACCAAAACCCGGTGGAGTCAATTGATTAGAGCGGGTAACTTGACCGTTTTGGTTGTAAGTTCCCGTGGCCGCGTAGGCACTCAACGTGTTACCACCGTTGGTAATGCACTCGGAGAAATCATGACCTCCACCATAATACATACATGAAACCTCAACCGCTTTAGCCGTAGCGGGAGCACTTGGTTCTCCAACTTTGAACTCAATTAAAAGACCCTTAAGTTTATCAAAGATTTTGTTTCCAAAATTGCCTCAATTTGGCAAGCATCGATGGTAGTAGACAAAGAAGGTGAAGCCGAAGACGAAGTCTTACGAACACTCGACGTGCTACGAGGACTATACACCTTAGATCTATTTCTCAGTTATCACCAAAGCTTCCTCAACCGTTTTACACAAAATATTACCACCCGCGGCAGCATTAAGATAATCCCTTTCATGATCGTTAAGTCCATTGTAAAACATGTCAATTTGATGCAAGTCGGAAAAACCGTGATGAGGACACTCATGTAACATTTCCTTAAACCTATTCCAAGCCGTTGAAAAACTTTCATTAAACTCTTGTGAAAACTTCGAAATCTCATTTTTCAAATGCGTAGTCTTAGAGGGCGGAAAAAATTGGTTCACAAATTTAGACACGAGATCCTTCCACGTCAATATAGAATTGGGTGGCTCTTTCTCCAACCAAATTTTAGCGGGCCCCGCTAAGGAATACGGAAAAAGCATCATCTTAATCGAGTCATTAGCAACATCCTTAAACTTGCAAGTGGCGATAAGACGATTGAATTGGCGGATATGGTTGTGTGGATTGTCCTTCTCATCACCACGGAATTTGTTGTTTTGGATCATCGACAACAAACCCGTTTTCACTTCAAAATTCTCCGCAAGGATAGCGGGAATCACAATAGCCTCTCCATAACCCTCGGTGGGTGCTTGAAGTAACTCTATCATAGTACGATTAGCCATGGTTGGTTCTTCTCTTACAATGGGTTCAACAATAGGAGATTCCTCACTAGAAGATGTTTGGTTTCCTTCCTTTTGACGACGTTTACGTGCACGTATTGTTTTAGAGCGAGTTTGCATAAACGTCACGTAAAACGAGGGGATGAGCAAAGAAGATTCTTTTTGGTGTTTTGTATTTTTCCAATTTTTTTGTGGTTTTTGATTGTTTTTACTTTTTTGGATTTTTGTGATTATATTAGGTAGACCAAAATCTACAAATCTCCTCTTTAATCAAATCTCTTGATTAAAGAAGCCTCAAGGAATGAAAACGATCACGTGAAGTGAACGCCTTTGATGACTTTAGAACGTTGGTGGAACGCCAAAACGTTCAAGAGGGTTTAATCAAATGAAACCAAGAAAGTATATATGATACTTAGTAATACTTTGGGCGGCAAAACCCTCGATTAGCTCTCAAAATCAAATACTCACAAGCAAGCGGGGAAAGGAGGCGGCGCGAAGCACTTAAGAGCCTTTTTCCTTAGGATATATTTTATAATATCCGCCTTATACCCACCTTATAGTTTGTATTTTTCAAAATCGAGCTTCACGAAAGTATTTATCTATTTTTGCCTTTTTCTTTGGTTTGAGATTCGAATACAATGATTGGGTAATGACCTCCCAAGTCAAGGTTGTGATTTCTCATGTATTTGGAGTACTTGTGAATTTATTGTTCTACGTATACAATATAGTAATATTATTCACACAAAAAACGAAAAACCGATAATACGTATTAGTAGAGTGCTACTAATACAAATACTATTATGGTTAGTATATAAACACAACAATTACCAAATCAAAACACAACACGCCTCCCCGGCAGTGGCGCCAAAATGATAGTTGTAAAAATACCACTTGTTTAGGAAAACAAGGGTAAAATAGGGTAAGCACGACGATTTAGGAAAACCGTGTACAAATGACCCTAAAATGAGTTCGTTCTCAAGGAGGCTTGGTGTGTGTGTGTAATGAAATGATTAACTTTGTGATTATATTGTTATGAGAAAGAAAATAGAAATGGGATAAGAAAAGAATGACGGTTACGATGACGATTTACACTAAGACGAAAGAGTCGTACACGTAAAACCGTAAAAGCATCAAATTTAAAAATTTACTCTAAAAATTCCTTAAAAAATGCAATAAATCCACTAAAATATTCTAAGGGTTTACAAAAAATCCAAACTTGCTAAAACCTTTTAATTAATTAAATATTAACTTTTTAATGCTAATTAAAGCCCTAAAAATCAATATTAACTAATATAAAGTCCAAATCAAGATCTTAAAGTTTCTAAACCTTTAAAATAACCTAATTAAGCTAAAAAGTATTTTTCAAAATTTTAAAACCACTAAAAACTATTTTTTAACAATTAAAAACTATTAAAAGCTATAAAAACTTAAATTAATTCTAGAAAATAATTAAAAGATCCTAAAAATATTTGGAAAGTTGTAAAATTCCTAATTAAGTGTCTAGAATCTAGGAAAATATAAAAACTTAGAAAATCAGACTTTTATTTTTTAATAATAAAATAATATTAAAATATTAATAAAAATCCAAAAATCCTAAATAATTCTAAAAAGTTGAAAACTAGCTTAATTTAACCTAAATAACTCAGAAATGAACTTGAAATTACCTAAATACCCTAAATGGGCCTAGAAAATGGGCTAAACCCAAAACAGTTCTCTTATTGGGCCAAAATGAGCCCAAAATGAAAAAGTGGCCCAAATAAGCCCAAAAAGCACTACTTGACTCAAAATTTGATTATGAACAACTTTTTACAAAGGCCCAAGAGCTGATTATGTGAAATAAGCTAGCTTATATCAAACAACTTGTTCTTAATGGGCTTTTGAGCCCATTAAGCCATAAGTTGATGCCATAAGCTGAAATTAAACACACAAGCTTCTCTTGACCTAAATAAGACTTCTATAAAAAGAAATTTGAAATAAGCCAAAGGAATAAGCCTGAAAATGCAATAAGCAATCTACAGAAAACGACAAAATAGTCGTTTTTGAGTTCTAGGCCACCCCAAGAGCTGATTCAATTTTCAAAAGCTTTTAAATGACTTAACTAAGCTTAATGAACAAAAAGTTTTTCAATAAGCACACTCAATAAGCTGGAATAAGCAAAAGGTACTTAATTAAAAGTCAAACTAGTTGGTTTTCTAGCAAAAAGTCAAAGTCAAAGTCCAAATAGCTCCAGTCTAATCAAATGGGTCAAATAATGAAGATCTATCAAAAAAAATAAGTTGTTGCAGGTCTGGATAAGCAAATATGGCTTATTGATAAGCTGAGTACAAATTAACACTAGTAGGGGCTAGTTTTGGGTGTTGAGCAGTTGAAACTTTTTCCACTGCTTGACTTGTAGACTTTTTTGTCTTTAGTGAACTTTTTGGAGATTCAAGTTTCAACAAGGCACCCAAATGATCATTGGATCATAAGGAGTCAATACAAACAAATAAATCAACAATCCAACAAGCCAATTTGTATAGTTAATTCAATTAAGCACCAGATCTAGCACAGACTTAGAACAATAAGCAGATTAGGTTCAATAAGCACTTAGAGCAATATTCAACCAGCCAAACTTAACCAAATGCATACACAAGCTATTATAAACTCAAATGAACAAGTCTAAACAGGTTTCAGGCAATGATTCAAAGTTTTAATCAAGATTCAAGCACCTTAAGTTACTGATGAACACAAGAACATGCAGTTTTATACTTTGCTGATGTATTTGACCAACAAGCCAGATTCAAACCTCCAAATCTATCACATATGTTATAATAATGATGTTTAAACTTTTTTTAACCCTAAGCATGCAAAAATTCTAGATTTCACCAAAATCTTAGGTAAAAAACAGTTAAAATCAACAAGTTATAGCAGATTATGTGATTCAAGGTTTCAAACTCCAAAACTTGCATCAAAACACTCTCAACCAAGCATATATCAGATTACAAGCACAAATACAAACTTCCACAAACACAATACCAAGTTATGGTTCAAAGCAAGTAATCCCAAACACCCTTTTCTCTTTTCAAATCAAATTTTAAACAAGAAAAAGTGTGATTCAGTTTACCAAATGATTAATCTAGCATATAAACAACATTATCATGCAAGATTAAGCAGATTCAAGCCAAGAAAACAACAAGAACACAAGTAGAGCACAAATCCACAAAAAAAATCCAATATTTATCAGATTTTCAAGGTTTTAAGACAAACCTCATGGATGTACATCCACACCCACGAATGTTAGAGCTTATGTGCTAGCAAGAACAAGCACAAGCACAAGCTTCCAACATCAACCCTGCTAAGATTCGACAAGGTTAGAAGCACAATATCAAAACAGAAAGGTGACTTTGTTGGAAAATAAACTTGATTGATGCAACTTCTTGTACCTACTCTTGATTATCCCCAAGATATGAGCCTCACAACACCTTAATATCCAGATTAGGGTGCTATGATCAGCTTATATCCCAAAAACTCCAAGGTGTACCAAGAAAACTTAGCAAAATATCAAGTTTTGATCCAATGTGTAATTTCTTACACAAGGTTTAAAAAACGTTTTGAGGTTCAATTTCAGTTAATAAATAACAATAACAAGCTTAAAATTAAGTGGCACTTGGTCTTTCTTCAACAAACTTAACACACTTTCATTAAACTGAAAAGAGGATTTACAAGTTTTTGAACAAGGAAAAACCAAAAGCAGGTAAAATGTAAAGCCTAAATGCCTTTATATAGGCTACAAGGGTTCTTGAAATACAAGGAAAAACGTAAAACCCTAATGCTTGAAGTCCCCATATTGCACTTTGCAGATTTTGAACCATGAAGATCATGTGACTCTTTCTTGGCTTGTAGCATTAGTTGGCAGTGTGAATTTTGATTTAAGGGCTTATACAAAGCTTAGAAACAAAGCTGGATTGTGGGGCGTTGGATGATGGCCTACTGTTTCGGCATCTTCTCCAAAGTGAAAAGTAGGGTAAACATGTGACTTGGGTGATGATGTGGCAGGCTGTTTGAAAGTTGGGATGTGATTAGGGTCACCTTAATCATTAATCTGCACAATTTTGAGGTTTAATTTTTGCTAAAACAAAAATCCCCAATTATGTTCTTGAGCTGATGAACATAGGTTTTGATCTGTTTAAGGGGTGATTAACATTTAAATAAATGTTAAGGCGCCAAGGTTAATTAAATATTAAACCGGGTTTGAGTGGAAAGGTGAGGTGGAGGGAAAGAGGGCTGTGATTGGAGGAGAGGGGTGAGTGGGACACGTGGGAGGTTCTGGTTGGTCTAGGTATCTTCCATGTCTGGCCAGTTTTAGTCCCTTACTTCTCAATCTTGTTTCACTTTGTAAATAATAGCACAAATCCGAATTTCCTTTGTTAGCAAACTTTCCATTTTCACACTTTTGCCCCAAAAAGTTTTGTAAAGTAAATTCAGGGGTATTTCTTGCCATGTTGTGATTCTTGAGGGACTGATTTGGCATTTTCTTGATGGATTATGGTCTTAACTTGTATGATTGGCATTTTGGAGGACTGAAATTGCCAAGTCTTCATTTATGAGGGACCATTCTTGCAAATTGTTGAAAGTCAAGGGTCCTCTTGGTAATTTTGATATTTTCAAAGGACCAAACTTGTACTTTCTTGTTCTTTGAATGATTTCATGATATGTTTGAATTTGTGGAGGATAATGGTTGGTAATTTAGCTTTGTTGAGGGGCTAAACTTGTCAATTCTTCAAAGTGGAGGGCCCTTTTTGTAATTTTGACAAACTTTAGGGACCAAACTTGTAATTATGAAGATACAAGGGTATAAAGTGTCAATTCTTCCATATTGGAGGACCCTTCTTCATAAGTCTTCAAATCTTCAAGGGTTTGTCTTGGGAATTTCTTCATTAGCGCTTGGTTCATTGTGCGGCTTCGTTTCCCGTGTTCGTTTTTGCATGATTCTTGTGATCTTTTATCATTTTCTCAATATCCGTACCTAAAATATACAAGCAACAAACACAAGCATATATATGGGTATTTTGATGATATTTAATGCATTTTAAGCCCTTTTTGGACGATGAGACTATGTATAAAAGCAGTCTCATCAGTTTGTCATTGAGACGCCTAATTAGCTCCCTGTCCGTTATGGCATGCATGTAGTCAAAAAGTTTTAGGAGCTCGGGGCACGTTTTTGTGCGCGTGCACTCATCATTGAAACGTTCCGTGAAGTCCTCCGTAGACTCTCCGGGCCGTTGCTTGACGGTTGCTAATGAGACCGGATCCTTGTTATACTTCTTTCGCTGAGTATAATTGTTTTTGAACGCAGTGCGCAACTCGCCGAAGCTATCAATACTTTGGGGAGGGAGCCTTTCAAACCAATCACAGGCATTGCCAATCAAGGTCGAATTGAACATCTGGCACCATATAGGCATCGACCATCGTTCAATTTTCGCCTGCGTATCAAATATCTTTAGGTGATCATCAGGATCACCATACCCATCATAGGTTTTAACGCACGCTAGCATACGACGCTTCTTGTCCTCAGAGTAGTTCCGTATGCGAAGAGTGAAAGAATCTTCTCTGTCGTCGCACCATGGACGGGAGAGATCCTCCTCCTCGTTTCGATAGTATGGATCATCATAGTATCCCTCATCGTCCGAGGTGGTGGGGGAGTATACCTAGGTCGGTGACGCTTGGGAGGATGGTCATCCGAATCCGACCCCGAAGGGCCGGGAGGAGGGGGCGGTGCCCCACTTCTTGGCTGATGACCACTTCTGTGAGAAGAGCTACGAACTTTCTTCCCACCATTCACCTTATCCCGCACGCTGGTGCGGCGATTGTTCTCGGTCGTTTCCAACACCGGGCGTTCGGTAGAGCCGTCAGACCTATCCCCCTCCTCACGGGATTGTAGTAATTCCTGTATGATGCGATCCCCTATGCACTCGAACACGTTTCGAGTTTGAGGGTTTTCCTCAAGGAGAGTTCGTTCCTACGGGCGCGCCCTCCTCCTCCTCTTTTGAGTTTGAGGGGAGGTGCCAGGCGCGGTACTGCCAAAGTTAAGCCTAGATTAGAGGTTCCTTCCTAGGTTTACCTTGACGCGATACCCGGGATGATCCTATCAAAGTTCTGTGTGAGAACACGCTCGAGGTCTTCGTCACCGAGTGATTCCACTTCTAATTCTGTCTCGATTGGTGGCCTCTGCGGCTCCTTGTTAGGGGCCTTTGGCGCACTCCCCGGATCAGGATTATCCATGGTGATGGTTGGTGTTGGGGTATTGCCGGATGTGCCTGCCCCACCAAAAGACTAAAAAACGTTTCGGTTATTCAGTCCGCCTGTTTGGCTGCCAGGGGACTGGGTGGAGATGAGTATCCCATCCCCCGTGGACTTTCGGTTCGCAGGATTCGTGTTCCTCAGATTCCCTTGCGGATGTCCCTTCGTCATTAGAAGAGATCGTTGATTGAGATTTTAGCTTAGTGTTTGGGTCCCACGGATGGCGCCAACTTGTTGTTACAAAAGTTGGATGATCCTTGCTAGACCTAAATTAGGCTTAATTCGGGTAGGATGGGCTCCGGCTCTTGCACCAAGTGAATAACTTGCTGAGATCCTACACACTAGAGCAACACACGTTAGACTTACCGTGGGAGCGTATCCCACGATTAGACTCCAGCGTGAGAGTAAGTAATCGGTTAGGGTTATGAATCGGTTGTAGGTTGAGAGTATGGAGAATGTAATACCTTTGTGGAACCCTTTGGGGTTCCTTATATAGGCAGTGGAACCCTATTGGGCTACCACGGTTACTTCGGCCCCAAGCATAAGATAATCTCCATAATTAGCTTGATTGTTATCTTCTAATTATGGTGAATGTATATCCTATTCTTTTAGGCAAATCCCAATCCTGATAGGATTGTGATTCTGTCTAACCCTATTCCGGTCGTACCGGGTCGTGGGCCGCACCCATCTCATGCGGCCACTATTCATTCAAGCCCATAAGCCTAAATGACATTAATCTAACCCATTCGTGATGGGCCGGATGCGCGTAGTACCCGTGGGCCGGGTTAATGACCCGGTTAGTGACTATAGTCATCATGCACCTAGGTATGATCGTGATGCTAGGTATGATAATCAGAGGATGCCGAATCAAGTTGGGGCTAGAGATACTGTAGGCACTCCGGTTGTGCAGAAGACTGGGATTCAATGCTTCAATTGCAAGGGATTTGGGCACATGGCAAGGGAATGTAAGAAGCCAAAACGGGTTAAGGATTCGGTTTATCATAAGGAAAAGATGTTGATGTATAAGAAAGAAGAAGCAGGAATTCCACTTACAGCAGATGAAGTTGACTGGCGTGATGACACTGATGATAAAGCCGATGATCAAGAGTTGGAGGCACATTATGTGTACATGGCAAAGATTCAAGAAGTGATTCCAGAGACTGCTGATACTTCTAGACCTATCTTTGATACTGAGCCAATTGAAAAGGTACCATTATATGATAACTATAATGTGTTTGCTAATGAACGACGACATCCTGAGCAACCCGAAAGCATCAATGACACATATGTAATGGATACGGAGGATAGCAATATCTCTACGGATTCACATCATATGTGTAATAATGACGGTAATGCTGCTCAGGACACTGACTCGGATGAGGACCGTGATTTGCTTGCGTCTATTATTGATTCTTTAAAACATGAAATTGATGAAAACAAAGAGGCTAATAAACGTTTGAAGCAAGCAAACACATCCGTAGCCAAGGAGATAGACAGGCTTAAAGAGTGTGATTATGTAAAAGAAGCTGATCGACGGGTTGCGATAGCTAATGGTTTGGTATATGAACGTAAGGTGCTCAATGAACAATATTGTTCTGAAGTAACACACGAAATTCATATGTCAAAACAAAAGATATTGGACCTTGAAGAACAACTGTTGCTACATAAAATCCGGATTACTGAATTAGATTCGGTTAGCAAAGAACAAACTGAGCTTTATAAAACTCGTGAAGAAAAGTATATTGAAAAAATTCTTGCTTTGGAAAAGAGAGTCGACACGTTAAACAACATTGTTTACAAAACGGGTCAGTCTATTCAAACTATGAATATGCTCAATAGAAATATGTAAAAGAGTTTTGTTAAGCCTGAATATCTCAAGAACGTTCAAACAATCAAGCCAGGTCTTTATGATATCGGTTGCTATAATGATAATCTTGCCCTTATGCTTTCCCCTAACTCCGAAGAAATCCTTCGCCGTGACGCTGAACGTCAATCCAACCTACATGACTTTATCACACCCTATGATTATAACGCATGGAATGAGAAACATGTCATTAACTTTGCCCCTCAAAGAGAGCTTTCAATTGAACAAGAGTATTTTCCAAATATTCCACCAACATATAATCACACGAAAACGAAAAGTTCTTCAAAAAGGGTTCTTAAAAAGCAGTCAATTTTGTTGGAAAAACGAATTTTGGATGAAAGACGTAAATGGGATGAAAAATGTAAAAGTGTTCAGCAATTTGAGTTTATAAAACAAGGGGTTCTAAATTTATACAAAGGTATTGTTGATTATGAAAAAGTTTCTAGAGATACTGTTTGAAATATTAAACCTCACCCACAAGTAGAAGTCGTCATTCAACAATGTATTGTCCCACTCATCGATGATCTTTCAAACACTGTGGAAATGTTTTATAATGCTCTCACTGAGGAAATGACAACTGATTTAATATATGTCAAATCTCTTGAAGATGAAGTTGATTTTCTTTAAACTAAATTAAAGATATAAGAAACCCATCTTTCTAACGAAATTGATCGAATTTCACGAGAATATTATCGTACAGACCATCTGAACGTTATAGTTGTTGATAAATGTCAAAATCTTGAGGTTGAGCTTTCAAAAAGGATTGAGTCATACAATGAACTTGAGAAAAGAGTTTTTAATCTTGAGAAAAATTTGCACTCTTGAAATTTCTCTACAAAGTGATGATCAATCTAATAATCATAAAAAATGTCACGAACGGGCAGCTTCTTCAGTTCGTCAATTAAATGGAAAAAGGTTTCGAAATAAATGATTTGAAAGCTCAACTACAAGAAAGGTACATAGCCATCAGTGAGTTACAAAAACTCATTGAGAAAATGAAAGGAAAGTCTGAATTGGGTAAACCATCCGCCATTCGTCAACCGAATGCGGTTAAATGCCCTCACCTAGAATGTATAAGATGAACACTAGGTCCACTCAAACTGGAACATCGCGGTTACCTCAGAATACTAGGAAAACTAATCAACGTGTGTCTTCTTCTACAGGAGTAACTCCCACTACTAGCGTTAGCGGACCAAAGCTTAAGAGTACTAGAATTGAAGATAGAGTCATGTCTAACAATATCAAGGGAAGAAGATGGAAGTAGAAGACCACCGTAGGAATTTTAAGTTTTCTAAGAATAAAACGTCTGTAACTGCATGTAATGACAGTTTGAATGTTAAGACTTTGAATGTTGAATTTGTTTGTGTTAAATGTGGAAAATGTGTACGTTCTTTCAATCGTGATGCTTGTGCTTTTAATCATAATGGCGTGAATGCTAGAACTAGGAAGCCTATTCTTGTGCCCACTAGAACTAGAGAACCCGCAAGAACTTTGAACCAATCCACTGCTCAACCACTTAAGAAACTAAGTGCGTTAGAATACACTACTCTACGTAAACAAAACATGTTAAAGAAGCTTTATGAGAACATGAGTAGGACATGTAAACGGGGGTACTCAAGATTTACACCACCCAGATACAAATGGGTACCTAAGACAACCACTATTCTAATTGGGTCTATGAATGTTAGCTTGCCTTTAGAATCTAGGCTTACTAATATTTTGGAACCCACTTCTAACAAGGGCTCCTATTTGTCAAACTCTACATTGTCTTCTAATTCTTATGCAGCTCGTCGAGATCATTCTATTCATAATGGACTCTGGGTGCACAAAGCACATGACGGGCAATCTCAAGCTTCTAATTAACTTCGTGGAGAAGCTTCTGGGTACAGTACGATTTGGAAATGATCAGTTTGCACCGATACTCGGATATGGAAACTTGGTTCATGGAAATATCACTATAAAACGGGTTTATTACGTCGAGGGACTGAATAACAATTTATTCTCGGTTGGTCAATTTTGTGATGCGTATTTGGAAGTGGCTTTTCGGAAAACTACTTGCTATGTTAGAGACTATGATGGGAATGACCTTCTTACATGTTCTCGTGGTTCTGATCTCTACACAGTAACTTTCCAAGATACATCTTCATCAAATCCAATTTGCTTAATGGCGAAAGCTTCATCCTCGCAAGCATGGTTATGGCATCAACGATTATCACATCTCAACTTTGACACCATCAACTTGCTTTCAAAGAATGAATATTGTGACCGGTCTTCCTAAGTTAAAATTCATCAAAGACCATCTTTTTTCTTCTTGTGAGTTGGGGAAAAGCAAAATGGAAGTCTTTCAAAACAAAGACTACCCCAAGCTCAAAAGGAAGATTGGAACTTCTACACATGGATTTATGTGGTCCCATGCGTGTAGAGAGTATTAGCGAGAAAAAGTATATTCTCGTGATTGTTGATGATTACTCTAGATACACATGGACTTTCTTCTTAAGGTCCAAAGATGAAACACCAGAGGTTCTCAAAAACTTTCTCAAGATGATACAACACAATCTTCAAGCTCAAGTCTTAACCGTAAGAACATATAGGGGTACTGAATTTTTGAACAAGACTTTGCAATCTTACTTTCAAGAAGAAGGCATCGTACATCACACGTCTATTGCTCGAACTCCTGAACAAAACGGCGTTGTTGAAAGACGGAACCGTACTTTGGTTGAGGCAGCTCGAACAATGCTTTCTGCATCCAAGTTACCACTATTCTTCTGGACTGAAGCAATTGCAACTGCCTGTTATACTCAGAATCGTTCTCCCGTAATCCCTAGACATGAAAAGAAACCTTACCACATCATCAATGGCATGAAACCTACTGTTAAATTGTTTCACGTATTTGGATCTTTATGCTACATTCTTAAAGACGGTGAGAATCTCGACAAGATGAAAGAAAAAGGTGATGCTTGTATTTTTGTGGGGTATGCTACATTGTCGAAAGGATATCGAGTTTACAACAAGAGAACAAAGATTATTATCGAAACAATTCATGTGAACTTTGACGAATTTCCACAAATGGTACTTGATCACAACAGCTTAAGTCCCGCACCTCAATGTCCAACATTGGCACCTACACACAACAGTGTACGTCCCGTGCAAGAATGTGAAGAAAGTACTCCTACACCAGACTCGATGGATACGGTACAAATGAATGAGTTGGTTGATTTATATGATCCAATGTTTCATGAATATTACTAGGAAAGAATCAAGTTGTGTCAAAGCCTTCCGCTGTCAATACTACTGATGCACCCGAACAAAGTCAACAAGACACAACTGCCTCTACTTCAGCAACCGTTGCTCAAGAAACAATTCCATTAGATACTCAACAAACTCAAGAAACTGTCATACAACCAACCTCACCAACCGTCAATGCTGAAGGAGGAAATAACAATCAAGCAGTCGATGCACAACCTGACGAAGAAAAATTTATCAACCCATTTGATACACAGGTACGCGCAGTCGGAGAGTCTTCTACTCAACATGTTGATCCGTCCAACATGCATACATTCTACCAACGATATCCATCCACTCACCATTGGACACGTGATCATCCATTGGAGCAAGTCATTGGAAATTCTTCACAACCGATTCAAACACGCAGACAACTCGACACCAATGGCGATGTGTGTATGTATGCACTCACCGTGAGTTCTACTACACCTACAAACATCAAACAAGCCATGACTTATCATGCGTGGATTGAATCAATGCAAGACGAAATTCATCAGTTTGGACGCCTACATGTTTGGGAACTTGTTGACAGACCCTATGGAATGTCAATTTTAGATTTCAAATGGATCTAGAAAAATAAACTGGATGAAGAACAAACCATCTTCAAAAACAAATCTCGTCTTGTGGTTAAGGGATACCGTCAACAAGAAGGCATAGACTACGATGAATCATTTGCTCCAGGTGCTCGTTTGGAAGCTGTCATGATATTCCTTACTTATGCTGCACATAAGGGCTTCACGATTTTTCAGATGGACGTTAAAACTGCTTTTCTCAACGGTCATTTGAAGGAAGAAGTGTATGTGAATCAGCCCGAAGGATTCATCGATCCTCATCATCCTGACAAAGTCTACAGTCTCAAGAAGGCTGTATATGGACTTAAACAAGCTCCAAGGGCATGGTACGAAGAACTATCAAACTTCTTGGTTTCCAAAGGATTCTCCAAAGGTTCTATTGATCCTACTCTCTTTATTAATAAATATCGGAATGACATACTGATGGTGCAAGTTTATGTTGATGACATTATTTTTGGTTCTACGAACCCAAAACTTTCAAAATGTTTTGAAAAATTTATGCACATTAGATTTGAAATGTCAATGATAGGGGAGCTAAAATTCTTTTTAGGCCTCCAGATTCATCAATCCCCACGTGGTATCTCACAATTGCTCCTTGTGATGCAGCGGAACCATGGCAATTAGGATCTCAAGACGCAGCAACACCTATGATGCAAGGAATAATAGACTTACATCACGATATCTTTTTCTTCTTCATTAACCAAGATAAGTATGCTCAAGAGATACTTAAAAAGCATGGTATGACCTCATGTGCTCGCGTTGGTACACCATTGTCGACCAAATCCCTAGACACTGACTTGTACTCATATCCCGTAGATCAAACGCGCTATCGTAGTATGATCGGGTTACTTTTGTACCTTACAGCCAGCAGGCCTGATATTCATCATGCCACATGCTATTGTACACGTTATCAAGCCAGACCTACTCAAAAGCACCTCAAAGAGGTTAAACGGATCTTTCGGTACCTTAAGAATACCACTCACATGGGACTCTGGTATCCAAAGGAAACCGGTTTTCATCTAACAGCTTTTTCAGATTCTGATCACGCAGGTTGCCTTGATAGTCGAAAAAGCACTTCTGGTAGCGTACAGTTTCTAGGGGAAGACAAGCTTGTGAGATGGTCGTCAAAGAAGCAGGATTGCACTTCGCTCTCATCAGCTGAAGCAGAATATGTGGCTCTATCCGCGTGTTGTGCTCAAGTCCTATGGATGAGAACTCAACTCACGGATTATGGCTTCCACTTTGATAAAATACCCATGTATTATGACTCAAAGTCGGCCATAGCCATATCTTGCAATCCAGTTCAGCACTCCCGTACCAAGCACATTGTAGTCAGATATCACTTCATCAAGGAACAAGTGAAACGTGGTATCGTGGAATTATACTTTGTCAGAACTGAATACCAGATAGCAGACTTGTTTACTAAAGCCCTATCCTAAAATAGGTTTCAGTATCTCGTTGGCCGTCTTGGTATGAAGTATATGACTCCAGAAGACTTGGAGGTTTTGGCAAATGAAGCTGCTTGATATTTTCTCATAATAACTTCTAAGCGCATCACAGCTTAGGACTCGGACCTCAAATAAGGAAAGTTTATCACGGACGATAACTTATCCTTCTCAACGAGAAATTCACATTTCTCGGTCATGAGCTTTTCATAAAAACATTCAAAGTTTTTAAGTTCATGAAAAACGACTTCTAAGTAAATGTCAGCTTATAACTCGAACTTCAACTTAAGGAAAGTTTATCACAGATGATAACTTATCCTTCACAACGGGAAATTTATTTTTCTCGGTCATGAGCTAGTCACAAACCAATCAACGTTTTCAGCTCATGAAAATCGGACCCGAAAGGGAAGTGTACGTTTCGGTGCGCTTTCCCTAAGCAATAGAAGAGAAGTCTTATATCATGATTATTTTAAAACCGTTGAACACAATTTTTCAAGAATTTCTCAAAAGGTTTTTTTTAATCTTTGAAAATTGTGTGTTCAACACTCCCTTCCTCATAATATGGTTTTTATATCTCAAAATTGTCATATGTTATTTTGATCAATTTTTGAGGGGGAGCTTTTAAAATCAAGCCTTTAATGATGTTGGGTACATCTTAGAAATTGTCATATTTTATGTATCCAACACATTCCGAAATGGCTTAAAACTGTTATAAGTAATAAATTATATCAGACAAGGCATCTCAAATCCGTACCTCAACATATTTTGTGGTGTTGTTTTTCCAAAATATTGTCAAATTTTTGTTTTAAGACACACATATATTGTTGAGGGGGAGCATCCCGACTGAAAAAGTTCCATGATTCATGCGTGCACACATGTTTCTCTCCCAACGATTTTAAAAATTGTCTTATTTTAATCAATTGGTATCTCTAATATTATGTTTTTATATTAGAGATAGGGGGAGAAAATGTGATTAAAATGTAATATATCATAACATGTGATCTTAAAGACTCAAGTGCAACTCTTTCCTTCACATGCTAAACTATTTCGTATATCGATGCATGTGTGTAGGGGAGCTTTTCGGAAATGTAAAACTTTCAAAGTGTTAAAAGTTTTGATTTTTATCAAGCACTTTGAATGGTTTTCAATGGTTATATGGTTACGATCTATACCCAAAACAACCTACTATCCACGACGGAATGTTGGAGTCAAAAGGTGGTTTAGGATAGGAAACTAAGTCCTATGATCCAACCAGAACCAGAGAAATCTACCCAAGGACATTCCATAGCTAGAAATAGTTGTCCTTAGGAAAGATGGAGTTGAATGAAGCTGAATGCAGACCAATTACTTAAGTTAGCACTGGAACAATCACAACAAGGTGCTATTGATGACGTATTGGTAAGCATTGAAGGAGTTGAATATTCTATGCAACTTAGGCAGAAACCAGGTTAACACATCTTTTGAAGACAAGTGTCATGGACCCAGTGATGCGACGTACAACCCTTCCCCAGCCATTCGAGTTTCTCTCAAAAGAAACTTGTCTCATTGTCACAGAGATCAACACGTGTCTATTGACTTTGTCACTCCGAGTTAGTTAATATTGAAAAGGTGGCAGACTGCTCCAGCCTCCGATTACCAAAATGAACTTATCGAGTCTAGAGCCAAAAGAGATCAATCTATCATCTCATTAGGACACAATTGAGTCCTACGCATTATCCTTGTGATATTGCCAGAACATCTGAGTGATACGATTCACAATGAAGATGGAAATCCTGCTTGAGCCAACATCAAACAAGCTCATGGTAGGTAACTTGTGCGATTCTACACGAATCAAACTTCTGAGAACTAGAAAGCAACTAAGTTTGAATTCTTAACTGATTCAAACTTGATTCCAGGTTTCTTCGCAAAATCCGTGTGATCTTGCTAGAACATTCAGAGTGACACTTTTTAGAGTTCACAGTGACGAATGGAAATCCTTCCAGTGTCAACCTCAAACAGCACTGCGGTAGGTAACTCGCAAGATTCATCATGAATCGAGCTTGTGACAAACTGGAAAGCAACAATGGTGCGATTTTTTTAGAATCAAACTTGTTCCAGGAAATCTGAATTAACGACTCTAATCAGACGGATAATTTATCCTTATGATTCACTCTTTACGTTCGTAGTCTGCTTTGAGACGGTCGAGTAAAGAGAACTGGCTACTACCACCGTGAAACCCTGTCAAGGAGACTCTTAATTGAATCTACCCGATCACAGGTACGGTATCTTATACCGTCTAACGGTCCTCACCGACTGGAGATAAAACGCTACCAAATTAGGGTGAAATGTTCAAAGCCATTTCGTCCGTGTCTATATATGTTGCTGCATAACAAGATGGTGGCGTAGGTGTGTACTATCCGAAGTCGTCTTCACATGTTCATACTAAAAGTTAAAGTCTTCCGCAACTCTGATGGATATTTGAAGGACTAATTACAACTTCATTTGATTGGGAGATTGTTAGCCGTTCAAAATCAACAGAGTATGAACATGTCGATTCAGAAGTCACAAGAGCACAAGATGGCGATAATCAAGATACCTAAGAATGCAAGAATGTAATAGGTCATCTTATCACAAGAGCGCAAGACGAACACAATCAAGGATAGCTAGAAGATCTCAAGCACTCAAAGTCAAAAGACAAAAGCTCAAGATAAAGATCACAACACATAAAGGAACAAAGCTGTTACAAACAAGACCAAGACCAAGATACAAGACCTAAGAAGGAAGATCACCTCCACAAGAATGTAATCACTTAATCATCTTATGCATTTTAAAGATGACCAATACATTGGGGGAGATTGTTAGCCCTATATTTTTATATATAGTCGAACAAGAATGTAATAGGTCATCTTAGTCGTTAATGGTCTTGTATTGTAATAGGTTAGTTGGGAAAATCGGGCTTGGACTTTAAGCTAATATTGTATAAGTTAGGGGCGTAAGCCCAAGTGCAAGCCAAGCCCGGCCCAAGAAACAAGCCCATGAGCCCACCAAACTCATGGGTATATAAACCCTCTTCCATGTGTGGAACAGGGTGTTGGTTCATTTACTTTCTCTCTCTAGTAAACATAAACCTTCCACCCTCTCTCTTGTTTCTCTCTCTACCTTTCTTCTCTTTCTCTCTCTAGAAGCTTGTGTTATGGATTAAGTGGGATTAACACAAACTATATGGTAGTCTCTCTAGACTTTGAGATGCCAAAAGTGTCTCAAATCTTACTCAAGAAGAACCAACTACTAACACATGTTCACAACAGAAGGATCCTCCTACCTCAGACTCTCAGGATGATGATGTTAGTGGAAATATTTTTGTACATGTCTCGCCTACATTGCCCAACCCAACATAGAAGAAACCAGAGATACCAAAGAGTGATCAAGCTTCAAATAATGAACTTTAGAAGCTTATTGATCAACACATAAGTTGAACTGATGAGAGAAGAACCTTTGGAATCACAAGGCTCAACGGTACATAATAACGGTATTTCACATCCAAGTACCGCTAAGCAAAATCTTTCAAGTATCGTTGACTTATTGGAAGACATTCTTCAATCAATGGATGATGAAGATATTTATGCCAGTCCAAAGGAAGGAATCTTCTCAAAATCTTCCTATGATGAGGAGGGTGCAATAACTGATTTTAATAATATGGAATCAACAATTCTAGTCAGTTCTATTCCCACTCACAGAGTAAACACTAGTCATCCTATAGATCAAAATATTAGTGATCCTAACTCAGCTGTTCAGACTAGAAGACAAGTTAAAGCTAGCACAGAAGCCTATGCACTTATTAGTTATGTCAAGAAACAACAAAGGACAAATCACAAGGACACACAACACTGTCTGTTTGCTTGCTTTTTTTTATCACAAATAGAGCCTAAGAACATTTTTCAAGCTCTTGCGTGTAGGTCCACAAAATCCTTGGATTGTCTGTGTGTTAAAATGATCTAAAGAGAGGGAGAGAGATGAAGAACTAGAGAGAGAAATTTCGAGAGAGAAAGGAGAGAATGAGAGAAAGATGTATGATTGATTAGTGAAATGAGAACCAACCCCTCCTAACATGCTAGGAGGGGGTATATATATCCCACCCTACATGTGGGCTTAATGGGTTATATTGTTACATAACTAGATCACGAGCCCATACTACTTATCTATTGTTGGAGTGATTGATCCTTTCTAAATACGTAAAAACATATTTCCAACAATCCCCCATAAGGGAGGTCACTCCAAGTTACAAAGTCCTAACTAGTCTATAGCTCGTGATCTTTAGCTAGCTATGCTAATAATGATGTGACCGATACTTTCTTTGCAAAAACGTATTTCTAACAATCTCCCCTAAGGGAGGTCACACCATTTTACAAAATATTAAACCTAGCATACTATGCTTGAGTCTTCGATCTTGTTCTTGTGAATAAGTTGATGAGATCTTTGACTTTAGTCTTGAGCATGTTTCCTTGCCTTGACCTTGTGCATTTATCACTTGGGAAATTTGCCTCCTCGTGACTTCATGTTTTTCACATACTTACACCTTTATAAATTCTTGAAAGCTTCAGAGTTTGATACAGCGGAAGACTTGAATTTTAGGCTTTCTTGAATTGGTTGAAGTATTTGTTGGGTCAAAAGTTGATGAGTCAAATCACTATGGAAACAAGAAGGACCAAATATGGCATTAGGAGAAACTTCAAGCTGGTGGACAAAATACAAGAATGTTTCCCCTGCTACAACACTTTCCGCTCCTGTGAAGATTTCCCTGCTATGTACTAAAAACATTGAGATTTGGTCAAGTAGTGATAAGAATGAATAATTCTGTTTTGATTCAGTCATTATTATCTTATTTAGTTTCCATGTATCCCTGGGTTCCTTAAGTTATAAAAGGAACACCAGACCGTAGGTTTTATTCATTCATTCATACTACTCAAATGTAACCTACAGAATCTTTTATCTCTAGGTGTGGGATTCAATGTACACACACCTAGAGTGGTTTGTGTTAATCAATAATACAAACCCTTTGGGAATTTTTCATCTTGTTAAACATCTTATTCATGATCATTATTCTTATTCCGCTATGTTATCATATCAATGATGATCAACCTAGATAAAACGGTTTTTACTGTCTGAGTCTCAAGATCTGGGATTCAACATGTGGTATCAGAGCGGGTGTCTCTCAATATATATGAGAATTAAGATGTTTAATTATGTTGCTATGAAGATGTTTTAGGGTTTATTGAGAGGGTTAATTCCTCAAGCCCTAAAAATATTGGTGATTTTGATTTGAATCTCTGTGCACGTAAAGGTAATACGTCTTTTATTCTTGGCTCAACTCTCTGTTTGGTGCGTACAAAAGGACAAGGGTTGCCGTAATTTTCATTTTATAACAATGTGGAATGGTTAAAAGCGAATAAACATATGAGGGCCTTGGTTTTTGGTTGAAACCAAATGAATGAAATTAGTGGCCATGAAAGAGACGTGTGATAATTTTCTAGTGAGATTCATTAATGCATTTGCTTGTCTAGTGGGAAGTAACACACGTCAATAACAATATTGAATTCTTGATATCACGTGGGTTAACAAAATTTAAGTTTATGGGAAAAATGATTGTTCACAATTTGGTATCATGAGAATTATAAGTAGACGTGTAAAAGTGCAAGGGCCTCGCTGGAGCATAAAGACAAGTTGGGACGTAATATATAACAGTAAGGGAAAAAAAGTCTGTAACAGTAGAGATAATTTTTAATTGCCCTGTTTTTATTTATGCCCACTGTTATAAATTCATTCCCACAGTGTGTGGGTTTGGTACAGTTAATAACAAAAACAGTGGCATTAAAAGTTCCCCCTGCTTGTGAAAAAGTTTCCCCTGTTTTCATTAAAAGTTTCCCCTGCTATGATCCCCCTGCCTACAATAGTTCCCCCTGCTTTCATTAATAGATTCCCACTGTTTTTGAAAGTTCCCCCTGCTGTCAGATATGATTTTTGGGACATCAAGGTTTTGGAGTTTGATATATTCACAACAACTGGTTTAAAGGTATAAAGGCTTGATTTAATTTCATTGATTACAAAGAAAAGTTTTTATCATTTATTTGAGGACGAAGTAAATTTTCGCGGGTATGTGGTTTATGCTTAAACGCTTAGTGATGAAGAGTTACAAGATCTAGGAATGTGTGATTTTTCTTATGGTACTCTATGCACATACTTTCTATCACTTGAAGGAGTTACATTATCGTGCTAAGCGTCTCATTTTCAAGAAAAATGAGGATTTTGTATATAGCCTCTCTTTGTCACATCGTTAGTGCAAGTTATAGAATGCAAGTTCGGGTTATTCTACTTCATCATCAAGTAAGTTATAATCTGATTTCTTCATATGTAATCATTATATAAAGCCTATAGAATTAAAGATGCATAAATGACTAGCACAATTTTAGGGGAAGTTCATTTGATAAAGTGTTAGTCATTCTCATATGACATTGAAGTGAAGATTTTTACTATTGATTATTGATATTCCTACAACTAGTATGAGTATCTATTGCTCAAAATCATTTTTTTTATTAGGAGTGCATGCCTATGAGCTTCATGGAGGGTATTTTAAAAAGTGGAATACTTGGGTTTGATGTATGATATTGGTAAGTAGTAGTTGAAAATCAAGGTTGTTCATATAAAAGACCCCTATTTGATCATGTCAAAAAGGGGAAGTTGTCTACAGAGAACATTCAGCCTGTTGATCTTTGATGTTGTATGCTTAAGGGGAAGTGTTTTGACATCATCAACTAGGGGAAGATTGTTGGGTCAAAAGTTGATGAGTCAAATCACTATGGAAACAAGAAGGACCAAATATAGCACTAGGAGAAACTTCAAGCTGGTGGACAAAATACAAGAATGTTTCCCCTGCTACAACACTTTCCACTCCTGTGAAGATTTCCCTGCTATGTACTAAAAACATTGAGATTTGGTCAAGTAGTGATAAGAATGATTAATTCTGTTTTGATTTAGTCATTATTATCTTATTTAGTTTCCATGTATCCCTGGGTTCCTTAAGTTATAAAAGGAACACCAGACCGTAGGTTTTATTCATCCATTCATACTACTCAAATGTAACCTACAGAATCTTTGATCTCTAGGTGTGGGATTCAATGTACACACACCTAGAGTGGTTTGTGTTAATCAATAATACAAACCCTTTGGGAATTTTTCATCTTGTTAAACATCTTATTCATGATCATTATTCTTATTCCGCTATGTCATCATATGAATGATGATCAACCTATATAAAACGGTTTTTACCGTTTGAGTCTCAAGATCTGGGATTCAACAGTATTAAGTGCAGAAAGTATAAGCATGCGTGAATGAATTCTTCTCGGATACCGCAATGCAACCTTCTTGTTACGCTGCCTAAGACAATTAATTACAAAACAAAGACAGGGATGAAATGGCTTTGAACATTTCAACCTAATTAGGTAGCATTTTACCTCCGGTCGGTGAAGACCGTTGGACTATATTAAATATCGTACTTGTGACAGGTAGTTTCAGTTAAGAACCTCCTTTACAAGATTTCGCGGGTAAACCCGTTCTCTTTATTCGACCGTCCAAAGCTGATTGCGAACAAAAAGAGTGAATCATTTGGATAATATTATCCGCATGATTTGAAGCCGTCAAATCCGATTCCTGGAACAAGTTTGATTCATTAAAGAATCGAACCATCGTTGCTTTCCAGTTGTCACGAGCTTGATTCATATAGAATCTTGCAAGTTACCTACCAAGTTGTTGGAAATACTTTTTTACGTATTTAGAAAGAATCAGTCACTCCAACGATATATACGTAGATTGGTCTTAAGATCTAATATGTAAACAATATAGACCATCAATCCCACATGTAGGGTGGGCTATATATACCCCCTCCTAGCATGTTAGGAGGGGTTGGTAATTAGTTGTTGAATTCTCTCATTAATCTAATATTACTTTCTTGCTCTACCTCTCCTTTCCTCTACTTTCTCTCTCTAGTTCATCTCAAGATCTTCATCTCTCTCTCTCTCTCTCTCTTTTAGATCATTACAACACTTGTACAATCCTAACAAAACATGGACCTATAATTGGTATCAAGATCTATGGTTGATTGATTGTTCTTGTGTTTGTTTTGATTGATTTTGGTGGGTTTTGATTTAATTAAATATGTGTGACTTCTTCTAAAAAATACTACTTCTTCTGAATAATGTAACTTTTTCTGAATAATTTAGCTCTTCGGATAAATGGCAAAAGGACAAAATAGAAACTTGAAAACACTCTTCGGATAAATGATGAATTCGGGATATTGGACTTCTTCTGATAAAATATATGACTTTCGGATAAGTATATAAACCCTTTTGCGAAAATACACTGTTTTCAGAAAATCACTAAAATCCAAAACTTATAATTAAAAATCAACAGATCGTAGATTCCAACAAGAAAAAGCAGCCCGTAACCCAAAAATTACCCCAAAATACCAATTTTTTTTGTGATTTCTACCAAAATAATTAAACCCAATGATTTGTTTACAACTTTAAACTATAAAATCACAAAAAAATTTCAAGATTTGAGATTAATTAAATCAAAATCCACCAAAATCAATCAAAACAAACACAAGAACAATCAATTAACCAAAGCTCTTGATACTAATTTTAGGTCCACGTTTTGTTAGGATTGTACAAGTGTTGTAATGATCTAAAAGAGAGAGAGAGAGATAAAGATCCTGTGATGAACTAGAGAGAGAAAGGAGAGGAAAGGAGAGGTAGAGAGAGAAAGTGATATTAGATTAATGAGAGAATTCAACAACTAATGACCAATCCCTCCTAACATGCTAGGAGGGGGTATATATAGCCCACCCTAAATGTGGGCTTGATGGGCTATATTGTTTACATATTGGATCACGAGCCCAATCTTCGTATATATCGTTGGAGTGACCGATCCTTTCTAAATACGTAAAAACGTATTTCCAACAATCTCCCCCTAAGGGAGGTCAATCCAAGTTAGAATGTCCTAAATAGTCTATAGCTCGTGATCTATGCTAACAATGATGTGACCGAGACTTTCTTTGGAAAAACGTATTTCCAACAATCTCCCCCTAAGGGAGGTCACACCATTTTTACAAAATCTTAAACCTAGCATACTATGCTTGAGTGTTCGATCTTGTTCTTGTGAATATGTGGATGAGATCTTTGACTTTAGTCTTGAGCATGTTTCCTTGCCTTAACCTTGTGCATTCATCACTTGTGAAATTTGCCTCCTCGTGACTTCATGTTCCCCATACTTACACCTTTATAAATTCTTGAAAGCTTCAGAGTTTGATACAGCGGAAGACTTGACTTTTAGGCTTTCTTGAACTTGTTTAAATCTTAAGTTCATAAAGTATAAGCATGCGAGGACGACTTCTTTCCGGATAGTACACCGCAATGCGACCTTCTTGTTACGCTGCATAAGACAGTTAGCAACAAAACATATACAAGGATGAAATGGCTTTGAACATTTCATTCTATTTCGGTATCATTTTACCTCCGGTCAGTGAAGACCGTTGGACGATATAAAAATATCGTACTTATGGCAAGTAGTTTCAGTTAAGAACCTCCTTGACAAGATTTGGCGGGTAAACCCGTTCTCTTTATTCGACCGTCTAAAGCTGACTGCGAACATAAAGAGTGAATCATTTGGATAATAGATATCTGATGTATCGTGGATAGTATATAGTGATAATTTGAGATTACGTTATAGGGTAAATTAGAAAATTACCTTTAGGAAAAAGTAATAGACTAATAATACCAATGACGAATTCAATTAAACACGTGAGTGAGTCGAGTTCGTTGTACACGAAGATCTTATGAATTTGAGACGTTTTGTTTTGATTTGGACAATCGATTTGAATTGGTTTTTGGTTTTTAAACTACAAATTAAATCTACCAATTTTAAACTATTTAAAATAAACCTAAAGTGCATGAATCGTTAACCCCGCCTATTCAAAATTCTACAAACACTTAATTATTTAAAAATAAAACTAATTAAAGATTAAACTATTTAATAATCTATTAAAATAAATTTACTTAATAACTTTAAAGCTATTTAAAAATCTAATTAAACTTTTTAAAACTTATATACTTTATTTAAAAATACTTTAAACAAATATATTTAAAAACTATATTTATTTAAATCTAAAGTTATAAAAATTTAATTAACTAAAATTTAAACTAATTAAACTTTTTAAATAAAAACATTTTTTTATTTTTTTATTATTTTTTTTATTTTATTCTAATTTTATTTAAATTTTTGATTCTTTTATTATTTAAAATCTCTAAAGCTATTTTAATAAAAATATTAACTAAAAGTTTATCTAAAAAAAATAAATGAATTTAAAGTAAGTAAACGTTACTAAAACAAATAAATGCCAAAGTAGAATACACTATATTAATCAAATTACAAGAAATAAACTCAAAAGGGCATTTAGCCCAGATGGTTAACACGCTGGTCTGCTAACCAGCAGGTCTCGAGGTCGAAACCCATAAGTGACATATTTTTTGGTCATTTTTATGAGAAGTTATTTTTGGACCAGATTTTACAATACCACTCGTATGAATGTAGATGAATCAGTTCAGTAATAAAAATTACTAGCAATCAAATCATTCACCAATCCTAAAGTAAGCTATATAAATCAAACAGTTGACTAACTAAACAAGAACATTCATAAAGATCAAACTAATTCAGCTAATGTTAAATACACTAGAATGTAACTCAACCAGTAGTAACATCTAATGGCGCAACAGCAAAAAGCAGTCACATGAATCTAAGAAAACTACACAAATCAGCAACTATATACTACAAAGATTCTCACAGTCATACAAAAATCCTCACAGATATTACAAAAGTTAAATTAAAAGAAATCAATTCCAATTTAAACATAACAAAAATATAGGAACAAATAAATAAAACAAATACCTCAGCAATGCTAGTCCTGAGCATAGAAAACTGATAAAACTACTCCTATAAGCAGATCTTCATAATATCTAGACTAAAAGACTAACACTCAGACATTATGCAGAACGTCAAAAGTAACTATTTGAAATCAGCATATCAGCAACAATTCATCATAATAAGCAAATTCGTGCTTCAAATTACCCAGATATATAGGCAGATTAACTACACTAAATCCAAACACGAGAAAATACAGAATCATATATAAATGCAGCAAAAGAAATAGCAAAACATCAGTCAACGACTATAACACATTAGAAATGGTAGCACGAAAGACAAGAGCTTGTAATCCTATACTATGGCAGATAGAAAAACAAATCCTCATTCAATTATCAAAAACATTTAACCAATTTGTAGAATCTTGATAACCTAAGAATCTATGAAGTGGGTTGATGTTTTCTAGAGAGAGAAACTAGAGAGAGAAAGTGAGAGAAAACTATGTGTTTATTTCATTCAAATGACAAAAGTGAAAATCAACAACCAACCCCTTTCCAAGGAGGAAAGGGGTATTTATACTTCCAAGCCACTAATGGACTTGGGCCGGCCCATGACAAGCCCATGGGCCGGTTCTTACTTAACTAAATAAGTAACTATTAACTACGAGCTATTACAACATTAATAATATTGTGGAGTGACCGATACTTCTAATATACGTAAAAACGTATTTCTAACAATCTCCCCCTAAGGGAGGTCACTCCACGTTACAAAGTTCTAAACCTAGCATACTATACTAAGTCTTCGTTTTTTAGCTCGTAGTCTTTTCTTCTTTTTCTTTTTGTTGTGAATATGTTTATTGATCTTTTAGGCTTTGGCTTGAGAGCATTGTTCTTTTGGCCTTTCACGTGCGATCTTTGCCTTCTTGTGAATTTTGCCTCCTCGTGACTCCATGTTCCACACACTTATGTCTTTTTGTTGAATTCTCGAAAGCTTCAGAGTTTGGTACAGCGGAAGACTTCATTTTGTACTTTCTTGAATTTTGCTGAACTTTGATGCAGAAAAACATAAGCATGTGGAAACGACTTCATCAGGTACACCGCAACGCCACCGTCTTCAACTGGTACACAGCAACGCCACCGTCTTCAACAGGTACACAGCAACGCCACCGTCTTTAACAGGTACACAGCAACGACACGAATAAAATGGCTTTGAACATTTCATTATAATTCGGTAGCATTTTACCTCCGGTCGGTGAAGACCGTTGGACGTTATTAGATATCGTACCCGTGACGGATAGTTTCAATTAAGTAACTTCCTGACAGGATTTCGCGGGTAAACCCGTTCTCTTTATTCGACCGTCCAAAGCTGACTGCGAACATAAAGAGTGAATCACTTGGATAAATTATCCTTGTGATTTGAAGCCGTCAATTCATGAAACCTGGAACAAGTGAATTTCAATTAAGATTTTCACCATTGTTGCTTTCCAGTTGTCACGAGCTCAATTCATAAAGAATCTTGCACGTCACCTACCAAGTGCTGTTTGATGTTAACACTAGAAGGATTTCCACTCGTCACTGTGATCAATAAAGAGTCACTCTGAGTGTTCTGGCAAGATCATATGATAATGCGTAGAGGCCTGGAAAGAGTTTAAGTTCAATTAAGAATTAAACCACTGTTTCTTTCCAGTTTTTCACAAGATTGGTTCTAAAAGAACCGCACGTGTAACCTACCATGAGCTTGTTTGATGTTGGCTCAAGCAGGATTTCCATCTTCATTGTAATACTTGCGTATTACTCGGATGTTCTGGCAATATTACAGGAATACTGCGTAGGACTCATGAAAATCTCTTACTTTTCACAGTGTGTGAGAAAGCAAGGAATAAATGGAAAGTGTCCTAATGAGACTTTTGATGATCTCTTGGCTCTAGACTCGATTGCGCGTTTTGATTTAGTGAGCGATGGCTGGAGAGGAGTGCACCTTTTCAATACCAGTCTATTCGGAGTGAATAAACCAATAGATAACGTGTTGATCTTCGTGTGATTAAAACAAATACCTTTTGAGAGATATTTGAGTTAGCTGGGAAGGGTTGTGCATTGCATCACTGGGTCTATGACGTCTTTCTTCAATATCGAGAATCATTAACAAAAATGATCTCAATAGCATATGTATTGACCCGGTTTCTGCCTAAAAGTTGTAAGGATGGCTTCTTTCTTTACACCCTTTATCTTTACAATTCTTTTTCATTCTTCAACCCCTTCAATGCTTACCAATACGTCATAACTAGCACCTTGTTGTGATTGTTCCAGTGCTAGCTTAAGTACTTGGTCGGCATTCAGCTACGTTCACAATCTTTCTCCAACTTTCCTAGGACTTCTAATTCTATCTAGGGAATTGTCCTTGGGAAGATTCCATCGGCTCTGATGAATCATTGGACTAAGCCTATTCCTACCACCCTTTTGTCACCACATTCGTCGTGAATTAAGCGTGTTTTGGGAAAGTATAGCCACCATGAAAAATCATTGAAAATCACCTAAAGTACTTGTGATATTGAAATCAAAAGTTTTGTACCTTAGGTGTTTTGTTCATCAAAAACGCTCCCCCTTAACACGTGCTTTACACATATTAAGTTGGATTATCGTTAAGTCTTTTTCATCTTTTAGCCGAGTATCATTTGAGTCTCCTTAATCCTATTTTCTCCCCTTATCCAAAATGTTAACCATTAATATTTGGGATATTGAATGGATTAACTGGTCTTTGGGTAAAAAATGAAATCGATGTTTGGCCATAGAACATGGTAATGCTCCCCCTTAAATTAATAAGGGATAGTTGTAGTGCTTTAGTATGATATATTTTGAAATATTTTGAATCTCGTGAGAAATTCTTGAAAAATTATCATACCTTAACACTACATCAAGCCGCAATAGCACAATATTCACAAATATACATATTCTCAATTGAAAACCAATATAAAGTGGACCTGAATTGTACGACCCATTAGATGGATCGTTGCAGTAGCTTGTGGTGCACTAAATATGGTCTACCACCAACGAATCTTTCCAAGCTCCTCATCAATCTACGTTCACGGAGCTTTTGATCAATCTTCTTGATCACATACTTCGCCATCTGTCGATAACCCTGATGCCAATCCTCAGTCATCTCTGGTAAAGTCCCACCCGAATTAAGATGCTCCAACTTTCCTCTGACATATAGGAGAGTCCCATCACTGTACTTATAAAGCTCACCCACCCTCATAAACTTCATTAATCCTCGACTGTTCAAGTAGAAAATGCCGCAATTCGGGACATAAATGCCGGTATAGGGACATCTATCTACATGTTGAGGTAACACTTGATTCAATGGACGGGTTAGGTTAAGCTTCCTTTGGTAGCTTTCGACTCCCAACTGAAGATCTTCAACTCGTTTCTTGATAACAACGCTTCGTGTGAACATACGAAGTGCTGTATTCAAGGCAATGATGTCTTCACGAGGAATATGTGTGAGTTGATCCCGGGTCATCATAAGAAACATATCTTCGATATCCTCAAGGCGAATGATAGAAAAATCTCCCTGCTGGATTTTGTATTCTCTGTCATCCTCCCTTTACAGACGAATCTCTGTCACATGATAATAGCCATTCTTGGCTTCAGTTTTCAGCCCTAAAATGCTGGAGAT
The DNA here is from genome assembly GCA_025667525.1 of Glebionis coronaria. Taxonomy (NCBI): domain Eukaryota; kingdom Viridiplantae; phylum Streptophyta; class Magnoliopsida; order Asterales; family Asteraceae; genus Glebionis; species Glebionis coronaria. The sequence continues at coordinate 50,977,941 of CM046880.1, forward strand.
GCGAATATCAGATCTAACATTGCTTCCTGAATTGGCTAAGCAGCAACCCCTGTACGCCCTTCGGACTCGTTCGTCCCAATGAGATGCACCTATAATAGCATACATATCATAATTACGATTTACCTTTGGGACCCAGAGTCGGTTTACCTTTTCCTCGATAAAGGGTATTGTCCCCCAGTTGGCAGCTTTCAGCAAGGTCAGGGAGGTTGCGTACTTTGATGAACCCTTGAGGAGATAAACAAGATCATTGGTGACGAAGAAGTCAAGAGCAATCTGATTATCTTGAGAAGGATCAAGTGGAGGTGGAGCTCTTTCTGATTCATGAAGACCTGGCCGTTGAACGGTATTCAGAGCTTTCAGGATCTCATCAGCATAATACTCGAACTCCATTTGGGTTAACCGGGTTTTGGCGCGAATTCTCTTATCCTTTAGCGCTCTCTTCACCAAAGACGGAGTAACCGAAGTCTTATACTCATGAGCCAGAAATGCACATAAGTCAATCGGACTGCGGATACGGATATATAAGACATCTCTGTCAGCGTCTGTGATTGGATCATATTGCGCCGCTGCCGTGATCCAAGCCTGTGGCGGTGCAGTCTCGTCAATCTCCAACGTGTCTGCCCAGTCCCGTGTGCTTGATTCAGGAACAGTAGATTGTGGTTCTTGTTGTAGAGGAGTGGAAACGTGAACATCTGCTGGTTCTGATTCAGGCATCTCGGCGGTGTCATGAACGGGCGAGTGTTGTGCAGCTTCAGGTTCAGTTACCGACTCTGCAATCACAGGAGCAACAACAACAGAACTAACAGGGTTAGTGGTAACAGGTATAGATACAGCGATAGATGTACCGGGAATCGATGATGCCGTAGTAGCATTCACATCATGACGCCACTTGGATCGTCTTGATTCCGTGGATGTAGATTTTTCCTTTGCTGCTGCATCTTTCTTAGACTTGGTTCCAGACTTAGCAGGTTTCTTTGAGCTGGAAACCTTATCCCCCTTTTCAGGCTGTTTACCCCCATCATCATCCTCATCGTTATCCTCGTTGCTCCCCTTAGCACTCTCCTCATTACCATCACCACCATCATCACCATCATCATCATCATCATCATCATCATCCTCATCATCATCACCGTCATCGTCATCATCATCATCCTTTTCTTCTTCTTCTTCTTCTCCACCTTCTTCTTCACCAGTACCCTCTTCTTCTTCACTTTCTTCCCTTTCTTCCTCAGGCAGAATGTGGTATGGTACCACACTTCCAAACGTTTTAAATAACCTATCATCCTCCATGATAGCGTCATTCAGGGATTTGTAAAGAGCCCGTTGAATCCAAGATTTATCAAACGATCCAAGTTCCCTCATACGAGCTTTCAGGATCTTCTTTAATTCAAAATCCGTTAACTCATAAGCAATTTTGTAGGCGGATTCTAAAGGATTGGATGACTTGATCATCAAGTTATCAGTCGCGAGTGTCTTTAACTCATCACGTAGTTTAGGCATAATGGATTCAACAGATTCTTTCACTCTCTCTTCAACAGAAGCTTCAAGTGCTTCTTTTTGCTCCTTGTATTTATCCCTCTTCGCTTGAAGTCTGGTGATTCGTGCAACATGCTTATCAGCTTCAGCCTGCTTAACCTGAGCTAGTTCTTCTGCATGAGCTTTTCGTGTTAACTCCATCTCTGCAGCGAACTTAGCAAGCATTTCTTCTTGGGCTTTCTTAGATGCTTCTTCACTTTGAGCTCGTCTATGTAGCTCTTGGCGAAGATCATCCATCTCTCTTTTGTGATTATCCGTATGTTTATCCAACATTTCGGCCATTACCAATACTGCCATTGAAGACGTTGCAGAGCTGCTCTGGGTTGAGTGAAGAGGCTCGGTTGTTACTACGGTACTAAGGATGGGAGTTATTGGTGGTGGAAGAACTGGTGTTGAAACCGGTCTGGTTGGTAAGGGTTGTATTGGTGGAGGTTGAGTTGCTAAAGGTTGAGTAGACACCATGATTGTAGAAGCACCGGACTCCTTTTCAACACTTGCTGAAACAAGGATTGATGTCTCCTTCGAAGTAGAATACCTTTCAGGTGATCCAAACTCAAAAACATCCTCTGGCTCCTCGTACTCTTCTTCAATATTTACCCGTGCACCCGAACTACTACCTCCCGTGTCTTTCTTACTCTTTTCAATAGCTATCTTCATTGCTTTTCTCTCAGCCTTGTTAAGAGTAGGATCATCAACATCTTCTTCATCGTGGAGAACTAACTCATCAGCCGTACCCTTTCCCTTCTTAACTTCAGTCTTCTTCTTTTTGGCTTTGGGTTCAGGTAAAGCTGTTTGCTTGCGTTTACCTTTTCTCTTAACCGTGGTAGATGAGTCTTCTCCTGCTTGAATACTTGCTCGTTGATTCTCGATTTCTTGTAGCAAGTTCTTGTAGTCAGTAGAAGCAATAATCTCATCGGTCAGGAGATGAATGGGAATGGGACCAGGAATAACCATATTCGAATGAGTCTCCTGCCTTAAGTCTACCAAATCATCATCATCCATCGTGTGGTGACGACTACCTGCACGCTTGTCAATGGAAGCATCGTTCTCCATAAAGTAATGTATGATCAGCTTAATGAACCTAGGGTACTGGTAACTTTTAACCTTACCCTTCGTGTTTGTGAAGAGTTGAAAAGTAAACTCTTCCCACAGCAATGATGCATAGTCAATACCCATACCTCTATATACCCCATAAAACAGCTTGATGATCGGTGGACGAACAACATCAAATCCAGTTGTTTTGGGTGTGAGACATCGGCTTAGAATCCCAAATATAGCTTTCCATGGTTGACCAACTTTGCAGCAGTAAACTCAGACACGGTTCGTATGTCAGGACATCCCATGGCAGTGAACATTTCCATGATCTGATCCTTAGTCGGGTTGGCTGAGAATGATAGGCTTTTGGGTGATGGCCGAAATCCAAAGATTTTCCTGACGTCTGACACATTAAGCGTCTGCTGCTTGTTATCCAAGGAAAATGTGATTTTGTTCGACGTCCTCTCCTTGGTAGCCCAGAACTCGTAAAGGTAGTCATAGGGCACTGAAGCACTTTGCCTTAGCGCATGCTTGAGTTTAGAGTAATCAAGTATGGCTGAACCTACCTTAAATCCGTTATGGGTAGAATGAGATACCTCCTTCAAACGGAAGTTGTTTGGAAGAAACTTTAGAGTCTTGGCTTCGGCAATGGCGGTGGCTCTGGCGTCTTGTATTTGTTGTACTGTAGGGTTAGTCATCGTCTCTGCTTAAGATAAAACACAAAGGTTGAAACATACAAATATGAATATCATTATGATTTTAAACCTAAGCATAGAACATATGACCTAAGCCCTTAAGCTTGTAAAAAACACTCAAACATCTTCTATCCAGAATAAGCATATAATACAACATAAACCTCTATCCGGAATAAACATGTCTACGCTGAATAAGCATTCTATGCGGAATAATTATCCTATGCGGAATAAACATCTACTCGGAATAATTATTCAATGCGGAATAAACGGTCTTATTCGGAAAGATCAGTCCATGCGGAATAAAATTTCTATTCGGAAAGATCAGTCCATGCGGAATAAACTTTCTATTCGGAAAGATCAATCTATGCGGAATAAAATTTCTATTCGGAAAGACTACTCTATGCGGAATAAAATTCTTATTCGGAAAGATTACTCTATGCGGAATAAAAACTCTTATTCGGAAAGATTAGTCTATGCGGAATAAAACTTCTTATTCGGAAAGATAGGCCTATGCGGAATAAAGCTTCTATTCATAATGTTCATTCTATTCGGAAAGATCATCCTATGCGGAATAAAGCTTCTATTCGGAATGTTCATTCTATTCGGAATGATGCTCCTATGCGGAATAAAGCTTCTATTCGGAATGTTCATTCTATTCGGAATAAGTGCCTTATTCGGAAAGTTCATCCTATTCGGAATGTTTTCAACACTTATGATTTTTCTAATTAAGCACGAATTCGTTTGATTCAAGTGTTCTATTGGCCATATCAGTTCATTTTGTTCTATTCCGAGTCAATCCCAGGCAAAACCCCCAATTAATTAAACCCTAATTTAAGCAGAAACCTAATTCGATTTATTCCAATTAAAAAAGAGGTAATTAAATTGAATTGCATGAATTGTTAAACCGATTTGATACCTTTTGAAGATCTTGATCTAGAAGATGTAACAGTTTGAGATGATTTGGTTGAATTCGTGTGTTTGTGTGTTTGTATGTTAATGGCGGCCAAAGGAAAAAAGGAACAGAAGAATGAAGGAAGGAAGAAACGGGGGGGGGGGGGGGGTGAGTTTTGACTTGGTCAAACTTTCACATGTTTGACATATTGTCAAATTTAACCCCTCAACTTTTCTTCTTTCTTCAATCAAAATTCTTTTGTTTTCCTAGTTTTAATTCTTGTCATTTTTGACCCTATCGTATGTTAAATTCCCGAGCCTTAGTGATTAACCTATCTTAACACACGCACAAATCTATTCACGACAAACTTATGAGCAACAACAAGACAAGTGCCAAAGCTATCCAACCATTTAACCATTGAGCTACTTGAGTTTCCTCGAAAACTTTTGAAGATCTTTTTGATGTCAAAGATGATTTAACAGTTTCCCCCCCTTAAACGATGACCCGTTTTCTATTTAAAGAGCTGTAGTCATTGTTTAACGAGGCACATGATGAAAACATTTCCAATTAATATCTTGAAAAGATTGATTCGTGGTGGCAATAAGATTTCTCTTATTTAGACAAATTAATGCACTGAGACGTACACTAACTCGTGTTAGACCAAGTTATAAAGTAAACTTGATCCCTTTGCATGATTTGGCTTGTAAATCATGCCCGAGAAAATTAATTCCCGTTGTGAGCCAACGTTTTCCAAGGAAATACGTGACTTTAATATGAAAACCGGGTTGCAGTCAGAAATAACTACAAGCCATAATGGGCATGTTTTAAAAAATGTACAACTTTTATACGGACTCTATATATGGCACCGTGTCAATATTGATTGACATTTCTAAGGCCGTAAATATTACCGTACTAAAAGACATGCCCGATTTAAAAAACGAAAAATATTTTTGGTTTTTCTGGATTTTATAATTTTTATGGTTTTTATAGGTTTTATATTTTTTTATGGTTTTTCTAGGTTTTATATTTTTGTATTTTCTTTTTGTGGTTTATATATTTACGATAATATACATGATCACGAACAAAGGATACTCTGAATAGTTTACCACCACTATTCAGCTGATTCTTCTGCCAACTCTTTGAGAGTCGCTGGAGTGAATGATTTCATGCCAAGCTTGTCGATCAAAAACTCGATTCGTCCTCGATCTAAGGCTTTGGTGAACATATCTGCCAGCTGATACTCAGTAGTGACAAAATACAGCTCGATCACTCCGTTCTCCACCTGCTCCTTAATGAAATGGTAGCGAATGTCTATGTGCTTGGCCCGGGAGTGTTGAACATAGTTGCAGCAAAGGGCAATGGCGCTCTTGTTGTCACAATACATCGGGATTTTGTTGAATCCTAAACCGTAGTCAGTTAATTGTGATCTCATCCAAAGGACTTGAGCACAGCAACCGGACATGGCGATGTATTCAGCCTCCGTGCTAGAAATTGCAGCGCTTTTCTGCCTTTTTGAAGACCAACTGATCAATCTATCTCCAAGGAGTTGCACAGATCCAGAAGTGCTACGCCTCGTGTCTTGACACCCAGCATGATCGGCATCTGCGTATGATATTAAAGCAATAGAGGAATCTTTCGGATACCATAGACCACGATGAAGTGTTCCTTTGAGATACCGAAAGATCCTTTTAACAACATGTAGGTGCTTTTCGGTAGGCCGAGCCTGATACCGGGCACACATGCATACGGCAAATTGCAAATCAGGCCTGCTAGCAGTCAGATAGAGAAGGGTGCCGATCATCCCATGGTAAAGTTTTGGATCGATAATAGTCCCATTCCTATCTTCATCTAACTTGGATTTCTCCACCATTGGAGTGTCCACGGGGTCACAATTTTCAAAGTTATATTTCTTTAAGGATTCTAGAGCATATTTGGATTGATTAATAAAGATGCCTCTGGGATTCTGAGAAATTTGTAATCCTAAGAAAAATGAAAATTTTCCCATCATTGACATCTGAAAGCGTGTGGACATTATCTTCTCAAAGCGATTTGACAATTCTATGTTAGTGGCAGCAAATATTATATCATCAACATAAATTTGTACCAGAATCATGTCGTTGTCCTCCTTGAGAGTGAATAGAGTGGGGTCCACCTTGCCTTTGGAGAAGCCTTCCGAGATGAGATATGTTGAAAGGAGATCATACCACGCGCGTGGAGCTTGTTTCAACCCATAGAGAGCCTTCTTAAGCTTGTACACATGATTAGGAAACTCCGTGCTAACGAACCCATCCGGCTGACTAACATAGACTTCTTCCCTTAGTTCACCGTTCAAAAATGCCGTCTACACATCCATTTGATAGACGATCATGTTCATATGAGCTGCATACGCAAGGAATAGTCTAATAGCCTCCAATCTCGCAACAGGAGCAAAAGATTCTTCAAAGTCTATACCCAAGGCTTGTTTATATCCTCTAGCAACCAATCTAGCCTTATTCTTCAATACTGGACCCATCTCATCAAGTTTAACCTTATAGACCCACAACAAAGTAAGGATGTTAACCTTGTCAGGGAGAGGAACTAATTCCCATACTTCAAGTCTTTGGAATTCATTTAGTTCCTCCTGCATAGCTTCAATCCAAGATGATTGAGTCATAACATGTTGCCAGTTTTTAGGTTCAACTTCGGAGAGAAATGCATCAAAGTAGCAATAGAGTGCACTCTCTTGTAATTGATGGCGTGTAGAGACTGGTCGATCGAGATTACCAATGACATTCCTAATTGGGTGATCTTTTGTCCATTTGGTGCTATGTTTTTCAATCCTAGGTGGTCTAGAGTGAACAATAGAAGGAGCTTCTTCTGAGGTAGACGCGGCTGAAGGGTTTTCAGGTATCGCTACACCAAAGAAAGGAAGCTCTTGCAGGTGAGCATATTCCAAATCGTAATCAATAGAATCCTCTTCCACATCATTAGGCACAAGTAGGGGTGACGATTCAGGTGTAGTTTGAGAATCACTTGGTAAAGGTGCATCCGGTTCAATGTTAATTGAAGATGCATTAGATAAAGCTTCATTAGCAGGAGCAACAACTTCAGGTATTGGAGCTATCACTACAGGTGCTGGAACTTCATCAGTTGGGGGATCAAAGAATTCATCAAACAACAGTTGAAACAGTTTATCCCACTCGGGCCTTGTTGGTGGTAAAAATGATGTAGAAGTAGGATTATTGGGAACTAATCCGGAACTAATAGCACCGGTTCCCATCTCATGAAGCGCGGGTTCAGAGCTGCGTTGCTCAGAAGCCATCGCTGTCAGCTCATCGAAATCTGCGTCCATAGTTTCCACAATCTTACCAAGACGACGGTTGTAAATTCGGTATGCTTTCTTGGACGGTGAGTAACCAATGAAAATACCTATATCGGCTTTTGGTTGAAGTTTGCCCAAGTTCTCACTATTAATGTTTGGATAACAAAGAGCACCAAACACATGAAAGAATGAAACATCGGGTTTACGATCATGTAGAAGCTCATAAGGTGTTTTTCCATGGCGTTTCCGAATGATAGAACGGTTTTGGGTGAAACATGCAGTAGATATGGCTTCTGCCCACAAGAACAATGGGGCGTTCGCATAAATTAACATAGTCCTAGCAGCTTCCATAAGCGTACGATTCCGTCTTTCAATGACACCGTTTTGTTGTGGAGTGCGTGCAGCGGATGTTTCATGTGAGATACCAACTCCTTCATAGTAATCACGAAGAGTCTGGTTGACGAACTCTGTTCCATTATCTGTACGAATACGGCGGACAGTAGTATTCAAACGTACCTGAATGAATTTCAGAAAAGTGATGATAGCCTTCGGTGCTTCATCCTTTGTACGTAGAAATCTAACCCATGTAAACCTGGTGAAATCATCCACAATAACCAGAATGAATTTCTTACCGCTCACACTTTCAGTTCTCATTGGCCCACAAAGATCCATATGCAAAAGATGAAGTTTTTCTTGATTGGTGTCTTCAGCTTTGGGCTTGTATGATTTCTTGGTACTTTTCCCCCTTGAACACGCGGAACATAAATGGTCCTTGTGAAATTTGAGCTTTGGAAGACCACGAACTAATTCGTTTTTAGCCAGATGATTAATAGCATCAAAGTTTAGATGAGATAATCTGCGATGCCATAACCATGACTTGGTCTTAGATGCTTTAGAGAGAAGACATACTGGAGAGGCGGCCATCATGTCTTGTAAGGACAAGGTATAAAGATTTGCACCACGAGATCCCTTCAACAAATCTTTTCCTTCCAAGTTGCAGATGAAACAAGTGTGTTGTCGAAAAGCAACCTCTAGGTTGGAATCACAAAACTGTCCTACTGAGAATAAATTATGACCAATACCTTCTACATAGTATACCCTTGAAATCGTAACGTTTCCAATATGATATTCACCATACCCCATTATCTTTGCAATATGATCATTCCCGAATTTAACCGTACCAAGAAACTTGCTGACGAAATTTCGGAGCATCGAGCGATCTCCGGTCATATGCTTTGAACAACAGAAGTCCAAATACCAGAGGATGATTTGGACCACCTGAAAATATCACCAGACGAGGACAATGTAGAGGTATCGGAATCTGAATGTTCCTTGTTATTAGCAGGTACATATTTAATAATCTTAGATTTGCTAACTTTAGGTTTCTTAGATTTCCTAGCCTTCTTCTTCCTAATTGGTGGTGTAGATTCTAGTTGGCTTAAATCCTGTGGTATTTCTTCACTGATAGGCACTATAGTGGGGGCTGACCTAATTAAAGGGCGCTGTTTCCATACTTTAGTGCTAGTGTGCCTAATTAAAGGACGCTCAGACCTAACCTCAATGGAAGCATTCCTAGTTAAAGGGCACATTTTTCCATCTAATGTAAAGGTCCTACCAGTGGGACGCCATTGCCAGCCAACTTGGGCACGTGTTCTACCAGTTGGCTTCCATTCAAGATCATTCCTAATGGCATTCATCTCATTCACATGATCAATAAGACACAAATCATGACGTTGGGAAAACATACATTCATTACAATTCCAACATTTTAAATCAGAATTCACAAATGGTTTAGGCTTCTGCACAGGCGCAGAGCTTTTAGTCTTAACATGATTCTTTTTATTTAAAAATGAACTAACATTCCTATGGTGAGCTTCTACTTTCTTCTTTTTGGCACTACTAGTGGAGGGCTTGATCTTATCTTTCTTGAGTGGCGATCCTTTAGCCTTAGTAGTCTCTTTTAATCCTGTAGAAGGCAAAGTGGGAACATTAGCAACAGATTTTAAAGGTGCCTTACTTGATTGTGCCAATGACGGTTTTGCTCCTGGAGTCTTATTAAATGGAGTTACAGCAATGGGTCGATTAGTGAGTAGTGCAGAACCTGGTTTACCTATGTATTGCAAATATGCTAAGCAATATTGAACTCGCTTAATGTATTCATGAGCTGAGTAATAGTAGCTACTTGAGGGATCTAAGGCATAAAGATCGTCTAAAATATCCCTAACAAGATCTACATGCTTAATGGCATTCCTCATATAATCATCGTAGGTAACCGGGTTTCTCTTATGAAGCGGGTTCTTATAAAGCACTACTGACTTGGTTGTTAGAGCACTAGAGGACGGTGCAGAGTTGGTAGCTAAGTTATTAACAGCTTCTTGTCGGGTGAGAAGAAATGTCTCCTTTAACTCGGCCAAAACCATGTTTTTGTCAATGAGCAGGATGTTTAAGTCAGAGATTTCCTCACATTTTTGGTTCAATTGTTCAACATAAGATTGTTGCTGTGCCGCATTAAAAGCGAAGCGTTCTTCTAGTGAACCATAAAGTTTGGACATTCCCTGTCTTGCACGATCCATCTCCCCTAGAATAGACGAAAGTCTCATTTCTAAGTCCAGGTTTTTAGACTCTGCAGCCTCTAGTTCCAATTTTAGTGTTTCATTTGATGACACATCTCTCTTCAATCTCATAATCTCTTCCTCTAATGCCTTAACAATTGCAATCATCTTGTCACTCGTCTCAACACCGTTTTCACAACTATTTGTTATCAAAAGATCCTCATTTTGAGTTTGTTGTTTTAATTCAAAAGATATACAATGTTGTTCTAGTTGATTAAAGTGTTTTGAAAGTAAAGTGTAAGAATCTTGTAGCTTTAAAAACTCAGCGTTAGATTCGTGACAAGAATGATTATCTACCTCATTTACAGTATCAGCAACATTTACAGAGAGATCACACACATCATCACATATATTCACAGCATCACAATTAATCATAGCGGATGTAAGCTCATTCGAATAATTAACATTTACAGTAGTAAGCACATCACACAAGATTACTTCGGACAAGAATCGGTCATATTCGGATAAAATCTTTTCCTTTTCAATTAGTTGTAGTTCGTAAGCGGTGTCCATTTCATAAAACACTTTTTGAACTTCTCCAATTTCAAACTCAAGATTTTCCTTAAGAGATGCAAAACTTCCTTTTAGACTTTCGACAAATGGATTGATCTCATTTTTAAACACCTCGTTCATGTGTTCGAAAGCCCATTCTCCGGCGTTTAGGCCATTTGAAGTCGTACATTCCAAAATGACCTTGTCAAAATTAGTAAAGTATTGATTAATCTCTTGCAAGTTTAACCATACAGTGCTAACAGGTGGAAGATCCTTTGGAATTTCCTTAGGACCTTCCATGTTGACAAGTGTAGGAAATGTACTAGGGTTTTCTTCATTCAACATGTAGGTTGGTGCTGTAATGAGATCTTTGTCCATATGGAAGCGAATTCTAAAATCCATTTTAGCAAGCTCCTGATTCATTTTAAAATAATCACAATCTGGATATTTTGAAGAATTATATGACCGATTCTCATCAACTAGATCCTTATTGGTGCGATCATCGAAAATATTAATCGGGTCTAAGACCAATCCTAATTGGGTTGCATTATAAAGTCTAGGACTATGGATTAAAGCTTGTTTTGCATACCGTGGATTAGGGGGAAGGCCTTTTTGACGCGATAAGTTAAATTCTCTAAACGAAGCATCAAATAAGTGCACTAGTTGAGAGGCAGCGTATTGTCTTAAAAGCAAATAATCTAGACTTCTAATCTTATTAGCAGCATTAATCTCCATTTCATTCTTCTTAGACTCGAGTAATTCAAAATCCGTTTGAAGTTTTTGAAAATTAGTGACTACTAACTCTTTTTCTTTAAGTTCATTAGAAAGATTTGCTTTTAAGTTTTCAATTTCTTGCAAATGACCCATTTGTTTGTTTCGAAAATGATCATACTCGGGATTTGTTAGAACACTAGACGAAAGCACTAATTCTAAAGTTTGAACTTTCTCGTTGCTTAAGGCAAGCTCATCAGACAAATTCTTATTCTTAGCTATGGTTTCTAAGAGTGCAGCATTCATTTGGCTAAGTAATGTAGCAGGAACCATGACCAAATCTTGTTGAGCAGGAGTATGCGTATGCGAAATGGCTCCCGGTTGTGATTCACTCAAAGTCTGGGGACTCACATTGATATTACTATCATTGATTGTCTCCTCATTTGAAAGACTCACCACCGAAGATTCATTCGAATCAGCACGCTCTTGCACAACTTGATGTGGTTGAATACTAGCATCAGTGGTATTATTAGTGGTATTAATAAGTACCTCAGATCTCTTTTCTGGCCCTAAGCTGGAGATAGTTGCCATTAGAGCTTCCTTTGCAGATTGAAATTCATCACAGTCTGAGTCATACGCATCAAGATCATCTGCTTGGTATGCTGCATTCTGTGTGGTGACAGTGTCTTGTTCAGCAATCCCTGGATCAGCAAGAAATGCAAGCTCCTCTTCATCAAGTTCCCTTCCTTGTGCCTGAGCATTCACCAGATAAATCTTTTCTGCAAACCATTGACCATCCCTTCTCCTCTTGGGTTTCTTGCAATCCCTGGACATGTGCCCTTCTTCCTTGCAGTTGTAGCATGTTATCATTCTCAACTTGCCTGTGGAATTTGCCCGTGGAGGAGTGTTGACCATAGGAGCAGGATTGACCGTGCGAGCATTGGTGGTTGTAGTAGGTCTCCCCTGATAAGGTTGAATAGGTTGAACCATTACCCTGCCATTCTCAATAGTAGCTTGTTGGCGAGAATTGGAAGAATTCCTCAACTGATTGTTGGTAGGAGCTGGTCCTCTAAATCCTCGTTTGCTTAAAGTCCTTGTGAAGTAAGCAGACATAGTGGCTAACACTTCAACTGGATCAGTTCCTTGTTTGAATTCAGGAATGGGGACTTCCTCATCATCACAATACAGTGCTTGGTCTTGTTGAGCTGCGTAAGCACTAGAAGGAACACTCATGTGGTCAGAGTAGCTTGATGGATATGCTGCATTCTCTTGATAAGAAGAATATGAAGGCTGAGCATAAGGTGCAATACTTGCTGGGTGAGGTTGTGAAGCATAGTGTGGTGAAGGTGCATTAAACCGATATTGTTGCTGATGTGAGGTGGGTGGTTGCGGTAGAATCGAGTATTGGGGGAAGGTTGGTGTCATGTAAGGTGATGGATGATAGGCTTGATGTCCCAAGATATAAGGAGTGTTGTTGTGTGACAAGCTTGGTTGATTCGCCATCAAAGCTAAGGAATCAGGGTACATACCTCGAGGAGAACGGTGCATGATCACATGTTTCTCATGCTGGTGAAGAAAAGCATATAGCTGATCCAAATTGCACTTATACAAATCCCTGGTTAACTTAACATCGGTAATATACTCACCCCATTCAGCTTGAGGTAAAGTATTCAAAAATTTAGTGTTTAGCTGGAATGGAGCAATCACAAGATTGTATACATTCAGATCATTCATGAGAGTGGTGAATCTGAAGTAGTAATCGTGAAGCGTTTCCCCTGGGTTGTACGTGAATCTATCAAATAGATCATACAACTGACATTCCCTTTCCTGTTTGGTAAGAGACGTACCTTGTAGCAACACCTTTAGACGTTCCCATAAATCCTTTGCCACCGTATACTGACTTACCATCCGATAGATGTCATGTGGAAGAGCTTGGAGAATGGTTTGAAGAGCCTTTTCGTCTGCATCGGCAACAAGTTGTCGAGCTGGTGTAAGTTCTGCAAACTCCCTTGGTCGAGTCACATTGTTAACCACGATGGTACCATATTCAAGTGGACCATTTAAAATTGACTTGACCATAAGCCTCCCATATACCGGTTTTCCCTTAAGGTAAGACATCATCCGGCCTTGCCATGCTTCAAAAACTTCTTTGATGAGCATTGGAGGACGATTATCTGTACCCGTAATGACGGAAATATCCGTAAATGATGTCATCTGAGGCATTACTGAATTCGGATTCATTTTGTTCACTTCAAAGAGACAAAGATTATCAGTTGACCGAGCAGTGAAGAAAGGTTGAGAATTTGTGTTGTGTTGTTGAAATTAAGATTAAATCCACTAAAGATCGTCGAAAAAACTCGGAAAAATACCCCTTGAACTTGCTTATCCGGAATAACCCTAACTCGGAATAAATCCTATTCGGAATAATCCCTATTTGGAATAACCCTATGCTGAAAAAACCTTTATGCGGAATAACCCTATGCTGAAAAAACCTTTATGCGGAATAACCCTATTCGGAATGTTCCTGCTATTCGGAATATTTCTTCAATTCGGAATGTTGGCTATTCGGAAAGATGGCTATTCGGAAAGATGGCTATTCGGAAAGATTTGCTATTCGGAATGTTGTCTATTCGGAAAGATGGCTATTCGGAATACTTCTGCTATTCGGAAAGATTTTGCTATTCGGAAAAATTGCTATTCGGAAAGCTTTTTCTATGCGGAATGTCTATTCGGAAAATCCTGCTATTCGGAAAACTCTCCTATTCGGAATGTCTATTCGGAAAACTTTTATGCTGAATATCTAATATTCCGAATAGAACGTCTATTCGGAATAATCTGGGAATATTAAGTTCGAGACTTTGAATAGAGCTTTAAATCCGATTTTTTGATCAAAAACCACAAAAAGTTTTATGATTTTTACCAAAATAAGCTAAACCTAATCCTTATCAATTAATCCCAATAACAAAAACACCAAAAACAACAAGATTCAAGATTGATTTTTTCTAAAGATCACTAATTGATTCAATAACTAAAAAAGCAACACAATCCTTACCTTAAATCACCCCATATCTCTTGATACCAAATGTAGAATCTTGATAACCTAAGAATCTATGAAGTGGGTTGATGTTTTCTAGAGAGAGAAACTAGAGAGAGAAAGTGAGAGAAAACTATGTGTTTATTTCATTCAAATGATAAAAGTGAAAATCAACAACCAACCCCTTTCCAAGGAGGAAAGGGGTATTTATACTTCCAAGCCACTAATGGACTTGGGCCGGCCCATGACAAGCCCATGGTCCGGTTCTTACTTAACTAAATAAGTAACTATTAACTACGAGCTATTACAACATTAATAATATTGTGGAGTGACTGATACTTCTAATATACGTAAAAATGTATTTCTAACACAATTCAACGACAACACAATCAAAATGAACAATCAGTGCATACACACGTATAGCAACAATCAATCAGTTAAGCAGATTTAACTCAAGGAGAAACCAACAGATTCATGGACAACAAGCGATAATAACAATCCAAATTCCAAACGAGACAGTAGATTAAACAAGCCATACCAATTTTCATATAACCAATCTAACTAAATGACTAATTAAACTAAACTTTATAAAAGGTAAACGTGCTTAACCATTCTATGAAGAATCCTTTGAGTAGAAGCGTCAGCGCTGAGCTGGCTTAACTGAAACGACACCAATAAGTATCTCGAACCAAGAGTACCTCGAATCACCATTATTTCTCACCATATAACTAAACTAAAAATGAACTTTTCTTCGATTTATCATTATGATAAACCCGATTCCCAATCTTAGTTCAAGTTAATCTCAACAAGCTATTTCAAAGCTTATAAGATTAATCAGATGTCACGATTTAAAATAGTAATAAGACAAAAAATGGAGCTAATAAAATGGAAGGAAATGTCACACGACTCCAACAAAATCAACAAAAAATGGAGCAAGGACAACATGAGATTAAGCAAGAATTGTTAAAAGCGGATGCTAGGCAATCTAAGTTTGAAGACCGTATGGCTAAAATGTTTGAAGCTATCATGTGTAAGCCTTCTTCTTCGGGTGGTCTTCCTAGTGATACCATCGTGAACCCGAAAGGAGAATTGAAGGTTATTACTACTCGTAGTGGTAAAACTTTCAAAGAACCCATTTCTCGTCCAAGTACTTCTATGGAGAAGGAAAAAGAGAAAGAACCCGAGGTTGTGGTTGAAAAGGAGCACATTACAAGCCCACGAAGTACCGTTCAAACCACACCTACGGTTGAACCAATACCCATCATGGAACCCGAGATTCCAAGGCCGATGCCTATGCCTAATTTGCCCCAACCCACACCACCTTTACCCTACCCATCAAGACGAGACAAGGAAAAGGCACAAGAACGAAATAATTATCAATTTGAACTTTTTATGAAAATGTTTCGTGACTTGCATTTCAATATAAGTTTTGCCGACGCCTTAGTCATGATGCCTCGATTTGCCGCAAACTTCAAAAGTATGTTGAATAACAAAGAGAAATTGCAAAAATCGTCTAGTTGTTCTTCGGTTTTTCTAAGCCGCATACCTCAAAAAGTCGGTGATCCTGGAAAGTTTTTAATCCCATGTGCTATCCAAGACATGGAAGAATGCTACGCCTTGGCCGATCTTGGTGCTAGTATTAATTTGATGCCTCTTGAGATTTTTAAATCGCTCGATCTTCCAAATCTCACTCCTTCAAGAATGTCAATCGAGATGGCCGATCATTCTACGATTCTAGCTTGTGGAGTTGCCGAGGACGTCTTTGTGAAAGTTGGGAAATTCTATTATCCCGTGGACTTCATTGTTGTTGATATTCCCATCGATCCTAAAGTTCCGTTAATTTTAGGTCGATCTTTTTTGGATACCTCGAGAGCACTTATCGATGTGCATGCAAGAAAAATCACTCTTCGTTTCAATGAGGAAGAACTCGTCATTAATGCAACCCAAAACTCCACTCTTTCTCATGTGTATTCTATCACATCTTTGTACAATGTCGATTCCACCAAAAACATTTGTCAAAAGATTTCCAATAGAGTTTTTGAAGTTGTTAAGAAAAATGAAGTTCCGTCCCCTCCGCCGATGGAGGTTAAGAGTGTTAAGCCTACGATTCCAATCTCGAGTGAATCTTCGGATGATGAATACGTTGATCCCGATGGGGAGGTTTTCTTTGTTGACAAAAGATTTGAAAACTTGCCACCACCTAAGCCAAAAAGATTTCAAAATGTGAGAATTTTTAGTGTGACTAACATTGTTTTAGATACACCAAATATTTTTGACATAATCAAATCGGGTTTTCACAAGGAGAGTGTTAAAGATGAAAAAGGAAAAGATTTTGAATCTAATTTAAAAGATTTTTCTACAATTCTAACTCCGTCATCACCGCGTGTCTTGAGTACTACGAGCTCGTCTTCTCCTTTTGACGATGCTTTGTGTGGACCTAGTGTGGGGGAATCCCCTTATGTTCCCTCCCCTTTCTCCACCGAGGACGAGATATTTGATCCTGGAATTGCTTTTATAGGGAAATCTCGGTCTTCCACCGATGCAATAAATGGAAAATGTTCTCATTTGATTGGTGCGAGTCTACCTCGAGTAGCTCAATGTTTTGCCTTACCCATTGTCCCACCCTTCTATTTCTTCTCTCCTATTTTCTTCTATCCCATTGGGATTTGTGTTGGAGTTGTGTTATCTCGTCTTTCATCCGAAAACGAGGACGCTATCTTTGACCCCGGTATACGTTTATCGGATTTTTAAAGTACTCCACGTACTTTTGGGCCTTGTTTATCATGTAAGCCCCACCAAAAATTGACCATACCATGATTATCCCTAAATGATCACATTTATGGGGATTCGAGTCGAGCTTTTGACTCGGTTATCAAAAACAAGGTGCCTCGTGGGGGAGACCCATGCTTATCCATGTACATATTATTGCTTTCTAATTAGTTTAATGTGAGGGGATTTGTGCCCTTCCAACCTTTGTTCCGTGGTTGTTTGTGAATTGTGTCTTTTAGATCATCATCTTCACGATTGGAGCCTCTCGTGTTCGTTTCATGGGAGCACTCGATCGTTTGCTTTGGAGGCCTTTCCCAATATCCATATGATATATCCTTTTATGTTCTAACCCTAGGTTTTTAGCACACTTCATAAACGGCTATTACTTAATGGTTACACCCTTTCCATGCTAGATTAGGCATTCGACTACGTCTCTAGTATGGGGGTGTTTGCACCCCTAGACTCGAAACATTGAGGACAATGTTTAACTTTAGTATGGGGGGGGGGGGTGAATAGATACTTGCCTTGCCAAACCTTCACGCTTTCCAAAGTTTATCGTTTTGTTATCGTTTTCGTGAAAAATAAGGCTAAAAATGGCCAAATTTTAAATTTTTTCTCATATTTCATAAGTGTTTGAAGACACGAATGTAGATTTTCCGATGGCGAGAATAAGAGTAATTTTTGACTCGACCGTGCGTGTTGAGCACTTAGCTTTGATTCCTTAACTTATATTAGGCTAAGTCTCTTAAATGAGGACGAGAAATGATAGAGTTAATTATAAGTTACTATGCTAAACGTAGAGTACTCGTATTCTTTCAAAAACTCATGTGTTCTCGTTGTTTGCTTATTCTCCCTTCGCTTGTAAATATTTTTTGCTTAATAAATATTGACTTAGCGGTTTAATTAGGATTTTTGGGTTTCTAGTCTTTTCTAGTAGCTTCCGTGTAATTAAATTGGGAAGACATTAAGGTATCGCCAGCGTCACGGTTTTGAAGTATTGGCACCCCAATAATCGAAAGCTTCACCCAATAATAAGATTTCAAGTGCTCACCTAAATCAAGCAAACAATTTGAAGCCCCACAAGGCCTAAAATCTATGCAAAATTGAAAGTGAATCAAGCAATCTTCGAAGCTTTAAAGATCCAAAATTCGCTTTAGCGTGAGGATATACGTCTTTGGCTAATAAAACCACCGATGATGGCGGATAATAAAAGGCAAGGCAAGACCGAAGTCATAATAAAAGCTTCATGGCGAAGTTGAATAAAAGATGGAGGTAAACCAAAGATAATAAGGTCCTTCCGTTAGGGGGCGTATAAAAGTCGTGGTAATAAGTCTCATGTTCAAAACCGTTATAAAACCGTGTTTATCGATTCTTCTTGTCAACTTAATTTTTTAACATCGTCGTCTATTAGGAGGGATTATTGATTTGATGGTCTTAGTTACACCGTTAGGACTCTATTTTTAGACCTAAATCTCTATTATCGCATAAGTCAATGATGCATCCTCGTGATCATTAAGACATAATAAAATATAAGAGATACAACTTAGGAATAATGGGAGAATAAGTACGTGATTAGGGCATATGAGTAGTGTTAGCATTACTAACTTATAATGACAATGATCTCGTTGCACGCTTAGCATGGAATTGGAGTGAAAATCGAGGACGACGAAATTATTTCTAACGAAGCATTCACGTGTTCTTATTCTATGAACCTAAACGTCCCATATTGCGATGAAAACCATACATTATGTCTATAACACAAGTAGTAGCAATAGTGTAGTGTAGCTAGTTTCCATTTCAATAAAGTGAATAAAATTAAATTTTGGAGATGCTTTGATACTTTATTCTAGCATTGCATGAGGGCACGGCAATGGTTTAGTATGGGGGAGTGATGAGACTGCTTTTATACATGGTCTCATCGTCCAAAATGGCCTTAAAATGCATAAAATATCATAAAATATGCCAAATATATGCTCGTGTTTGTTACTTGTGTATTTTTAGGTACGGATATTGTGGAATTGACAAAAGATCACAAGAATCAATCAAAAACGAACACGGGAAACGAAGACGCACAATGAACCAAGCTCAATTATGGAAATTTGCAAAAAGACCCCTCAAGTTTGAAGAATTGGCAAAAATGGCCCCTCATCTTTGAAGAACTTGTCACATTTAACCCTCCAAAAGTCAAATGTACAAGTATTACCCTTGAAGTTTGAAGAATGAACAAGAAATGCCCTTGGAAAATGATTAAGAATGCAAAAGTTAGTCCAAAATCACAAAAGGACTAATTTTGCAATTCAGTTTGGACTGCCATTGAAAGGAGTTTAACAAATGGACTGGCTGTGCAAATAGTTAACAAGGAACTATGTTAGTTTGGACTGGTATTATAATTACCCAACATAAGCCCAATAACACCCACAGCCCATCCCATTATCACCCGGTTTAATATTAAAACTTGGTCAAACCCAAGTCAATCCCACTAATTCCCCCCATTCCCACCTAAACATAAATTTAAAAAACAACTTAACCCAATTTGGATTAAACAGACCCCTTAATTAACCATGAACCCTAAACACCCCTAAGTCGAATCAAACCCAAATCAAGGGGTTATGGGCTCAAAGTGTGCAGATCGTTAATTACCTTTCCCCTCACCTAATCCCACCACACACAATCTCTCCACGTGTCCTGTGGTCCTCTCCCCAGCCTTCCCCTGCCAAGTCACTTTCGCACAAAACCCCATACCCCGACAATTTCAACGATTGGATGATACTCCTTGGTCCCCAAGATTGTTCCAACGTCCAAGATCAAGTTCCACAGCTGTCAAGTCACATGGAGCACCTTTTTGACCAAGAATTCGTCAAGAACTCAAAGGGCAATTTTGAGATTTTCCAGTTTAGGGTTTAAGCACTTGTATTATTTTATTTAGCCTTCTAGTGTGTTCCATTAGGTTGTATAAATATGAGACGCCTGTGTCTCATATCCTTGTTCCAGTTTTTGCATAGCACTTGTAATTCCTTTTTATATAAAATTAAAAGTTTGGTATTTGTTATATACAATTGTAATCCCTTTTTAATCTTGATAAAAGTTTGTGAATGTTGTATGCAAAAGCTGAGTTCCAATTTTAAAAAGGTTTGTGTTTGAATTCTCAAAAGATTTTGAAGGTTTTTAAATTAAGTTCAAATTTTCATTAAGCAATCTTCCTTGGAAGTGAAAGTGGAAAAGGAGAGTGTTTATGAGTTTGAAGACAGTTTTGAAAACGTGTTTGCAAGTTTAAAAAGTTTTTGTAAGATTTTCAAGAAAATTGAAAAAGAGAAAACAGAATATATGAGATATTGCTTGTTTCTTCTTTCTTTGATTTTCTTTAACAGGTTATGAGGTAGTTGATTTGTTGTTTAAGTTGTCAGCATACACCCGTGTGTATAAGGAGGTGACAAAGCTGTCACAAGGGGCTTGGATGTGAGCCCCTTAGGTAAAATTCCTTGTTTTCCCTTTTCTTTATTGATTTTTGGTGAATTATGTGGATTCAATGAAAAGTGTTTAAAAGTTTGTGTTATGAAGTTAATTTGGTAGAATAAACATGTTATAAGCTTTGGTAATCAGTTTATTTGTATTTAAAAGTGTTTTGAGTTGAAAAATATTGAAAAACAGATTTGAAGGAGTGTTTGGATAAAGGGATAACAGGTCCTATTTGAAAAGATTTTGGTAGTTAAAAGGTGTTAAAGAGTTAAAATAAGGTTAAGATAGGTTTTAGTTAGTTGGTAAGTTAATTTGGAAAGGTTTTGGAACAATTTGTATGATAAAAAGTTAAAAAGGCTAGCAACAAAATCTACTTGGCCATTTTTGCTTAATTTGTTCTAATTTTGTGCTTCAAGTTCATTAATCTGTTAAGATCTAGGTTACTTTAGTTATTGAGATTTGATTGTGCATCATTGGTGAGCTTGTATGCTTAATTTTGGGCTTTGAGATTGAGTTGTGTGCATTTGCTAGCTTAAAACAATCCACCAGACCTAGCCATTTGTCACAGAAACTTTATATGCTCTTGTGTGCTTTCTGTGTGAATTATTTGCCTGCTAAGTGTTGTGTTTCAGTATTTGCTTGACTCCCTACACTCAGAAAGAGTGTAGGGGTGCCTTTGTTCCAAGAAAAACACCACCAAAACCATTCTCCAAGCCCTCTTGGAGGTTCATCCACTTGTGAAGAAACTGAAAGAAAGAACACAAAACTTGTGTTCAAAAGTTGAAAACTGGCAACATTTTTTGATCTTCATTTGGCTTAATCTTGGGTTAAAAAGGAATTGAATTGTGTTTTTGTAGCATAAAAGGGTCACAGATTGTTTGGGAAAGAAAAAAAAATAAAAAGGAAATTTTTTATAAAAAGTCGCCCCTACCGGACTCGAACCCCAGACCTCTCGAAGGAGGGTTAGGAGTCTTACCGGTAATCTAGACGCTTTTTCATGTTATGGATTGCAATCAAACTTTATTTAACCTAATTTCTTTTCTAGCTTATTAAACTTAGCCGTAGCTTATTCTCACCTTTTCCAGCTTATTTGTTTTGTGTTTTTGACTTATTTTATTTTTCCTAGGATTAAAATAGACTTAGGGATTTTTCTAGATAGTTTTTAAATTTTTCCCTTTATTTATTTATTTTCTAGAATTTATTTTATAGCCGGTTTTTAATAAATCATTAAAAAATAGAAAAAAGAGTTTTTATTTTTAGGAAAAATAATTTTTAGCTTTTAAAATAATATTTTGAGGTTTACATCTAGTTTAGGTTTTATAAACTTTAATTTTTAATTTTATAATATTTTAAGGTTTTTTATAAACTTTAAACATTTTTATAAAATTATCAAAAAGGGTTTAGGAACTTTAATTTGTGTTTTTCTCTTAGTTAGATTATTTTAAGATTTTAGAAATTTTTTAGAATTAATTTTAGAAACTTTTTATTTTTAGTATTATTTTAATATTATTTTATTATTAAAAATTCAAAGTTTTATTTTTCTTTATTTTTCATTTTTCCTAGATTCTAGACATTAAAATAGGACCTTTGTCACTTTCCAATTAATTTTTAGGCTTTTCAATTAATTTTTAGAATTAATTTAAGATTTAATAGAATTTAATAGTTTTTAGGAGTTTAAAAATAGTTTAAATTGGTTTTAAAATTTTAAAAAATAGTTTTTAGTTTAATTAGGTCATTTTTGAGGTTTACAAACTATAAAATCTTGTTTAGGGCTTTTTAATATTTAAAAGTGATTTTTAGGGCTTTAATTAGCATTAAAAAGTCATTATTAAATTAATTAAAAGGTTTTGGCAAGTTTGGATTTTTTGTAAACTCTTAGAATATTATTGTGGATTTTTAGTAATTTTTAGGAATTTTTAGGTTAAAATTTTAAATTTTGTGCTTCTTACGTTCTACGTCGTAACTTTCTAGTAGTGTTTTCGCCTTATTTTTCTATTTTTCTCGTCTTCGTCATTTTCTTTTCTCTTCTTCTTGTTAATAATCAAGAACAAATCAATCAATCAATTCATTACACAACACACGTGCCTCCTCGAGAGAACGAACTCACCTTTAGGGTCATTCACACACGGTTTTCCTAAATCGTCGTGCACACTTACCACTATTTGTGTTGCTTTGTTTTTCCTAAAATAAAGTATATACAAATTCACTACATCATTTTTGGCGCCGCTGCCGGGGAGGCGTGTTGTGTTTTGATTGAACATTGTTGTTTTCTATATTAGCCATATAGTAATTGTATTAATAGCACTCTATTAATACGTATTATCGTTTCTCGGTTTTTGTGTGAATATTATTACTATATTGTATACGTAGAACAATAAATACACAAGTACTCCAAATACGTGAGCAATCACAACCTTGATTCGGGATTTCATCACTCGATCATTGTATTCGAATCTCAAACCAAAGAAAAAGGCAAAAATAGATAAATACTTTCGAGAAGCTTAATCTTAATAATACAAACTATAAGGTGGGTATAAGGCGGTTGTATTTCACAACCTAAAGGAAAAAGGCTCTTAAGTGCTTCGCGCCGCCTCGTTTCCTCCGCTCGCTTGTGCGTATTTGATTTTGAGAGTGAATCGAGGGTTTTGCCGCCCAAAGTATTATTACATATTATATATATTTTCTTGGTTTCATATTGATTAAACCCTCTTGAACGATTTGGTGTTCCACCATCGTTCTAAAGTCATCGAAGGCGTTCACTCCACGTGATCGTTTTCATTCCTTGAGGCCTTTTTAATCAAGAGATTTGATTAGTGAGGAGATTTGTGGACTCATTGTCTACTTAATACATTCACCAATTTCCAAAAAAGTTAATACAATCAAAAACCACAAAAAAATTGAAAAAACACAAAATACCAAAAAGAATCTTCTTTGCTCGCCTTCTCGTTGTACGTGACGTTTATGCAAACTCGCTCTAAAGCTAGACGTGCTCGTAAACGAAGAAACAAATCACTCACTCATTCTAGTGAGGAGTCTCCTATTGACGAACCCATTGTACGAGAAGAACCAACCATGGCGAATCGAACTATGATGGAGTTACTTCAAGCACCCACCGAGGGTTATGGAGAAGCTATAGTGATTCCCGCAATCCTTGCGGAGAATTTTGAGGTGAAAACGGGTTTGTTGTCGATGATCCAAAACAACAAATTCCGTGGTGATGAGAAGGACAATCCCCACAACCATATCCGCCAATTTAATCGTCTTACCGCCACGTGCAAATTTAAGGATGTCTCGAATGACTCGATTAAGATGATGCTTTTTCCGTATTCCTTAGCGGGGCCCGCTAAAATTTGGTTAGAGAAAGAGCCACCCAATTCTATATTGACGTGGAAGGATCTCGTGTCCAAATTTGTGAACCAATTTTTTCCGCCCTCTAAGACTACGCATTTGAAGAATGAGATTTCTAAATTTTCACAAGAATCAAATGAAAGTTTTTCTACGGCTTGGAATAGGTTTAAGGAGATGTTACATGAATGTCCTCATCATGGTTTTTCCGATTTGCACCAAATCGACACGTTTTACAATGGACTTAACGATCATGAAAGAGATTATTTAAATGCCACCGCGGGTGGTAATTTTTTGTGTAAAACGGTTGAAGAAGCTTTGGTCATAATCGAGAATAGGTCTAAGGTTTATAGCCCTCGTCACACACCGAGTGTTGCCAAAAGGGGCTCATCATCGTCTCAAAGTATCAATGCATTACATGATGAAGCAAATGAAGAAAACCGATTTTTCGATAGATTTGCTAACCTTATGTCCCATTGGAAGGCTCAAGAAGCTTCCAACACCGCTTCGGTTAAAGCGGTTTCTAAAAGTTGTTTGTCGTGTGGGGGAGCTCATGATCTTTCCGAGTGCATTACCGCGGATGGTAACACTTCGAATGCTTTTGTAGCCACGGGAACTTATAACCAAATCGGTCAAGGTTCTCGTTCAAATCAAGCTCCACCCAATCAAAATGCTAATAATTATCGCAACAACAACAACCAAGGTGGGAATTACCAAGGAAATCAAAGGAATTATAACAAAGGTAATTACCAAAGTGGAAATGGGCAAATTTCAAACCAAAACCAAAACCGTGATTTTCAAACTAATGCCCAAGGTTTTCAAAACGATCACACCAAAAATCTTCAAGGAGAATTTTTGAATTATGCTAAGGCTAATGATGCTAAGTTTGACAATATGCAACGTGAAATGGTTAGCTTAAGATCCGAGTTGAAAAACGAGCTTAAAAACGAACTTGCTAATGAACTTAAAACTCATGCTAATAAAATGGAAGGAAATGTCACACGACTCCAACAAAATCAACAAAAAATGGAGCAAGGACAACATGAGATTAAGCAAGAATTGTTAAAAGCGGATGCTAGGCAATCTAAGTTTGAAGACCGTATGGCTAAAATGTTTGAAGCTATCATGTGTAAGCCTTCTTCTTCGGGTGGTCTTCCTAGTGATACCATCGTGAACCCGAAAGGAGAATTGAAGGTTATTACTACTCGTAGTGGTAAAACTTTCAAAGAACCCATTTCTCGTCCAAGTACTTCTATGGAGAAGGAAAAAGAGAAAGAACCCGAGGTTGTGGTTGAAAAGGAGCACATTACAAGCCCACGAAGTACCGCTCAAACCACACCTACGGTTGAACCAATACCCATCATGGAACCCGAGATTCCAAGGCCAATGCCTATGCCTAATTTGCCCCAACCCACACCACCTTTACCCTACCCATCAAGACGAGACAAGGAAAAGGCACAAGAACGAAATAATTATCAATTTGAACTTTTTATGAAAATGTTTCGTGACTTGCATTTCAATATAAGTTTTGCCGACGCCTTAGTCATGATGCCTCGATTTGCCGCAAACTTCAAAAGTATGTTGAATAACAAAGAGAAATTGCAAAAATCGTCTAGTTGTTCTTCGGTTTTTCTAAGCCGCATACCTCAAAAAGTCGGTGATCCTGGAAAGTTTTTAATCCCATGTGCTATCCAAGACATGGAAGAATGCTACGCCTTGGCCGATCTTGGTGCTAGTATTAATTTGATGCCTCTTGAGATTTTTAAATCGCTCGATCTTCCAAATCTCACTCCTTCAAGAATGTCAATCGAGATGGCCGATCATTCTACGATTCTAGCTTGTGGAGTTGCCGAGGACGTCTTTGTGAAAGTTGGGAAATTCTATTATCCCGTGGACTTCATTGTTGTTGATATTCCCATCGATCCTAAAGTTCCGTTAATTTTAGGTCGATCTTTTTTGGATACCTCGAGAGCACTTATCGATGTGCATGCAAGAAAAATCACTCTTCGTTTCAATGAGGAAGAACTCGTCACTAATGCAACCCAAAACTCCACTCTTTCTCATGTGTATTCTATCACATCTTTGTACAATGTCGATTCCACCAAAAACATTTGTCAAAAGATTTCCAATAAAGTTTTTGAAGTTGTTAAGAAAAATGAAGTTCCGTCCCCTCCGCCGATGGAGGTTAAGAGTGTTAAGCCTACGATTCCAATCTCGAGTGAATCTTCGGATGATGAATACGTTGATCCCGATGGGGAGGTTTTCTTTGTTGACAAAAGATTTGAAAACTTGCCACCACCTAAGCCAAAAAGATTTCAAAATGTGAGAATTTTTAGTGTGACTAACATTGTTTTTGATACACCAAATATTTTTGACATAATCAAATCGGGTTTTCACAAGGAGAGTGTTAAAGATGAAAAAGGAAAAGATTTTGAATCTAATTTAAAAGATTTTTCTACAATTCTAACTCCGTCATCACCGCGTGTCTTGAGTACTAAGAGCTCGTCTTCTCCTTTTGACGATGCTTTGTGTGGACCTAGTGTGGGGGAATCCCCTTATGTTCCCTCCCCTTTCTCCACCGAGGACGAGATATTTGATCCTGGAATTGCTTTTATAGGGAAATCTCGGTCTTCCACCGATGCAATAATTGGAAAATGTTCTCATTTGATTGGTGCGAGTCTACCTCGAGTAGCTCAATGTTTTGCCTTACCCATTGTCCCACCCTTCTATTTCTTCTCTCCTATTTTCTTCTATCCCATTGGGATTTGTGTTGGAGTTGTGTTATCTCGTCTTTCATCCGAAAACGAGGACGCTATCTTTGACCCCGGTATACGTTTATCGGATTTTTAAAGTACTCCACGTACTTTTGGGCCTTGTTTATCATGTAAGCCCCACCAAAAATTGACCATACCATGATTATCCCTAAATGATCACATTTATGGGGATTCGAGTCGAGCTTTTGACTCGGTTATCAAAAACAAGGTGCCTCGTGGGGGAGACCCATGCTTATCCATGTACATATTATTGCTTTCTAATTAGTTTAATGTGAGGGGATTTGTGCCCTTCCAACCTTTGTTCCGTGGTTGTTTGTGAATTGTGTCTTTTAGATCATCATCTTCACGATTGGAGCCTCTCGTGTTCGTTTCATGAGAGCACTCGATCGTTTGCTTTGGAGGCCTTTCCAATATCCATATGATATATCCTTTTATGTTCTAACCTTAGGTTTTTAGCACACTTCATAAACGGCTATTACTTAATGGTTACACCCTTTCCATGCTAGATTAGGCATTCGACTACGTCTCTAGTATGGGGGTGTTTGCACCCCTAGACTCGAAACATTGAGGACAATGTTTAACTTTAGTATGGGGGGGTGAATAGATACTTGCCTTGCCAAACCTTCACGCTTTCCAAAGTTTATCGTTTTGTTATCGTTTTCGTGAAAAATAAGGCTAAAAATGGCCAAATTTTAAATTTTTTCTCATATTTCATAAGTGTTTGAAGACACGAATGTAGATTTTCCGATGGCGAGAATAAGAGTAATTTTTGACTCGACCGTGCGTGTTGAGCACTTAGCTTTGATTCCTTAACTTATATTAGGCTAAGTCTCTTAAATGAGGACGAGAAATGATAGAGTTAATTATAAGTTACTATGCTAAACGTAGAGTACTCGTATTCTTTCAAAAACTCATGTGTTCTCGTTGTTTGCTTATTCTCCCTTAGCTTGTAAATATTTTTTGCTTAATAAATATTGACTTAGCGGTTTAATTAGGATTGTTGGGTTTCTAGTCTTTTCTAGTAGCTTCCGTGTAATTAAATTGGGAAGACATTAAGGTATCGCCAGCGTCACGGTTTTGAAGTATTGGCACCCCAATAATCGAAAGCTTCACCCAATAATAAGATTTCAAGTGCTCACCTAAATCAAGCAAACAATTTGAAGCCCCACAAGGCCTAAAATCTATGCAAAATTAAAAGTGAATCAAGCAATCTTCGAAGCTTTAAAGATCCAAAATTCGCTTTAGCGTGAGGATATACGTCTTTGGCTAATAAAACCACCGATGATGGCGGATAATAAAAGGCAAGGCAAGACCGAAGTCATAATAAAAGCTTCATGGCGAAGTTGAATAAAAGATGGAGGTAAACCAAAGATAATAAGGTCCTTCCGTTAGGGGGCGTATAAAAGTCTTGGTAATAAGTCTCATGTTCAAAACCGTTATAAAACCGTGTTTATCGATTCTTCTTGTCAACTTAATTTTTTAACATCGTCGTCTATTAGGAGGGATTATTGATTTGATGGTCTTAGTTACACCGTTAGGACTCTATTTTTAGACCTAAATCTCTATTATCGCATAAGTCAATGATGCATCCTCGTGATCATTAAGACATAATAAAATATAAGAGATACAACTTAGGAATAATGGGAGAATAAGTACGTGATTAGGGCATATGAGTAGTGTTAGCATTACTAACTTATAATGACAATGATCTCGTTGCACGCTTAGCATGGAATTGGAGTGAAAATCGAGGACGACGAAATTATTTCTAACGAAGCATTCACGTGTTCTTATTCTATTAACCTAAACGTCCCATATTGCGATGAAAACCATACATTATGTCTATAACACAAGTAGTAGCAATAGTGTAGTGTAGCTAGTTTCCATTTCAATAAAGTGAATAAAATTAAATTTTGGAGATGCTTTGATACTTTATTCTAGCATTGCGTGAGGGCACGGCAATGGTTTAGTATGGGGGAGTGATGAGACTGCTTTTATACATGGTCTCATCGTCCAAAATGGCCTTAAAATGCATAAAATATCATAAAATATGCCAAATATATGCTCGTGTTTGTTACTTGTGTATTTTTAGGTACGGATATTGTGGAATTGACAAAAGATCACAAGAATCAATCAAAAACGAACATGGGAAACGAAGACGCACAATGAACCAAGCTCAATTATGGAAATTTGCAAAAAGACCCCTCAAGTTTGAAGAATTGGCAAAAATGGCCCCTCATCTTTGAAGAACTTGTCACATTTAACCCTCCAAAAGTCAAATGTACAAGTATTACCCTTGAAGTTTGAAGAATGAACAAGAAATGCCCTTGGAAAATGATTAAGAATGCAAAAGTTAGTCCAAAATCACAAAAGGACTAATTTTGCAATTCAGTTTGGACTGCCATTGAAAGGAGTTTAACAAATGGACTGGCTGTGAAAATAGTTAACAAGGAACTATGTTAGTTTGGACTGGTATTATAATTACCCAACATAAGCCCAATAACACCCACAGTCCATCCCATTATCACCCGGTTTAATATTAAAACTTGGTCAAACCCAAGTCAATCCCACTAATTCCCCCCATTCCCACCTAAACATAAATTTAAAAAACAACTTAACCCAATTTGGATTAAACAGACCCCTTAATTAACCATGAACCCTAAACACCCCCAGGTCGAATCAAACCCAAATCAAGGGGTTATGGGCTCAAAGTGTGCAGATCGTTAATTACCTTTCCCCTCACCTAATCCCACCACACACAATCTCTCCACGTGTCCTGTGGTCCTCTCCCCAGCCTTCCCCTGCCAAGTCACTTTCGCACAAAACCCCATACCCCGACAATTTCAACGATTGGATGATACTCCTTGGTCCCCAAGATTGTTCCAACGTCCAAGATCAAGTTCCACAGCTGTCAAGTCACATGGAGCACCTTTTTGACCAAGAATTCGTCAAGAACTCAAAGGGCAATTTTGAGATTTTCCAGTTTAGGGTTTAAGCACTTGTATTATTTTATTTAGCCTTCTAGTGTGTTCCATTAGGTTGTATAAATATGAGACGCCTGTGTCTCATATCCTTGTTCCAGTTTTTGCATAGCACTTGTAATTCCTTTTTATATAAAATTAAAAGTTTGGTATTTGTTATATACAATTGTAATCCCTTTTTAATCTTGATATAAGTTTGTGAATGTTGTATGCAAAAGCTGAGTTCCAATTTTAAAAAGGTTTGTGTTTGAATTCTCAAAAGATTTTGAAGGTTTTTAAATTAAGTTCAAATTTTCATTAAGCAATCTTCCTTGGAAGTGAAAGTGGAAAAGGAGAGTGTTTATGAGTTTGAAGAGAGTTTTGAAAACGTGTTTGCAAGTTTAAAAAGTTTTTGTAAGATTTTCAAGAAAATTGAAAAAGAGAAAACAGAATATATGAGATATTGCTTGTTTCTTCTTTCTTTGATTTTCTTTAACAGGTTATGAGGTAGTTGATTTGTTGTTTAAGTTGTCAGCATACACCCGTGTGTATAAGGAGGTGACAAAGCTGTCACAAGGGGCTTGGATGTGAGCCCCTTAGGTAAAATTCCTTGTTTTCCCTTTTCTTTATTGATTTTTGGTGAATTATGTGGATTCAATGAAAAGTGTTTAAAAGTTTGTGTTATGAAGTTAATTTGGTAGAATAAACATGTTATAAGCTTTGGTAATCAGTTTATTTGTATTTAAAAGTGTTTTGAGTTGAAAAATATTGAAAAACAGATTTGAAGGAGTGTTTGGATAAAGGGATAACAGGTCCTATTTGAAAAGATTTGGTAGTTAAAAGGTGTTAAAGAGTTAAAATAAGGTTAAGATAGGTTTTAGTTAGTTGGTAAGTTAATTTGGAAAGGTTTTGGAACAATTTGTATGATAAAAAGTTAAAAAGGCTAGCAACAAAATCTACTTGGCCATTTTTGCTTAATTTGTTCTAATTTTGTGCTTCAAGTTCATTAATCTGTTAAGATCTAGGTTACTTTAGTTATTGAGATTTGATTGTGCATCATTGGTGAGCTTGTATGCTTAATTTTGGGCTTTGAGATTGAGTTGTGTGCATTTGCTAGCTTAAAACAATCCACCAGGACCTAGCCATTTGTCACAGAAACTTTATATGCTCTTGTGTGCTTTCTGTGTGAATTATTTGCCTGCTAAGTGTTGTGTTTCAGTATTTGCTTGACTCCCTACACTCAGAAAGAGTGTAGGGGTGCCTTTGTTCCAAGAAAAACACCACCAAAACCATTCTCCAAGCCCTCTTGGAGGTTCATCCACTTGTGAAGAAACTGAAAGAAAGAACACAAAACTTGTGTTCAAAAGTTGAAAACTGGCAACATTTTTTGATCTTCATTTGGCTTAATCTTGGGTTAAAAAGGAATTGAATTGTGTTTTTGTAGCATAAAAGGGTCACAGATTGTTTGGGAAAGAAAAAAAAAATAAAAAGGAAATTTTTTATAAAAAGTCGCCCGTACCGGACTCGAACCCCAGACCTCTCGAAGGAGGGTTAGGAGTCTTACCGGTAATCTAGACGCTTTTTCATGTTATGGATTGCAATCAAACTTTATTTAACCTAATTTCTTTTCTAGCTTATTAAACTTAGCCGTAGCTTATTCTCACCTTTTCCAGCTTATTTGTTTTGTGTTTTTGACTTATTTTATTTTTCCTAGGATTAAAATAGACTTAGGGATTTTTCTAGATAGTTTTTAAATTTTTCCCTTTATTTATTTATTTTCTAGAATTTATTTTATAGCCGGTTTTTAATAAGTCATTAAAAAATAGAAAAAAGAGTTTTTATTTTTAGGAAAAATAATTTTTAGCTTTTAAAATAATATTTTGAGGTTTACATCTAGTTTAGGTTTTATAAACTTTAATTTTTAATTTTATAATATTTTAAGGTTTTTTATAAACTTTAAACATTTTTATAAAATTATCAAAAAGGGTTTAGGAACTTTAATTTGTGTTTTTCTCTTAGTTAGATTATTTTAAGATTTTAGAAATTTTTTAGAATTAATTTTAGAAACTTTTTATTTTTAGTATTATTTTAATATTATTTTATTATTAAAAATTCAAAGTTTTATTTTTCTTTATTTTTCATTTTTCCTAGATTCTAGACATTAAAATAGGACCTTTGTCACTTTCCAATTAATTTTTAGGCTTTTCAATTAATTTTTAGAATTAATTTAAGATTTAATAGAATTTAATAGTTTTTAGGAGTTTAAAAATAGTTTAAATTGGTTTTAAAATTTTAAAAAATAGTTTTTAGTTTAATTAGGTCATTTTTGAGGTTTACAAACTATAAAATATTGTTTAGGGCTTTTTAATATTTAAAAGTGATTTTTAGGGCTTTAATTAGCATTAAAAAGTCATTATTAATTTAATTCAAAGGTTTTGGCAAGTTTGGATTTTTTGTAAACTCTTAGAATATTATTGTGGATTTTTAGTAATTTTTAGGAATTTTTAGGTTAAAATTTTAAATTTTGTGCTTTTTACGTTCTACGTCGTAACTTTCTAGTAGTGTTTTCGCCTTATTTTTCTATTTTTCTCGTCTTCGTCATTTTCTTTTCTCTTCTTCTTGTTAATAATCAAGAACAAATCAATCAATCAATTCATTACACAACACACGTGCCTCCTCGAGAGAACGAACTCACCTTTAGGGTCATTCACACACGGTTTTCCTAAATCGTCGTGCACGCTTACCACTATTTGTGTTGCTTTGTTTTTCCTAAAATAAAGTATATACAAATTCACTACATCAACTTTTCTCTCTCTTTCTTTGATCGTGTGGTGGATATAGCATAACTAGCACACGGATTGCCAACGTGGCATCCGTGTGTGCTAGTTGTGCTTCTTCTGAGGTTTCTGATTGGTGGGAATGGAATGATGAGGTGTATCTTCGAATAAGAATAGGCCACGTAACAAGCTCTTCCTCACACTCTCTTCCTTAAAATTAGGGGTTTTTATTCCCCTACACGTGATTAACAAGTGTGATCAAAACCCCTATGTTTAATTGGTTTTTTACCCATCTAGGGTTTGTGGTGAATAGTAAGTATTTACAGGTTACTTGGGGAAGAAAGAAAATGGAGAAAATGATATAGCATAGGAACTAACGAATTTATTTATTGTATGTAAATGAGTGGGTGTGAATGAAACGTGTGTGGGTATAAATGGGTGAGTGAATGAGAAACGATTATTTAACTTATTGGTGGAAAATGACGTGTGAATGGTTCAGAAAGTCAGCCACAATTTGTTAATTTATTATGAAAAAATGTAACGTGTGTAAACATGTGGAGGTGATAAGATTTCACACGTTATGAAACCCTAAGCCCAATTAACTTTTCTTTTCGTTCATAAATCATAGTAATGGGCTTTTGGCCCAAAAAACAATCCATCCGTGTGTAATTCCCACTTTGGGCCTTTAATGGACTTTTTGAATTCACAAACACCCCATATCATTAACTTGAAACTTAAATGGGCTTTTGAGCCCATTTACCCAATTGTGGGCCCCACTTGGCCAAAATCCTTTATTAAAATATTGAATCCTTTAAATTGAACTTGGTTTTGGCTTCCTCGATCTTTTACATCAATCTCGTGTCGGTTTTCGTCGGTTTTCGTGAACTTGGTACCTACACACATTCAAACAAGAAACAAGCATATCCAAGGCATATATGATACATTTAGTGCAATATTTCATTGTTTTATGATACAAATGATATGAGTAAATACCCTCATATCAAATTCCCCCATGCTAAGCAATTGTCGTGTCCTCGCGCAATGATAAAATAAAACTATAACTATACCATTATTCACCTTATGACACTTTATTTTGCAAAGACATAAAATAACCTTAAGGATCATAAAAACTCAAATAGATTCATCGTCCTCGACTTTTCACTTTTCCATGCCAAGTGCAAAAACAAGATCATTGTTATTATAAGTTGGTAGACTAACACGAACTCATGTGGGCCAATTATTCACTTAGACTCCCTTATTCCTAGGTGTATCTCTTATATTTTATTGTTGTCTTGAATGATCACGAGGATGCATTGTTGACTTATTTCGATAATTTATTAGGCCGAAAATAAAGTGAACGATTTAATCAATAGTTAGCTAAAGGACAAAATCTTTTAAAACTGCTTCTCGGGCTCTCATAAAGTTCATATCTTGGCATAACTTGCTTCGCGATTTGAGACCTTTCTCGGACCGATATTTGGCAACGACTTTATACTTCCAACCTTGAGAGACGTTCATGAAATAATGGTCTTCTCTTCATATAGGAATTTCTTCACTTGAAGTTTTGAGAGATTCATACTTGGACCACGACTTCTTCATTTTTCTCCAATCTTTATTTGGGATTTTGATATACAACGATCCGCCTCCTTTTTGGACTTGGCTTTATTCATCCTCATACCTTATTTTGGTCTTTTTGGATAGACTTCTCCATTACTTTTGGGAGTATTTGCTTTTCGTCGTGTGTCTCGATCCTTCATATTGATTTTTGATAAATGATTCTTCACATCACTTGAGATCTTTAGCAATAAAACATAGCCCTCATGTCTTGTTAGGACCTTTTTGGACTCGCCAATCTTCGCATCCCGCTTCAGTAAGTTATGCCTTGGCTATGAACTCTAATCCATACCGAGCAACTTTTAAACGATCTTGGGATAGAAGCTAAGTAACTTTTCAAATCGTTTAACCTTATTTATTACAATTAAATTTATTAACAAGCGATGGGAGAATAGGCTCATAATTAACTCACATAATTTCCCGAAAGAATACCAAACTTATAATTGGCTCTATCATCTCTTGTTCTCCATATTGTAAAATTTCAAGAATGTGAAATCAATGGATACTTAGCCTATTAAATCAAAGTTTTGGGTTTTCAAGTCATCTATAGGATCTTGCATCTTCTTATACTCTTGCAAGTTTTAGAATTTGCGTTTTCAAGTTCCCTTGATAAACGACTTTCTAGGATCAATTATAGGAGCTTGCGAAAAGTTCTTGTTCTTAACTCGTATGAATTAAGACTTTCGCGTTTTAAAGCTCCCTATATAATAGCCTAGCAAAACTTAATTCAAATACGTTAAGGAAACGCTAATGTTAAAAACCAAGTCGAGTCAAAAATAATTCTTATTTTCACCAACGGAAAGCCTACATTCGTGTCAAAAGCACTTATTTAATTAATTAAAACTTAAAAATAACACTAAAAATTTAAAATTTTATTGAAAAATGAGAAAAACAACACGTTTAGACACGACAAAAGCAATTGCAAGCGATTATATCGACTGACTCCCCCATGCTAAAACCAAACATTGTCCTCAATGTTTCTTAGCTCAAGAGTAACTCCCCCTTGCTAAGACACGAAGAGTCTAATGCAAACTCCTAGCATGGAAAGAGCACGCAAATCTATAAGCCGTTTATTAATTATGCCTCAAGATAAAACGTTAGTCGATAAAAATCAAGGGATAGAAAGTGTGCCCCTTTTTGGCATTCAAAGAATGGAAGATCAAGTGGACCGGCAAAAACCGAACACGAGAGTCTTCAAATATTAGGGTCATACCTAAGATCACAACACAACAAAACACGAGCACGAGCTTGAAAGATCAAGCCTTATTAGGAGTTAGAAAATAGAAAGAAGATAGAAAGTACTTGTTTTTGTTCACCGAGTCATGTGCTCGACTCGATCCCCGCATTCATTGGTACTTAGGGAAGATGATGAAAACCGGCATATTGGAATAAAATCCATGATAAAGCATGATGCCGGGGTTAAAGATCTCATCCTCATTGTCGGATGACAAACAAAAGGATAAAACTCCAACACAAATCTCTAAAAAGAGATAGAAGTCACAAAGATTGGAATGAATATAGCATGCTCTTCGAGATAAACTCGCACCAAGATGATAGAAAAGTCTTTCAATTATCGCATCGGTGAAAGGCCGAGATTTCCCTAAATCAACGATTCCGGGATCGAATACCTCGTCCTCGGTGGAGAAAGAAAAGGACAACACGGTGTCGTCCCCCATGCTAATTCAAGATCATAGAAAGCACATGGTAATGGTGGGATAAAAATCTCATCCATATTAGAATCAACATTCTTAGCTTTAACGACCATTTCACCCTTAGAAATGTGATCAATAGGGTCATGGTACTCAATATGAGACACATGAAAAACCCGCACATTAAGGTCAAAGTGGGTGGGAGGAGGACTTGGGACGAAATCATTGATAGGTGTGTAAACACCCATCTTTTCTACCACTTAATTACAATAATAACCGGACCAAAACGTGTATTTTATGTCTTTTATGTCGGAATTATGCGTGGTTTGTGTTTTTGTTGTGATTTAGGATGAAAAGAGGAAAAGTGGAGAAAACACGGACATTCACGGGCATTTACGGACTTTTATTGAAGAAAAGGATGAAAGACGAAGTCAAGAAGTCAAGAGTGCAAAAAGAACGGAAGTCCACGACCAATTCTGAAGATTTATCGAAGAAAAAGTCAAAAGACGGAAGTTTATCAAAAGCCGAAGAATTCAAGTCTATCTTATTGAAGAAATTAAAGACGAGTTCAAAAGAAATTCCGAAGCCAAAAGTCCCTTAAGTCCAAGTTTAAAGAAGATTAGAAGAAAATGACTAATGACGCAATTAATGAAGATTAATAAAGGAGGGACGTTGTTAACTTTTCATTTTGTTGGCTAAGTGTGACAATTAGTCTTCCACCATTTACTTTCCTTGCACCTTTAATTACCTTGTCCATTTAAATACTTGTCAAAATTTAATTACCTTGTCTTGCACTTAATTACCATTTAATTTCAAGTAAGTTTTTCTTTTAATTCTTGTTAAACTTTATCTTTATCTTGTTAATCTCATCCTACCTTTCTTAATCTTTGATTGATTTGTTTATGTTCATGTTCTTAATTTTTGTTGATTTATTTAAGTGGGTTTT
Organism: Glebionis coronaria; assembly: GCA_025667525.1. Lineage (NCBI taxonomy): Eukaryota > Viridiplantae > Streptophyta > Magnoliopsida > Asterales > Asteraceae > Glebionis > Glebionis coronaria. Next base: position 51,014,536 of record CM046880.1, read on the forward strand.
GACTATTTTGATTAAGTTTTGTGAGTTTGATTGATTTGGATTGATTGTTTATCATTTATAGTCGTTTATTTACTTGTTTGATTTAATCTTGTGGTTGATTTAGCTTGGTTTTATTTAGATTCGTGCCTTATTTTCTTTTCCTTGTTCTTCGGATCTTATTTCTGATCTTCCCCAGACGCATCCTTGAAATATTCCGCATAAGGGTTTTGCAGAGACTGCTATTCGGAATATCTATTATTCCGAATAGGGAGGAATTTCAGCATACAAGTTTTTCCGCATAACCTTAATATTCCGAATAGGGTGATTTTCCGAATAGGAAAATATTCCGAGTAGCCTGGATATTCCGGATAGAGTTAATATTCCGCATAGGAGGATATTCCGAATAGGGACAGATATTCCGAATAGACCAATTATTCCGAGTAGGGACTTTATTTCGAATAGCCTGGATATTCCGCATAGGGATATATTCCGAGTAAGAACACTATTCCGCATAAGACTTTATATTCCGAATAGGGACAGATATTCCGAATAGAGGAATTATTCCGAATAGGAATTATTCCGAATAGGTGTATTATTCCGGATAGGGAAATCTTAGTTTTTAGTTTTCTATTAATTTTAATTTCGAGCTTTATTTTTCTCGCCTTTTTCCTTAATCGCACTTTAAGTTTATTTGCCTTAGTTTAAGATTTAGTTTTAGTTGCATTTTAAGTTTGCCTTAGTTAGATTTAAGTTTGCGTTATTTACATTATTGCCCTTAATTTTAGTCTTGCTTTTTAATACTTGCACCTTTACTTTATTAGATTTAGATTTACTTGTAATTGCACTTTTACTTTATCTGTTCTGCACCTTTTATTTTAAACACTACAACGACACAATTTTGTTTCCACCAAAGAACAACTGAGTCGCACATTAAACACAAGTTTTTCAATTCGAAGAGAACAACACAACGAACTTTAATTTTTATACGAGGTGTCAAAAGCCTTGTGCCAAATGGCGCCGCTGCCGGCTCTTTTCGTTAAGATTGACGGTTTTATGTGAGAGACACGTTGCTTTTTGGGATCCGTTCACTTGTGAGCGTTATTTTTATTGCATAAAAAATTCAAAAAAATCATAAAAATTAAAAATTGATAAAAAACCATAAAAATTAAAAATTTCAAAACTCTAAAAAGATTTTATCTTTATTGTGTATATATTGTTTTTGTGTTTGGTTTTGTTTTATTTTGCATTTTCAGGTGTATGCGTACTAGATGTTCTAATTATCAAGAGCCCGAGCCTCAAGAAGATTTAGATATGGCAGGTGTTAACAACAACATTCCACCGCACCTCAATAATAATAATAATAACAACAATGCTCTTCCACAGCCCGATCTTCGGACCATGGAGGAACTTTGTCAACCAACAATGTTTGGACGAGGAGGACCGATTGCGCCGATGCAAATCAACGCTCCTGAGTTTTCGTTGAAGCACCACATGATTCAGCAAGTGCAAACAAACCCATTCCGTGGATTGCCTGATGATGATGCCAACAAACACCTCGACAAGTTCATTACAATCACCCAAAGCATGAAGTTGCCTGGGGCCACAATGGATGTACTTCGCCTACAACTCTTCCCACATACTTTATCGCATCATGCCGAGAAATGGTTTGATCGTCTCCCGAAGAATTCTATTCACACTTGGGATGACATGACTCAACGCTTTTTGTCACGCTACTTTCCACCATCCATGGTCACAAGCCTTCGCAATCAGATTAGCTGTTTCATGCAAGATCCCGATGAATCTCTTTTTGACGCTTAGGAGAGATATAATGTCTTGATCGACCGTTGTCCAAACCACAACATGCTTCCCGTCACATTGATTGATACTTTCTACAACGGTTTGACTTTTCGAGATCGTGATACGATCAATGCAGCCGCCGGTGGCACATTCATGAAAAGGAGACCCGAGGAGTGTAGAGAGTTAATTGAGAACATGACTACTCACCACAAGAACTGGGATTCCTCTGCTTCTTCTAGGAACAACCCGAGAGTCAATGTTTCCTCAACCTCAACAAACCCTGAGATGACCGAACTCACCCGCATGATGGCCGAAATGAGCAAAAGTATTACGCTTCTCGCTTCAAACCAACAACAACAACAAGTTAAAGCGGTTGCTAATCCTTGTGAAACATGTGGCGGTCTTCACTCATACACCGATTGTCCTTCGACACAAGGAAATCCGGAAAATGTGTATGCTGCTTACGGTAATTATTCACCGGAAAATTACCAAGCTAGACAACAAGGGGATCGAAATCTGTTGAGCTACCGTTCCAACAACTACCTTTCACCCGGTTTTTCTCCTCAAAACCAAAACTCCGCCAACAACTACAATAGAAGCAACCAAATCCCACCAAGAACTTCTAACCCTTATCAACCACCCACCCAACAACACCCACCCATAAACACCAATGTTGATGCCATCATGAGAACTCAAGGTGAGCAAATCAAGAATCTACAGAGCCAAATAATCAATTTGAAAGGAGATATCTTGAAGCAAGGAAATGACATCAGAACCGAGGTTCGTGATAATATTCAATCCTCCTTCAGCACTCAAACACCTGAATTAAAGAATCTGTTGGCTAGTTTCTTGCCCGAAGCTCAACCTTTTTCTTCAGGTTCTCTACCTTCAAACACCGTCACCAATCCGCGAGCTAATGTGAGGGCTATAACTACGCGTAGTGGAATTACCATTGTCGATCCACCTATCCCACCACCATCATCTACACCTCCTCCACCACCATGTATCCCTACTCCTCCTACACCTAGTAGTAGTACACCATTACCGTCTCCGCCTCGTCATGACGATGTATCTCGAAAGGACCCTTCAACATCACAACCTTTACCAACTACACCTTCACCTTCCCCTTATCAACCTAGAATCCCATACCCTTCTCGCATAGGCAAGACCAATGATCTAACCAATAATGACTGCCAAGTATTGCCACATGCCGAAATTTGTCAAAGCATTCAAGGAATTGCTTAGCAAGAAGGAGAAGCTGATTGAACTCGCCAACACACGCTTAAATGAAAACTACTCAGCAGTTATTCTTAAAGAATTACCGGAAAAGCTTGGAGATCCCGGTCGTTTTGTGTTGCCTTGCGTGTTCAACAAAACTGAAGAATTTACTGCCCTTGCTGATCTCGGGGCTAGTATTAATTTGATGCCACTCAGTGTTTGGAAAACACTATCATTGCCCGACCTCATTCCAACAAAGATGACTCTCGAACTTGCAAATCACACTCTCGCTTACCCCGTTGGTATAGCCGAAGACGTGTTTATCAAAGTTGGCACATTTACTTTCCCGGTCGATTTTGTCGTAGTTGATTATGAAATGGACCCTCGTATTCCTTTAATACTTGGTCGTCCATTCTTGAGAACCGGACGAGCTTCAGTAGATGTGGCCGAAGGTGAGTTAATCTTACGAGTCGGGGATGATTCAAAAGGGTTTTTAAAATGGGGAAGCTTACAGGCAAATCCTTTGGAAGCCGAGAATCAGTAAATATGATAAATGTGCTCGATGACTTTACCGTCTATGAGAATCCTCTATTCGAGTCTTCCACTGATAATCCACTTTTTAAATATGATGTGGATGATTCTCGCTCCACTTTGGACGCTTTCCCCATTTATGATTCTCCACCGGTCTTTGATGCTTATGATGATGATGATTCTAGCTCAGATTCGGGTGATTTTGATTGTACTTCTGAGTATCCCGAACTGCCCACTTTCGATGATTTTGATGAGGCCGATACTCTCTCGAGCGATTCTTCACATGATGAAGATCCTCCGCCATCACTCGATCCTACTTTGGACGATTATTCATTTGAGGAAGATTTCTCTGAATTTCTCAACACATACTTCCCTCATGAGAGTGATGCTCCTCCTTATGACTTTGAAGATTATCGTCTTGATCCTACTTTGGATTTGAAGCACATTCTGTCAAAGTAGAAGAAACCAGTCGACACCGAAATCCGTTGCACATATGATTTGACACCTCTTTGTCCCCCTTCTGAGGACGAGGTTGTGCTTCTTTGCGGATCTTCTTCACACTCGGCTGAGCCTGAGTGCTATGTTCCCTTAAAGGAAAAGGTGTTCGACCCTGGTATTGAAGCCTTTAAGCCATCTCAGTATCCACTTGATGAAATAAAAGGAAAAATCTTTGGAAATTTTGAAGACATGCTTGCACCGCTTCCTACTTGCTTCCACCGTGCTCCATCGCTGCTTAAGGGAACCCTGCCACTTCTTTTTTGGCTTGCCTTGTTCGCCTTAAGCTCGTGCTTATTGATGGATGAAAACTATGTCTTTGATCCTGGTGGATATGTTTCATGCTTCTTCCGTTGATGATCAAGGTCGAGTCAGGCTCACGACTCGGTAAACAAAAATCAAGCGCTTCTTGGGAGGCAACCCATGCATCTATCTTTTCGCTTTCTTTACCATAAGTGTAGGGGGGACCCTTTGCTATTTCTTCTCCTCACTTCTTAATCAGGGATTCGAGCTTCAATGGTCCACTCTTGATGATTCTTGACGACCCGTGATTCCGTGTTCTACTTCTTCCCGGTTCTATCCTTAACTTTTTTCGATTCACTATTTTATATTTTCTCAATATTAAAATAGGACTCTCTTTAGTTGTCTTTTCCTTAGCGAGATTTAAACAATGTGCACAATGTCCTAAGTGTAGGGGAGTTTACTCCCATATGCTTAAACATTGAGTACAATGTTTATCTTAAGTGTAGGGGGGACTTCTATCGACGTTAAGTGGTCTTTTCCTTGTATTTGTCCTCATTTTAACCGGAAAATCAATTTTTCGACATTTTTCAAAATTTTTGATCTATTTTGGCCTATTAGTTGTTCCCTTTGTATAGTTATTTTCTTTCCTTATTAGAATAAATGTTTAATAAGTGGTTTTAATTTTCAAACGTTGTGAATCTTTTGACTCAATCCGAGTTTACTCTAGCTAGTATCCTTAACGTGTTTAAGTCAAGTTTTGCTAGGCTTTTATATAGGGAGCTATAAAACGCGAAAGTCTTAACTCTCACGGGTTAAGAACAAGAACTTTTCGCAAGTTCCAATAATTGATCCTAGAGAGTCGTTTATCAAGGGAACTTTAAAATGCGATTTCTAAACTTGAAAAAGTCTAAGAATTTGCAAGATCCTATAGGCGACTCGAAAACCCAAAACTTTGATTTAATAGGCTAAGTATCCACGAGTCTCATTACTTGAGATTTTAACTGTGGAGAACGAGAGATGATAGAGCCAATTATAAGTTCGGTATTCTTTCGTGAATTTATGTGAGTTAATTATAAGCCTATTCTCCCATCGCTTGCTAATAAATTTATCTGCTAATAAATAAGGTTGTACGATTTGAAAGGTTACTTAGCTTCTAGCCCCATGATAGGTGTGTAAACACCCATCCTTTTACCACTTAATTCTGGCTAAAACAAGACCAAAACACGTATTTAATATCATTTGTTTGGAATTATGCGTGGTTTTTGTGTTTATTGTGTTTTCAGAGCTAACCGGATAAATATTAAAGAAAACATGGGATTGCACGGGATTTATCAAGGAAAAAGACTCAAGATAAAGTCTATTGTCCAAGAGATGCAAAAGATTTGAAGTCACTAGGCCTATTCGAAGATTTATCGAAGAAAAGGACTAAAGACGGAAGATTTTCATAAGTCGAAGAAACTCGAGTCTATTTAACGAAGAAATTAAAAGACGAGTTGGATTTAATCGACAACAAATCCCGAATCAGAATCGAAAACGTCAACTTTTCTGAAAAGACGAGAAGACAAGAAGAAAGGGAGAAAGCCCACTCACCAACCAACCACTAGGAGTATAAATAGATCACTCCCTTCACACATTAGGGAGTTAGTTCATTTTTTCTTTTTCCAGTACCTTAGGTTCGTCCTTAACCAACTTCATTAGGGAGTTTGGTGGTTTTTCTTCTTTCTTTCAATCTTGTAAGTTTGATTCAATACTCTTGTTACTTTTCCTTTAATCAATCCATTCCATCTTTCTATTCATCTTGTTCTTCATCATTTTTATTGCAAGTTTCTAAGTTTCTTATTTGATTCAAGTTTGATTTCAAAAAGTTGTTGATTTAGTGTTTTTATTGGTGGGATTTATTTCTTATGGTATGTTAATGATTATTGGTTAGTTTGGTAAAACCTTTTTGCATATTTAGATTAATTTTGATCAAGATCCGGTTCCCCTGTTTTTGCTGTTACTGTATCTGTTCTTCGTTCCCAGACTTTCCGAACAAGACAGATTTTCCGAATAGCCAAGTTCACGTTTGCCTTACTCGGAATATTTCAATTATTCCGAGTGGAGGTTTTATTTCTTCTTTATTCGGAATATCCCATATATTCCGAATAGGGCCTCATATTCCGAATAGGGGTGTTTTTATTTCCTTTACTCGGAATATTTCATATATTCCGCATAGTCCTAATTTTCCGAATAGAGCAATATTTTCCGAATGGTCCTTACTTTCCGAATAAAGCAGTTTTTCCGCATAACCATATTTTCCGCATAGGGAAGACTTTCCGCATAGACTGGTTTTTCCGAGTAGAGTCATCTTTCCGAATAGACATGTTTTTCCGAATGGGCATATTTTCCGCATAGATACATTTTTCCGAATAGGAGTATTTTCCGCATAGACAATTTTTTCCGAATAGCTTATTTTTCCGAATAGACTGGATTTTCCGCATGGTGTAATCTTTCCGCATAAGCCTAGACTTTCCGAATAGAGGTTTTTTCGTATAGCACCTTACTTTCCGAATGGCCATACTTTCCGCATAAGGGTTACATTCCGCATAGGGTATTTTCTCATAAGGGTATTTTTCCAGTATTTATTCAAGTTTTGCTTTTTTATTTGTTGCTTGTTTTATGCTTACTTCATTATCATTTTATTCACTTACCTGTTTAGTAGAATAGAAAACCTAATCCACTTTTTGTCACCAAGAACAAATCATTCCACTTTAAACTGAGATCAATTCGAGAGGATTCCGAGAATTATTTTGAACCCACACAAAATATCTAATATCAAATGGCGCCGCTGCCGGCTCTTCTCGTTAAGATCAAAGTTTTTTGTGAGAACTTGGATTTTGGGATCCGTTCCCCGTGAACGTTACTTTTTCAAAAATTTTCAAAAACAACAAAAAAATATAAAATTTTCAAAAAATCCTAAAAATTAAAAAACAATAAAAACCAAAAATATTTTTGCTTTGCTTTTCTTTGTTCGTTCTTTTGCAGGTGTATGCGCACTCGATCCACGTCTTATCAAGAGCCCGAGCCTCTCGATAACTTAGACATGGCTGGTGTACAAAACAACAATAACATACCACCTCCGAACAACAATAATAACAACAACAACCCGCCTTTCAACAACATGAATAACAACAACAATGAGCCCCTTCCGGATAATCGCCCAATGATTGAACTGCTGCAAGCTCATGTTGATGGCAACACGGATCCAATTGTTATACCACCAATTGCCGCCAACAATTTCGAGCTCAAGTCAGGCTTTATCCAGATGGTATCCGCTCAACCGTTCTTGGGACGCACCATTGATGACCCACACGACCATATCAAGAGATTTCTACAACTCACCAACACGGTCAAGTTCAATGGAGTTCCACAGGAAGTTATAAGGTTACAACTTTTTCCCTTTTCTTTAGAGGGACAAGCCCGGCATTGGCTTGCTAAGGAACCGCCACAGAGTATTCTCTCGTGGACGGATTTGGAAACAAAGTTTATCAATTACTTTTTTCCACCCTCTCGTACTACCGCTTTGCGGAATGAAATTATAAACTTTGAACAAAAGTACGATGAGTCATTCAGTGAATCTTGGGATCGTTTCAAAGATCTTTTAAGAAAATGCCCACAACATGGTTTTACCAAAGTACATCAAATCAATACTTTTTACAATGGTTTAAGCATGAGTGACCAAGATTCACTGAATAGTACCTCGGGGGGTAATTTATTGGCTAAGACTTCCAATGCTGCTTGGGACATCATTGAGAACAAATCTCGTGTGCAAACCAAGAGTGTTAGGACCAATGTTGCTAGTGCTAGCACTAATGACAGCGACAAGCGATTAGACAAAATCACTACGCTTCTTGAATCGCTTGTCACACATACCGTCACCACCAACAACAACAACAACGCCAAACACGCTCAAGTGAACGCTGTCAGCCAACCTTGTGAGATATGCGGTGGTCCCCACTCTTACACATCTTGTACCGCCACTCAAGATTACCCTGCTGAGAATGTGAATGCGGCATATGGCACCTATCAACAACCTGCTTATCAAGCAAAACCCCAAGGTGACCGTAACTTGCTCAGCTACCGCAGCAACAACTATCTTTCACCACCTGGTTTCCCTCCTGCCAACCCAAACCACCAACAAAACCTTAACCGCTCTCCTCCACAACAACAACAACCTCGTCAACCATACATCCCACCTCACAAGCAGCAACAACCACCTCCACGTAACAATCAAGTTTATCAACAACCTGCTTACCAACCACCTGCATACAATGCTCCTCCCAACCAAGCCACCACTGCATTACACCAAGAGGTTGCAACCTATATGAGGACCAATGATGTGATAGTGGGAAATCTCCAAGAGGAAGTGCGCAATTTGAAGGCAGATTTGGTAAAGCAAGGAAATGATTTGAGAGCCGATATGCGAAACACGTTGGATAGTCAGACGAATGACTTGAGGAACATGATGGCTAGTTTCTTCCAAAGTAGTCAACCCTCTTCTTCGGGTACTCTTCCGAGTAACACCGTTGCCAACCCAAGAGGGGAGATGAAAGCAATCACCACTCGAAGTGGTAAAGGTAACAAGGAACCCGAGCTTCCTATACCCCCACTGGTGGTTGTGACTAAGGAGAACGAGTCGCCTGCTCCTATTCCTCCTCCTTCTCCTTCCCCAATTTCTCCACCTCTTCATTCTACCCCTCCTCCACCCGTGGTTGTGAGTGACCATATTCCTCTAAAGCCTTCCTCTTCTTCCAATATACCTTATCCTTCTAGGTTGAGGAAAGAGAAGCAAAAGAGCAAGGATGATATTCAGGTTTCGAATTTCCTTAAAATGTTCAAACAACTGAATTTTAATATCTCCTTCGCTAAGGCTCTCGCTCACATACCCAAATATGCAAAAATGTTTAAAGATCTGTTGAGCGACAAGGAAAAGCTCCTCGATATTGCTAACACCCAACTTAATGAGAACTGCTCTGCAGTGCTCTTAAGGAAATTGCCAACCAAGCTTGGTGATCCGGGTCGTTTTCTTATCCCTTGCAATTTCCCGGGAGTAGAGAATTGCATGGCCCTAGCCGATCTAGGTGCCAGTATTAATCTTATGCCTCTAAGTGTTTGGAAGCAATTATCTCTCCCAGAGCTAGTCCCCACTAAAATGACTTTGGAATTGGCCAACCGTACGGTTGCTTATCCAGTGGGGATAGCCGAAGATGTCATTGTAGGAGTCGACAAATTCACCTTCCCTGCTGATTTTGTTGTCGTCGACTACGAGATGGACCCCCGTGTGCCACTCATTGTTGGTCGTCCATTCTTAAGGACCGGTCGCACTCTCATAGATGTTGAAGCCGGTGAGCTTATCATGAGAGTGGGTGACGACAAAGTAGTCTTCAACATGGGAAAGTTGTCCAAACAACCTTATTCATATGAGAGTGTTAATTGTATTGACGTTCTCGATGAGGCTTGTGAAGAACACTTTAATGATGCTTGCAAAAGTATTCCTACCTCTCTTCCCAATGTTGAAACCGTGTCCTCTATTGATTCATCGTTGTCTCTATTTGGAGATAGTGATTTATTCTGGAACAATATTGAAGCTACCATGGGAGACGCGAATTTAGCTACTAATGATTCTCCCACCGAGGGGGATGAAGACATGAGTTTCTTTGACAATCTTCTCACCGAAGACAATCCTTCGCCTCCATCTCCCACGGTTATTGCTATCGATGCCACGACTTTGAAAACGCCTCCCGTCGAAAATCCTCCGGATTTGGAACTTAAGGAGTTGCCGCCACATCTCGAGTACGTGTTCCTTGACGACAACAAGAAGTCGCCCGTCATTATTGCGAAGGATTTGAAAGATGAAGAGAAAACTCGCCTCGTCGCTGTGTTGAAAGATCATAAGAAGGCTATTGCTTGGAAAATCTCAGATATTCGTGGAATTGATCCTCACTTCTGCACACACAAAATTCTCATGGAGGACGACTTCAAGCCCACTATTCAAAGCCAACGAAGGGTGAATCCAAAAATACATGAAGTCATCAAAACAGAGGTTATCAAACTTCTTGATGCGGGTATGATTTACCCTATTTCGGATTCCCCGTGGGTTAGTCCAATCCATTGTGTGCCTAAGAAGGGCGGAATAACCGTTGTTCCCAATGAACACAACGAGTTGATTCCCACTCGTCTCGTTACTGGGTGGAGAGTTTGTATAGACTACCGCAAACTCAATGATGCCACGAGAAAGGATCATTTCCCTCTACCTTTCATGGACCAAATGCTTGAACGATTAGCCGGTAATGAATATTACTGCTTTCTCGATGGTTTTTCGGGTTATTTTCAAATACCCATCGATCCCCAAGATCAAGAGAAGACTACATTCACTTGTCCCTATGGCACTTTCGCTTACAAAAGAATGCCTTTTGGCTTATGTAATGCGCCCGGGACTTTCCAACGGTGTATGTTAGCTATCTTCCATGACATGGTTGAACAAACCATGGAAGTCTTCATGGATGATTTCTCGGTCTTCGGGGATTCCTTCTCTGCTTGCCTTGCCAATTTAGAACGTATGCTAAAGCGGTGTGAAGACACTCGCCTTGTTCTAAATTGGGAAAAATGCCATTTTATGGTAAAAGAAGGCGTCGTGCTTGGACATAAGATTTCGAAAGCCGGTCTTGAAGTAGACCGTGCTAAAGTTGATGTTATAGCAAAGTTGCCTCCACCTTCCACTGTGAAGGGTGTGAGAAGTTTCTTGGGTCATGCGGGCTTCTACCGTCGATTTATCAAAGACTTTTCTCAAATCGCTCGCCCGATGACCCACCTCTTGGAAAAATATACTCCTTTTATCTTTTCCAAAGAGTGCCTTGAAGCCTTTAACTCACTTAAGGATAAGCTAACTAAGGCACCCGTCTTGGTTACCCCTAATTGGGAGCTGCCCTTTGAGTTGATGTGCGATGCTAGCGATTTTGCTATTGGAGCGGTTCTTGGACAAAGAGTGAACAAACACTTCCAACCGATCCATTACGCTAGCAAGACAATGACAGGGGCACAATTGCATTATACGACAACCGAAAAAGAGCTTTTAGCTGTTGTCTATGCTTTTGAAAAATTCCGCCCCTATCTTGTCCTTTCCACCACCATTGTGTACACGGATCATTCCGCGCTGAAGTACTTGTTGACAAAGCAAGATTCCAAACCAAGACTTCTTCGCTGGGTTTTGCTGCTCCAAGAATTTAAAATCGACATCCGCGATAAAAAAGGAGCAGAAAACCTAGCCGCGGACCATCTTAGCAGACTTGAGGATCCATACCAAGGGGATCATCCGAACAAAGAAATCAATGATTCTTTTCCCTTGGAGACCTTAATGTCTATAAACTCGAAGCCGAATGAAACCCCGTGGTTTGCGGACTTTGCAAACTACTTGGCGGGTGGAATTCTCAAGGAAGGGTTGACATCCCAGCAAAAGAAGAAGTTCTTTACCGACATCAAGACTTACTTTTGGGACGACCCTTACCTATTCAAACAATGTGCTGATCTGATAATTCGCCGATGTGTTGATGGACCGGCAGCGTCGGACATCCTTGATGCTTGCCACAAAGGACCCACCGGTGGTCACTTTGGTCCCAACTACACCGCAAAGAAAGTGTTTGATTCGGGATTTTATTGGCCCTCCATATACCGTGACGCTCACGATATGGTCAAACGATGTGATGTTTGCCAAAAACAAGGCAAAATCACACATAAAGACGAGATGCCTCAGAATTTCATTCAAGAGTGTGAAATTTTTGATGTTTGGGGTATCGACTTTATGGGGCCATTCCCTTCATCTAAAGGAAACAAATACATCCTTGTAGCCGTTGACTACGTTTCAAAGTGGGTTGAAGCCAAAGCTTTGCCTACTAATGACGCAAGGGTGGTTTGTAACTTTTTGAAAGCTCTTTTCGCTAGACTCGGTGTGCCTCGCGCCATTATTAGTGATCGTAGGACTCATTTCTGCAATGACCAATTTGCTCGAGTCATGGCTAAGTACGGTGTAAACCATCGTCTTTCCACAGCCTACCACCCACAAACTAATGGCCAGGCCGAAATATCCAACCGAGGTCTTAAGCGAATTCTTGAAAGGACCGTGGGAGAGCATCGTGCCTCATGGGCTGATAAATTGGATGATGCTTTGTGGGCTTTCCGTACTGCTTACAAGACTCCGATCGGCTGTACGCCTTATCGTCTTGTGTACGGGAAAGCGTGCCACCTCCCCATTGAGTTGGAGCACAAGGCTTATTGGGCCTTGAAGTGGGCTAATTTTGATATAAACAAAGCCGGTGACCTACGCAAGATCCAACTCAATGAGCTGAATGAACTTCGGAATGAGGCTTATGAAAATTCTTTGATCTATAAGGAAAGAACTAAGCTCATTCACGACTCCAAGATCAAAAACCGAGAGTTCCATGTTGGTGACAAAGTCTTACTTTTTAACTCTCGGTTGAAAATCTTTTCGGGCAAGCTCAAATCTCGTTGGTCCGGCCCATTCACCATTTCCCAAATTTTTCCATATGGTACTCTCGAGCTCGCTCAACCTAATGGACCAAATTTTAAGGTGAATGGCCAACGAGTGAAGTTGTACTTTGGTGAGGACACCTCCAAGGAGGTGATTCCATCCCTCACCACGTTCCCCATGAACTGAATTTGGGTCGAGTCAGGCTCGTGACTCGGTTATCAAAAACAAGCGCTCCACGGGAGGCAGCCCGAGTATCTATCCCTTTAACCCCCTAAGTGTAGGGGAGGACCTATTTTGGTCATTTGTGTTTGTGTGGTGATGTGCTTACAGGGATAACTGCAATCTTGGAAATCTTCGAAGAACCGTGCTCCCGTGTTATCCGAAATCCGGTTCTATCTGTCAACTATCGTGATTCAATTTTCTTCATACTCACCTTTGAAATTGATCACTTTAGTCGTCTCTTCCTTAACTCGAGTTAACCAAAGTGCACAATGTCCTAAGTGTAGGGGAGACTTTTCCCACATGCTTAAACATTGAGGACAATGTTTATCTTAAGTGTAGGGGAGACTTCTATCGAAGTTTTAAGTGGACTTTTCCATGAAAATGCCTTCATTTAACCGGAAAATCATATTTTTCAACATTTTTCAAATTTTTTAATTAACTTTGGCCATTTAGTCGTAATTTTAAAATTTTTATCGTTGCTTTCATAAGTATATATTCCACAATAAAGTCAAAAATATTAATAAAGTGGTGTAGCTAGTTTAGAAGTCTTTGACATATTAGGCCCGTTGCGTTTATTTTGACTCAACCCGAATAGACTTATCCTAGTTTATTCTAGCTAGTATCCTTAACCATGTAGACCTTAATTGGTTTATTAGGCTAAGTGTCCACGAGTCTCATTCCTTGAGATTTTAAATTGTGGAGGACGAGAAATGATAGAGTCAATTATAAGTCGGTATTCTTGCGCAAACTCACTTGGTGTAATTATTTGCCTATTCTCCCATCACTTGCTAATAATTTATCTGCAATAAGTAAGGTCTTACGATTTGAAAAGTTACTTAGCTTCTAGCCCAAGATCGTTTAAAAGTTGCTCGGTAATGATAAGAGTTCATAGCCAAGGCATAACTTATGAAGCGGGGCGCGAAGATTGGCGAGTCCGAAAAGGCCCTAACAAGGCATGAGGATTCAATTTTATTGCTGAAGATCCAAAGTGATGTGAAAAGCATTATTCCTAAAATCAATATGAAGGATCAAGACTCACGACGAAAAGCAATCAACTCCCATAAAGATCATGGAGAAGTCTATCCGAAAAGACCCTAACAAGGTATGAGGATAAATAGATCCAAGTCCGAAAAGGAGGCGGATCGTTGTATCTCAAAATCCCAATTAAAGATTGAAGAAATAATCATGAAGTCGTGGTCAACAAAGTTGGAGAACCTCTCAAAAAGTCTCCAAGTGAAGAAACTCTATTATGACGAGAAGACCATTATCTCAAGAACGTCTCTCGAAGATATGAAGTATGAAGTACATGCCAAATATCGGCCCGAGAAAGGTCTCAAATCGTGAACCAAGTTATGCCAAGATATGAACTTTTTGATATCCCGAGAAGCAGTTTTAAGAGATTTTGTCCTTTAGCTAACTATTGATCAAATCGTCCTACTTTGCTTTCAGCCTTAATAAACTATCGAAATAAGTCCAAAAATGCATCTTCATGATCATTCTAAGACAAAAATAAAATATAAGAGATACAACTAGGAATAAGGGAGTTTAAGCATTTAATTAAGCCATGTGTGTAAGTGTTTGATTTACTAACTTATAATAACAATAATCTCGTTTTAAGCTTAGTTTGGGGAACGTGAAACTTGAGGGTGATAAATCTTCGCAAACACCAAAGTCCTAATGTAAATCCTTGATTTCTTTACAAGTTGTTTCCATCCTTTTGTTTATTTTTAAGTTTTAATTTCTCTTAGCATTTTAATTTTTGTTTAGTAGAATTTAAATAAGGCCAAGGTTGATTGATTATGAGAAAAATGTAAAAATTGCTTTATCACTAAGCATTGCATGAGGGCATGGCAATGGTTAAGTGTAGGGGATTTGATAGGTGTGTAAACACCCATCCTTTTACCACTTAATTTTGGCTAAAACAAGACCAAAACACGTATTTAATATCATTTGTTTGGAATTATGCGTGGTTTTTGTGTTTATTGTGTTTTCAGAGCTAACCGGATAAATGTTAAAGAAAACATGGGATTGCACGGGATTTATCAAGGAAAAAGACTCAAGATAAAGTCTATTGTCCAAGAGATGCAAAAGATTTGAAGTCACTAGGCCTATTCGAAGATTTATCGAAGAAAAGGACTAAAGACGGAAGATTTTCATAAGTCGAAGAAACTCGAGTCTATTTAACGAAGAAATTAAAAGACGAGTTGGATTTAATCGACAACAAATCCCGAATCAGAATCGAAAACGTCAACTTTTCTGAAAAGACGAGAAGACAAGAAGAAAGGGAGAAAGCCCACTCACCAACCAACCACTAGGAGTATAAATAGATCACTCCCTTCACACATTAGGGAGTTAGTTCATTTTTTCTTTTTCCAGTACCTTAGGTTCGTCCTTAACCAACTTCATTAGGGAGTTTGGTGGTTTTTCTTCTTTCTTTCAATCTTGTAAGTTTGATTCAATACTCTTGTTACTTTTCCTTTAATCAATCCATTCCATCTTTCTATTCATCTTGTTCTTCATCATTTTTATTGCAAGTTTCTAAGTTTCTTATTTGATTCAAGTTTGATTTCAAAAAGTTGTTGATTTAGTGTTTTTATTGGTGGGATTTATTTCTTATGGTATGTTAATGATTATTGGTTAGTTTGGTAAAACCTTTTTGCATATTTAGATTAATTTTGATCAAGATCCGGTTCCCCTGTTTTTGTTGTTACTGTATCTGTTCTTCGTTCCCAGACTTTCCGAACAAGACAGATTTTCCGAATAGCCAAGTTCACGTTTGCCTTACTCGGAATATTTCAATTATTCCGAGTGGAGGTTTTATTTCTTCTTTATTCGGAATATCCCATATATTCCGAATAGGGCCTCATATTCCGAATAGGGGTGTTTTTATTTCCTTTACTCGGAATATTTCATATATTCCGCATAGTCCTAATTTTCCGAATAGAGCAATATTTTCCGAATGGTCCTTACTTTCCGAATAAAGCAGTTTTTCCGCATAACCATATTTTCCGCATAGGGAAGACTTTCCGCATAGACTGGTTTTTCCGAGTAGAGTCATCTTTCCGAATAGACATGTTTTTCCGAATGGGCATATTTTCCGCATAGATACATTTTTCCGAATAGGAGTATTTTCCGCATAGACAATTTTTTCCGAATAGCTTATTTTTCCGAATAGACTGGATTTTCCGCATGGTGTAATCTTTCCGCATAAGCCTAGACTTTCCGAATAGAGGTTTTTCCGTATAGCACCTTACTTTCCGAATGGCCATACTTTCCGCATAAGGGTTACATTCCGCATAGGGTATTTTCTCATAAGGGTATTTTTCCAGTATTTATTCAAGTTTTGCTTTTTTATTTGTTGCTTGTTTTATGCTTACTTCATTATCATTTTATTCACTTACCTGTTTAGTAGAATAGAAAACCTAATCCACTTTTTGTCACCAAGAACAAATCATTCCACTTTAAACTGAGATCAATTCGAGAGGATTCCGAGAATTATTTTGAACCCACACAAAATCTCTAATATCACCCCAGATCGTTTAAAAGTTGCTCGATATGGATTAGAGTTCATAGCCAAGGCATAACTTATTGAAACGGGACGCGAAGATTGGCGAGTCCGAAAAGGCCCTAACAAGGCATGAGGGCTATATTTTGTTGCTAAAGATCCAAAGTGATGTGAAGAATCATTTATCGAAAATCAATATGAAGGATCAAGACACACGACGTAAAGCAAAACTCCCCAAAAGTCATGGAGAAGTGTATCCGAAAAGACCCTAACAAGGTATGAGGATAAATAGATCCAAGTCATAAAAGGAGGCGGATCGTTGTATATCAAAGTCCAAAATAAATATTGGAGAAAAATGAAGAAGTCGTGGTCCAAGTATGAATCTCTCAAAAAGTTCAAGTGAAGAAATTCCAATTATGAAGAGAAGACCATTATTTCATGAACGTCTCTCAAGATTTGAAGTATGAAGTCGCTGCCAAATATCGGTCCGAGAAAGGTCTCAAATCGCGAAGCGAGTTATGCCAAGATATGAACTTTATGAGGTCCCGAGAAGCAGTTTTAAAAGATTTGGTCCTTTAGCTAACTATTGATTAAATCGTTCACCTTATTTTCGGACTAAATAACTATCGAAATAAGTCAAACAATGTATCCTCGTGATCATTCAAGACAATAATAAAATATAAGAGATACACCTAGGAATAAGGGAGTCTAAGTGAGTAATTGGCCCACATGAGTTCGTGATAGTTTACTAACTTATAATAACAATGATCTCGTTTTTAAGCTTGGTTTGGAGAAAGTGAAAACTTGAGGATGATGATTATTCATAACATTTTCAAAACCCAAGGTATGCTTTTGATTTCTTTATTTTGTATGTTTTTAATTTTCTATCTCTTTAATAAAGGCCAACGTGGATTGATTATGATGAAAAGTGTAATCTTTCTTTGTAACTAATGCATTGCATGAGGACATTGCAATGGTCAAGTGTAGGGGATTTGATAGGTGTCTAAACACCCATCTTTTCTACCACTTAATTACAATAATAACCGGACCAAAACGTGTATTTTATGTCTTTTATGTCGGAATTATGCGTGGTTTGTGTTTTTGTTGTGATTTAGGATGAAAAGAGGAAAAGTGGAGAAAACACGGACATTCACGGGCATTTACGGACTTTTATTGAAGAAAAGGATGAAAGACGAAGTCAAGAAGTCAAGAGTGCAAAAAGAACAGAAGTCCACGACCAATTCTGAAGATTTATCGAAGAAAAAGTCAAAAGACGGAAGTTTATCAAAAGCCGAAGAATTCAAGTCTATCTTATTGAAGAAATTAAAGACGAGTTCAAAAGAAATTCCGAAGCCAAAAGTCCCTTAAGTCCAAGTTTAAAGAAGATTAGAAGAAAAGGACTAATGACGCAATTAATGAAGATTAATAAAAGGAGGGACTTAAGCTTGTAATTAAGAAGAAATGAAAGAGGGGAGGAAGCTTCCTAATCCTCCCCTATAAATAGCCATTAGTTGTTAACTTTTCATTTTGTTGGCTAAGTGTGACAATTAGTCTTCCACCATTTACTTTCCTTGCACCTTTAATTACCTTGTCCATTTAAATACTTGTCAAAATTTAATTACCTTTTCTTGCACTTAATTACCATTTAATTTCAAGTAAGTTTTTCTTTTAATTCTTGTTAAACTTTATCTTTATCTTGTTAATCTCATCCTACCTTTCTTAATCTTTGATTGATTTGTTTATGTTCATGTTCTTAATTTTTGTTGATTTATTTAAGTGGGTTTTGATTATTTTGATTAAGTTTTGTGAGTTTGATTGATTTGGATTGATTGTTTATCATTTATAGTCGTTTATTTACTTGTTTGATTTAATCTTGTGGTTGATTTAGCTTGGTTTTATTTAGATTCGTGCCTTATTTTCTTTTCCTTGTTCTTCGGATCTTATTTCTGATCTTCCCCAGACGCATCCTTGAAATATTCCGCATAAGGGTTTTGCAGAGACTGCTATTCGGAATATCCATTATTCCGAATAGGGAGGAATTTCAGCATAGCAAGTTTTTCCGCATAACCTTTATATTCCGAATAGGAAAATATTTCGAGTAGCCTGGATATTCCGGATAGAGTTAATATTCCGCATAGGAGGATATTCCGAATAGGGACAGATATTCCGAATAGACCAGTTATTCCGAGTAGGGACTTTATTCCGAATAGCCTGGATATTCCGCATAGGGATATATTCCGAGTAAGAACACTATTCCGCATAAGACTTTATATTCCGAATAGGGACAGATATTCCGAATAGAGGAATTATTCCGAATAGGAATTATTCCGAATAGGTGTATTATTCCGGATAGGGAAATCTTAGTTTTTAGTTTTCTATTTATTTTAATTTCGAGCTTTATTTTTCCCGCCTTTTTCCTTAATCGCACTTTAAGTTTATTTGCCTTAGTTTAAGATTTAGTTTTAGTTGCATTTTAAGTTTGCCTTAGTTAGATTTAAGTTTGCGTTATTTACATTATTGCCCTTAATTTTAGTCTTGCTTTTTAATACTTGCACCTTTACTTTATTAGATTTAGATTTACTTGTAATTGCACTTTTACTTTATCTGTTCTGCACCTTTTATTTTAAACACTACAACGACACAATTTTATTTCCACCAAAGAACAACTGAGTCGCACATTAAACACAAGTTTTTCAATTCGAAGAGAACAACACAACGGACTTTAATTTTTATACGAGGTGTCAAAAGCCTTGTATCAATCATCATCAAGTAAATTCTCTAAAAAGAGAGCGTCCCCCTCCGGGTCGATATCATCAACACCCGGTGGTATCGAATCATGAGAAGCAAGAAAAGTGTCAATCTCCTCCATAAGCGGATCACTATCCTCAACGGGAATAGGAGATGGAGAGAAAGACTTGGGATTACGCTTGGAATTTAAAGCCTCGATCCTAGAAATGAGAAGATAGACGTTGGATAACTTCTCACGAAGCACCACGTCTTCCACATCTAAATGAGTAAGTTCATCGGAGAACTTCTCAAGGATCGGAATAGTCAAATCAACCTCATTTCCCGGTGGAAATGGGTCTAGAGGAGCAAGGTCAAAAGTGAACCTCTCATAAAACGGATCACTATCATCCTCATTTCCCGGTGGAAATGGGTGAAGAAGAGTAGGTTCATCGGTGAACCCCTCAAAATCCGAGTCGTGAATATCATCTTTATAAGAAAGTTCATCGGAGAACTCCTCATTAGAAAATTCACTAGAAGTAGAATCATTCTCAAAATCTTCATTTCCATCACATTTTTTATCATTAGAATTGGAGAAAATATCAAAGTGAATGGAAGAAGTCGAGTCATCACAATGTGGCAAATCACACATCTCATTGGAAATACCGTCGAACTCTCTTGGGTTTTGAACAAGTATAGTGCTAATATGCTCGTCCCCCTTGCTTAGAGAATTTTCGAGTTCCACGGTGGAAGAATCATGAATAGGAGTGGTGATATCATGAGAGATTTCCTCATCATCTAGGATGGGAGAATCCTTGGGCTCAATAGCCGGCAAGATACGAATAGGAAACACGATAGCACTAGACGAAGGATGTAGAGCCATAAGATCTCTCAAAGAAATAGAACTATCCTCGTCATCATCCAAAAGAAGAGAACGCTTGATTTCACGATTAGCAAGATATCTTTCTTCCTCTTGAATTTTTTCTTTCTTTCGAATTTCAATGCTTAATCCATTATAATCTTGCGAAAGTTGTCTAATCTTAAGTTCACATTCTCGTCTAAATCCCTCATCAATTATTTCTCCATGAAATCGTCGACTTCCTAATTCATTAGTTATATCATTAATCTCTTGATTGATTTGTCTCTTTTCAAGCAACAAATCTTCAATGCTCTTTTCAACAACTTCGACATTTCTTTGATTCATTGTTTCAAATCGTTCAATTCCGAAAGAATATTGTAGAGATTGGTCAAAACCGGAAGGAATCAAATTATAGCAAGGATTAGGCTCATAAAAATTTTGATCTCTCGGTTGACAACTAAAACTCTCGTGAGGACCTCCACAATACTCACAACAAAGATATTGTTGTGATAAACTCGGTAAATCTTGTGGATAACAATTATCATTAAAGTTTTGATTGTAGCTCGGTTCTTGCTCGTAATTAAGCGAGAGTCGATGCGAACAATCATCACCAAAATGAGAATCGTTTCCACAAAACTCACTCGAGGGTGTCTCGTATGTGGGGTGTGGAGGTGGATTGAAATCGAGAGAATTATTCGAAAAATTCGGATTTCCACATGAAGTACTATCATTACAAGAAGGACAAAATACAACACGTATATCGTGACGTAAGTCATTTCCACAACGCTCACACGTGCACCACCGACATGGTGAAAAACCATATAACGGTTCTCCACACCCAACACAATCGACGAAGGAAGAATTAAATTTTAGAGGGTGAGGAGAAAAAGAATCAAACATGATAGAGGATTAAGAAGATTATTTTTGGTATTTTTCATAAAAACGATTAATTAGAGGATTGAAGAAAAGAAATTAGACAAGAAGAAGATTATTTTTGGTATTTTATTTGGTATTGCTCAATCAATAATGATCGATAAAAAACAAGGAATAAGGATAACTACTATGGAAGTAAATTACCCTCGGTCGACTTTGAAACGATAGGTGAAAACCTAAACGTCTCGAGGTTCAATAAGTAAACAACAAAAATAAGATTTATTACTACTTTGAGTCGGCAAACCAATAATAGGTTGTCCCTTTCAATATACGCACAAGCAAGCGGGGAAACGAGGTGGCACAAAGCACTTAAAAACCTTTTTCCTTAGACGGCCTTTTATAGCACGTCGCCTTATACCCACCTTATAGTTTGTATAAATCGAGTTCAAACTTCTTATTAGTATTTATCTATTTTGCCTTTATTTTTGTTTTGGATACGACTACAATAGCTAGGTGATGAAATCCCAACTAAGGCTTATTTGAAAAGTATGTAAAATTATTGTTCTAAGTAATACAATATATTATTCACAAAAAACGAGAAAATCGATACATACTATATAATAGAAAAATAACAAAACTTTCCGAGGACGGAAAGGGTCTTCAAATCAACGATCAACAAATCTCCACAAAAGCGAATCGTACACAAGATCCCCGGCAGCGGCGCCAAAATTTTTGATGTATCGTGGATAGTATATCGTGATAATTTGAGATTACGTTATAGGGTAAATTAGAAAATTACCTTTAGGAAAAAGTAATAGACTAATAATACCAATGACGAATTCAATTAAACACGTGAGTGAGTCGAGTTTGTTGTACACGAAGATCTTATGAATTTGAGACGTTTTGTTTTGATTTGGACAATCGATTTGAATTGGTTTTTGGTTTTTAAACTACAAATTAAATCTACCAATTTTAAACTATTTAAAATAAACCTAAAGTGCATGAATCGTTAACCCCGCCTATTTAAAATTCTACAAACACTTAATTATTTTAAAATAAAACTAATTAAAGATTAAACTATTTAATAATCTATTAAAATAAATTTACTTAATAACTTTAAAGCTATTTAAAAATCTAATTAAACTTTTTAAAACTTATATACTTTATTTAAAAATACTTTAAACAAATATATTTAAAAACTATATTTATTTAAATCTAAAGTTATAAAAATTTAATTAACTAAAATTTTAACTAATTAAACTTTTTAAATAAAAACATTTTTTTATTTTTTATTATTTTTTTTATTTTATTCTAATTTTATTTAAATTTTTGATTCTTTTATTATTTAAAATCTCTAAAGCTATTTTAATAAAAATATTAACTAAAAGTTTATCTAAAAAAAAATAAATGAATTTAAAGTAAGTAAACGTTACTAAAACAAATAAATGCCAAAGTAGAATACACTATATTAATCAAATTACAAGAAATAAACTCAAAAGGGCATTTAGCCCAGATGGTTAACACGCTGGTCTGCTAACCAGCAGGTCTCGAGGTTGAAACCCATAAGTGACATATTTTTTGGTCATTTTTATGAGAAGTTATTTTTGGACCAGATTTTACAATACCACTCGTATGAATGTAGATGAATCAGTTCAGTAATAAAAATTACTAGCAATCAAATCATTCACCAATCCTCAAGTAAGCTATATAAATCAAACAGTTGACTAACTAAACAAGAACATTCATAAAGATCAAACTAATTCAGCTAATGTTAAATACACTAGAATGTAACTCAACCAGTAGTAACATCTAATTTCGCAACAGCAAAAAGCAGTCACATGAATCTAAGAAAACTACACAAATCAGCAACTATATACTACAAAGATTCTCACAGTCATACAAAAATCCTCACAGATATTACAAAAGTCAAATTAAAAGAAATCAATTCCAATTTAAACATAACAAAAATATAGGAACAAAGAAATAAAACAAATACCTCAGCAATGCTAGTCCTGAGCATAGAAAACTGATAAAACTACTCTTATAAGCAGATCTTCATAATATCTAGACTAAAAGACTAACACTCAGACATTATGCAGAACGTCAAAAGTAACTATCAGAAATCAGCATATCAGCAACAATTCATCATAATAAGCGAGTTCATGCTTCAAATTACCCAGATATATAGGCAGATTAACTACACTAAATCCAAACACGAGAAAATGCCGAATCATATAAAAATGCAGCAAAAGAAATAGCAAAACATCAGTCAACGACTATAACACATTAGAAATGGTAGCACGAAAGACAAGAGCATGTAATCCTATACTATGGCAGATAGAAAAACAAATCCTCATTCAATTATCAAAAACATTTAACCAATTCAACGACAACACAATCAAAATGAACAATCAGTGCATACACACGTATAGCAACAATCAATCAGTTAAGCAGATTTTACTCAAGGAGAAACCAACAGATTCATGGACAACAAGCGATATTAACAATCCAAATTCCAAACGAGACAGTAGAGTAAACAAGCCATACCAATTTTCATATAACCAATCTAACTAAATGACTAATTAAACTAAACTTTATAAAAGGTAAACGTGCTTAACCATTCTATGAAGAATCCTTTGAGTAGAAGCGTCAGCGCTGAGCTGGCTTAACTGAAACGACACCAATAAGTATCTCGAACCAAGAGTACCTCGAATCACCATTATTTCTCACCATATAACTAAACTAAAAACGAACTTTTCTTTGATTTATCATTATGATAAACCCGATTCCCAATCTTAGTTCAAGTTAATCTCAACAAGCTATTTCAAAGCTTATAAGATTAATCAGATGTCACGATTTAAAATAGTAATAAGACAATATTTTAAGTGTTTGATAATTATAAAAAGACAGTAAAAACGAGATATATTAAAAAGTTGTAAATGAACTTTATTAATTAAAAACTTCCAGAGTTACAAGATTAAAAAGAAAATTAAATCCTACAACTATTTCTACAGCATAACATTAAAAACTAAGAAAAGGATGATGAAATACAAGATAATTGGGGGTTTTTATAGCCTCCCCATGGCTGTTGATGAAGAGTATATTAGGATATTCTTGGGAATATCCCTTTTGATCCTCAGCCTTTGATCTTCACTTTTCTCTCTCTTTCTTTGATCGCACACGGATTGCCAATGTGGCATCCGTGTGTGCTAGTTGTGCTTCTTCTGAGGCTTCTGATTGGTGGGAATGGAATGATGAGGTGTATCTTCGAATAAGAATAGGCCACGTAACAAGCTCTTCCTCACACTCTCTTCCTTAAAATTGGGGGTTTTTATTCCCCTACACGTGATTAACACGTGTGATCAAAACCCCTATGCTTAATTGGGTTTTTACCCATCTAGGGTTTGTGGTGAATAGTAAGTATTTACAGGTTATTTGGGAAAGAAAGAAAATGGAGAAGATGATATAGCATAGGAACTAACGAATTTATTTATTGTATGTAAATGAGTGGGTGTGAATGAAACGTGTGTGGGTATAAATGGGTGAGTGAATGAGAAACAATTATTTAACTTATTGGTGGAAAATGACCTGTAAATGGTTCAGAAAGTCAGCCACAATTTGTTTATTTATTATGAAAAAATGTAACGTGTGTAAACATGTGGAGGTGATAAGATTTCACACGTTATGAAACCCTATGCCCAATTAACTTTTCTTTTCGTTCATAAATCATAGTAATGGGCTTTTGGCCCAAAAAAAACAATCCATCCGTGTGTAATTCCCACTTTGGGCCTTTAATGGACTTTTTGAATTCACAAACACCCCATATCATTAACTTGAAACTTAAATGGGCTTTTGAGCCCATTTACCCAATTGTGGGCCCCACTTGGCCAAAATCCTTTATTAAAATATTGAATCCTTTAAATTGAACTCGGTTTTGGCTTCCTCGATCTTTTACATCAATCTCGTGTCGGTTTTCGTCGGTTTTCGTGAACTTGGTACCTACACACATTCAAACAAGAAACAAGCATATCCAAGGCATATATGATACATTTAGTGCAATATTTCATTGTTTTATGATACAAATGATATGAGTAAATACCCTCATATCAATATCCTTATGATTGAATCCGTCAATTCATGAATCCTGGAACAAGTGAATTTCAATTAAGATTTTCACCATCATTGCTTTTGCAGTTGTCACGAGCTTGATTGGTATAGAATCTTGCAAGTTACCTACTAATAAGTGTGTAAACACTTATACTTTTGCCACTAAACTCAAGTAAAAACAAGACCTAATCATGTGTTTAATGTCGTAAAAGTCGGAATTACGCGTGGTTTTGTGTTCTTGTGTTTAAATAGGTACAAATGATCAAAAGAAGAGAAAACACGGGATTTCACGGTCAAATGTCGAAGAAAAAGTCAAGAAAGAGTCAAAGACAAAGTCAAAAGATCAAAAGTGTGCCGACGATCACGAAACCCGACAAAGTCGATACGATTTGAAGAAAAGACAAAAATGCCAAAGATCAAGTCGTTTTTATTCGGGGATTTAATTTATCAAAGTTAATGAGCCTTGTGGGACCCACATGTTCTTATTGGGCCTTAAAACCCAATTGTGAATATGGATTATTTGCTATTGGGCCAAAAGCTAAGTTAAGGCCCAAAAACGGATATGAATGAGTTGTTTGGGCTGCCAAGCCTTTTTGATATAAGTTTTGTGGAGCGAATTGGAGTAAATGGGCTTAAGCCCATTATATCACAAAACAAAAAAATGAAACGAAGGAACAATTTCTTGGTCAACGTCAGTCAACAAACAAAACAACCTATTTAACTCACTCCCCCCCACGTGTCAACGTTTCTCCCAGTCAAACGTAACCTCCATTCACCCCTTTTACCTCTCCCCACGTGTTACCCCATCTATTTACTCTACCCACCAACACATAAAACAAAACAAATAACTTATCCCTTCCCATACACACTTCGATACAATCAAAGTAAAAACTCTCTCCACACCAGTCTTCTTCCGCAAAAAAAACTCGCCTCTTTCAAAACCCTAAATTTTTACTCACCAAAAATTAACCCACCCAAAAAGAGGGCTTTTACCCTCAATGGTTAATTAACACCCAAGGGAATTAATTCCCCCAGTTTTCGGATCAATCCACCAAAGAATGATGATCCTCTCTCTCCTACGTGGCCAAATCATTGGATATGATTGGCTATGCCACCTCTCCATTTACTAACCCACCAATGAGAAGAAGCCACTTAGGCTAAAAACTAGCACAACTAACACATCCTTGTGCCACGGTGGCAATCCGTGTGTACAAGGATGATTCTGAGCCGCAAGATTGCAAGAAAAGAAGAGAGAGAAGAAGAAAGATGGATTGGACGGTGGGATTTGGATGCTTACAATTGAAGCCAAAGATTAGGGTTTCTTGGGGGTTCCTCTATAAAAACCCCCCTCTATCATGTAATTGTTAGCTTTTTCTTTATTATTTAATTTTTCAGTAAAATTAGATTGATAGGATTTAAATCTTGTAATTTCTTTTTCCAGTATTTGTAAGTTCTTATTTAATTAATGAAAAATTTAATTTAGTTTTAATTCTCGTCTCGATTTTAAATTTCCAGTACTGTTCTTTTTTTTAATCCGTTTATAAGAAAATATGGTTACTGTTTACATTTATTATTATTATTAAAAAAAATAAAAAAATAAAAAAATAAAAAAAAATAAAAAAATATAAAGAAAAGTAATATCCATATTTCCCCTACTGGGAAATATAAATTGAAGTACTGTTCATCTCTTGGTTCTCGATTTGGATACGCTCTGGTTCGGATTTGGTTCGAGAGTTTTGGCTTATGGTGATGATATTGATGACTTAAGGTGTTTTTGTTTCGATTATAAGGGAGCTCAGCGCTCACCCTTCTTCCCAAAGGTTTCGACGTCAGGTTCCTTTTATTCTCTTTTAGTTTTTATAAGTTTTAATTTATCTGCTATAATTGTTTTGATGTTATGTGAATCTGTTTTTGTCTGCTTATTTAATCTGCTCTAGTTATTGTCTTATGGTGTTTGGATATAGGTTTGTCTTGAACTGCTTGATAGGGTGTTAGTACTATTTAAGTTAGTTTTATACTTGCGTTTGGAACTGTTTAGATTATTAGCTTAACTGCGTTTGGAACTGCTTAGATTACTAGCTTATTTAGTTTGGTTATTAGGATTTGTTTTATTTGGCTTATTTGATTTCAGCTTTTGTTCATTTAGTCTGCTTATGCTCATCTTTTTAATGCTATTGGTTTAATTTGAAAAGCTGTTTTGCTGAATTGGACATTTCTTTTGTGGAATATTTGAATCTGCTAGTTAATTATTTTGCCTTTTAATAGCTTATCTAGTAATTGCTTATCTGGCTTATTGGGTTTCTGCTTATTTGAGCTCAGCTTATTGTTGTTTGGTTGTTTGCTTATTGTTTAACTGCTTACCTCAGACCGAATTGGTCTGAGGCTTTATACTGTCCAAATAACAAGTTCTAAAAATAGTAAAAAAATATTGTCAAAATTTTGTCTGTCCTGGGACTCGAACCCAGGACCTCTCGTTCGCAAACCATTCGTCCCAACCAACTGAGCTGCACCTTTTTTTGTGTTTTAATTCTCTACGTTTCATTAATATAGCGTGATAATAGGGTTGACAGTTTTTAATATATTAGTTTAAAATCAATTTAGAGTTATTTAATTTTATTTAAAAAGTTTATTTCAACTTTCTTTTATTCAGTTTTTTTTTAAAATAATAAAAAATAAAAAGACAAAAAAATATTTTTATTAACTTTTTTTTAACTTTAAATTTGTTTCCAATTTATTTAAAATAGATTTACTTTTATTTTTAAATTTAAATTAGTTTAAATATTTTTTATTTCAAATTTACTTTCAAATTAGTTTAAATAAATTTACTTTTATTTTTAATTAGTTACAATTTTTAATTAGTTTTAAGTTTATTTTCAAATTAATAGTTTAAAATAGTTAATTAAAATAGTTTTCATTTAATTAAATAGATTTAAGTTAGTTTAAAAATACCCAAAAATAGATTTTACCAAAAACAAGTTAAGTTGAAACGTTGAACCGGAAATTAAATTCGAGTCGAATCGAGGAAAAACGAACTTAATTAAAAAGGACTAAAAAATCCTAGTTTCAAATTGGCGCCGCTGCCGCTTCGCTCGTACGATTGACGATTTTTTCGTGAAGACGTTTGGATTTTGGGATCCGTTCATTCTTTGAACGTTACGTTTCTTGCACAAAAAATCAAAAACATAAAATTACAAAAAAATTAAAAAATCACAAAAGCAATTTCTTTCCTAAGAATTGCACCAAATTTTTTAAAAAAAAAATCAAAAGTAATACTTTTTTCTAAAAGTATTACACCAAAAATATTACGTATTAGTGTTAATTTTTATTTCGATTTCTTTCGATTTTTCTTGTGAATATATATTTTTCTAAAAAATACAAAAAGATTTTTCCTTTTACTATAATATATTACATAGCACAATAAAATTACCTACTTATCAAATAAGCCTTAGTTGGGATTTCATCACCTAACTATTGTAGTCGAATCCATAACGAGAAAAAAGGGCAACATAGATAAATACTAGTAAGACGTTTGAACTCGACATATACAAATTATAAGGTGGGTATAAGGCGACGCACTATAAAAGGCCGTCTAAGGAAAAAGGTTTTTAAGTTCTTTGTGCCACCTCGTTTCCCCGCTCGCTTGTGCGTATATTGAGAGGGACGACCGATTATTGGTTTTCCAACTCAAGTAGTATTTACGTATATATTTTTGTAGCTTTTTCATATTGCTCCTCGAGAGGGAAAATCCTTTTCCTCTCAAAGTCGACCGAGGTCACCTACCTCATTCCAAAGTTTTAATTGTATGCGCACTCGCGCGCATACATACATACCGATTGGTGTACCAAATACTTCTAATTCTTCTAAAAAGAAGAAGAAGAAAAACAAAAAGACCGTCATTAAAGCCGATCCCGAGAATCGAGCTTTCGACAATACGATGGCAACGGATAATCGACCAATGATTGAGATTCTACAATCTCACATTGAAGGAAACGATGACGCGATTGTGGTGCCAAATATTGGAGCTAATCATTTCGAACTTAATTCGGGTTTTATTCAAATGGTTTCTGCTACACCATTTTTAGGCCGTACTAATGACGACCCACACGCTCATATCAAACGTTTCATCCCATTAGCTAATACCGTCAAATACAATGGGGTGCCCCAAGAGGCCGTTCGCCTCCAACTCATTCCTTTTTCCCTCGAGGGACAAGCCCGGATTTGGCTTGATAAGGAACCACCCCAAAGTATTACCACATGGATCGACTTAGAGACCAAGTTCATTAACTACTTTTTCCCACCATCACGGACCACTTCCTTAAGGAATGAAATAATCAACTTTGAGCAAAAATATGGGGAAACGTTTAGTGAGGCTTGGGATCGTTTTAAAGATCTTTTGAGAAAATGTCCACAACACGGTTTTACTAAAGTTCATCAAATCAACACGTTTTATAATGGTTTAACTCTAAACGACCAAGACTCACTTAATAGTGCCGCGGCGGGCAATATTCTTGTGAAAACCATGAACGAGGCTTGGGCCATTATTGAGAACAAGGCAAAAGTGCAAACCAAAAGTGTTAGGGCTAATATGGCAAGTGCTAGTACGAGTAATATTGAGGTGAATGATCGAATTAATAAACTTACTTCGCTTGTTGAGACACTCGCTTTAAAAACCGACGCCCTCACTACACATGTGCATGCCGTAAAAGAAAAAAGTGAGACGTGTGAGACTTGTGGTGGACCACATTCATACTTAAATTGTGACAAGGTTTACAATGATCAACAAGAAGTTTATGCTTATAATAACAATGAAATTGATCGAGTTCAATTCAAACCAAATGTTGATGTTAACCATTTGTCTTACAAGTCTAATAACTATTTGGCTCCCCCGTGTTTTGTAGCACCACAAAGACCACCCCCACCCGCCCAAAATAGGAACCAAGGTCCTCAACGGGGTAATTTTCAAGGAAATACTAATCAACGGGGTTTTAATCAAAATCAAGGGAATTTTCAAGGGCAAAACCAAGGGTTAAATAATCAAGGATATAATAACCAAAGTTTTCATAATCAAGGATATAATAACCAAAGTTTTCAAAACCAAGGTTTTCCTAATCAAGGTTATAATCAAATGAACATGCATAATCCTCAAATGGACTTGGTTTTACAAAAATTATCCGACCATGAACGAATGATGAGAGAGATGCAAGAATCGACCGATAAGAAGTTTTTGACTATGATTCAAACCTTTCGTCCCCAAGGTACCCTTCCCTCTAAGACCGTGACCAATCCTAGGGCTAATGTTAATGCTATCACTACTAGGAGCGGTAAGACCACCGTAGAACCTTCCCCACCTAACCAAGGACCCGAGATTCCTTATTCTTCGACACAACCTCCTTCTTCTTCCACTTGTGACATACCTCCCGTTATGCATTCGTCTACACCTTATGTTCCACCGATACCCAAATTTTCTACCACACCTTCGGTTCCAAAACCGGTTCCTTCACCTTCTATTTCTACTCCTTCTCCTCCTCCAAAGGATGTGAGTGAGCAATCCACTCCAAAGCCTTCATCTCAACCCAATATACCTTATCCCTCAAGGTTGCGGAAAGAGAAATTGAAGAATAAGGATGATATTCAAGTTTCGAACTTCCTAAAAATGTTCAAACAATTGAATTTTAATATCACCTTTGCCGAGGCGCTCGCTCACATGCCTAAGTACGCTAAGATGTTTAAGGATCTTTTAAGTGATAAGGAAAAGTTGCTTGATATTGCCAATACCCAATTGAATGAGAATTGTTCTGCGGTTCTTTTGAGAAAATTACCGGTTAAGTTAGGAGATCCCGATCGATTCCTTATTCCTTGTAATTTTACGGGTGTTGAGAATTGTATGGCTTTGGCGGATCTCGGAGCGAGTATCAATCTTATGCCATTGTCCGTGTGGAAGCAATTATCTTTACCCGAGCTAGTCCCCACTCGTATGACATTGGAATTAGCTAACCGTACGGTTGCTTATCCGGTGGGGATAGCCGAGGATGTTTTCGTAGGAGTCGACAAATTCACTTTCCCCGCCGATTTCGTCGTCGTCGACTATGAAATGGATCCCCGTGTTCCCTTAATTGTGGGACGACCCTTCTTGAGAACCGGGCGTACATTAATTGATGTAGCCGCGGGTGAACTTATCATGAGGGTCGGGGATGACAAAATCGTCTTTAACATGGGTAAACTTTCCAAACTTCCTGATGAGCCCGAATCCGTGAATTTCATCGATGTGCTCGACGAAGCATGCGAAGAACATTTTCACGAGGATTGTAAGAGCGGGATTTCTCCTTTACCTCATGTTGAGACCGTAGCTTCTATTGCTCCTTCATTGACTCCATTTGGAGAAAGTGACTTAGATGAGTTTGAAGCTAGCTTGGGTCCTCTCGAGATTAACTATGATAATTCTCCCACCAATTGGGATGAAGACATTCGTACTATTGAGAGACTTCTCAATGAGGACAATATTTCTCCACCTACTCCTAAAGAAGTTACAAACGATGATCCTACTTTGACTAAGCCTTCCATTGATAATCCGCCGGATTTAGAGCTTAAGGATTTGCCGTCTCATCTAGAGTACGTTTTCTTAGAGGAGGATAATAAGTTGCCCGTCATTATTGCTAAGGACTTAAAAGAAGATGAAAAATCCCGACTTATCGGTGTGCTTAAGAATCATAAGAAAGCAATTGCTTGGAAAATCTCCGACATTCGCGGAATTGATCCTAATTTTTGTACTCATAAAATTCTCATGGAAGATGACTTTAAACCCGCAATCCAAAATCAAAGAAGGGTTAATCCAAATATTCATGAAGTCATTAAGAAAGAAGTTATCAAACTTCTAGATGCCGGAATGATTTACCCTATCTCGGATTCGCCATGGGTTAGTCCCGTCCATTGTGTGCCTAAGAAAGGCGGAATCACCGTTGTTCCCAACGAAAACAACGAGTTGATTACTACTCGACTCGTGACGGGTTGGCGATTTTGCATCGATTATCGTAAACTCAATGATGCCACTCGTAAGGATCATTTCCCTCTTCCTTTCATGGATCAAATGCTCGAGCGTTTAGCGGGTAATGATTTCTATTGTTTCTTAGATGGCTTTTCCGGATATTTTCAAATCCCTATCGATCCAAAAGACCAAGAGAAAACCACATTCACTTGTCCCTATGGAACATTTGCTTACAAACGAATGCCTTTCGGCTTATGCAATGCTCCCGGGACTTTCCAAAGGTGTATGATGGCGATATTTCATGACATGGTTGAAGAAACTATGGAAGTCTTTATGGACGATTTCTCGGTCTATGGTGATTCTTTCTCTTCTTGCCTTGCTAATTTAGAACGTATGCTCCAACGGTGTGAAGACACTCGTCTCGTTCTTAATTGGGAAAAATGTCATTTCATGGTAAAAGAAGGCATCGTCCTCGGTCATAAAATTTCCAAAGCCGGTATCAAAGTCGACCGTGCTAAAGTTGACGTCATTGCTAAGTTACCTCCACCTACCACCGTCAAAGGAGTTAGAATTTTTTTAGGCCATGCGGGATTTTATCGACGTTTCATCCAAGATTTCTCGAAAATAGCTCGTCCAATGACTCATCTCTTAGAAAAGGATGCTCCTTTCATCTTCTCTCAAGAATGTCTCGACTCTTTCGAAATTCTTAAAGGTAAATTAACTAAGGCACCGGTCTTAGTCTCTCCAAATTGGGAGTTACCTTTCGAGCTCATGTGCGATGCTAGTGATTTCGCGGTAGGAGCGGTTTTAGGTCAACGAGTTAACAAACATTTCCAACCCATTCATTATGCTAGTAAGACAATGACGGGGGCTCAATTGCATTATACCACTACTGAAAAAGAGCTTTTAGCTGTAGTATATGCTTTTGAGAAATTCCGCCCCTATCTTGTGCTTTCCACCACCATCGTTTACACCGACCATTCCGCCTTGAAATACTTGTTGACCAAGCAAGATGCTAAACCGAGACTCCTTCGTTGGGTTTTGCTCCTACAAGAATTTAAAATCGAAATTCGTGATAAAAAAGGAGCGGAAAACCTAGCCGCGGATCACCTTAGTAGACTTGAGGATCCTTATCAAGGGGAATCTCCAAATCAAGATATTAATGAATCCTTTCCCCTTGAGACCTTAATGTCTATTAATTCCAATCTTGATGATACCCCATGGTTTGCCGACATTGCAAACTATTTGGCGGGTGGTGTTCTTATCGAAGGGTTATCGTCCCAACAAAAGAAAAAATTCTTCAAGGACGTTAAAACGTACTATTGGGATGACCCTTATCTTTTCAAGCAATGTGCGGACTTAATCATTCGTAGATGTGTTGATGGGCCGGCGGCTTTACAAATCCTTGAAGCTTGCCATAAAGGACCTACCTGTGGTCACTTTGGTCCTAATTACACCGCAAAAAAAGTGTTCGACTCCGGATTCTATTGGCCCTCCATTTATCATGATGCACATGAAATGGTTAAACATTGTGGTGCTTGCCAAAGGCAAGGCAAGATCACACATAAAGATGAGATGCCTCAAAATTTCATCCAAGAATGTGAAATCTTTGACGTATGGGGCATCGACTTTATGGGGCCGTTTCCATCATCGAAGGGAAACAAGTACATCCTCGTAGCCGTTGACTACGTATCAAAATGGGTTGAAGCAAAGGCTTTACCTACTAACGATGCGAGGGTGGTTGTTAACTTCTTGAAACAATTGTTTGCTCGATTCGGTGTGCCTCGTGCTATTATTAGTGATCGCGAGACTCATTTTTGCAATGATCAATTCGCACGAGTCATGGCTAAGTATGGTGTCAATCACCGACTTTCCACCGCGTATCATCCTCAAACTAACGGACAAGCCGAGGTTTCTAACCGTGGTCTTAAGAGAATCTTAGAGCGAACCGTGGGAGAGCATCGTGCCTCATGGGCCGATAAATTAGATGATGCTTTGTGGGCTTTCCGTACCGCTTATAAGACACCTATAGGTTGTACCCCTTATCGCCTTGTGTAAGGAAAGGCGTGCCACCTCCCCATTGAGTTGGAGCATAAGGCTTATTGGGCCTTGAAATGGGCTAATTTTGATATTAACAAAGCCGGTGATCATAGGAAAATCCAACTCAATGAACTCAATGAACTTAGGAATGAGGCTTATGAAAATTCATTAATCTACAAGGAGAAGACTAAGCTCATTCATGATTCCAAGATTAAAAACCGAGAGTTCCATGTTGGTGATCAAGTTTTACAATTTAACTCTCGGTTGAAAATCTTTTCGGGTAAACTTAAGAGCCGTTGGTCCGGTCCATTCACCGTGGCCCAAGTCTTCCCTTATGGCACCATTGAGTTATCCCAACCAAATGGGCCCAACTTTAAGGTGAATGGCCAACGGGTTAAGTTGTACTATGGAGAGGACATCTCTCACGAGATTATTCCATCCGTCTCCACATTTCCCTTGAATTAATTCGGGAATTCGAGTCGAGCTAGAGACTCGTGATAAATAAATCAAGCATCGTATAACTAGGTTAGATTTTTTACCTTTACCATCCTTTCCACCCTTTTTCACCTTCATCCATTGTCCACCAATAAGTGTAGGGGGGAGCCAAGTAGGTTGTTTGTGTGTTGTGATGTGTGCAGGGACATGTGCTTTGATGATCCACTTTTGGTACTTTTAACGCGACCCGTGATCCCGTGTTCCCGTGTACCCGGTTCTATCAAAACTATTGTGATTCATACTTGTATATAAATAAAACGAATAAATGTAATCACGATTTTAAGTGTAGGGGAGTTTATTCACCCACATGCTTAAACATTAAGGACAATGTTTATATTAAGTGTAGGGGGACTTCTATCGAATTTTAGTGGCCTTTTCCATGAATTTGACCCCATTTTACCGGAAAATTTAAAAAAAATTTCAACGTTTTTCAAATTTTTGATCTATTTTGGCCTAGTAGTATTTTTATTTATTTTCTTTCCTTTTATTATCGCATCATAATAATTTCCATTTCAAGAATAAAGTCAAAATAAATAAATAAATAAAATGGTTTTAATAAGTTTAGATATCTTTGATATATTAGGCCCGTTGTGAATATTTTGACTCAACCCGAGTTTACTTATCTAAGTTTACTCTAGCTAGTATCCTTAACCATATGGACCTTAATTGGTTTATTAGGCTAAGCATCCACGAGTCTCATTCTTTGAGATTTTAAATTATGGAGAACGAGAGATGATAGAGTTTATTATAAGTTCGGTACTCTTTCATTAACTTATGTGAGTTAGTTATGAGCTTTTTCTCCCATCACTTGTTAATAAATATATTTGCAATAAATAAGGTTGTACGATTTAAAAGGTTACTTAGCTTCTAGCACAAGATCGTTTAAAAGTTGCTCGGTATTAATTAGAGTTCATAGCCAAGGCATAACTTATTGAAGCGGGACGCGAAGATTGGCTTATCCAAAAAGGCCCTAACAAGGCATGAGGATACCCGAGTCCAAAAAGGCCCTAACAAGGCATGAGGATTCACTTTTTGCTAAAGATCCTAAGATGATGTGAAGATCATTAATCCAAATCAATATGAAGGATCAAGACACACGACGAGAAGCAATTACTCCCCTAAAGATCGTGGAGAAGTCTATCCAAAAAGACCCTAACAAGGTATGAGGATAAATAGATCCAAGTCCGAAAAGGAGGCGGATCGTTGTATATCAAAATCCTAAATAAAGAAGAGGATAAATGAAGAAGTCGTGGTCAACGTTTGAAGCATCTTTCACTCCTTATGAAGATGTATACCAAAATGAAGAGAAGACCATAATTTAAAGATCGTCTCTCAAGATTTGAAGTTTGAAGTAGAAGCCAAATATCGGTCCGAGAAAGGTCTCAAATCGTGAAACGAGTTATGCCAAGATATGAACTTTTTGAGGTTTCGAGAAGCAGTTTTAAAAGATTTTGTCCTTTAACTAACTATTGATTAAATCGTCCCACTTTATTTTCGGCCTTAATAATTTATCGAAATAAGTCAAAAATGCATC
Organism: Glebionis coronaria; assembly: GCA_025667525.1. Taxonomy (NCBI): domain Eukaryota; kingdom Viridiplantae; phylum Streptophyta; class Magnoliopsida; order Asterales; family Asteraceae; genus Glebionis; species Glebionis coronaria. Next base: position 51,050,664 of record CM046880.1, read on the forward strand.
CTCGTGATCATTCAAGACAAAAATAAAATACAAGAGATACACCGTAGGAATAAGGGGGTCTAAGTGATTAACTAAACCACATGAGTAAGTGTTAGTTGTGCTAACTTGTAATAACAATGATCTCGTTTTTGAGCTTGGTATGGGGAACGTGAAACTTGAGGGTGATTAATATTCATGACACCAAAGCCCTAATCTAAGTCTTAGATTTCTTTACGAGTTTCTTCCATCTAATAATTTCCAAGTTAATAAATTGTTATAGCTTTTGTTTCCTTTAAAAGTTTTTATCTTTTCGTCGTAGTAGTAGTAGTAGTAATTATAATAAAGGCCGAGATGGATTGATTATGAGAAAAATGTAACTTATGCTTTAAAACTATGCATTGCATGGGGTCATTGCAATGGTCAAGTGTAGGGGATTTAATAAGTGTGTAAACACTTATCCTTTTGCCACTAAACTCAAGTAAAAACAAGACCTAATCATGTGTTTAATGTCGTAAAAGTCGGAATTACGCGTGGTTTTGTGTTCTTGTGTTTAAATAGGTACAAATGATCAAAAGAAGAGAAAACACGGGATTTCACAGTCAAATGTCGAAGAAAAAGTCAAGAAAGAGTCAAAGACAAAGTAAAAAGATCAAAAGTGTGCCGACGATCACGAAACCCGACAAAGTCGATACGATTTGAAGAAAAGACCAAAATGCCAAAGATCAAGTCGTTTTTATTCGGGGATTTAATTTATCAAAGTTAATGAGCCTTGTGGGACCCACATGTTCTTATTGGGCCTTAAAACCCAATTGTGAATATGGATTATTTTCTATTGGTCCAAAAGCTAAGTTAAGGCCCAAAAACGGATATGAATGAGTTGTTTGGGCTGCCAAGCCTTTTTGATATAAGTTTTGTGGAGAGAATTGGAGTAAATGGGCTTAAGCCCATTATATCACAAAACAAAAAAATGAAACGAAGGAACAATTGCTTGGTCAACTTCAGTCAACAAACAAAACAACCTATTTAACTCACTCCCCCTACGTGTCAACGTTTCTCCCAGTCAAACGTAACCTCCATTCACCCCTTTTACCTCCCCCCACGTGTTACCCCATCTATTTACTCTACCCACCAACACATAAAACAAAACAAATAACTTATCCCTTCCCATACACACTTCGATACAATCAAAGTAAAAACTCTCTCCACACCAGTCTTCTTCCCCAAAAAAAACTTGCCTCTTTCAAAACCCTAAATTTTTACTCACAAAAAATCAACCCACCCAAAAAGAGGGCTTTTACCCTCAATGGGTAATTAACACCCAAGGGAATTAATTCCCCCAGTTTTTGGATCAATCCACCAAAGAATGATGATCCTCTCTCTCCTACGTGGCCAAATCATTGGATATGATTGGCTATGCCACCTCTCCATTTACCAACCCACCAATGAGAAGAAGCCACTTAGGCTGAAAACTAGCACAACTAACACATCCTTGTGCCACGGTGGCAATCCGTGTGCACAAGGATGATTCTGAGCTGCAAGATTGCAAGAAAAGAAGAGAGAAAAAGAAAGATGGATTGGACGGTGGGATTTGGATGCTTACAATTGAAGCCAAAGATTAGGGTTTCTTGGGGGTTCCTCTATAAAAACCCCCCTCTATCATGTAATTGTTAGCTTTTTCTTTATTATTTAATTTTTCAGTAAAATTAGATTGATAGGATTTAAATCTTGTAATTTCTTTTTCCAGTATTTGTAAGTTCTTATTTAATTAATGAAAAATTTAATTTAGTTTTAATTCTCGTCTCGATTTTAAATTTCCAGTACTGTTCTTTTTTTTTAATCCGTTTATAAGAAAATATGGTTACTGTTTACATTTATTATTATTATTAAAAAAAAACAAAAACAAAAAAAAAAAAAAAAAAAAAAAATATAAAGAAAAGTAATATCCATATTTCCCCTACTGGGAAATATAAATTGAAGTACTGTTCATCTCTTGGTTCTCGATTTGGATACGCTCTGGTTCGGATTTGGTTCGAGAGTTTTGGCTTATGGTGATGATATTGATGACTTAAGGTGTTTTTGTTTCGATTATAAGGGAGCTCAGCGCTCACCCTTCTTCCCAAAGTTTTAGACGTCAGGTTCCTTTTATTCTCTTTTAGTTTTTATAAGTTTTAATTTATCTGCTATAATTGTTTTGATGTTATGTGAATCTGTTTTTGTCTGCTTATTTAATCTGCTCTAGTTATTGTCTTATGGTGTTTGGATATAGGTTTGTCTTGAACTGCTTGATAGGGTGTTAGTACTATTTAAGTTAGTTTTATACCTGCGTTTGGAACTGCTTAGATTATTAGCTTAACTGCGTTTGGAACTGCTTAAATTACTAGCTTATTTAGTTTGGTTATTAGGATTTGTTTTATTTGGCTTATTTGATTTCAGCTTTTGTTCATTTAGTCTGCTTATGCTCATCTTTTTAATGCTATTGGTTTAATTTGAAAAGCTGTTTTGCTGAATTGGACATTTCTTTTGTGGAATATTTGAATCTGCTAGTTAATTATTTTGCCTTTTAATAGCTTATCTAGTAATTGCTTATCTGGCTTATTGGGTTTCTACTTATTTGAGCTCAGCTTATTGTTGTTTGGTTGTTTGCTTATTGTTTAACTGCTTACCTCAGACCCAATTGGTCTGAGGCTTTATACTGTCCAAATAACAAGTTCTAAAAATAGTAAAAAAATATTGTCAAAATTTTGTCTGTCCTGGGACTCGAACCCAGGACCTCTCGTTCGCAAACCATTCGTCCCAACCAACTGAGCTGCACCTTTTTTTGTGTTTTAATTCTCTACGTTTCATTAATATAGCGTGATAATAGGGTTGACAGTTTTTAATATATTAGTTTAAAATCAATTTAGAGTTATTTAATTTTATTTAAAAAGTTTATTTCAACTTTCTTTTATTCAGTTTTTTTTAAAATAATAAAAAATAAAAAGACAAAAAATATTTTTATTAACTTTTTTTTAACTTTAAATTTGTTTCCAATTTATTGAAAATAGATTTACTTTTATTTTTAAATTTAAATTAGTTTAAATATTTTTTATTTCAAATTTACTTTCAAATTAGTTTAAATAAATTTACTTTTATTTTTAATTAGTTACAATTTTTAATTAGTTTTAAGTTTATTTTCAAATTAATAGTTTAAAATAGTTAATTAAAATAGTTTTCATTTAATTAAATAGATTTAAGTTAGTTTAAAAATACCCAAAAATAGATTTTACCAAAAACAAGTTAAGTTGAAACGTTGAACCGGAAATCAAATTCGAGTCGAATCGAGGAAAAACGAACTTAATTAAAAAGGACTAAAAATCCGAGTTTCAAAATGAATTTCAATTAAGATTTTCACCATCATTGCTTTCCAGTTGTCACGAGCTTGATTGGTATAGAATCTTGCAAGTTACCTACCAAGTGCTGTTTGAGGTTAACACTAGAAGGATTTCCACTCATCACTGTGAACACTATAGAGTGTCACTCTGAGTATTCTGGCAAGATCACTAAGATATTGCGTAGAGGCCTGGAACGTGTTTAAGTTCAGTTAAGAATTAAACCACTGTTGCTTTCCAGTTATCACAAGCTTGATTCATGAAGAATCGCACAAGTCACCTACCATGAGCTTTTTGATATTCGCTCAAGAAGGATTTCCATCTTCATTGTAAATACTTTCGTATTACTCGGATGTTCAGGCAAGATCATGAAGATTTTACGTAGGACTCTTAAGATCCTTTTTAATTTTCATAGTGTGTGAAGAAGCAAGGAATTATGAAAGTGTGTCCTAATGAGATATTTGATGATCTCAAATGGCACTAGACTCGATCGTGCATTTTGGATTCTAGTGATCGAAGGCTGGAGAGGAGTGCCACCATTTCAATACAAATTTATTCGGAGTGAATAACTCAATAGATAATGCGTTGTCTCCGTTTGATTAAAACAAATATCTTTTAAGAGATATCTGAGTTAGATGGGATGGGTTGTGCATTGCATCACTGGGTCCATGATGTCTATCTTCAATATCAAGAATCATTAAAAATGATCTCAATAGCATATGTATTGACCCAGTTTCTGCCTAAGTTGTAAGGAGGGCTACTTTCTTTTGACCCTTTATCTTTACAATTCTTTTTCATTCTTCAACCCCTTCAATGCTTACCAATACGTCATAACTAGCACCTTGTAGTGATTGTTCCAGTGCTAACTTAAGTAGTTGGTCGGCATTCAGCTAGGTTCACAATCTTTCTCCATCTTTCCTAAGGACTACTATTTCTAGCTATGGAATGTCCTTAGGAAGATTCCTCTGGTTCTAGAAGAATCATTAGACTTTAACCTATCCTACCATCCTTATGTCACAACAATCTTCACCGTCGTGAATAGAGATGTTTTAGGTAAGTGTTTGTCACTATGAAATCCATTTTGATATCCAAATTGATATGAGTGATTTTACTCATATCAATAGTATCTAAAAACGATGAATAAATGCAATAAATGTTTAAATATGGCCTTGTATTCGTTTGTTTGTCGTGTCATGTGTGTAGGTACCGAAGTTCGCAAAAATCAACAAAAACCAACACGAGTTTGAAGAAAAAGATCGAGAAGCCAAAATCAAGTTCGTTTTTTGAAGGATTTTATCAAAAGTCAAACGATAAATCATTTTAACCCGGGATTCGAGTTTTATCAAAGTTATGGGCCTTGGTGGGTCCCACATTTGGGTAAATGGGCTCAAAAGCCCATTTGAAGATCACGAATTGTATAGCAACAAGCCCAAATGGCCCAAATCAGATTTATATGGAGACGGATGGAGAAATAAATGGGCCAAAAGCCCAATTCCTTTTGGAAAGTAACTTAAACGTGAGATGAATGGGCTTTATTTACCCATTAGGGTTATTTTATTCACAACCGGTTAAAGAAAGTTATAAACGTTTCATAAGCTTTGGTCAAACCTCTCCCACATCACACATTTATTTACTTATCGATACTTCTATAGTTTTCACTCTCATCTCCTCCCCAACCCCAAATAAACCTGCAAAAATTACTATTCCCCCAAACCCTAATAACAAAGTTACCCAATTACTATTGGGGGTTTTTATGGATTCATGTGATTCACACGAGGGGAAATAAACCCCATTGTTTTCGGATATAGAAGATGGAGAGAGCAAGTGACGTGGCTACCTTTACTAGCCTATGATTGGTTGTGACAGCAAATATTTCCCACTCCACCAATAAGAGGATGCCATGTCGTATGGGAGAAAGCACAGCTAGCACAACTAGTTCCAGAGTGGCGATCCGTGTGACCAAGGGTGAATCACAGCCCTTGGATCATAACAAGAAAGAGAGAGAAGTCTAGGATGCTTAATCAAGGGTCAAAAATTGTTCATCCTCAACACACCAACACCTCTACCTCAGCTATAAACCCCCCCTCATTCCTGTATTTTTTTCCATCCCTTTCTTTACTTTACTGTTATAATGAAGTTTTTTAGATAGGCTTTTAATTTTTCTCTTTATTAAATGATGTAATGACTTATTTGGTTTAATAAAATTTTATTCCTAGTTACTTGATCTTTATTCTCTCGTATGTTTTTTTACAAAGAGTACTTGAAATTTTAATCTAAAAATATTGTTATAATTATGAGATATTCTCAAAAGCTAAAATCATAGCTTGTTGTGAATATTAAAGTAAGATAGGGAAAATATTTAACCCACTGGTTAGATACAAATCATTGGTGTTCGTTATATTAATGTGATTCGAATGGTGGTGATCGAAACTTATAAGTTGCTGTTCGAGTTACATTGGGGTTTCAAATGTTTATGATGTTTTATGGTGTTCTTCGTTCTTGATGTTTATTAACGGAGATTGGTAAAGTCAATTCGAATAAAAAGGTGGCTCAGCGTCATTCCTTCTTCATCAAAGGATTCATCATAAAAGGTTAATCTCAGTTTTAATCAATTTTCATTTTATTGTTTTGTAGAATATGCTTAACTGAGTCATGTTAATTGAGTGAGTTTTTGCTCTGATTTAGTTTGAGTTTTTGAATTGTACTGTTTTAGGTTAATGTTCTATTTATGGATTAGTTAAGTTTTATAGCATGCTATGTCAGATTGTTACCTGCTGCTATATTAGGAGTTTGGAGCAATTCCCCATACCCTTTGGTAATTTTAGTCAATTACTTTTTCCTAAAGGTAATTTTCTAATTTAACCTATAACGTATCTTAATTATCACTTATACAATCTTCGACACATCAAAATTTTGGCGCCGCTTCCGGGGATCTTGTGTACGATTCGTTTAGTGGAGGTTTGTTGATCGTTGATTTGAAGACCCTTTCCGTCCTCGGAAAGTTTTGTTATTTTTCTATTATTATAGTATGTATCGTTTTTCGTGTTTTTTTGTGATTACTATATTGTATTAAGTAGAACAATAAATTTACCTACTTTCAAATAAGACCTTAGTTAGGATTTCATCACCTAGCTATTGTATTCGAATCCAAAACAAAAATAAAAGGCAAAAGAGATAAATACTAATAAGAATGTTGAACTCGATTTATACAAACTATAAGGTGGGTATAAGGCGACGTGCTATAACAGGCCGTCTAAGGAAAAAGGTTTTTAATTGCTTTGTGCCACCTCGTTTCCCCGCTTGCTTGTGCGTATATTGAGAGGGACGACCGATTATTGGTTTGCCAACTCAAGTAGTATTATATTTTATTTTTGTTTTTTACTTATTGAACCTCGAGACGTTTAGGTTTTTACCTATCGTTTCAAAGTCGATCGAGGGTAATTTACTTCCATAGTAGTTATCCTTATTCCTTGTTTTTTATTGATCATTTTGATTGAGTAATACCAAATAAAAATACCAAAAATAATCTTCTTCTTGTCTAATTTATTTTCTTCAATCCTCTAAATTCTCGTAACTTTGTTTATGCAATTACGATCTTCTCGACTTGTGACTGATTTAAATAGGCTTGAAAATATTCCTCGTAGAAATAGAAATCATCAACAACGAATAGTGGAACCCGAGCTTCCACCTTTTGTTGTAGAGATGGCCGATAACCGAACAATGGAGGAATTGCTCCGTGCACCCACCGAAGGGTATGGGGAAGCAATCGTTGTGCCGGCTATTTTGGCGGATCATTTTGAGATTAAGACGGGTCTTTTATCGCTCATTCGTGCCGACCAATTTCGTAGAAATGAGACGATAACCCGCACTCTCACATTCGGAATTTTCTTCGAATTACCTCGACTCTCAAGTTTAGAGATGTGCCGAATGACGCGATTAAGCTCATGCTTTTTCCGTACTCACTCGAGGGTAACGCTAAGATTTGGTATGAAAAAGAACCACCGGGTTCGATCTTAACATGGGATGATTTAGTGTCTAAGTTCATGAATTATTTCTTTCCACCATCCAAAACAACACACTTTAAGAACGAGATCACTCGATTTAAACAAAAAGTGCATGAATCGTTTGGGGTTGCTTGGGAAAGGTTTAAAGATTTTTAAGACAATGTCCACACCAGGGTTTCTCGGAATTGCATCAAATAAATACTTTTTATAATGGGCTTAATATGATTGAACAAGATTCTTTAAATGTCGCCGCGAGTGGTAATCTTTTAAGAAAAACTCCGAGAGACGCGTGGGGTATAATTGAGAATAAGTCTAGAGTAAAATATTCACGAAACACACCGGGTGTTTCCAATGTGAATTCATCTAATACCGAGATTGCTAGATTGGACTCTAAGATTGACACGATTTTGAATGAGCTTAGGAAGAATCCTCATGGATCGATTAATGCGGTTGAGAATTTTTGTGTATCATGTGGTGGAGCACATCCTAATTATGCTTGTTCAACCACGGGGTTTGATCAAGCTAGTGCTTTTACCGTGACGGGAACTTATGGCTCCAACGGTCAAGTTCCTCGTCAAAATCATGTTGCTCCACCGGTTCAAAATAGGTACAACAATGGAAATAAGGGGAATAATTTTAATCGTGGTAACCAAGGGAATTTTAATCAAGGAAATGGGTTTAATGCTAATCAAAAGAATCAAGGTTTTCACAATAACCCAAATGATTTGTCAAGCTACATCAAAACGAATGAGGCAAATTTGAAAGCTTTTCAAAACAATGTTCAAGGACAAATGGCAACTTTGAAAAATGAGTTTCAAAATACGATCAAGGGGCAAAATAACAAGATTGAGCTTAACCAACAAAGATTTGAACAAAGACTAGATCAAAACCAAAACCGTTTTGAACAAATATCAGAGCAAAATCAAAATCGTATGCAACAAAGTTTGGAACAAAGTCAAAATAAATTGCTTTCGATGTTTGAATCTTTTATGAGCAAACCTTCCTCTTCTTCGGGTGGCTTACCTAGCAACACTATTCCAAAACCGAAGGGTAATATGAAAGCTATAACCACACGTAGTGGGAAAGCTTTAGAAGGACCTTTGCTTCCTGTTAGCCTCAAAATATTGAGTCAAACAAGAATGTTCGGTCATTGGTTTATATTGTAATATTTATTAGAACGTTGTAATAGATAGTTAGATAGTCATGTTTCACGGGTTTGGATTTAAACTAATTAAAGTCCAAAAGACAAGCCCGACCCAATATATAGCCCATTAAAGCCCGCATGTGGGTGGACTATATATACTCCCCTCCTAGCATGTTAGGAGGGTGGGTTGTTCATTTCATTATCTTCTCTAATCTAATATTCACCAAGTTAATCATCTCTCTCTCTCTACTTTCTCTCACTACTTTCTCTCTCTAGAATCTATCTCTTTTCTTCTATTTTCTATCTATAATCATAATAATAATATGGGACAACATTTGGTATCAATCGCCACGGGGTAGATTGTGTTTGGTTGTTTGGTTTGAGTTTGATTCGGTTGATTTTTCCATCTAAATCATCCCGAATTGAATTTCATTTTAGTATTTTGGGCTAGAAATCTTGATATAAATCAGTTATATCAATTTGGTAGGGATTTGGTTTGGTTTTTGTGGTAAAAATCGCAAGATTTTGAGGTGTTTGGATTGATTTATGAGTTACGGTTTATTTACTTCAAGAACATTCCGAAATAAGATTTTCAGAAAAGGGTTTATTATTCCGAAAAAGAAGTTTTTCGGATAAGGGCTTGTTATTCCGAAGATATATTTTCTCTGAATTCACGTTTTTCTGAAAGGATCACTTATTCCGAAGAAATTTCTGAAAACCCACATATTCCGAAGAAAGTTCTGAAAATACATTTATTCCGAAGAAATCTCTAAAAAGTTCCTTTATTCCGAAAATTGGTTCTTTTTCTGAAAATCCTCTTATTCCGAAGATTTATCCGAAGATTTCTCTAAAAAATCACTTATTCCGAAGATTCACATTTTTCTGAAAACCCAATTAATCCGAAGATTTATCCGAAGATTTCTCTGAAAATCACTTATTCCGAAGATTCACATTTTTCTGAAAACCCAATTAATCCGAAAATTTATCCGAAGATTTTTCTGAAAACATCATTATTCCGAAGAAAGATTTTTCTGAAAACCTCATTATTCCGAAATACCCAATTTTTCTGAAAATGTTAGTTATTCCGAAAAAACCCAAAAGTGAAAATTGTGATTTTTCGCCTTCGATTTTTTGGTTTCTTGTGAAGACAATTTTTAGGGGATTTTAACATTTTTCATCGACAACAACAATCAACACACATATACTTAAGATCCATATTCACTTCATCGATTTCAAGTCTCTAGGTATGGATTCTACTCAAGAGTATCGTGTCACAAACAACAATATCATGGTGGTGGGTAATAAAGAGAGACCACCAATGCTTGTGTCTAGTCGGTATGCTCAATGGCAATCACGTTTCATACGATATCTTGATACAAGACCCAATGGTGATGCCTTGAGGAAATGTATTACTCATGGACCATATGTATTCAAGAAAATATCAATTCCTCCAAGACCAGCCACAGATACTACTAATCCAATACCTGCAAGTGAACGTGATGAAACAAGAGCTGATCTCACACCTGAAAATTATGCTTGGCATGATGCGGAGAAGGAAGCCATCTATATGGTTTTAAGTGGGATTGGAGATGATATTTACTCCACGGTTGATGCATGTCCTACAGCACATGAAATGTGTACTGCGATTGAACGCTTGCAACAAGGAGAATCACTCAACAAACAAGATGTCAAAACAAACTTGTTTTGGAATTTTGGCAGGTTTACTTCAAGGGATGGAGAATCAATTCACTCTTACTACTCCAGGTTTTATAAGATGATGAATGACATGACAAGAAATAATATACAAGTCTCCACCATGCAAGTCAATGTCCAATTTCTTCAACAACTTCAACCCGAGTGGACACGGTTCGTCACTTTGGTGAAACAACAAGAAAAGTTAGACGAGGTCTCATATCATCGACTCTTTGATATCTTGAAACAATTTCAGAATGAAGCAAATGAGATTCGAGCTGAACGTGTTGCCAAGACGACTAATCCACTTGCTTTAGTGACTACAACTCAACATGTTCAAGGTCATAACTCTCGTGCTCCTAAGTCATATTCCACTACATCATCTTCACCACGATCTTCCACATCATCTAAGTCTTCATCATCCACAAGATCTCGAGTTAAAGTGCCAAGAACACCATCACCACCATCTGAATCATCATCTGAAGAAGATAGTGATGAAGACCAAGCTCAAAAGAATCGAGAGATGAAACAACAAATTGCTTTCATAATGAAGACTTACAAGAAAATCTACAAACCTACCAACAACAATCTTCGCACATCATCTAACACCAAGAACCGATATGTTGAGAGTCCTCTAAGGTATGACACACGTCGACATGGTGAAAGTCCTTCTAGGTATGATCGACATATATCCAACGCATGTTGAGGGTTCTGCAAGATATGATCGACAAACTGCCAAGTATGATACTCAGAGGATTGCTGCTGCTACTGGGAATAGGGAAACGGTTGGAAGTCAAGTGGTTCAGCAGAGTGGGATTCAATGTTTTAATTGCCAAAGTTATGGGCATATGGCAAAGGAATGCAGGAAACCGAAAAGGGTTAGAGACTCCAACTATCACAAGGAAAAGATGCAGCTATGCAAGAAGATGGAAGCGGGGGTTAAATTGTCAGCTGAGGAAGGAGCAACGCTTGATGACACTGATGATGAAGATTCTGATCAAGAGCTCGATGCACATTACTCGTACATGGAAAAGGTTGAAGAAGTTCTCAAAGTTACTAAAGATGACAATGGCCCTATCTTTGACACTGAGCCAATCGATAAGGTACACACTACTAATGAATATAATGTGTTTGGTGATATTCATGAGCATAGTGATCTACTCAATACCATTAATGACACGTGTATGATGGAAACGGTTGATAGCAATACCACACTCGATTCATCAGACATGTGCAATAATGAGTCTAAAGATGATCAACATGCAAATGAGTATGATGAAGAGGAACGTATTGCGCTTGCTAACTTAATTGCTACTTTACAAAAAGATGTCACTGAAAATAAAAAGAGTCAAAAGCAATTAAAGAAGGCAAACGCTACGCTCACTCAAAATTTTGAAGAATGCAAAGCTGCTCTTATCAAATCTACTGAGATGACTGAAAGCTATAGAGAAGAGCTCCTTCAGAAAACCAAAGAGCTTGAGGGGTACAAGGGAAGTGCGTTAAAAAGTCAAAAGGACGATTTTGAAAACAAATATAATACAACTCTTGAGTTATTAGCCAAAGAGAAGCGTCAATATAATGTTTTCTTAATGGATGAATGTCAAAAAACGTACCTTGCCAATACCAAAGTTAATGAACTTGAACAAAAGCTCTCTATGACTACTACAGATTCTGCTAAAATTCTTGAGGATAAGAAACAAGTGGTAGATGCGTTAAAACAATACTTCAAAAGTAGATATGATAAAGAAACCGAAAAAGTAACGAAACTAGAAGAACAAGTCGAATTTTTGAAGAAAGTTGTTTATAAAACACATGATTCTATTCAATCCGTAAGAATGTTAGCACCTCCATCGATGTTTAAGGGTCAAGCTAGCTTTGTAAGTCCTGAGTACCTTGCCAAAGCTCAAGTTGTGAACCCGTGTCTTTATCTTGATGAGACTAAAAGGACTGATCTTGATTGCATGCCTGTAAGTGCCGATAGTGACGAGACTGCCCTTTGGGATGATGATAGTCGACCACTTGTCAATAAGGAGTTTGTGAAACCATATAATTATGCTTACATGAATAGTCTTTATGGTCTTTTCAACAAACAAACTCAGAAAACCCGTGAGGAAGTGTTTTTAGAATGCAAACAAAAGAGAATTCAATGGAAGAAAGCATTTGCCCCTAAGAAATCTAATGTTTACAAATACATAAACTACCTCCCTCTAGATGAATCTAAAAGCAAGAGTAGGAAAACATTAGGTATTCTTAAACACCACATAGACAATGTTAAATCTATTGTTGAAAGAGATTGGGAAAAACGTGAAAATGCTGAGTGGCAACGCCCGATTCCTCAAGATATTACATTGCTTGTGAAAGAACTCTTAATTCCTAACACGGCGTTGTTTAAAGAAGCTGTTCTTCAACTTGAGGAGTACATTCGGACTGAAATGTATGATGATTTAAAATATGTTGAATCTCTTGAGAAACACATTTATGATCTTCAAATGGAGAAGTCTGATTTTTCAGATGAATATGATTTACTATTGAAAGAATGTGTTTCTAAAGATGTTATCTGTGCTTATTTTACATCTTGTGCTGATATTGATGAATATTCTGATGTTGCATGCAAATATCTTGATAAGATCAAAGAATGTGAGCGTCTTGAAATTGAGCTTTCGAAACGTAAAGAAAATGTTGATAAAAAGGCCTTTGAGTTACTTCAACACAAAACTGATTTCCTTCAAAAACATTGTCATTCTCTTGAACTTGCTTTGCAAAAAGACGTTAGTAGTTTTCCACATGATAATAACTTGCAAGAAAAACTTTCCAAAATGTTTCGAGAAATGAATGAACAGAATATGGAAATTAAAGGGTTGAAATCTCAGTTACAAGACAGGGAAAGAGCGATAGCAGAGTTGCAGAAACTTGTTGCTAAGATGTAAGGACCATTGTAATAGTTATTGTAATAGGTAGACTAGGAGGTATGTAGTTCCTCCTGGTCCTAGTAGTAGTAGGAGCAAGTCATGCTCCTGGTCCTAGTCAAAGTCAAACTTTATTATTTATTTATTATTCTATTAGGATATGCATGAGATATGTTAGGAAAGGATATGCATATCAGTTTTACACGTTTTGTTTAATGCTGTATTAGGGTTTCCTTGTAGTATAAAAGGAACCTTAGGCAAAAGGGTTATACACACCTTCATCAAACGTAGTTCTAGTGATTATCAATATTAGAAATACTTAGAAAGGATCAAGTCTTTATAGTTATTCTGTTCTTCTTTATTATATTTGTATTCTCCATTCATATTGTGTATAGAGTCTCTCTGTGAATTGACTTGTGATTACAGAAGTCGTTCACCGTTCCTGACAGGCTGCAAGATTCACATCTAGTGAACCCAACAAGTGGTATCAGAGCCTGGGAGGGTCTCTATACAAGAAGAATCAAGTTTTCTTATTACTCAAACAGGAGAAGACAACACTCCTAAAACTGTGCAACCTCAGCAGATCGTGGCTACGGTTTCCAACACAAATGGTAAATTCCCTCTTCTGAAAAAGGACGAATATGACAGTTGGGCAATGAAGATGGAATAGTGGATCACCAATACTGATCGAGACCTTTGGAAGGTTATTCTGAATGGGAATAGCAGGAAGCTAACTGGAAGAGACAAGAATGGTAATGTTACTCTTCTTGACCCTAAATCTCATTAAGAAATAATAGCTATTCAGAAGGAGGTCAAAGCAAAAACTATTTTGCTTCAATCTCTTCCTGATGATCACATGGGTGACTTCTACCATTTGGATGATGCCAGAGAGATCTGGAATGGTATAAAAGCAAGGTTTGGTGGGAATGAGGAGTCAAAGAAAATGCGAAGATCCATGCTGAGAGATGAATTCACAGAATTCAAAATCTCAGAAACTGAAGGTTTACATCAAGGGTATGACATGTTCCAAAAGATATTGAGCCAATTGAATCAACTTCGTTCAAAGCCTGACGATGGTGATATTAATGCAAGGTTTCTTAGAGCCTTACCCTACTCATGGAATCAAGTGGTAATCTCTCTCAAAGCAAAAGTTGGGCTTGACTATCTCAATTTTGATGATCTATTTCATAAGCTCAAAACTTTTGAACCTCATGTGAGAGGATATTCAAGTGGTTCTTTTCCCACTCCTGCTAATTCTGCTTTTGTGAGTTCTATGGCATCCAGTCCCATGTCATATGCTAGCAGCCCAAGCAATACTGTGTCTTCTCAACATACTTTTCAGCATACTTCTGCTCCTGATCCTACTGTCAAGTCTGGTAGTATGGTAGAAGCAGTTCTTCATTCTTTTGTGGCTGATGTTGATGCTCAACAACAACTTGCTTTTGATGACTTCAAACAAGTCGATAAACTTGACCTGGATGAAATGGATCTTAAATGGCAGATGGCCATTCTCACTCTTAGGGTTCACAAGTTTGAGAAGAAAGCAGGTCGGAAATTCAATTACAACCCACGGGAGCCAGCAAGATTCGACAGAAGCAAGGTTTGATGCTATAACTGTCAGCAACAAGGTCACTTTGCAAGGGAATGCCCTAGCAAAAATGACCAGGAGAAGAGCAGGTACTGAGCGTTTAAGGTTCAGGAGGTGAAAGATGACAAGAAGGCATTGATATCTGTTGACTCTATGGTCAACTGGAATGATCATCAGACTACCACTTTGGAATCAGCTGAATCCTCGACTGACGTGTTTGCAATGATTGGTGGGAACCTATCTGATGCAGAAGAAGCGGACGAGTTTGCTCTTATGGGCATCTCACCTCAGGTACAATATTGTCCTCTTGGTTGTCATGATAAATACTCAGAATTGTTGTCCCAATTTAATGAAGTAAATGATCAGAATGATAAGTATTTTTTAGAGGTTCAAGCCTATAAGGCTTCTTTAAACACATTGGAACAACAAAAGAGGTGGATACAAGATACTCAACGTGAGTATGAGGATAAAATTAGGATACTAAGCATCGATTTAGAAAACACAACTAATATGCTTAAATATACAGAAAAGGTAAAAGATGCCAGTATCAAAGAAAAACAGGAGATGCAAGAAAGATTAGATGCTACAATGTTGAGATTTGAAAAATGGCAAAAGGCACCTAAAAATCTTTCAAATTTAATCGATAGTAGCATGTCTGGTAGAACTAAAAGAGGATTAGGATTTAATAAATATATTGATTCAGAAGATGTGTTTGATTTATCTTTTTCGAGTGTCTTTGATGCCGACAAAGAGGAAGAGGGAGAACCTAGTTAAAATAGGTTTAGACCAGCAGCAGAAATGCATGTTGTCCCTCCCCCTCTTACTAGAACTTTCATGCCCACTTCTAGGCATAATGACTTGGATGGATCACAGATGCATGAGTCCCCAAAAAGTTCTACTAATTCTAATGACTTTGTCTCGTGTACTTTCAGTGACAAAGCCAGTGACTCTGCATCAAGTGGTTCAAGTGAAGAGTCAAGACCTACAAGTTCCAAGAAGAATGATCATGCTGCTACTAGTGCTAGGAAGTGTGAAGAGAAAGTTACTTTTAAGTCAACTGTGTCTGGTCCTGGTTTATTGTGTCCTAGGAAGTTTGATTCTCCTAGAATTGTGTGTAATAATGTTAGCAGTATGAAACGATGTAATTCGAATAAAAGGTCTATTAAAACATGTTTTGTTTGTGGAAGTGCATTTCATTTGATTAAAGATTGTGATTTTTATGACACACATGCTTTTGTTAATCAAGCATTTCCTGCTCCTGGTCCACCAGGAGCTGCCCCATATACTTCTAGAAGACTCAATCCTAGTGCTCAATCGTTTTCTTCTTCTAGAAGGTCCTCTCCATTAACTTCTGATCATTGGAGAAACATTGGATTAACAACAAATAGAACCACAAGTAACTATTTTCAAAATTTTAATCCAATTTATCCACAAAATTTTGACCATATGTATTTTGGTTTGGGAGGTTTGGGAACTGCTGTTAAGCCCTCAGCAGGTTGTTCTTGGTCAAACAATAATACCCATATGATGCATAGGCAACCAAGGAACAACGGTGGATCTCATCAATCTTCTTGGCTATCTACTAAAGATCCACAAGGCAGGCTCAAACCTGAAAAGGTATGGGTCCCCTTAAGACACTAACTTCTGCATTTTTATTATCTTGTTGTTGTAGGTTACTCCATACCAATATCCTAGTTTAGGCATTGTTGATAGTGGTTGCTCCAGGAGCATGACAGGAAATAAAAGTCTTCTCTCTAACTTTGTACCATTTCAAGGCGGCAAGGTCTATTTTGGTGGAGGTGAAGGCAGGATCACTGGCAAAGGAACAATTAAGACACCTAATCTAAATTTTGAGCAGGTCTACTATGTGGAAGCACTTCAGCACTTCAACTTGATATCCGTCTCTCAGATTTGTGACAAGAAGCAGTTTGTTCTCTTCACGGATACTGATGCACTTGTGCTTTCCAAAGACTTTCAGCTTCCGGATGACTCACAGGTTCTGCTTAGAATACCTAGAAGACACAATCTCTATAGCATCAAGCTGAATGAAGTCAACCCTACTGGTCAACTAGCATGTCTGGTTGCTAAAGCCCCAGAAGATGAAGCCACTCAATGGAACAGAAGGATGGGGCATGTGAACTTCAAGACCATTCACAAACTAGCAAAACTGAATCTGGTCTCTGGTTTACCTCCCAAGTCATTTAGAAATGATATAAATTGTATTGCTTGCAGCAAAGGCAAACAACATAAAGCATCCTTAAAGGCCATTACTGCTCTTAGCCTTATTACTGAACCATTGCAGCTACTACACATGGATTTATTTGGTCCTACCTCCATTAGGAGCATCGACCACAAACAATTCTGTCTGGTGGTAACTGATGGATATAGCAGGTTCACGTGGGTGTTCTTCATGGCTGCCAAGAGTGAGACCTACTCAATTCTTAGAGATTTTCTTACCCTTATAAAGAACCAGTTGTCCAAGAAGGTTAAAGGTATTCGTTGTGACAATGGAACTGAGTTCAAAAATAAAGACCTCATAGCACTTTGTAATGCGAAGGACATCAAAATAGATTATAGTGCAGCACGAACTCCTCAACAGAATGGTGTGGCAGAAAGAAAGAACAGGACTCTAATAGAAGCAGCACGAACAATGCTTGCCGATTCCAAGCTTCCAACCATGTTCTGGACAGAAGCTGTTAATACTGCAAGTTATGTTTTGAATAGGTTTTCTATTACAAATCCTCACAAGAAGACACCTTATGAGCTCCTAACGGCCAAAGTTCCAAATATTGCTCATTTGAAGCCTTTTGGGTGTCCTGTAACCATTCTGAATACTAGTGACTATTTGGGGAAGTTTGATGGCAAGGCAGATGAAGGATACATTGTGGGATATTCAGCTCACTCTCGGGCTTATCGTGTCTACAATCTTCAAGCAAAGCGGGTCATTGAAACTATAAATCTTAGGTATTTTGAAGAGAAGTCAAACATCCAAGGCAAGGGTCCTGAATGGTATTTTGATCTTGATTATCTTAGTGATTCATTAGGATATTTTCGTTTCAAAACTAACCATGATGCAGGTCCACAAGTGTTTGCAACTTCTAGTACAGGTGTTCCTTCTAGTCTTTCTGATTTAGATGACGAGGATGATATTTTTGTGGTTCCATCCTACTCCACCACCGTCTCTCCTACTCCTCCTAGTGACACAAATCCATTGGATGTATTGGATTCACAAGTAGTGCTTGACATCCTTCTAAAACAACAACAAGAAGCTACTACAGCAGCTGCTCAAGGTGCCTTTGAGTTTCCCTTGAATACGCCTACTGACAAGGCTGCTCCTAGTACCCCAACTTCTGCTCCTAGTGCTATCTTATCACCTATTGGTACTCTATCTAGTGAGTCTGCTTCGATTCTCCAGTCCTTCTGATTTGGGGAACCATCAAAAGAAGTCTTCCACCAAGCTGGATGATATTCATAAACAACCAGTAGATGGCATTTTCAACGCTGCTTCATATGATGCTGACTTTGTTGGGGATCTCAATAACTTGGCACCAGAAGTGGAGGTAACTTCCAATCCAGTTTTGCAATCCTACAAAGATCACCCTACCACCCAAATCATTGGAGATCCTGGTTCTACTGTCAAGACACGCAGAATGCAGAAGAAGGCCTCGTCTGATCATCATGCTCTTGTGAGCTATATTGAAGATCAAAAGCGTAATAATCATACGGACTTTCAACACTGTTTGTTTGCTTGTTTTCTTTCACAAGTGGAACCTCGGTCAGTCTCTCATGCTCTTGAGGATCAAAGCTGGGTGGAGGCTATGCAGGAGGAAATGCAGCAATTCTTGTTTCAGAATGTTTGGGTTCTAGTTGACTTACCAGATGGAAAGACAGCAATCAATACCAAATGGATTGTCAAGAACAAGAAGATGCACGGAGAATTGTCGTGCGAAATAAAGCTAGGCTTGTCGCACAGGGCCACACTCAAATTGAGGGCATTGACTACACTGAATTTTTTTCTCCGGTTGCAAGGATTGAGGCCATTCGTCTGTTTTTGGCTTTTGCTTCTTATGTGGCCTTTACGGTGTTTCAGATGGATGTCAAGAGTGCATTTCTCTATGGCAAAATTGATGAGGAGGTGTATGTCACTCAACCTAAGGGCTTTGTAGATCCACTTCATCCCAAGAAAGTTTGCAAGGTGGTCAAGGCTCTTTATGGATTACATCAGGCTCATAGAGCTTGGTATGAGCGTCTTTCAACTTTCTTGTTAAAGAATGGCTATAGAAGAGGTACTATTGACAAAACACTATTTCTTAAGAGGAATACCAAGGACATTATCCTTTTTCAGGTTTATGTGGACGACATTATCTTTGGTTCTACTAAGAAGGAATGGTGTGATGAGTTTGAACACTTGATGAAAGGCGAGTTTCAGATGAGTGCTATAGGAGAGCTTTCCTTCTTCCTTGGCCTACAAGTCAAGCAACAGTCGGATGGGATCTTCATCAGCCAAGATAAATATGTTCATGAGATCCTTCAGAAGTTTGACATGGATCCTCTTAGACCAGCAGCAACTCCTTATGAAGTTGCTAAAGTCAAACTCAAGAATGAGCCAGACCCCTCAGTCAATGTTCACATGTACAGGTCTATGATTGGCTCCCTCATGTATTTGACTACATCACGTCCGGATATCATGTTTGCAGTAAGTGCTTGTTCTAGACATCAGGTGACTCCAACGGTTTCGAACTTGAATGTAGTTAAAAAGATTTTCAAGTATATCAAGGCTCAACCTAAACTGGGCTTGTGGTATCCTAAAGAATCACCTTTTGTTCTTGAAATATAGTGATAGTGACTATGCAGGTGCTAATAATGACAGAAAGTCTACTACTGGTGGTTGTCAATTTTTGGGTCGCCGACTTATTTCATGGCAATGCAAGAAACAGACGATAGTAGCTACTTCTTCCACAGAAGCTGAATACATTGCTGCTGCTAGCTGTTGTGGACAAGTATTATGTATCCAAAATCAGATGTTGGATTATGGGTTCAATTTTATGAACACCAAAATTTTCATTGACAATCAAAGTACTATCTGCATTATGAAGAATCCTGGTTTTCATCAGCGAACAAAGCATATTGAAATTAGGCACCATTTTATACGGGATGCCAATGAGAAGAAGTTGATACAGGTTCTTAAAGTTCATACGGATGATAATGTTGCTGATTTGTTGACAAAAGCCTTTGATGGTCCTCGGTTTAACCACTTGGTGGTTCACATTGGGATGGTCAATCCTTGAGGTCTAGGATTGAGGGGAGGCTAAGCCTAAGGGGAGGCTTAGTGTACATATTACTTTGCACAGACTAACATATTGGTAGCTTTTAACAATATATTGCATTGGTTCTGGTGGTGTGTGTTACTCCTGGTGGAGGATTTTGCTCACTTCTGGTGGTTATATTCTTTCATGACTAGCTTCTAGTCCTCATTGGTTAGATTCTAGTCATTATTGGTTGGCTCCTGGTGGTTAAAAAGTCTTCTTTGTCAAGTGAGGGTTGGCTTCTGGTACTGGTCTGGGACACTGTTCATTCTTATTGACTTTTGTTGACCACATTTTGCTTCTAGTACTGACCATTGTGCGCTTTGACTTTTAGTCAACGCATTCAAATTCTGGTATTTATACTCTTATTTAACTTTGGTAAATTGGAATTTGGAAGTAATGTTAAAAGGGGAAAGTGATTATTATGTAATAACTGTCTAATTTGAAAGGGTAGCCCCCCATTATTAGGGGTCAATGAACAGTTACTACCTTCATTATTTATGGTCAATTCACCCCCCCCTTGACTCATTCATTCGACTCATAATACACTCACAACCGATCCTACTCTCTCAACCCTAACAAAAATCATCTCCCATTCAATAAATCAAGATCCATGGCTGCCCTGGTATACCAACCTGCTCACAACAAGGTCACCTATCTAGGAGATGGTCCACATCGTGATGATTTTACTGACATTCTGGACTTCATTGAGGCTTCAAATCTAAGGTATGCTTCAACTGTATGTCCCACTATTTATGATAGTGTCATTCGTCAGTTTTGGGCTTCTGCTCGTCTTGTGGTTATGGTTGGTCGTCCACGTGAACTCCATGCTACCATAGATGGACGCTCATACGTGGTTTCTGAGGCTTCTATCCGTAGTTCCCTTCATCTTCAGGATGAAGGTGGGGTTGTTTCCATCCCCAATGCGGAGGTGTTGGAGGGGATGGCTGATATAGGATATAATCATGGGGGAAGTTTAACTTCCAAAAGAATCGGTTCTCCCCCCAATGGAAGCTTCTGGTGCATTTTCTGAATCATTGTTTAAGTCCCAAGTCTGGGAGTTGGGATGCTTTCCCTACTCCTTTGGCTACTGGTCTCATATGCTTAGCCCAGGGTAGGGTATTTAATTTCTCTCGTTACTTGTTTGAGGGGATGGTTAGTAATCTATCTAGTGCTGGTTCTAGGAAGAAGTTTCTAATGTATCCTAGGTTTTTACAACAAATACTGGTTTGCATACCTCGTGATAGGATTGAACATGTGCCTTCTAAGCTTACTGCCAAAGTGTATTATAATATGGTCCATGGGTTTAGCGGGGAGTGGAGGCCCCTTACTAAGGCCATGTTGGGGCTGGCTCAGGGTCCTCCTGATGGTGTTGTTCCTCCGGTTGACCAAGCCGAGGAGGAACCGCAATTAGATGATGACCCAATGGAGGAGGAGGATCATGCTGGTGGTGGACCTCATGCGGTTGAGGAATAGCTGGTTAAGGAAGTGGTGGTTGAAAGGCCATCCACTTCCAAGGCTGCTCCTTCTTCTTTGCCACATATGTCTCCATTTGTGGAGACTCCCCCTCCTAGTCCTGCTCTACACTCTTCCGATAAGCCTATTGGTGCTAGTGCTCCTAATGTTGACCCATTTGTTGCTTCTGGTTCCAATGACGCATTCCCTGATCTAATTCCTCTTGGCGGGAAAGCGGAGGAGCCTATTACACTTACTTCTCTACTTGCTCTTATGCACAGGTATCATGCACGAATTCTTTCCTTGGAAGCAGATTTGAATCAACACCGGAAGCTTACTAGGGAGTTTGTTCTTCCCATGGCTGATCGCATCAAAGCCTTGGAGACTCAGCAAAGACGACGCAAGAAGCATGTGGTTCACTCTGATTCTGATGAGGAGGTTAAGGATCGTGTTGAGGATGGTTTGACTTTGTTGGCAAAGGCGGCCTTTGCTGATAAATTGTATGATGATTTGCCGGTTCCTCCGACTTCCTCCAGTGTTCCTTCTCCTGCTGCTGCTCCCACACCTATAGAAGGTGCTTTTGGTCCTACTACAGGTTCCAATGATGGTCCATCAAATGATCCAAAGGGGAAGGCCCCAATGACTGATGCTCCCTCACCACCTCGCAAGCGTACACGCAGACAACTTGAGGAGGATAGGTTGGGTGAGGAGGCTGCTCAACGGATGCAAGCTGAAATTGATGAAAATGATCGGGCTGAGGAGGAATCGCTTCAACAGCAGAGACGTGAACAAGTCCAGCATGATGCAATGCATTGGAATGATAGTGATTGGATGCAGGTGTTGACTATTCTTACCAGGGATTATTCCCAGTTCACTGATCTTTTGGGTTCGGATGTGGATGAGCATAACTGTATTCCTCGGGCCATGGTGTTGATGCGCAAGCATCAGTTGGCGCTTGCTGCATAGCTTCGTGAGAAGCGTAAGAACAGACCTTTGTCGAGAACTGAGGAGCGAAAGCAGATGCAACGATATGTGAAGTATCAGTCGGCTGCGTATTTCCAAACTGGTTGGAAGTGGGAAAGGGTTCGGGCTTTGTCTTTTGATGAACTTAAAGCATTATATGAAAGAATGGTCAAGCATCAAAGCACCCTAATTCCGGAGCGATTTATCTATCGTTCTTCTCCACATGTGGTGACCACTTCTTCACCTGCTGTTACTACTGGTCCTCCATCTGATCCTACTCCTGGTTCTGCTGCTATTCCATCGGTTTTTGCTGCTTCTACAGTTGGTACCACCTCTACTCCTTTGGTTGCTCCTCTGGTTTCTTCTTCAGGTCCTACTACCACCACAACACATGCTACCACCACCACCTTTGCTACCACAACCACCACTACTCCTACACCTGATATGGCATCACCATCACCACCAGTTCCTGGTCTCAACCAATTCCTTCTTCTAGTGCAGCTCCTGTTGATCCCTTGGGTGGGAAAACTATTGATTCTACTTCTACTGCTCCCACTGCTGCTGCTCAGGTAAAGGTAAAGGTTGAACCCTCGCCTAGTGATCCCACACGTCGCCGTTCGCTTCGCCAGAAATAGGCTCGACGTGTTAGACGTGGCAAGACGGTCCCCTATGAGAAGCGTGCTCCCGAAAATCTTATAGATGCAGCTTCTGATAGTGACTCTGATTTGCCTTTGGGAAATGGATCTATTACTGGTTGGACGGTTACGCGTTCCACGACTCTTCCTGGTACAGTATCTCATAGGCTTACTCTTAGTGATGGGTCTGTTAGGTTTGCTTCGGGTCTGCAGGGTATTTTGTCTTGGGCGGATCGTAAGGATCTTATGGCTTTATATGGGTTTGTGGATACTGGCATGCTTGTTGATCCTATGGCTGTGTCTTCCTGGCCTGGTCTGCGAGTATGGGCTGATCTAAAGATTATGCTTGATGCCCCTCCTCATGCTCCTGTTTCTGGTGTTTGGAAAGATCAGATGCAATGGGTTATTCAGCGATGGAAGTTATATGCGGGATGTGGTGTGCATATGTTAGAGTTGGAATCTGGTCATATGGTCTTCATGCTCACAGACTTGGATTATCCGTTGACGATTGCTTCGATGGAGGCTATGTTGGCTTGTCACTTGCAGATTTCAAATGCTCCTTCAGGGAATGAGTCTTCTATGGCAACTGCGTTGGTAGAAGGGATCCAGGCTCGTTTGAAAGCAGATAAGAAGGCTGCTTCTGGTCTCTGATTTGGTTGGTTTGTAAGTGTTTATGTTTTGTGTTTTTGATAATTTGTTCATATTATCATTCTTTTCACCAATATGTAAAGTGATTGGTGAATTTCATTCTTTATAGTTAAAAAGAAAAAAAAAGAAAAAAAAATAAAAAAAAAAACTAAAATTTTATATTTTTTATATATATATGCTTATACTTTAAACACATCATGGATTTTACATTTGTGAATATGATACCATTTGCTGATTCAAACTATGGGTTCTGGTTGCTGAATTGTCCTTGTGTTGGTTACTGGTTTCATCTGGTGTTGGACTTGGTCCTCACAACAAATGGTCCTCAACTCACCATGTCTAATTGACAAGAAAGAGTTGATTCACCTTGAGGGTACGGCTCCTGGTGCGATTCTCAAATCCGTTGATGGTTGCCAGGTTACCCAAAACTGGATGGTTTTCACTTGCCATGGTCCTAGACTGAAAAGTGGCTAATCCAAGGGGGTACGGCTCTTGGTAAAGATTTATCAAATCCGTTGATAGCTGAGATAGCTTGCTTAAAGCTATTGGGTTTTCAACTCACCGATGCTTCATTGCTGAGAGTTGGCGAGTCCAGAGGGGTACGACTTCTGGTAAAGACATATCAAATCCGTTGACGGCTGTGATGGTTTGCCTAAAATCATCAGGGTACTCCCACTCACCATTGATTCATGTTCTAAGAGTTGGGCTGGGTTCTGGTCTCCCAGGGTGATGCTTATTCTACCAAAAAGACTGGCTAGCCCAAGAGCGAGCAGCTACTTGGTAAAGGCTCATCAAATCTGCTCATGTTGCTGTAAAGATTCAACACGATGCTGATTTGTTTCAAGCTTTGGAGAAGCTTCTAGTGTCCCATGTTGTGGCGGTTCTTCTGTTCCTTATCTTGCTGTTGCTGCTATTTCTTTTGCTGATTCAATCCTCGAGCTTTATTGCACGTTTTCCAGGAAACTTGAACTCAACAGGTCAAATTCAAGTTTAGGGGAGGATTGTTAGGACCATTGTAATAGTTATTGTAATAGGTAGACTAAGAGGTATGTAGTTCCTCTTGGTCCTATTAGTAGTAGGAGCAAGTCGTGCTCCTGGTCCTAGTCAAAGTCAAACTTTATTATTTATTTATTATTCTGTTAGGATATGCATGAGATATGTTAGGAAAGGATATGCATATCAGTTTTACACGTTTTGTTTAATGCTGTATTAGGGTTTCCTTGTAGTATAAAAGGAACCTTAGGCAGAAGGGTTATACACACCTTCATCAAACGTAGTTCTAGTGATTATCAATATTAGAAATCCTTAGAAAGGATCAAGTCTTTATAGTTATTCTGTTCTTCTTTATTATATTTGTATTCTGCATTCATATTGTGCATAGATTCTCTCTGTGAATTGACTTGTGATTACAGAAGTCGTTCACCGTTCCTGACAGGCTGCAAGATTCACATCTAGTGAACCCAACAAGTGGTATCAGAGCCCGGGAGGGTCTCTATACAAGAAGAATCAAGTTTTCTTATTACTCAAACAGGAGAAGACAGCACTCCTAAAACTGTGCAACCTCAGCAGATCGTGGCTACGGTTTCCAACACGAATGGTAAATTCCCTCTTCTGAAAAAGGACGAATATGACAGTTGGGCAATGAAGATGGAATGGTGGATCACCAATACTGATCAAGACCTTTGGAAGGTTATTCTGAATGGGAAGATTCAGAAAGACAAAACCGTATATGAAAAACCTAGTTCACCAAATACCGCTAGAGTTCCACATAGTCCTAATAGTAGTCAACCAAAACCTAGGATCCCTCTTCAGCAATCTAGGAATTGGAAACCATCCATGAATAGTCGTGTCTCAAACACTACGCCTGAACGATTTGGAAAACAAAGGAATACAAGTACTTTCGTGAATCCCAAATTCCCTGTATGTCCCACTTGCAAAAAGGGCATTCACAATGGAAATCATGACCATTGCATTCTGCAATACCTTTATGAGGTCAAATCTCGCTCCTTTGAACGGAGATCGAATACAAAATCCCATAAGACAACAAGGAGATACAAAACCGTCGCAAAGAAAAGCAATAACAACAAATCTGAAACATGGATTAAAAAAGGACATAGTTTCTTTCCAAAGAAGTCTTCCGTTGTGCAAGAGAAAGCTACTCCTAAATCTAGTCTTTAGTGGAAACCAACAGGTCGGATCTTCACGGAAGTTGGTCTTAAGTGGATTCCAATAGACAAGAGTGATGACACCTGCACCATCACTAATGCTACTGTTCTACACGCTGAAAAGGAATTTGTTACTCCTAATTCTAGTATTTGTGCAAACTCTTCTTCTGTGATTGCAGGTACCTCATCGGATTCTGAACCCACTTCTCCTTCTTCAAAGGGTTCCAATTATGTATATTCTATATCACCTTCTTCTGTTGTACAAAAATCTATTTTGGATTATTTTCGAAAAACTTGAGAAAACAATAAAATAAAATAAAATGTAAATATCATTAGAAAAACAAAATAAAAAATGGAAAAACTTTCAAAATACCAAAAATATTCTTCTCGACATGTCTTTCAGTATCGATAATATGGACGTACCTAGAAATGTCGCTCAATAACGACACGGGTGTGTACATAAAGCTCGAATGAAAGTTGCAAATATTTTTCAAAACATGTCATTTCAATTTTTCTAAAGGAAATTGTCTCTTTTGGACAATATTTTCAACAACAGGTAGAGCAATCTATCTTGGGTTGAGCTTGTCACAAAACATTCCACGTTTTTGGAGCTCAACACAATGGCTTGTAATCACTTTCAGATTGCAACCCGGATCTATATTCACGGGGGAGTGTACGATTTCGTGTTCTTAGCCTTAGCAAAAGAAGTTAAATCTTCTTACACTTGAGTGGATTCGTCAAGACATTCAAAGTCTATGAACTCAAGTTTATGCTTTAGAAAAACCTTTTCGCTAAAAAGAATTGATTTTTCAAAAAGCGTTGAACACAATTTTTTCAAGAATTTCTCAAAGATATTCAAAATCTTTCAAAAATTGTGTGTTCAACAACTCCTATCCTCAAAAGTTTAATGTGGATCAAATCCTCGTAATGACAATTCCAATGGATTAATTTTTGAGGGGGAGCTTTCCAAATTTCATGCTAAATTTGACACATTTTTCTCCCGAAAATTTTCAAGACTATTTTTCAAAATATATTTTAATCAAATTTGGTATCTCTAATATCAAAAGATTTTATATATTAGAGATAGGGGAGAAAATATGATTAAAATGTGATCTAAAGACTCAGGCACTCATGGTTTCAATCAAATACCCACAACATCTTTAATTCACGACGTTATTGGTGTCAAAAGGGTGGTTAGGTTTAAGTCCTATGATCCAACCAGAACCAGAGGGATCTTCCCAGGGACAATCCAATAGATTATTAGAAGTCCTTAGGAAAGATGGAGTAGAATGTGAACGAAGCTGAATGCCGACTAAGTACTGATGATAGCACTGGAACAATAACAACAAGGTGCTATTAATGATGTCTTGGTAAGCATTGAAGGGGTTGAAGAATGAAAAAGAAATGTAAGGATAAAGGGTCTAAAGAAAGAAGCCCTCCATACAACTTAGGCAGAAACCGGGTCAACTCATCATGAAGACAAACTCATCATGGACCCAGTGATGTGAAACACAACCCTTTCCTAGCTACTCGGGCTTCTCTCAAAAGAAGTTTGTTTTATTGTCACGGAGATGAACACGACTTCTATTGACTTTCTCACTCCGAGATAGTTGATATTGAATAGGTGGCATCTGTTCCAGCCTCCAACCACTAAAAGTAAACAAATCGAGTCTAGAGCGAAGAGATCAATCAAATCTCATTAGGACACACGGATGAAGATCAAGAGAGTCCTACGCTATATCCTTGTGATATTGCTAGAACACTCAGAGTGATACTACTTAGTATTCACAATGATGAGTGGAAATCCTTCCAGTGTTAACATCAAACAGCACTGCGGTAGGTCATATGCAAGATTCTTTATGAATTGAACATGTGTAAAACTGAAAAGTAACAGTGGTTTGATTCTGAATTGATTCAAACTCGTTTCAGGTTTCTACGCAATATCTTTATGGTCTTGCCAGAACATTCAGAATGATATTCTAATACTAGGTTTTTACACCATGTATGAAAGTTCGTTGTTCCGAATCTTTTCGAATTAACTATTGGTAGAAAGTGTGACTCAATTGTTCTTGGTGGAATAATAAATGGTTTGGTTGATTATCTATTTTAAACTAATGGAAAATATGTAAATGTCGTTGAGTAAAATAAGAGCTTTTAAAGATTAAACTAAAAGGACGAGTTAAAAATAAATGCTTGAAAACTTAAAGACAAAATTAGAAAAATACTTGAACACTTAATAAATCTAAAACTTGAAAACTTTGTAAAAACAAGAAACTCATCCAATCGGAATGAGCCAAAAGGGGAATCTGATTGGAATGCTTGGTCGGAAAGTATGATCAGCATGTTTGCAAGTAAGGCTGATCGGAATGTATCACAAACCACCACAATCAGAATATAAGGCCAAATCGGAATGCTTGAAATCACAACCAATCAGAATATGCAACAAATCCCTAGTCGGAATGATGGTGAAACTGACCCAATCGGAATAGCATAAAAGCGGACACAATCGGAATACTTGAAACACAATCGGAATGTTTAAAACCTAATCTGATCAGGGTGATCGGAATAATAGTAAGCAAATCGGAATAATCATAAACCCTTCTCCGATTTGGAGATCAGAATACAAGGGGAAGTGCAAATCGGAATGTTGCGATCGGAAAAGGGTTTAAACCTTTTCCGATGACCTATGAATTCGAAAATAAGCTAGGCTATAAGCTATTAGGAATAAGCTAACACCAAAAACTTGAACGAATCTATAATGAAAAAGTCTAAATAAGCACAAATAACAACTTATCCAATCTTAAAACTAGCAACTTTTAAATCAAACCATAAAAAATGAAACTTTTTAAGAAAACTTTAAAAGTAAATAAGCTAAAAAAGCGAATAAGACAATAAGCACAAGAATCTTAAAGCTTAATCGTATGAAAGCTTAAGTAGGAATAAAAAGATTAACTTTTTAAGCACAAAAACATCAAGATCAACACGGATCAAATATATTTCGCACCAAAAGTAAACTAAAATCAAGAAAGGTAGAAAAAGATTAATGAACAAAAAGCTTAACTTGAACTTGATTAATTGAATCCAAATACAAAAGGTTTAATCTTGAAAGATTAAAAGAAAGAAAAGATGAAAACTTAGTGAGAGAAAGTTGAGAACTTTCTCTCTCTAAAACTAGAAAGAAAAATGAAAAATGAAACTAACTACTAAAAACTAACCAACCCTCCTAATGTGTATTAGGAGGGTATTTATAGGGAAAATGGTAAGGTGTGCATGTGTTGCCTCTTCTTTCTCTCTTCTCGACTCGATTTAAATCCTTTGTCTTTCTAAACGTCGTCTCGAGATTTGTCGATGTATATTGAACTTGTCTTGTAATTTCCTTCTTCAATTAGATTTGAGTTCTTCGACTTCATTAAACTTCCGTCTTTAGACTTTTTCTTCGATAAATCTTCAGAATAGGCCTTGGACTTCCGTTCTTTGTGAACTCTTGATCTTTTGGCTTCGTCTTTTCTCGTTTTCTTCGATAAAAGCCCTTGAAAGCCCGTGTTTTCTTCCTTTTTAATCTTTTGGTCCTAAAACACAATAAAAACACAAACCACGCATAATTCCGACTTTTACGACATAAATTACACGTTTTGGTCTTATTAAATCCCCTACACTTGACCATTGCAATGCCCTCATGCAATGCATTAATTTTAAAGCACGGTTTACATTCTCCATCATAAATAACCCACCTTGGCCTTTATTAAATACTAAACATTTAGGGAAGATAAAAAGATGAAAATAAGTAAAGAAATCAAAGACTTACATTGGGTTTTGGCTGCCATGAACGTTTATCATCCTCAAGTTTCACGTTCCCCATACCAAGCTTAAAAACAAGATCATTGTTATTATAAGTTAGCAAACTAACACGAATTTATGTGGGCCAATTATTTACTTAGACTCCCTTATTCCTAGGTGTATCTCTTTTATTTTATTTTTGTCTTGAATGATCACGAGGATGCATTGTTTGACTTATTTCGATAGTTATTTAGGCCGGAAATAAAGTGAACGAATTAATCAATAGTTAGCTAAAGGACAAAATCTTTAAAAACTGCTTCTCGGGACCTCATAAAGTTCATATCTTGGCATAACTCGCTTCACGATTTGAGACCTTTCTCGGACCGATATTTGGCAGCAACTTCATACTTCGAATCTTTGAGAGACGTTCTTGAAATAATGGTCTTCTCTTCATAATAGGAATTTCTTCACTTGAACTTTTTGAGAGATTCTTCATATTTGGACCACGACTTCTTCATTTTTCTCCAATCTTTATTTTGGACTTTGATATACAACGATCCGCCTCCTTTTAGGACTTGGATCTATTTATCCTCATACCTTGTTAGGGCCTTTTTTGATAGAATTCTCCATGATCTTTTGGGGAGTATTTGCTTTTCGTCGTGTGTCTCGATCCTTCATATTGATTTTCGATAAATGATTCTTCACATCACGTTTGGATCTTTAGCAACAAAATATAGCCCTCATGCCTTGTTAGGGCCTTTTCGGACTCGCCAATCTTCGCATCCCGCTTCAATAAGTTATGCCTTGGCTATGAACTCTAATTAATACCGAGCAACTTTTAAACGATCTTGGGCTAGAAGCTAAGTAACTTTTCAAATCGTACAACCTTATTTATTGCAGATAAATTTATTAACAAGCGATGGGAGAATAGGATCATAATTAACTCACATAAATTCACGAAAGAATACCAAACTTATAATTGGCTCTATCATCTATCGTTCTCCACAGTTTAAAATCTCAAGGAATGAGACTTGTGGATGCTTAGCCTATTAAATCAAAGTTTTGGGTTTTCGAGTCATCTATAGGATCTTGCAACTTCTTAGACTTTTACAAGCTTAGAAATCGCATTTTAAAGTTCCCTTGATAAACGACTCTCTAGGATCAATTATATGAACTTGAGAAAAGATCTTGTTCTTAACCCGTTAGAGTTAAGACTTTTGCGTTTTAAAGCTCCCTATATAAAAGCCTAGCAAAACTTGACTTAAACACGTTAAGGATACTAGCTAGAGTAAACTTAGATAAGTAAACTCGGGTTGAGTCAAAATATTCACGACTTTGAAAAATTTAAAACCACTTTATTGAAATTTTATTCTAGCAAGGAAAGAGAATAAACATAACAAAGAAAAATACAACTATGCAACTAGGCCAAAATAGATTAAAAGTTTTGAAAGATGTCGAAAAATCAAGTTTTCCGGTTAAAATGAGGCAAAATCATGGAAAAGACCACTTACTTCGATAGAAGTCCCCCTACACTTGATATAAACATTGTCCTCAATGTTTAAGCATGTGGGAGTAAACTCCCCTACACTTAGGACATTGTGCACTTTGTTTAAATCTTGCCAAGGAAAGGACAACTAAAGTGATTTCAATGTGAACATATAAGATATGAAATATTGAATCACGACAGTTTAGGATAGAACCGGGAAGATGGGTACACGGGATCACGGTTCGTCATAAGTCATCGAGGTGCTCTTTGAAGCTTCAATCCCTGTAGAGAATAAGAAACAAGACAACAAACACATACGGGGCTTCCCCTACACTTATTATGAAAGCAGTAAAGGATAGATCACGGGTTGCCTCTTGAGAAGCGCTTGTTTTTGTTCACCGAGTCACGAGCCTGACTCGACCCAAAATTAGTTCATGGGAAACGTGGTAAGGGATGGAATCATCTCATGAGAGATGTCCTCACCAAAGTATAGCTTCAAACGTTGGCCATTCACCTTGAAATTAGGCCCATTTGGCTGAGAAAGCTCAATGGTCCCATATGGAAAGACTTTGGCGACGGTGAATGGACCAGACCAGAGAGTTAAACCGAGAGTTAAAAAGTAAGACTTGATCACCAACGTGGAACTCTCGGTTCTTAATTCTTGCATCATGGATGATCTTGGTCTTCTCTTTGTAAATCAGAGAATTCTCGTAAGCTTATTCCTCAGTTCATTTAGCTCGTTGAGTTGAATCTTCTGAAGATCACCGGCTTTGTTGATGTCGAAGTTAGCCCACTTCAAGGCCCAGTACGCCTTATGTTCCAGCTCGATAGGGAGGTGGCATGCTTTCCCGTACACAAGACGATACGGTGTACAACCGATCGGGGTCTTATAAGCAGTACAGAAAGCCCACAGAGCATCATCTAACTTATCGGCCCACGCGACACGATGCTCTCCCACGGTACGCTCCAAAATTCGCTTCAATCCACGGTTAGAAATCTCGGATTGACCATTGGTTTGAGGATGATAAGCGATGGAAAGACGATGATCAACACCATACTTAGACATGACTCTTTCGAATTGATCATTGCAAAAATGAGTCCCGCGGTCACTGATAATAGCACGAGGAACGCCGAATCGAGCAAAAAGCTGCTTCAAAAAGTTCACAACCACCCTCGCATCGTTCGTGGGGAGAGCCTTAGCTTCAACCCATTTAGAAACGTAGTCAACGGCTACGAGGATGTACTTGTTCCCTTTAGATGATGGAAATGGCCCCATAAAGTCGATACCCCAGACATCAAAGATTTCACATTCTTGTATGAAATTTTGAGGCATCTCATTTTTATGTGTGATCTTGCCTTGTCTTTGGCAAGCATCACAATGTTTAACCATATCACGAGCGTCACGATAAATGGTGGGCCAATAGAATCCAGAGTCAAACACTTTCTTAGCGGTGTAGTTGGGACCAAAGTGACCACCGGTGGGTCCTTTATGGCAAGCGTCAAGGATTTGTACCACTGCCGGCCCATCAACACATCGACGAATAATCAAATCAGCACATTGTTTGAAAAGGTAAGGGTCGTCCCAGAAATAATGTTCAATATCTTTAAAGAACTTTTTCTTTTGTTGGACGTGAACCCTTCCTTGAGAATTCCACCCGCTAAGTAGTTTGCAATGTCCGCAAACCACGGGGTGTCATCGAGATTAGAATTGATAGACAGTAAGGCCTCAAGGGGAAAAGAGTCATTGATCTCTTTGTTCGGATGATCCCCTTGATAAGGATCCTCAAGTCTATTGAGATGATCCGCGGCTAGGTTTTCAGCTCCCTTTTTGTCACGAATTTCAATGTTGAATTCTTGAAGGAGCAAAACCCAACGAAGAATTATTGGCTTAGAATCTTGCTTAGTCATCAAGTACTTCAACACGGAATGATCTGTATACACGATGGTGGTAGAAAGGACAAGATAAGGGCGGAACTTTTCAAAAGCATACACTACAGCTAAAAGCTCTTTTTCGATACTGGTATAATGCAATTGAGCCCCTGTCATTGCCTTGCTAGCATAATGGATTGGTTGGAAGTGTTTGTTCACTCTTTGGCCCAAAACCGCTCCAATAGCAAAGTCGCTAGCATCACACATCAACTAAAAAGGTAGCTCCCACTTAGGGGTAACCAAGACCGGTGTCTTAGTTAGCTTATCCTTAAGAAGATTGAGGATTCAAGACACTCTTTAGAAAAGATGAAAGGAGTATCTTTTTCCAAGAGGTGGGTCATCGGGCGAGCGATTTTAGAAAAATCCTGAATAAAACGACGATAGAAGCCCGCATGACCGAGGAAACTTCTCACACCCTTCACGGTTGAAGGTGGAGGCAATTTAGCAATAACATCGACTTTAGCACGGTCCACTTCAAGACCGGCTTTGGAGATTTTGTGTCCTAGCACGATGCCCTCTTTTACCATGAAATGGCATTTTTACCAATTTAGAACAAGGTGAGTGTCTTCACACCGCTTAAGCATACGTTCTAAATTGGCAAGGCAAGCAGAGAAAGAATCGCCATAAACCGAGAAATCATCCATGAAGACTTCCATAGTTTCTTCAACCATGTCATGGAAGATAGCCATCATACACCTTTGAAATGTCCCAGGAGCATTGCATAAGCCGAAAGGCATTATTTTGTAGGCAATTGTTCCATAAGGACAAGTGAATGTGGTTTTCTCTTGGTGTTTGGGATCGATGGGAATTTGAAAATACCCGGAGAAACCGTCCAAAAAGCAGTAATAGTCATTACCCGCTAGACGTTCAAGCATTTGGTCCATGAAAGGAAGGGGACAATGATCCTTTTTCGTAGCATCATTGAGTTTGCGATAGTCTATACAAACTCTCCACCCTGTAACGAGACGAGTAGGAATCAACTCGTTGTTTTCATTGGGAACAACGGTGATTCCGCCTTTCTTAGGCAAACAATGGACGGGACTAACCCACGGTGAATCCGAGATAGGATACATCATGCCCGCATCAAGAAGTTTGATGACCTATTTTTTGATAACGTCATGAATCTTAGGATTCACCCTTCGTTGGCTTTGAATAGTGGGTTTAAAGTCTTCCTCCATGAGAAATTTATGTGTGTAGAAGTGAGGATCAATTCCATGAATATCAGAGATCTTCCAAGTAATAGCTTTCTTATGATTCTGCAACACGACGATAAGTCGGGATTTTTCTTCTTCTTTCAGGTCCTTTGCGATGATGACTGGTAACGTCTTGTTGTCTTCAAGGAAAACGTACTCGAGATGAGACGGAAGATCCTTAAGCTCTAAATCCGGAGGATTTTCGATGGACGGCGTAGTCAACTTCGGATCATCGGTAGAGATAGCGTTAGGAGATTGTGGGGAAATATGGTCCTCATTGAGAAGTTTCTCAATGGCACGAATGTCTTCATCCAAATCAGTGGGAGAATTATCATACTTAAGATCGAGAGGACCCAAGCTAGCTTCAAAATCATCCAAGTCACTTTCTCCAAAAGGAGTCAATGACGGAGCAATTGAGGCAACGGTCTCAACATTGGGTAGAGAAGAGAGAGTACTTTT
Organism: Glebionis coronaria; assembly: GCA_025667525.1. NCBI lineage: Eukaryota > Viridiplantae > Streptophyta > Magnoliopsida > Asterales > Asteraceae > Glebionis > Glebionis coronaria. The sequence goes on from CM046880.1 coordinate 51,085,361, forward strand.
GCAAGCATCATGAAAGTGTTCTTCACAAGCCTCATCGAGAACGTCAATAAAATTAACACTCTCGTTTTCCGAAGGCTGTTTAGAAAGTTTACCCATGTTGAAGACGATTTTATCGTCACCAACTCTCATGATTAATTCGCCAGCGGCTACATCAATGAGAGTGCGACCGGTCCTCAGGAATGGACGTCCAACGATTAATGGAACACGGGGGTCCATTTCGTAGTCAACGACAACAAAATCCGCCGGGAAGGTGAATTTGTCAACGCCGACGAAAACGTCTTCGGCTATCCCCACTGGATAAGCAACCATACGGTTGGCTAATTCCAAAGTCATTCGTGTGGGGAATAGCTCGAGGAGAGATAATTGCTTCCAAACACTTAAAGGCATTAAGTTTATACTAGCACCTAGATCGGCTAGGGCCATGCAATTATCTACTCCCTGGAAGTTGCAAGGAATCAAGAAACGACCCAGATCACCAAGTTTGGTGGGCAATTTCCTTAAGAGCACTGCGGAGCAATTCTCATTAAGTTGGGTCTAAGCAATATCGAGAAGTTTCTCCTTATTACTGAGAAGATCTTTAAACATTTTAGCATATTTGGGCATGTGAGCGAGAGCCTCAGCAAAGGAGATATTGAAATTCAGTTGTTTGAACATTTTAAGGAAGTTCGAAACCTGAATATCATCCTTGTTCTTCAATTTCTCTTTCCTCAACCTCGAAGGGTAAGGTATATTGGGTTGAGATGAAGGCTTTGGGATAGAATTCACACTCACATCCTTGTGTGGTGGTGGGTTCGAAGTAGAAGGTGGTGGAATTGGAGAAGTAGAAGTTGGAGGAATAGAAGATGGAGGATTCGGAGAAGGAGACTCGTTTTCCTTTGTCACAATCACCGGTGTAGGTGTAGGAAGCTCGGGTTCCTTTAAAACTTTTCCACTACGAGTGGTGATTGCTTTCATCTCCCCTCTTGGATTAGCAACGGTGTTACTCTAAAGAGAACCCGATCTAGAGGCTTGATTACTAGGGAAGAAACTAGCCATCATGTTCCTCAAGTCATTCGTTTGACTTGCCAAAGTGTTTCACATATCAGCTCGAAGATCATTCCCTTGCTTCACCATATCTGCTTTCATGTTGGACATTTCCCGCTGAAGATTTTGCACGATCACATCGTTAGTCCTCATGTAGGTTTCAACATCTTGGTGTAAGGCTGTGGGTTGGTTGAGAGGAGGAGCATGGTAGGCGGGTGGTTGATAAGCAGGTTGTTGGTAAACTTGGTTGTTTGTTTGAGGTGGATATGGGTTTCTTTGGTTTTGATATGGAGTTGGAGCACGTGGTTGGTTTTGATTGTTGCGATTGAGGTTGTTTGGGTTTTGTGGGGGAAAACCGGGAGGCGAAAGAAAGTTGTTTGAGTGATAGCTGAGCAAGTTGCGGTCACCTTGAGGACGTGCTTGATAGCCTCCTGGAGCATAGGTACTGTTGGCGGCATACACATTTTCCGGATTGTCGTGAGTCGAAGGATAATCGGTGTATGAGTGAGATCCCCCGCATATATCACAAGATTGAGTCATAGCATTGGCTTGGGCAGTGATAGCTTTAGTATTGTTGGCGGCTTGGAGAGCAAGTGATTCAACAAGCGAAGTAAGCTTATCAAGTCTCTTGTCGCTCTCATTAGTGCTAGCACTAGCCACATTGGTCCGAACACTCTTGGTTTGCACTCTAGACTTGTTCTCAATAATATCCCAAGCGGCATTAGAAGACTTAACCAAAAGATTACCCCCCGAGGCACTATTTAGTGAATCTTGGTCATTCATGCTTAAACCATTGTAAAAAGTGTTAATTTGATGCACTTTGGTAAAACCATGTTGTGGGCACTTTCTTGAAAGTTCTTTAAAACGGTCCCAAGATTCACTAAAAGTCTCATCGTACTTTTGTTCAAAAGTAATGATTTCATTCCGCAAAGCGGTAGTACGAGAGGGTGGGAAAAAGTAGTTTATGAATTTGGTCTCTAAGTCCGTCCACGTAAGAATACTTTGCGGCGGTTCCTTATCAAGCCAATGCCAGGCTTGTCCCTCTAAGGAGAAAGGAAAAAGTTGCAAGCGGATTACCTCTTGTGAAACCCCATTGAATTTGACCGTATTCGTGAGTTGAAGAAACCTTTTGATGTGGTCATGAGGATCATCAATGGTACGTCCCAAGAATGGTTGAGCAGAGACCATTTGAATAAAGCCGGATTTGAGCTCAAAGTTGTTGGCTCCAATCGCAGGTATGACAATAGCATCGTGGTTGCCCTCTAAATGTGCTTGCAAAAGTTCGATCATAGGGCGATTGTCCGGTAGAGGTTCATTGTTGTTATTATTCATGTTGTTTTGAGGTGGATTATTATTGTTGTTGTGTACACCGGCCATGTCTAAGTTATCGGGAGTCTCGGGCTCTTGATAAGACGTTGATCGAGTGCGCATACACCTGCAAAAGAACTAACAAAGCAAGAAATATTTTTGGTTTTTATGTTTTTTATTTTTTTTTGTATTTTTGAAAATTTTAAAGCAAAGAAAATAACGTTCAAAGATGAACGGATCCCAAAATCCAATGCGTCTCTCACTTAAAACCTTTAATCTTAACGAAAAGAGCCGGCAACGGCGCCATTTAATACTAGGTTTTTACACCAAGTATGAAAGTTCGTTGTTCCGAATCTTTTCGAATTGACTATTGGTAGAAAGTGTGACTCAATTGTTCTTGGTGGAATAATAAATGGTTTGGTTGATTATCTATTTTAAACTATTGGCAAATATGTAAATGTCGTTGAGTAAAATAAGAGCTTTTAAAGATTAAACTAAAAGGACGAGTTAAAAATAAATGCTTTAAAACTTAAAGACAAAATTAGAAAAATACTTGAACACTTAATAAATCTAAAACTTGAAAACTTTGTAAAAACAAGAAACTCATCCAATCGGAATGAGCCAAAAGGGGAATCTGATCGGAATGCTTGGTCGGAAAGTATGATCGGAATGTTTGCAAGTAAGGCTGATCGGAATGTATCACAAACCACCACAATCGGAATGTAAGGCCAAATCGGAATGCTTGAAATCACAACCAATCGGAATATGCAATAAACCCTTTTCCGATTTGGAGATCGGAATACAAGGGGAAGTGCAAATCGGAATGTTGCGATTGGAAAAGGGTTTAAACCTTTTCCGATGACCTATGAATTCGAAAATAAGCTAGGCTATAAGCTATTAGGAATAAGCTAACACCAAAACTTGAACGAATCTATAATGAAAATGTCTAAATAAGCACAAATAACAACTTATCCAATCTTAAAACTAGCAACTTTTAAATCAAACCATAAAAAATGAAACTTTTTAAGAAAACTTTAAAAGTAAATAAGCTAAAAAAGCGAATAAGCCAATAAGCACAAGAATCTTAAATCTTAATCGTATGAAAGCTTAAGTAGGAATAAAAAGATTAACTTTTTAAGCACAAAAACATCAAGATCAACATGGATCAAATATATTTCGCACCAAAAGTAAACTAAAATCAAGAAAGGTAGAAAGAGATTAATGAACAAAAAGCTTAACTTGAACTTGATTAATTGAATCCAAATACAAAAGGTTTAATCTTGAAAGATTAAAAGAAAGAAAAGATGAAAACTTAGTGAGAGAAAGTTGAGAACTTTCTCTCTCTAAAACTAGAAAGAAAAATGAAAAATGAAACTAACTACTAAAAACTAACCAACCCTCCTAATGTGTATTAGGAGGGTATTTATAGGAAAAAATGGGAAGGTGTGCATGTGTTGCCTCTTCTTTCTTTCTTCCCGACTCGATTTAAATCCTTTGTCTTTCTAAACGTCGTCTCGGGATTTGTCGATGTATATTGAACTTGTCTTGTAATTTCCTTCTTCAATTAGACTTGAGTTCTTCGACTTCATTAAACTTCCGTCTTTAGACTTTTTCTTCGATAAATCTTCAGAATAGGCCTTGGACTTCCGTTCTTTTTGCACTCTTGATCTTTTGACTTAGTCTTTTCTCGTTTTCTTCGATAAAATCCCGTGAAAGCCCGTGTTTTCTTCCTTTTTAATCTTTTGGTCCTAAAACACAATAAAAAGACAAACCACGCATAATTCTGACTTTTACGACATAAATTACACGTTTTGGTCTTGTTATTATTGGAAATAAGTGGTAAAAGGATAAGTGTTTTCACACTTATTATATTCATTAATATTTACAATGACGAATGGAAATCCTTCTAGCGTCAACATCAAACAACGCTACGGTAGGTGACTTGTGAGATTCTTATGAATCAAACTTGTGTCAACTGGAAAGCAACAATGGTAAGATTCTTAATGAATCAAACTTGTTCCAGGAATTTGAATTGACGACTTTAATCAAGCGGATATTTATCCAATTGATTCACTCTTTATGTTCGCAGTCTTGCTTTGAGACGGTCAAGTAAATAGAACGGCTAGTACAGTCGCGAAACCCTGTCAAGGAGATTCTTAATTGAATCTACCTAATCACAGGTACGGTATTTAATATCGTATAACGGTCTTCACCGACCGAAGGTAAAACGCTACCGATTTAGGACGAATGTCAAAGCCATTCAGTCCGTGTCTATGTTTTGTCTCGAGAAGGTGGCGTCACGGTGTACTTAGCAAAGTTAAAGATTCAAAACCACATATTCATGCCCAAAGACTTATTCAACAATTAATAGTGTGAGCATGTAGATAAAGACACAAGATTGCAAGATGGCAAAGACAAGTCAAGGATAATTTGAAGATCTCAAGATAAAAGACAAAGTCGAAAGACAACGACAAAGGCTCAAAGATCACAGCATGAAGGAACAAAACTACTGTTACACGTTCAAGATTCATTTATGACGAAATTCATAAATCTCCATTGGAATCCAAATAACGAAGAGGAATGACCTCACATTGGGGGAGATTGTTAGCCTCAAAATATTGAGTCAAACAAGAATGTTCGGTCATAGGTTTATATTTTAATATTTATTAGAACGTTGTAATAGATAGTTAGATAGTCGTGGTTTACGGGTTTGGATTTAAACTAATTAAAGTCCAAAAGACAAGCCCGACCCAATATATAGCCCATTAAAGCCCGCATGTGGGTGGACTATATATACTCCCCTCCTAGCATGTTAGGAGGGTGGGTTGTTCATTTCATTATCTTCTCTAATCTAATATTCACCAAGTTAATCATCTCTCTCTACTTTCTCTCACTACTTTCTCTCTCTAGGAATCTATCTATTTTCTTCTATTTTCTATCTATAATCATAATAATAATATGGGACAACACTTCCACATGTGATTACCTCTCCGGTGAGGGAAGTGGAGCAAGAACCCGAGGTGGTTAAAGAAAAGGAAATTCCTATTCCACCAAAGGTTGACCAATTGCCTATTCCGGAACCCGAGCTTCCGAAGACTAAACCCACACTACCCTACCCTTCGAGACTTAACCAAGAGAAGCTCCGCGAAAAGTCCAATGCTCAAATGACTACTTTTATAGAGATGTTTAAGAACATGTATATTAATCTTAGTTTCGCGGATGCATTGCTTAACATGCCTAAGTTTGCTTCAACTATCAAAAGGTTGATGAACGATAAGGAGAAATTGGTTGAAGTATCTACATCCTTAAATGAAAGTTGTTCCGCGGTTCTCTCTAAAACGTTTCCCAAAAAGCTTGGAGACCCCGGTCAATTTTTGATACCATGTGATTTCCCTAATATGGGAGAATGCTTAGCATTAGCCGATCTTGGCGCTAGCATTAATATGATGCCTCTTTCCGTGTGGAAAAGGTTATCACTTCCCGAGCTTACACCTACTAAGATGACCATCGAGCTAGCGGATTGATCGACCACCTTTGTAAAAGGTATAACCGAGGACGTGTTTGTCAAAGTAGGGAAACTCGTCTTCCCAACGGATTTTGTGGTTAGCGATTATCCCGAAGATTCTCGTGTACCTCTTATTTTGGGAAGACCATTTCTAATGACGACTAGTTCTATAGTTGACATGAGAGCGGGGAAATTGACTTTACGTTTTGATGATGAAAGTATTACACTTGATGTTGGTAATATCTCGAGACCTTCTTCCAAGTACTACGAGGAATCAATAAATCAAATCGATGTGATTGATGTTGCTAGTGAAGAAGTTTCGCAAGATATGCTTGGTTTTTCGGTTATTTCTAAAAGTGGCAATCCCACTTCGTCGAATCCAATTATCTCTTAGGCTAAACCTCCACTCACTCCATTTGAGGGAGGGGACTTCGTTCTTGAAGAGCTTGAGGATAATGGTCATTAAAAAATCAATAAGGAAATTGATGATTACCTTAGCACACCATTCGATCCTAGTGAGTTTGATAGTGAGAATTTTGATCCCGAGGGAGATATTGCGTTGATCGAAAAATTGTTGAATATGGATCCTTTTGAATCACCACCTATGGAATTAAAAGTTATGAGTGCTAATGAGACTAAAGTGAAAACATCTATTGAGGAAGCACCCGAATTAGAACTTAAGGAACTTCCCACTTATTTGGAGTATGCTTTTCTTGAAGGAATGGATAAGTTACCGGTGATTATTGCTAAGGGATTAAAGGAAAATGAAAAGGATGAACTTAATAAAGTGCTTAAGAAACATAAACGGGCCATTGCATGGAAAATCTCCGACATTAAGGGTATAGATCCAAAATTTTGTACTCATAAAATTCTAATGGAGGATGATTATAAACCCGCTATCCAAATTTAAAGAAGGGTCAATCCAAAGATTCATGAGGTGATCAAAAAGGAAGTCACTAAACTTCTAGACGCCGAAATGATCTACCCTATCTCGGATACTCCATGGGTTAGCCCCGTGCATTGTGTTCCAAAAAAGGAGGAATGACGGTTGTTACTAATGAGGATAATGAATTGATTCCTACTAGACTTGTGACCGGTTGGCGTGTTTGTATTGACTATAGGAAGCTTAACGATGCCACTAGGAAGGATCATTTTCCATTACCTTTTATGGATCAAATGTTAGATGTAACACTCTCATTTTTCGTATCAGTACAGCGGAAGGGTCTTTCAGAGTGTTACGGGATAGCACAATAACTCCAATCATAGACAACACATAAAAATGGTTGTACAAGGTTTAACAAACATTCATTCGATAAAAAGGTTTAAAAGTGTACAACAGGTCCCAAATCATACAGGTCATTAAGTTTACAAAACACAGATCGAATGAACATTTTTAATATTAAGTGTGGGCCATCAGAGTCGATCTCCATCTGGATTACCTTCAAGCACCTGAGATAGAAAACATGCAAAAATCATATCAGCGAATGCCGAGTGAATTCATAGAGTTTAGTGAAAACCGTTATATAAAACAATCATTTACAATCATTTAAAATCAGAACACAAGTATAATATCGGAAGTAAGTCCACATATTGCTAGTCAGGCAATATATAAATCAAGCATACATCTGAAACCGTCCATGAGACCGTAGTCTCTATATTACCATGTTAGGTAATATATTCATCGTTAATAGTGTCGTTATCATATATAGGATACATTTTTATTTGAATTTGGTTGTAGGATTATTATTAGCCGCATGACATTGTTACCTTACTGTGAAAACAGCGGGCCGCGAACCCGACAAACAATTTGCCCATCTAAGTTAGCGTGTCGTCACAAAAATCACGCTATGGAATCTTCTCATACATAAATTCGCTTACCAATCAATGTGGTACGACGGGGATCAACCGTCAAGGCGCGAACTGGGGTGATCGTCCCCAAATAGTACTATCAAATGCATAAGCGTCTACCAAAACCCGGTAGTTCACAATTCATGCTAATGGGACTTTAAGTGACATAACCTAACTACTAATAATCCTTTTAGTCTCGAATATAGGGTCATAGCATCATTCGGGTCCATATCATTAAGCATACAATCGGGACTACTTGTGTTCTATTTTTATAAAAATCTAGCATGTTATCTCCCTCGCGGGTTTACAAATCATTTTATAAAACATTTAAAAGAGTGCGAGGCTATGAACTCACGTTGTTAATGAAAGGCGGATTATCGGCTACGGGCGTGCTTCGGTCACGGAAACCTATATAAATAATAATCGGTCTTAGACTCGGTCCAATGACTTTTTATCAAAATAACAATATACATATGATGATTTTGTACATATGATGATGATCAAGTGGGTTTATAAATCCTCATTTACTCATTTTAGTGTTTACGTTTTAGTGTCGTCTTACTAGTTCACTAGTTTTACCGATTTTACCTATTTTAAGTCCATTAATTCTTTTATAAGTTCTTTAACTTGTTTTTACCCATTTTATACTTATATGATCAGTATATATATTTTTCATGTTGGTCCCAAATGGTTTAAGCCCAAATAATTCTTTTTACAAGTTTTTATCTTATTAAGTCCAATTATTAGTCTAATAGGTTTAGTTAGCTCGTAAATGTCCGTAATTCTTATAGTTCGGGTTTTATCGGTTTTTACTTGTCTTAGTTACTTATACATCAGTATATAACTTTTATAAACAATACATTAGACGGGTTTGGTCGTCTAAGTTTTATTTGATGAAAAACGTTAATTTCACGGCAATAGCCGAAAAAGTCGTAAAAATCAAGTTTATAGTTTTTATTATTTATAAATATTATTTTACCACCATTTATATAATTTACCCATTTGATTAACTTTTTATACATTTATATAATTAAGTTCTATAAGTTAGTTGGTTTATATTTTACATTTTATAAATTATAAAGTGAGTGCTTATATAATAATAATAAACATTATTTCCAAAATCTGATTTTTAACTTCATGTTTACCATTTTTATCATATCTAGAGTTCTACAATGACTTAGAAGCTCATTTTTGGATGACAACTTCTTCATAATATGTGCTACATATAACTTAGTTATAGCTACTGCCCATTTTGAGTCTAAGTTGCCTTAACAGTCCCTACAAAACTGCTTATTCAGATTGTACCACCTAACTTGTTTTGATCATATCTCACTCATTATTTGATTCCATTGCATGGCCAACTCTCACATGTGTATAACATCATCTACTTACTGTAAATAGATCAAACCATGCATTTTTATCAGTTCATCATTTAGTTATCCACTGTTTTTATACAGCCAACTAATTAGTCATGATTTTAGCTTCATTTCTTATGGTTATCATCATTTTTAAGCATGTTTATCAACACTTGATCCCCACACAACATTTTTATCATCATATATACATCATATACATATACAAAATGAAATAAAATACATTTGTTCTTTACAAAATAATAAGAGAAAAATGTAGAGGATGATCTTCTTTACCAATCCAAGTGGATTTCTTGTTTTAGGAAGGCAAGAACTTGATGAACACAACAAGTATCTCCAAGATCATCAAATATCAAGATCATATGTTGGAAAATCAGCCCTAGGACACAAGCAAATCACCTCCAAAGTTGGTTATATGGCCACCAAATGATCAAGGCTTCAAGGAAACACCTTAATAGGACTAGTAAACATGTGGTTTGTAGCTAGAAAAGATCAAAGATGGTGTTTGTTGCTTGATGTGGGACGACACAAAGGGAGGAGTAGAGAGAGTTTTAGAGTGGATTGCATGTAGGAAATGGTAAGAATGAAAACTACTAGCTAGTTTTGTTTAGTGGTAATATGTGTTGGCTTAAAGTGTAAGCACAAGCTTACACTTGTGTAACTCAGCCAAAACTTGATGCCACCTATGTGTGGTGTGTCACAATGCCGTCCCATATAAGCTCGTGGGATGGGGCAAAGTGTTTTGTCCCATCTCACTAGTTTACGGGTATTTCTCGATTCTAGTTTTCTCGATTTGCGTTCCCTCGGGTCGTTTTACGAAAAACGTTTTTATAAATTATGAATCACCGTCACAAAACGAATCCAATAAAAATTGTCTCATCAAAAACGGAGTTCAAAAACGTAAATACGTAATCCTAAGGTTTCCGGTTTAGTCGTAAAAGACGCCAAATTATGCACGTAAGCCCAAATTTAAATCCGTAAATTGTGAGTTCGTCAACCAACACAAAAATAAGTTTCAGAATATTATACGAGAAAATATTTCACTACCTGAAAATGTTAGATTTGTCACAGCTTTTCCTCCTAAAAGGGATCAACGTCCTCGTGATCCATTTCATTTGGATGTCCGTTTCTTATTGAAATCGAAGAGGTGCGGATATTTCTTCCACATTTCATCCTCTCGTTCCCAAGTATACTCCGGTCCATGCTTTGAATTCCATCGGATCTTGACAATAGGTATCCGACTTTGTTTCAGTTGCTTTACCTCACGGTCCATAACTTCTACGGGCTCTTCGATAAAATGCAACTTCCCATCTATTCGAACCTTACCTAACGGAATTTTCTCATCACTCACTGCTAGACATTTCTTCAGATTAGATACATGGAATGTGTTGTGAACACCATGAAGTTCTGGGGGTAACTCTAGTTTGTAAGCCACCGGACCTACTCTAGATAAAATCTTAAAGGGTCCAATATAACGGGGATTCAATTTTCCTCGCTTTCCAAATCTTATAACGCCTTTCCATGGCGATACTTTCAACATTACTCGGTCACCCACTTCAAACTCCATTGGCTTCCGCCGCACATCCGCGTAACTTTTCTGTCTACTACGGGCAGTCAACAACCTCTTCTTAATCTGAACTATCATCTCCGTAGTCTCCCGGATCAATTCCGGTCCCGTGAGCTGGGTATCCCCAACTTCACTCCAACATACAGGAGATCTACACTTCCTACCATACAAAGCTTCAAACGGTGCAGCCTTAATACTAGAATTGTAACTATTGTTATACGAAAACTCTGCTAACGACAAATGTTTATCCCAATTCTTACCAAAGTCTAACACACAAGCTCTCAACATATCTTCCAGTGTTTGTATCGTCCTTTCACTCTGCCCATCAGTCTGGGGGTGATAAGCAGTGCTCATATCGAGATTCGTTCCCAAAGATCTTTGGAGAGATTTCCAAAAATTCGATGCGAATCTACGATCTCGATCTGAAATGATCGATACAGGCACTCCATGCTTGCATAAAACATTATCAAGGTATATTCGAGTCAGCTTCTCCAGTGAGAACTGCTCCTTAACCGGAATGAAGTGTGCTGATTTGGTCAATCTATCGACAATAACCCAAATCGAATTGTTTCCAGATGATGTTCTAGGAAGCTTGGTGATGAAGTCCATTGTAATTCGCTCCCACTTCCATTCAGGAATCTTTGGTTGTTGAAGTAGTCCTGATGGCTTTTGATGTTCGGCTTTAACTCTAGCACAAGTCAAGCATTGAAGAACATAGATAGCTATGTCAGCTTTCATATTCGGCCACCAATACAACTTCTTCAAATCATGGTACATCTTATCAGATCCCGGATGAATGGAATACTTAGATTTATGGGATTCTAACATAATCAAATCTCTTAAGCCTCCAAACTTAGGTATCCACATACGACCTCTTAAACATTTCACTCCATCAGCTCTAACCTCTAAAGGATCTCCTTCTCCTCGGAACCCTTCATTAACAAAATTCTCCTTCTTACAAGCTTCTATTTGCGCATTTCTAATTTGCTCAGGCAAATTATTGTGCACGGTCAAGACTAGAGAACGCACCCTGATAGGCTCTCTATCTTTCCTACTCAACGCATCAGCAACAACATTAGCTTTTCCTGGGTGATACTTTATATCACAATCATAATCACTTAACAACTCTATCCATCTTCGTTTCCTCATGTTCAATTCCTTCTAGTCGAGAATATACTGTAGGCTTTTGTGATCGGTGAATACCGTACACTTGGTGCCATACAGATAATGTCTCCACAACCTAAGAGAAAAGACTACAGCTCCTAACTCAAGATCATGAGTAGTATAATTCTCCTCATTCTTCCTCAATTGCCTAGAAGCATAAGCTATCACTTTCTCTCTCTGCATCAAAACAGCTCCATAACCTCTAAGAGATGCATCACAATACACTACAAAATCTTCACTCCCTTCGGGTAATGATAAGATTGGCGCACTACATAATTTTTGCTTCAATGTCTGAAATGCTCCATCTTCATCACTTCCCCAAACGAAAGGTTTATTCTTCTGAGTAAGCTTAGTCAAGGGTTTAGCTATCAAGGAAAATTCTTTAATGAATCGCCTATAATAGCCAGCTAATCCTAAGAACTGTCGCACTTCCGTTGGCGTTGTCGGTGCAGACCAATTCTTAATAGCTTCAACCTTTGCAGGATCAACATGAATTCCATCTCTGTTAATCACATGACCAAGAAATTGCACAAAATCCAACCAGAAATCACACTTCGAAAACTTAGCATACAACCTTTCATCCTTCAACAAATTCAAAACAATCCTCAAATGTTCTCTATGCTCATCTTCGTTCTTAGAATAGATTAGAATATCGTCAATAAACACAATCACAAATTTATCCAAGTAGGGCTTGCACACTCGATTCATTAAATCCATGAAAACCGCAGGTGCGTTAGTTAACCCAAATGGCATTACTTGAAATTCATAGTGTCCATAACGAGTTCTAAATGCAGTTATAGGAATATCTTCTTCACGGACGCGAAGTTGGTGATATCCTGACCGTAAATCTATCTTAGAATATACACTAGATCCTTGCAGTTGATCAAACAAATCATCAATCCTAGGTAAAGGATATCGATTCTTAATTGTCAACTTATTCAGTTCCCTATAATCAATGCACATACGAAAAGATCCATCCTTCTTCTTAACGAACAAGACTGGAGCTCCCCAAGGCGACGAGCTCGGTCGAATAAAACCTTTATCAGACAACTCCTTAAGTTGCTCAGATAACTCCTTTAATTCAGAAGGGGCCAATCGGTAAGGCGCACGTGCCACTGGTGCAGCACCAGGAATTAAATCGATTCGAAACTCTACTTGCCTTATCGGTGGAAGTCCTGGTAAATCTTTAGGAAATACCTCAGGAAATCACAAATAATAGGTACATCTTCCAATCGTTTCTCCCTAGACTCATTCCCGGTTACTTGAGCTAAGAATAACTCACAACCGTTACTGATGTACTTTTGGACTTTAATATATGAAACGATTTTCAAACGGGATTCACCTCGACTACCATCAATTACTAACGTCCTATTCCTAAGAGGAATCTTAACCTTCTTCTCTCCACATAAAATAGTAGCATTATTCAATGACAACCAATCCATACCAATAATAATATCGAAACTACCTAATTCTATCAACATCAAATCAATCGGAAAGGAATGGTTCAAGATATTTAGAGAGCATCCTTCTAATAGCTTATTAGTTTTCACTAATTTACCATCAGCCAATTCCACCTCGTAACTGGTACTTATCTCAACAGGTTCAATATCAATAAGGGCACTAAATTTAGTGGATACAAAGCTCCTATCGGCACCCGAATCGAATAAAGCAACAGCATAATGATTGTTGAGTAAAAACGTACCGGTAACGACATTCGGATCCTCTTTCTTCACCTCAATTGTTCCAAGTTGGTAGATACCACCCTGGGGGTTTCTTCCAGGTACAATCCCTTTCAACTTGGGGCATTCCGATTTCCTATGACCTTCTTCATTACAGTTGAAGCAAATCGTTCCCTTCTTACACCTTTCAACCTTGTGTCCAAGCTTTCCGCAATTTCGGCACTTCCAGCAGTCGCCAGGATGCCTCTTGTTGCCACACTTAGGACATCTATCATCGTTGCGCGGTGCATTGTAGGTAAGAGCATTTGCATTCCCCTTTCTCTTGTTCTGACGGCGATTGAAATTCTTCCTATTATCACCTCTATCTACACGATCACCGTCTCCCTTTCTTTTCTCACCTACACGGGCTTCATCTTCCTTATCCTGAATTATCTGTCCAATGAGTTGGTAAGCCATTCGAACAGCATCATCAATGGTCAGTGGTTTCGATGATGTCACGTCCCCCCGGATATTCCTGGTCAACCCTTTCACATATTGCTCAATTCGGATCTCTTCGGGTTCAACCAATCGAGGACATAGCAAGGCCAACTCATGGAATCGATTCGTGTAACTATCAATGTCCACACCTTTCATTCTCAGATGAATCAACTCTTGTTCTAACCTAATGATCACACTACGAGGACAAAACTCCAAAGTCATCCACTTCTTAATTTCAGCCCAAGGAGTAGCATTAGCAGCATCAAGATCTATGAAAGCAATTCTCCCGTTCCACCAAGTCAACGCACGACCTTTAAGAGTAGCCATATCAAAAGTCACCTTATCTTCCTCCTTACACTTACTAATCCTAAACACCGATTCAATCTTCTCGATCCACTGGCTTAGTCCTACAGCACCTTCAGTTCCATTAAAAGGTAGAGGTTCACACTTCATGAACGTCACATAAGTACAGCCACCAACTTTAGGTGCATTCGTTCCAAGTCCTCCTACATTTCCTCCAGCATTAGCATTCACGTTATTAGAATTCACATTCACATTAGTACCGCCAATTCCACTACCGCCAGCTCTACTACCGCCAGCTCCACTACCGCCAGCTCCACTACCGCCAGCTTCATTTCTAGCATTAGCCATAAATTCAGTCATAGATGCAGTAACTTGCTCCGTAATAATCCTACGTACATCATCCTCAGTCACAGCCTTCTTGGGCGGCATAGTTCTATAATTCCACAATTTCAAAGCATTAAGCATTCATCCAACAAAGGATTCATATAATATGGATCGAATTCATAATCAAGATACAAATAAGGCACAATATGGAATTCAAGACAAGATACATATTTCATTCGATCTGAAACAAAAGTATTGTCTTAGTACATCCATATCAAAGTTCTAACACTATGTACACTCAAAATTCGTGCTAAGTCTACTACTAACAAGTCGGTTCAATCAAAGCTACAAGCACAAAAGATATAAAGGTCACTACTAAATACAGACTGGTCTACTGAGAACCGCCAGATGGTCCATCATCCATCGTCTTCTGGATCTTCGCCGGACGATCACTAGACACATCTTCAGCTGGGCGCTTACGGATTACTCCTCTTTCAACCATGTCGGCATAAAATCTACTGTTCCAACCCACTGATATATTCAACTCCTTTTCAGCTTTCTCACGCATCGCACGAGCCATACTCAACTGAATCTCCATAGAATTCACCTTTCTCTTCATTGCAGCATACTCACCACTTTCCAATACCGATAACCTCCTAAAAGCCTCATTCAATCCACGTTCTACATCACTCAAATCCAAACTAAGCAATTCTCGCTCTTTCTCGCCAATCTTAGTCTTCGACTCCAAATAAGCAACCTGAGTCTGAACAACACCTAATCCAACCTCTGTCACACAACTCTTAACACGGGAAGCATCTAGATCACGTCTCAAGGCCCATGGTGCAAGACCATCAATATGAGTAGCCTCTCGAGTACTAGACGACTCTCCTATCTCACGTCTACGAGTAGCAATACCATCAGTACCGTCAGGTGCATCGTCATCCTCATCCTCCTCTGATTCAGAATCAGATTCAGACGATTCAGACATTTCATCCCTAGGTAACTCATCCTCGGAATCAGACAAACAAACTGGTGGGGGCAAAGGCTCGCCCTCTGGAACATCATACAGATAAATAAGCTCAGCTTCCTCATCGTCATCAACCTCAACATCTATACCTACGTCTTCCTCGACATCCTCGTCGTCAATCTCTTCATCTAACTCATCTGACCCAATCTCATCATCATTCTCAATATCAGCATTCTCAATCTCCACATTCTCATTACCCACATTCTCAATATCCACATTCTCATTACCTAAATTCTCAATATCCACATTCTCATTACCCACATTCTCAATCTCATTTTCTACTAAGTCTTCCTGAGGGGCAATCTGATCTCCTAGTCCTAACTCGGGCTCGGGATCCTCAAATGGTTCCTCCTCGTCATCAATATCAAAATCTACTAAGTCTAAATAAGGATCATCTTCTATATTAGGTTCGGGAATAGCATGGTTTTCTACAGGAATATTAGGGTCAGCCATGACAATCTGCATTTATATATATTTATCTCGTATTAGGATAACATACTAGTTAAACAATTACATAATGAAATCACGATATATACATATAAATTAAATTATATATATCAAAATATATATCTTCTCGATAGGGCTTGTTGGTAACGTCGGAGATCTCTGGCACCGTTATAGTCAAAAGATTTTTCAAATATTTTCTCAAATGTTCATTGTCAAAAGATTTTGAAAAAGTTTTGTTCAAAACCTTGGTTTTTAAACTCTTTTGTTCTCTACAACGAGAGCTTTGATACCAAACTGTAACACTCTCATTTTTCGTATCGGTACAGCGGAAGGGTCTTTCAGAGTGTTACGGGATAGCACAATAACTCCAATCATAGACAACACATAAAAATGGTTGTACAAGGTTTAACAAACATTCATTCGATAAAAAGGTTTAAAAGTGTACAACAGGTCCCAAATTATACAGGTCATTAAGTTTACAAAACACAGATCGAATGAACATTTTTAATATTAAGTGTGGGCCATCAGAGTCGATCTCCATCCGGATTACCTTCAAGCACCTGAGATAGAAAACATGCAAAAATCATATCAGCGAATGCCGAGTGAATTCATAGAGTTTAGTGAAAACCGTTATATAAAACAATCATTTACAATCATTTAAAATCAGAACACAAGTATAATATCGGAAGTAAGTCCACATATTGCTAGTCAGGCAATATATAAATCAAGCATACATCTGAAACCGTCCATGAGACCGTAGTCTCTATATTACCATGTTAGGTAATATATTCATCGTTAATAGCGTCGTTATCATATATAGGATACATTTTTATTTGAATTAGGTTGTAGGATTATTATTAGCCGCATGACATTGTTACCTTACTGTGAAAACAGCGGGCCACGAACCCGACAAACAATTTGCCCATCTAAGTTAGCGTGTCGTCACAAAAATCACGCTATGGAATCTTCTCATACATAAATTCGCTTACCAATCAATGTGGTACGACGAGGATCAACCGTCAAGGCGCGAACTGGGGTGATCGTCCCCAAATAGTACTATCAAATGCATAAGCGTCTACCAAAACCCGGTAGTTCACAATTCATGCTAATGGGACTTTAAGTGACATAACCTAACTACTAATAATCCTTTTAGTCTCGAATATAGGGTCATAGCATCATTCGGGTCCATATCATTAAGCATACAATCGGGACTACTTGTGTTCTATTTTTATAAAAATCTAGCATGTTATCTCCCTCGCGGGTTTACAAATCATTTTATAAAACATTTAAAAGAGTGCGAGGCTATGAACTCACGTTGTTAATGAAAGGCGGATTATCGGCTACGGGTGTGCTTCGGTCACGGAAACCTATATAAATAATAATCGGTCTTAGACTCGGTCCAATGACTTTTTATCAAAATAACAATATAAATATGATGATTTTGTACATATGATGATGATCAAGTGGGTTTATAAATCCTCATTTACTCATTTTAGTGTTTACGTTTTAGTGTCGTCTTACTAGTTCACTAGTTTTACCGATTTTACCTATTTTAAGTCCATTAATTCTTTTATAAGTTCTTTAACTTGTTTTTACCCATTTTATACTTATATGATCAGTATATATATTTTTCATGTTGGGCCCAAATGGTTTAAGCCCAAATAATTCTTTTTACAAGTTTTTATCTTATTAAGTCCAATTATTAGTCTAATAGGTTTAGTTAGCTCGTAAATGTCCGTAATTCTTATAGTTCGGGTTTTATCGGTTTTTACTTGTCTTAGTTACTTATACATCAGTATATAACTTTTATAAACTTTACATTAGACGGGTTTGTTCGTCTAAGTTTTATTTGATGAAAAACGTTAATTTCACGGCAATAGCCGAAAAAGTCGTAAAAATCAAGTTTATAGTTTTTATTATTTATAAATATTATTTTACCACCATTTATATAATTTACCCATTTGATTAACTTTTTATACATTTATATAATTAAGTTCTATAAGTTAGTGGGTTTATATTTTACATTTTATAAATTATAAAGTGAGTGCTTATATAATAATAATAAACATTATTTCCAAAATCTGATTTTTAACTTCATGTTTACCATTTTTATCATATCTAGAGTTCTACAATGACTTAGAAGCTCATTTTTAGATGACAACTTCTTCATAATATGTGATACATATAACTTAGTTATAGCTACTGCCCATTTTGAGTCTAAGTTGCCTTAACAGTCCCTACAAAACTGCTTATTCAGATTGTACCACCTAACTTGTTTTGATCATATCTCACTCATTATTTTGATTCCATTGCATGGCCAACTCTCACATGTGTATAACATCATCTACTTACTGTAAATAGATCAAACCATGCATTTTTATCAGTTCATCATTTAGTTATCCACTGTTTTTATACAGCCAACTAATTAGTCATGATTTTAGCTTCATTTCTTATGGTTATCATCATTTTTAAGCATGTTTATCAACACTTGATCCCCACACAACATTTTTATCATCATATATACATCATATACATATACAAAATGAAAAAAAATACATTTGTTCTTTACAAAATAATAAGAGAAAAATGTAGAGGATGATCTTCTTTACCAATCCAAGTGGATTTCTTGTTTTAGGAAGGCAAGAACTTGATGAACACAACAAGTATCTCCAAGATCATCAAATATCAAGATCATATGTTGGAAAATCAGCCCTAGGACACAAGCAAATCACCTCCAAAGTTGGTTATATGGCCACCAAATGATCAAGGCTTCAAGAAAACACCTTAATAGGACTAGTAAACATGTGGTTTGTAGCTAGAAAAGATCAAAGATGGTGTTTGTTGCTTGATGTGGGACGGCACAAAGGGAGGAGTAGAGAGAGTTTTAGAGTGGATTGCATGTAGGAAATGGTAAGAATGAAAACTACTAGCTAGTTTTGTTTAGTTGTAATATGTGTTGGCTTAAAGTGTAAGCACAAGCTTACACTTGTGTAACTTAGCCAAAACTTGATGCCACCTATGTGTGGTGTGTCACAATGCCGTCCCATATAAGCTAGTGGGATGGGGCAAAGTGTTTTGTCCCATCTCACTAGTTTACGGGTATTTCTTGATTCTAGTTTTCTCGATTTGCGTGCCCTCGGGTCGTTTTACGAAAAATGTTTTTATAAATTATGAATCACCGTCACAAAACGAATCCAATAAAAATTGTCTCATCAAAAACGGAGTTCAAAAACGTAAATACGTAATCCTAAGGTTTCCGGTTTAGTCGTAAAAGACGCCAAATTATGCACGTAAGCCCAAATTTAAATCCGTAAATTGTGAGTTCGTCAACCAACACAAAAATAAGTTTCAAAATATTATACGAGAAAATATTTCACTACCTGAAAATGTTAGATTTGTCACATTAGAGAGACTAGCGGGAAATAAATTCTATTGCTTTTTGGATGGATTTTTCGGCTATTTCCAAATCCCCATTGACCTTCGTGATCAAGAAAAGACCACATTCACTTGTCCTTATGGAACATTTGCTTATCGTCGAATGCCTTTTGGACTATGCAATGCTCCGGGGGCATTCCAAAGGTGTACGATGGCCATTTTCCATGATATGATCGAGAAAACCATGGAAGTCTTCATGGATGACTTCTCGGTTTTTGGGGAATCTTTCACTTCATGTCTCTCTAACCTTGAAAGAATGTTGCAACATTGTGAGGAAACGTATCTTGTGCTTAATTATGAAAAATGTCACTTCATGTGCAAAGAGGGAATTGTGTTAGGACATAAGATCTCTAAGGCCGGTATTGAGGTTGATAGGGCTAAAATCGACGTGATTGCCAAATTACCTCCACCCATCACCGTTAAGGGAGTTAGGAGTTTTCTCGGCCATGCCAGCTTCTATAGACGTTTTATACAATAATTCTCTAAGATAGCTCAGCCTATGACCCATCTTTTGGAAAAAGAGACTCCTTTCATCTTTTCGGATGAGTGTATTCAAGCATTTGAGATGCTTAAAAGGAAATTAACCGAATCTCTGATTTTAGTTGCTCCGGATTGGGACCTACCTTTTGAGATTATGTGTGATGCTAGTGATTACGCGGTAGGTGTGGTTTTGGGGCAACGTAAGTCAAAACATTTCTTGCCTATACACTATGCAAGTAAGACTATGACGGATGCACAAACAAAGTACACTACAACAGAAAAGGAGTTACTTGCCGTTGTGTATACTTTTGAAAAGTTTAGACCATATCTCGTCTTGTCTCAAACCATAGTGTATACGGACCACTCGGCTATCAAATATCTTCTTAATAAACAAGATGCTAAGCCTAGGTTGCTCCGGTAGATTCTCCTCCTTCAAGAATTTAATGTCAAAATTCTAGACAAAAAGGAGCCGAGAATCTCGCGGCTGATCATTTATCTTGACTTGAGAACCCTCACCAAAGCGATCGAGAGAACAAGGAAATCAATGAAACATTCCTTCTCGAGACGCTTGGTATGATTGCTTTTCGTGGTGATGATAGTACCCCATGGTTTGCGGACATCGCAAATTACCATGCGGGGAAGTTTGTGATCAAGGGTATGTCGTCCCAACAAAAACGGAAGTTTTTCAAGGATATATCCTATTACTTTTGGGACGACCCCTATTTTTTTCGTGTGTGCGCGGATCAAGTGATTCATAGGTGCGTGTTTGGCAAAGAAGCTCAAGATATCCTTAAATCTTGTCATGAAGGACCCACCAGGGGACATCATGGTGCCAACGCCACCGCGAAGAAAGTCTTTGATGCCGGCTTCTTTTGGCCTACCATATATCATGACGCCCAAGACTTGATCAAGACTTTTGATGCTTGTCAACGTCAAGGAAAGAAATCACAAAGGGATGAAATGCCTCAAAAGATTATCCAAGTTTGTGAAATCTTTGACATGTGGGGGATCGATTTTATGGGGCCATTTCAATATTCGAAAGGAAATAAATACATTCTTGTAGCCGTGGACTATTTGTCTAAACGGGTTGAAGGCTTTACCCACGAATGATGCTCGAGTTGTGGTGAAATTTTTGAAACAACTCTTCGCTAGGTTTGGAACTCCGCGGGCTATTATAAGTGATCGTGGGACCCATTTTTGTAATGAACAAGTTGAAAAAGTTCTAAAGAAATATGGTGTCACTCATCGACTTTCGACGGCTTATCACCCTCAAACGAGTGGTTAAGTGGAGGTTTCAAACCGCGCTCTTAAAAGGATTTTGGAGCGTTCTATTGGAGAAAATCGCACTTCATGGTTGGATAAATTGGATGATGCATTGTGGGCTTTCCGTACGGCTTACAAGACACCAATTGGTTGTACACCATTTAGGTTGGTCTACGGAAAGGCATGCCACTTGCAAATTGAACTCGAACATAAGGCATATTGGGCTCTTAAGCATTGTAACTTTGATTTGAGGACCGTGGGTGATCATTGAAAGGTTCAATTGAATGAACTAAGTGAATTAAGGGATCAAGCTTATGAAAATTCTCTGATCTATAAAGAGAAGACTAAGAGGATTCATGACTCTAAGATCAAAAACCGCATTTTCAATGTTGGTGATCAAGTCCTCTTATTCAACTCTAGACTTAAGATTTTCTCGGGCAAGCTTAAATCCCGTTGGTCCGGACCATTCACCATTTCACAAGTTTTTCCTTATGGCATCGTTGAGCTAGCTCAAAAAGACGGGCCTAACTTTAAGGTGAATGGTCATCGTGTGAAGCACTACTTTGGAGGGGACATACCTACGGAGGTTGTTCCGGATCTTCAAAATTTCCCTAAGGACCAATGAATGCGGGGATCGAGTCGAGCTCATGACTCGGTTAACAAAAACGAGGTGCCTTGTGGGGGAGTCCCATACATTCTATCTTCTTTCTATTTTCTAACACTAATAAGGCTTGATCTTTCAAGCTTGTTCTCGTGTTTTGTTGTGTTGTGAATCTTAGGTATGACCCTAATCATTGAAGACTCTCGTGTTCGGTTTTTGCCGGTCCACTTGATCTTCCATTCTTTGAATGCCAAAAGGGGCACACTTTCTATCCTTTGATTTTTATCGACTAACGTTTTATCTTGAGGCATAATTAATAAACGTCTTATAAATTTGCGTGCTCTTTCCATGTTAGGATTTCGCGTTAGACTTTTCGTGTTTTAGCAAGGGGGTGTTACTCTTGAGCTAAGAAACATTGAGGACAATGCTTGGTTTTAGATGGGGGAGTCAATCGATATAATCGCTTGCAATTGCTTTTGTCGTGTCCAAACGTAATCGTTTTTCTCGTTTTTCATAATTTTTCTCGTTTTTCATAAAAAATTTAAATTTTTAGTGTTATTTTTAAAGTTTTAATAAATAAAATAAGTGCTTTTGACACAAATGTAGGCTTTCCGTTGGTGAAAATAAAAATAGTTTTTGACTCGACTCGGTTTTTACCTTAGCTTTTCCTTAACGTATTTAAATTAAGTTTTGCAAGGCTTTTATATAGGGGACTTTAAAACGCGAAAGTCTTAACTCATACGGGTTAAGAACAAGAACTTTTCGCAAGTTCCTATAATTGATCCTAGAAAGTCGCTTATCAAGGGAACTTTAAAACGCAAATTCTAAAACTTGAAAAAGTATATGAAGATGCAAGATCCTGTAGATGACTTGAAAATCCAAAACTTTGAGTTAATAGGCTAAGTATCCATTAATTTCACATTTTTGAAATTTTACAATATGGAGAACAAGATATGATAGAGTTTAATCATAAGTTTCTAAAATTAATTCTTCTTTGTGTAAGTATTTTTGTGTTTGATTTAATCTCCTTGTATTTATTTTTTACGCTTGAATAATAATTGCTTAACAAATGAAGTTTTTAGCGGTTTAGGCTTGATATCTTAACTCGTAACTCCTTCTTTTTCTTCCCTTGTAATTAAAGTGAGAACACATTAAGGGTGTCAGCGTCATGGACTTTTGATCATAGGATTGCGGAAATTTGGCTTACTATAAATATCATATTAATAAAGAAGAATAAATAAAAACATGTTCTCTAGGAGCCTTCGGGTGGGAGTCATGTAGCACTAACCTTGTCATTAGAGCCTTAGGGTGTATGGCAAGGGGAAGTGATGAATAAAAATTGCTTCATCATCATGAGTCGTAAGGTGGGATGGTGATGTCAATTCCCTTATTTTTGTCCAAGGAGCCTTCGGGTGTGGATTTTAAATAAGGAGCACAATTGCATCTTAAAGAGCCACAAGGTGATATGATGTAATTGTTGCTAACTCCATTAATAAGGTCATAATTGACTTTGGAGGTTTTATTGTTCTTTTAAGTAGTCCTATTAGCCAAATTTCGGGTCCGGGGATTTATCCCTCAAATCGTGTTAAGTTATCCTTGATGTGGGCTTTCTTTTGTTAGAAATACGTTTTTACGTATTTTAGAAGTATCGGTCACTCCACAACATTATTAATGTGGTAATAGCTCGTAGTTAACAAATAGTTAATAGTTACTTATTTAGTTAAGTAAGAACCGGTCCATGGGCTTGTCATGGGCCGACCCAAGTCCATTAGTGACTTGGAAGTATAAATACCCCTTTCCTCCTTGGAAAGGGGTTGGTTGTTGTTCACTTTTCTAGTTTCACTTAATAAAATACACATAGTTTTTCTCTCACTTTCTCTCTCTAGTTTCTCTCTCTAGAAAACATCAACCCACTTCATAGATTCATAGGTTATCAAGATTCTACATTTGGTATCAAGAGATATGGGGTGATTTAAGGTAATGATTTGTGTGGTTTTTTAGTTTTTGATTGTATTAGTGTTCTTTAAGAAGATCCATCTTGATTCTTGGTGTTTTTGGTGTTTTTGTGATTGGGATTAGTGGATAAGTATTAGTTTTTACTTATTATTGTAGAAATCACAAAACTTTTTGGGTTATTTGGTAAAAATTTGGGTTTAATCTTGGTTTTTTGATCGACTGTTCATCACGAACAACCTTCTGTTTACCCAGACAAACTTCCGAACCAAAAAGTTCCGGATCAACCAAAGTTCCGGACGAAAAAGTTCCGAACCAAAAAGTTCCGGATCAACCAAAGTTCCGGATCAACAAAAGTTCCGAACCAAAAGTTCCGAACGAAAAGTTCCGGATCAACAAAAGTTCCGAACCAAAAGTTCTGGATCAAGGAAAGTTCCGGATCAAGGAAGTTCCGAACCAAAAGTTCCGGATCAAGGAGAGTTCCGGATCAAGGAAGTTCCGAACCAAAAGTTCCGGATCAAGGAAAGTTCCGAATCAAGGAGAAAGTTCCGGATCAAGGAAAGTTCCGGATCAAGGGAAAAGTTCCGGATCAAGGGAAAGTTCCGGATCAAGACTTCCGAACCAAAAGTTCCGAATCAAGGTATTCCAAGCCAAATCTTCCGAATCAAACTTCCGAATCAACAAAAAGTTCCGAATCAAGGGTTATTTTACTTGTTTTTTTGACGATTTTTTAGAGGATTTAATCTTGGTTTCTTACAACAAAAACTCAACACAATTCACAAGCTTTACTTCACTGCTCGATCAACCGATAATCTTTGTCTCTTTGAAGTGAACAAAATGAATCCGAATTCAGTAATGCCTCAGATGACATCACTTACGGATATTTCCGTCATTACGGGAATAGATAATCGCCCGCCAATGCTCATCAAAGAAGTATTTGAAGCATGGCAAGGCCGGATGATATCTTACCTTAAGGGAAAACCGGTTTATGGGAGGCTTATGGTTAAGTCACTTTTAAATGGTCCACTTGACTATGGTACCATCGTGGTTAACAACGTGACTCGACCAAGGGAGTTTGAAGAACTTACACCAGCTCAACAACTTGTTGCCGATGCAGAGGAAAAGGCTCTTCAAACCATTCTCCAAGCACTTCCACATGATATTTATCGAATGGTAAGTCAGTATACAGTGGCAAAGGATTTATGGGAACGTCTTAAGGTGTTGCTACAAGGTACGTCTCTCACCAAACAGGAAAGGGAATGTTAGTTGTATGATCTGTTTGATAGATTCACGTACAACCCAGGGGAAACGCTTCACGATTATTACTTCAGATTCACCACACTCATGAATGATCTGAATGTATATAATCTCGTGATTGCTCCATTCCAGGTCAACACCAAATTCTTGAATACTTTACCTCAAGCTGAATGGGGTGAGTATATTACCGATGTTAAGTTAACCAGGGATTTGCATAAGTGCAATTTGGATCAACTATATGCTTTTCTTCAGCAGCATGAGAAACATGTGATCATGCACCGTTCTCCACGAGGTATGTACCCTGATTCATTAGCTTTGATGGCGAATCAACCAAGCTTGTCACACAACAACACTCCTTATATCTTGGGACATCAAGCCTATCATCCATCACCTTACATGACACCAACCTTTCCCCAATACTCGATTCTACCACAACCACCCACCTCACATCAGCAACAATATCGGTTTAATTCACCTTCACCACACTATGCTTCACAACATCACCTAGCAAGCATTGCACTTTATGCTCAGCCTTCATATTCTTCTTATCAAGAGAATGCAGCATATCCATCAAGCTATTCTGATCACATGAGTATTCCTTCTGGTGATTATGCATCTCAACAAGACCAAGCAATGTATTGTGATGATGAGGAAGTCCCCATTCCTGTATTCAAACAAGGAGCTGACCCAGTTGAAGTATTAACCACTATGTCTGCTTATCTCACAAGGACTTTAAGCAAACGAGGATTTAGGGGATCAGCTCCGACTAACAATCAGTTGAGGAATTCATCCAATTCTCGCCAACAAGCTACTATTGATAATGGCAGGGTAATGGTTCAACCTATTCAACCATATCAGGGGAGACCTACTACATCAACTACCAATGCACGCACGGTCAATCCTGCTCCAATGGTCAACACTCCTCCACGGGCTAATTCCACAGGCAAGTTGAGAATGATTACATGCTACAACTGCAAGGAAGAGGGTCACATGTCCAGGGATTGTAAGAAACCCAAGAGGAGAAGGGATGGTCAATGGTTTGCAGAGAAGATTTATCTGGTGAATGCTCAGGCACAAGGAAGGGAACTTGATGAAGAGGAGCTTGCATTTCTTGCTGATCCAGGGATTACTGAACAAGACGTTGTCACCACACAGAATGCAGCATACCAAGCAGATGATCTTGATGCGTATGACTCAGACTATGATGATTTTCAATCGGCAAAGGCAGCTCTTATGGCAACTATCTCCAGCTTAGGGCCAGAAAAGAGATCTGAGGTACTTATTAATACCATTGATAATACCACTGATGCTAGTATTCAACCACATCAAGTTGTGCAAGAGCGTGCTGATACGAATGAATCTTCGGTGGTGAGTCTTTCAAACGAGGAGACAATCAATGATAGTAATATCAATGTGAGTCCCCAGACTTTGAGTGAAACACAACCGGGAGTTATTTCGCATACGCATACTCCTGCTCAACAAGATTTGGTCATGGTTCCTGCTACATTACTTAGCCAAATGAATGCTGCACTCTTAGAAACCCTAGCTAAGAATAAGAATTTGTCTGATGAGCTTACCTTAAGCAACGAGAAAGTTCAAACTTTGGAATTAGTGCCTTCGTCTAGTGTTCTCACAAATCCCGAATATGATCACTTTCGAAACAAACAAATGGGTCACTTGCAAGAAATTGAAAACTTAAGAGCAAATCTTTCGAATGAACTTAAAGAAAAGGAGTTAGTGGTCACTAATTTTCAAAAACTTCAAACGGATTTTGAATTACTCGAGTCTAAGAAGAATGAAATGGAAATTAATGTGACTAATAAGATCAGAAGTCTAGATTATTTGCTTTTAAGACAATATGCTGCCTCTCAATTAGTGCACTTATTTGATGCTTCGTTTAGAGAATTTAACTTATCACGTCAAAAAGGCCTTCCCCCTAACCCAAGGTATGCAAAACAAGCATTAAGACATAGTCCAAGACTTTATAATGCAACCCAATTAGGATTGGTCTTAGACCCGATTGTTATTTTCGATGATCGAACAAGTAAGGATCTAGTTGATGAGGATCGGTCATACAATTCTGCAAAATATCCCGAGTGTGATTATTTTAAAATGAATAAAGAGCTTGCTAAAACGGATTTAGAATTCGCTTCCATATGGACAAAGATCTCATTACAGCACCAACCTACATGTTGAATGAAGAAAACCCTAGTACATTTCCTACACTTGTCAACATGGAAGGTCCTAAGGAAATTCCAAAGGATCTTCCACCTGTTAGCACTGTATGGTTAATCTTGCAAGAGATTAATCAATACTTTACTAATTTTGACAAGGTCATTTGGAATGTACGACTTCAAATGGCCTAAACACCGGAGAATGGGCTTTCGAACACATGAACGAGGTGTTTAAGAATAAGATAAATCCATTTGTCGAAAGTCTAAAAGGAAGTTTTGCATCTCTTAAAGAAAATCTTGAATTTGAAATTGGAGAAGTTCAAAAAGTGTTTTATGAAATGGACACCGCTTACGAACTACAACTGATTGAAAAGGAAAAGATTTTAACTGAATATGACCGATTCTTGTCCGAAGTAATCTCGTGTGATGTGCTTACTACTGTAAATGTTAATTATTCGAATGAGCTTACATCCGCTATGATTAATTGTGATGCTGTGAATATTTGTGATAATGTGTGTGATCTCTCTGTAAATGTTGTTGATACTGTAAATGAGGCAAATAATCATTCTTGTCCCGAATCTAATGCTGAGTTTTTTAAGCTTCAAGATTCTTACAATTTACTTTCAAAACGCTTTAATCAGTAGAACAACATTGTATATCTTTAGAACTGAAACAACAAACTCAAAATGAGGATCTTTTGATAACAAATAGTTGTGAAAACGGTGTTGAGACGAGTGACAAGATGATTGCAATAGTTAAGGCATTAGAGGAAGAGATTATGAGATTGAAGAGAGATATGTCATCAAATGAAACACTAAAATTGGAACTAGAGGCTGCAGAGTCTAAAAACCAGGTCTTAGAAACTAGACTTTCGTCTGTTCTAGGGGAGATGGATCGGACAAGACAGGGACTATCCGCTCTTTATGGTTCACTAGAAAAACGCTTCGCTTTTAATGCGGCACAACAACAATATTATGTTGAACAACTGAACCAAAAGTGTGAGGAAATCTCTGACTTAAACATCCTGCTCATTGACAAAAACATGGTTTTGGCCGAGTTAAAGGAGACACTTCTTCTCACCCGACAAGAAGTTGTTGATAACTCAGCTACCGACTCTGCACCGTCCACTAGTGCTCCAACAACCAAGTCAGTAGTGCTTTATAAGAACCCGCTTCATAAGAGAAACCCGGTTACCTACGATGATTATATGAGGAATGCCATTAAGCATGTAGATCTTGTTAGGGATACTTTAGACGATCTTTATGCCTTAGATCCCTCAAGTAGCTACTATTATTCGGCTCATGAATATATTAAGCGAGTTCAATATTGCTTAGCATACTTGCAATACATAGGTAAACCAGGCTCTGCACTACTTACTAATAGGCCCATTGCTGTAACTCCATTCAATAAGACTCCAGGAGCAAAACCGTCACTGGCACCATCAAGTAAGGCACCTTTAAAATCTGTTGCTAATATTCCCACTTTGCCTTCTATAGGATTAAAAGAGACTACTAAGGCTAAAGGATCGCCACTCAAGAAAGATAAGATCAAGCCCTCCACTAGTAGTGCCAAAAAGAAGAAAGTAGATACTCACCATAGGAATGTTAGTTCAGTTTTAAATAAGAAGAATCATGTTAAGACTAAAAGCTCTGTGCCTGTGTAGAATCCTAAACCATTCGTGAATTCTAATTTGAATTGTTGGAATTGTAATGAATGTATGTTTTCCCAACGTCATGATTTGTGTCTTATTGATCATGTGAATGAAATGAATGCCATTAGGAATGGTCTTGAATGGAAGCCAACGGGTAGAACTCGTGCCCAAGTTGGCTGGCAATGGCGTCCCACTGGTAGGACCTTTACATTAGATGGAAAAATGTGCCCTTTAACTAGGAATGCATCCATTGAGGTTAGGTCTGAGCGTCCTTTAGTTAGGCACACTCGCACTCAAGTATGGAAACAACGCCCTTTAATTAGGTCAGCTCCCACTATAGTGCCTATCAGTGAAGAAATACCACAGGATTTAAGCCAACTAGAATCTACACCACCAACTAGGAAGAAGAAGGCTAGGAAATCTAAGAAACCTAGAGTTAGCAAATCTATGATTATTAAATATGTACCTGCTAATAACAAGGAACACTCAGATTCCGATACCTCTACATTGTCTTCGTGTGGTGATATTTTCAGGTGGTCCAAATCATCCTCTGGTATATGGACTCCGGTTGTTCAAAACATATGACCGGAGATCGCTCGATGCTCCGAAATTTCGTCAGCAAGTTTCTTGGTACGGTTAAATTCGGGAATGATCATATTGCAAAGATAATGGGGTATGGTGAATATCAGATTAGAAACGTTACGATTTCAAGGGTATACTATGTAGAAGGTCTTGGTCATAATTTATTCTCAGTAGGACAGCTTTGTGGTTCCAACCTAGAGGTTGCTTTTCGATAACACACTTGTTTCATCCGCAACTTGGAAGGAAAAGATTTGTTGAAGGGATCTCGTGGTGCAAATCTTTATACGTTGTCTCTACAAGACATGATGGCCGCCTCTCCAGTATGTCTTCTCTCTAAAGCATCTAAGACCAAGTCATGGTTATGGCATCGCAGATTATCTCATCTTAATTTTGATGCTATCAATCATCTGGCTAAAAACGAATTAGTTCGTGGTCTTCCAAAGCTCAAATTTCACAAGGATCATTTATGTTCCGCGTGTTCAAGGGGGAAAAGTACCAAGAAATCATATAAGCCCAAAGCTGTAGACACCAATCAAGAAAAACTTCATCTTTTGCATATGGATCTTTGTGGGCCAATGAGAACTGAAAGTGTGAGCGGTAAGAAATTCATTCTTGTCATTGTGGATGATTTCTCCAGGTTTACATGGGTTAGATTTCTACGTACAAAGGATGAAGCACCAAAGGCTATCATCACTTTTCTGAAATTCATTCAGGTACGTTTGAATACTACTGTCCGCCGTATTCGTACAGATAATGGAACAGAGTTCGTTAACCAAACTCTTGGTGATTACTATGAAGGAGTTGGTATCTCACATGAAACATCCGCTGCACGCACTCCACAACAAAACGGTGTCGTTGAAAGACGGAATCGTACGCTTATGGAAGCTGCTAGGACTATGCTCATTTATGCGAACGCTCCATTGTTCTTGCGGGCAGAAGCTATATCTACTGCATGTTTCACCCAAAACCGTTCTATCATTCGGAAATGCCATGGAAAAACACCTTACGAGCTTCTACATGACCGTCAACCCGATGTCTCATTTTTTCATGTGTTTGGTGCTCTTTGTTATCCAAATATTAATAGTGAGAACTTGGGCAAGCTTCAACCGAAAGCCGATATAGGTATTTTCATTGGTTACTCACCCTCCAAGAAAGCATACCGAATTTACAACCATCGTCTTGGTAAGATTGTAGAAACTATGGACGCATATTTCGATGAGCTGACAGCGATGGCTTCTGAGCAACACAGCTCTGAACCCGCGCTTCATGAGATGGGAACCGGTGCTATAAGTTCCGGATTAGTTCCCAATAATCCTTCTTCTACATCATTTTTACCACCAACAAGGCCCGAGTGGGATAAACTGTTTCAACCGTTGTTTGACGAATTCTTTGATCCCCCAAATGATGAAGTTCCAGCACCTGTAGTGATAGCTCCAATCCCTGAAGTTGTTGCT
Organism: Glebionis coronaria; assembly: GCA_025667525.1. NCBI lineage: Eukaryota > Viridiplantae > Streptophyta > Magnoliopsida > Asterales > Asteraceae > Glebionis > Glebionis coronaria. Next base: position 51,116,256 of record CM046880.1, read on the forward strand.
CCTGCTAATGAAGCTTTATCTAATGCATCTTCAATTCACATTGAACCGGATGCACCTTCACCAAGTGATTCTCAACATACACCTGAATCGTCACCTCTACTTGTGCCTAATGATGTGGAAGAGGATTCTATTGATCACGATTTGGAATATGATCATCTATAAGAGCTTCCTTTCTTTGGTGTAGCGATACCTGAAAACCCTTCAGCCGCGTCTACCTCAGAAGAAGCTCCTTCTATTGTTCACTCCAGACCACCTAGGATTGAAAACCATAGCACTAAATGGACAAAAGATCACCCAATTAGGAATGTCATTGGATATCTAGATCGACCAGTCTCTACACGCCATCAATTACAAGAGAGTGCACTCTATTGCTACTTTGATGCATTTCTCTCTGAAGTTGAACCTAAAAATTGGCAGCAGGCTATGACTCAATAATCTTAGATTGAAGCCATGCAGGAGGAACTAAATGAATTCCAAAGACTTGAAGTATGGGAATTAGTTCCTCTCCCTGACAAGGTTAACATCCTTACTTTGTTGTGGGTTTATAAGGTTAAACTTGATGAGATGGGTGCAGTATTGAAGAATAAGGCTAGATTGGTTGCTAGAGGATATAAACAAGCCTTGGGTATAGACTTTGAAGAATCTTTTGCTCCTGTGGCTAGATTAGAGGCGATTAGACTATTCCTTGCGTATGCTGCTCATATGAACATGATCGTCTATCAAATGGATGTGAAGACGACATTTTTGAACAGTGAACTAAGGGAAGAAGTCTATGTTAGTCAACCGGATGGGTTCGTAAGCACGGAGTTTCCTAATCATGTGTACAAGTTTAAGAAGGCTCTCTATGGGTTGAAACAAGCTCCACGCGCGTGGTACGATCTCCTTTCAACATACCTCATCTCGGAAGGCTTCTCCAAAGGCAAGGTGGACCCCACTCTATTAATCAATCCAAATATGTTGATGATATAATATTTGCTGCCACTAACATAGATTTGTCAAATCGATTTGAGAAGATAATGTCCACACGCTTTCAGATGTCAATGATGGGAAAAATCTCATTTTTCTTAGGATTACAGATTTCTCAAAATCCCAGAGGCATCATTATTAATCAATCCAAATATGCTCTAGAATCGTTAAAGAAATATAACTTTGAAAATTGTGACCCCGTGGACACTCCAATGGTGGAGAAATCCAAGTTAGATGAAGATAGGAATGGGACTATTGTCGATCCAAAACTTTACCGTGGGATGATCGGCACCCTTCTCTATCTGACTGCTAGCAGGCCTGATTTGCAATTTGCTGTATGCATGTGTGCCCGGTATCAGGCTCGGCCTACCGAAAAGCACCTACATGTTGTTAAAAGGATCTTTCGGTATCTAAAAGGAACACTTCATCGTGGTCTATGGTATCTGAAAGATTCCTCCATTGCTTTAATATCATACGTAGATGCCGATCATGCTGGATGTCAAGACACGAGGCGTAGCACGTCTGGATCTGTGCAACTCCTTGGAGACAGATTGATCAGTTGGTCTTCAAAAAGGCAGAAAAGCGCTGCAATTTCTAGCACGGAGGCTGAATACATCGCCATGTCCGGTTGTTGTGCTCAAGTCCTTTGGATGAGATCACAATTAACTGACTACGGTTTGGGTTTCAACAAAATCCCGATGTATTGTGACAACAAGAGCGCCATTGCCCTTTGCTGCAACTATGTTCAACACTCCCGGGCCAAGCACATAGACATTCGCTACCATTTCATTAAAGAGCAGGTGGAGAACGGAGTGATCGAGTTGTATTTTGTCACTACTGAGTATCAGCTGGCGGACATGTTCACCAAAGCCTTAGATCGAGGACGAATCGAGTTTTTGATCGACAAGCTTGGCATGAAATCATTCACTCCAGCGACTCTCAAAGAGTTGGCAGAAGAATCAGCTGAATAGTGGTGGTAAACTATTCAGAGTATCCTTTGTTCGTGATCATGTATATTATAGTAAATATATAAACCACAAAAGAAAAATACAAAAATATAAAACCAAGAAAAACCATAAAAAAATATAAAACCAACAAAAACCATAAAAATTATAAAATCTAGAAAAACCAAAAATATTTTTCGTTTTTAAAACGGGCATGTCTTTTAGTACGGTAATATTTACGGCCTTAGAAATGTCGATCAATATTGACACGGTGCCATAAATAGAGTCCGTATAAAAGTTGAAAATTTTTAAAACATGCCCATTATGGCTTGTAGTTATTTTAGACTGCAACCCGGTTTTCATATTAAAGTCACGTATTTCCTTGGAAAACGTTGGCTCACAACGGGAATTAATTTTCTCGGGCATGATTTACAAGCCAAATCATGCAAAGGGATCAAGTTTACTTTATAACTTGGTCTAACACGAATTAGTGTACGTCTCAGTGCATTAATTTGTCTAAATAAGAGAAATCTTATTGACATCACGAATCAATCTTTTTCAAGACATTAATTGGGAAATGTTTTCATCAATATTTGACTCTTTAAACTATGACTACAGCTCTTTAAATAGAAAACGGGTCATCATTTAAGGGGGAGAAAATATTAAATTATCTTCGTCATCAAAACAATCTTTTCAAAAGTGATTGTGGAAAATTAATGGCTAAATGGTAAATGAGTGGTATTGCTTTAGAAAACGACTTGTGCTCGTTCAAGGTGATAGGACTTGCTTTAGATTTTGGAGTTTGCAAATAGGTTGCGATTGCTAAGTTGTGTGCAAGTTAATAGTGGCTAAGTTTAACAATGGTTAGGAAAAATGAAAAGTAATAAACCAAAAAGGAAAAGGAGTGAAAACTTAGGGACTTAAGTGACTTTTTGAAAGTTAGGTAAAATTTGACCTAGGTCAAATGCAACCCCCCCCCCCCCCCCCCCCCGCCCCCTTTTACTTTATCTTCCCCACTGTTCATTTTCCGCCATTAAAACACACACACGAGCTCTCAAATCTCTTGTTCTTAATCAGCCAATTTGTTTCATTCGATTTAAAAGGTAAAAACATCAATCTTTATTCTCTAATTAGCCTAAATCATCTCTTAAATTCAGTTAAATGATTCGTTTAATTAGATTAAATCCAAATTAGGGTTTGTGTCTAAATTAAGCAGTAATTGATTAGGATTTGTGTTGGGTTTTATGCGGAATAGCTTTAGATGATGTTGTGTTGCCTTAGATTGCTTTAAATCTCACAAGTGCGTTTAGATTAATCTTCAATGAGCTGCTATTATGAAGTTCCGGATGAACTTGGATAAAAACTTCCGAATGAAGGAACTTTCTGAAAAACTTCCGAATGAAGGAACGTTCCGAACGAACTTCCGAATGAAGGAAGTTCCGAATGACGAACTTCCGAATGACGAACTTCCGAATGAAGGAAGTTCCGAATGAAGGACTTCCGAATGAAGGAAGTTCCGAATGAAGGACTTCCGAATGAAGGAAGTTCCGAATGAAGGACTTCCGAATGAAGAAGTTCCGAATGAAGAACTTCCGAATGAAAAAGTTCCGAATGAAGGACTTCCGAAGAAGAAGTTCCGAATGAAGGACTTCCGAATGAAGAAGTTCCGAATGAAGAATTTTCGAATGAAGAAGTTCCGAATGAAGGACTTCCGAATGAAGAAGTTCCGAATGAAGAACTTCTGAATAAAGAAGTTCCGAATGAAGGACTTCCGAATGAAGAAGTTCCGAATGAAGAACTTCCGAATGAAGAAGTTCCGAATGAAGGACTTCCTAATGAAGAAGTTCCGAATGAAGAACTTCGAATGAAGAAGTTCCGAATGAATAACTTCCGAATGAAGAAGTTCCGAATGAAGGAATGTTCCGGATGAAGAAGTTCCGAATGAAGGAAAGTTCCAGATGAAGAGTTGTTTGATTGATAGTGGTTTGCATGTTCTAAGTACTTGTTGAAATATGTTATGCTTATGCATCAACCATTCATGTCTTATCTTAAGCAGATACAATGACTAATCCAACAGTACAAGCAATCCAAGACTCTAGAGAAACCGCTATTGCTAAAGCACGAACCCTCAAGTTCATACCAAACAATTACCGGCTGAAGCAAGTCTCAAAATCCACTCACCATGGATTCAAAGTAGCCATCGCAATCATTGATCACTCTCATTTCAAGAACGCCCTTAGGAGTACTGCCTCGGTGCCTTATGATTACATGTATGAGTTCTGGGCTACCAAGGAGAGTACTTCAAACAAGATCACATTCACCATCAACAACAAGCAGCAGACGCTCACAATTTCAGACTTTCGTAAGATTTTTGGTATACGGGATACACCCAAAGGCATGTCATTTTCGAGGGATCCTACTAAAGATGAACTCATGGAGATGTTCGAGGCTCTTGGATGTCCTGACATACGAGTTGCTTTTGAGTTTACCACTGCCAAAGTAGGACAACCTTGGAGAGCAATGTTGGGTATTCTCAGTAGATGTCTTACACCGAAAACAAGTGGGCATGATGCTTTGCGCAGTCCTATTATGAACATCTTCCATGGAATGTATAAAGGCGCAAATGCAGATTATGCATTATTGTTGTGGGAAGAATTCACCTTCCAACTCTTCCAAAACAAGAAGCTGAAGACAAATTTCTTTCCTTATCCTCGGTTTATCAAGCTTATCATTAATTATTTTATGAAGAATGATGTTACTATTGATAGGCATACAGCAAGTCGGCATCACACTGAAGAAGATGATGATACTGTAGATCTAAGGCATGAAGGACCTTCTGGTGGTGTGATTCCTGGTCCTATTCCCGATTATCTTCTGACGGATAAAATTAAAGGTTCTGCTGATTACAAGCTACTGCTGCTGGAAATCAAGAAGCTTAAAGCAAGCCTTCAGACTGGAGAAGACTCGTCTACTACGGTCAAGAGTAAAGGTAAACGCAAGAAACCAGCTGTTTTACCTGAACCTGAAACCAAGAAGAAGAAGACTGAGGTTAAGAAGGGAAAGGGTAAGACTGACGAGTTAGTTCTACGTGACGAAGAAGATGTTGTTGATCCTACTCTTGACAAGGCGGAGAGAAAAATGATGAAGATAGCTATTCAAAGGAGTAGGAAAGATACGGGCGGTAGTGGTTCGGGTGCAAGGATAAATGTTGAAGAAGAGTACGAGGAACCAGATGATATTGATGAGTTTGGATCACCTGAACGGTATTCTACTTCGAAGGAGACATCAATCCCCGTTTCAGCAAGAGTTGAAAAGGAGTCCGGTGCTCCGACAATCATGGTGTCTACTCAACCGTTAGTAACTCAACCTTTAGCAACTCAACCTCCACCAATACAACCCTTACCAACCAGACCGGCTTCAACACCATTCCTTCCACCACCAATAACTCCAATCCTTAGTACCGTGGTCACAACCGAGCCTCTTCAATCAACCCAGAGCAGCTCTGCAACATCTACAATGGCTGCATTGGTGATGGCCGAAATGTTGGATAAACATACGGATAATCACAAAAGAGAAATGGATGAACTTCGCCAAGAGCTACATAGACGAGTTCAAAGTGAAGAAGCATCTAGGAAAGCCCAAGAAGAGATGCTTGCTAAGTTCGCTGCAGATATGGAATTGACGTGAAAAGCTCATGCAGAAGAACTAGCTCAGGTTAAGCAGGCTGAGGCTGATAAGCATGCTGCACGTATCACTAGACTTCAAGCGATGAGGGATAAATACAAGGAGCAAAAAGAAGCACTTGAAGCTTCTGTTGAAGAGAAAGTGCAAGAATCCGTTGAATCCATTATGCCTAAACTGCGTGATGAGTTGAAGACACTAGCAGCTGATAACTTGATGATCAACATCCAATCCTTCTGAATCCGCCTACAAAATTGCCTATGACTTGACGAATTTTGAATTAAAGAAGATCCTGAAAGCTCGAATGAGGGAACTTGGATCGTTTGATAAATCTAGGATTCAACGGGCTCTTTACAAATCCCTGAATGATGCTATCATGGAGGATGATAGGTTATTCAAAACGTTTGGAAGTGTGGTACCTTATCACATTCTACCTGAGGAGGACAAAGATGATAGTGAACAGGAAGAGGGTACTGGTGAAGAAGAAGAGGAAGAAGAAGGAGAAGAAGAGGAAAAGGATGATGATGATGATGATGATGATGATGATGATGATGAGGATGATGATGATGATGATGGCGATGATGGTGGTGATGGGAATGAGGAGAGTGCTAGGGGGAGCAACGAGGATAGCGATGGGGATGATGATGGGGGTAAACAGCCTAAAGAGGGGGATAAGGTTGCCAACTCAAAGAAACCTGCTAAGTCTGGAACCAAGTCCAAGAAAGATGCAGCGCATAAGGAAAAATCAACATCAACGGAATCAAGACGATCTAAATGGCGCCACGATGTGAATGCTACTACAGCGTCATCGATTCCCGGTACTTCTATTGCTGTATCTATACCTGTTACCACTAACCCTGTTAGTCATGTTGTTGTTGCTCCTGTGATTGCAGAATCAGTAACTGAACCTGAAGCTGCACAACACTCACCCATTCATGACACCGCCGAAATGCCTAAATCAGAACCAACAGATGTTCATGTTTCCACTCCTCTACAACAAGAACCACAATCTACTGTTCCTGAATCAAGCACAAGGGATTGGGCAGACACGTTGGAGATTGACGAGACTGCACCACCACAGGCTTGGATCACGGCAGCGGCGCAATATGATCCAATCACAGACGCTGACAGAGATGTCTTATATCTCCGTATCCGAAGTCCGATTGACTTATGTGCATTTCTGGCTCATGAGTATAAGACTTCGGTTACTCCGTCGTTGGTGAAGAGAGCCTTGAAGGATAAGCGAATTCGCGCCAAAACCCGGTTAACCCGAATGGAGTTCGAGTACTATGCTGATGAGATCCTGAAAGCTCTGAATACCGTTCAACGGCCAGGTCTTCATGAATCAGAAAGAGCTCCACCTCCACTTGATCCTACTCAAGATAATCAGATTGCTCTCGACTTCTTCGTCACCTATGATCTTGAGTATCTTCTGAAGGGTTCATCAAAGTACGCAACCTCCTTGACCTTGCTGAAAGCTGCCAACTGGGGGACAATACCCTGGATCGAGGAAAAGGTAAACCGACTCTGGGTCCCAAGGGTAACTCTTAATTATGATATGTATGCTGTTATAGGTGCATCTCATTGGGACGAACGAGTCCGAAGGGCGTACAGGGGTTGCTGCCTAGTCAATTCAGGAAGCAACGTTAGATCCGATATCCGCATCTCCAGTATTTTAGGGCTGAAACTGAAGCCAAGAATGGCTATTATCATGTGACGGAGATTCGTTTGAAAAGGGAGGATGACAGAGAATACAAAATCCAGCAGGGAGATTTTTCTATCATTCGCCTTGAGGATATCGAAGATATGTTGCTTCTAATGACCCGTGATCAACTCACACATATTCCTCGTGAAGACCTCATTGCCTTGAATACAACACTTCGTATGTTCACACGAAGCGTTGTTATCAAGAAACGAGTTGAAGATCTTCAGTTGGGAGTCGAAAGTTACCAGAGGAAGCTTAACCTAACCCGTCCAGTGAATCAAGTGTTACCTCAACATGTCAACAGATGTCCCTATACCGGCATTTCTGTTCCGAATTGTGGGATTTTCTACTTGAACAGTCGAGGGTTAATGAAGTTTATGAGGGTGGGTGAGCTTTATAAGTACAGTGATGGGACTCTCATCTACATCAGAGGAAAGTTGGATCATCTCAATTCGGGTGGGACTTTACCCGAGATGACTGAGGATTGACACCAAGGTTATCGGCAAATGGCGAAGTATGTGATCAAGAAGATAGATCAAAAGCTCCGTGAACGTAGATTGATGAGGAGCTTGGAAAGATTCGTTGGTGGAAGACCATATTTAGTGCACCACAAGCTACTGCAACGATCCATCTAATGGGTCGTACACTTCAGGTCCACTTTATATTGGTTTTCAATTGTGAAATGTATATTTGTGAATATTGTGCTTGTACGGCTTGATGTAGTGTTAAGGTATGATAATTTTTCAAGAATTTCTCACGAGATTCTAAATCTTTCAAAATATATCATACTAAAGCACTACAAATATCCCTTATTAATTTAAGGGGGAGCATGAACATGTTCTATGGCCAAACATCGATTTCATTTTTACCCAAAGACCGGATTAATCCATTCAATATCCCAAATATTAATGGTTAACATTTTGGATAAGGGGAGAAAATGGGATTAAGGAGATTTAAATGATACTTGGCTAAAAGATGAAAAAGACTTAACGATTATCCAACTTAATATGTGTAAAGCACTTGTTAAGGGGGAGCGTTTTTGATGAAAAAAAAAAACACCTAAGGTACGAAATTTTTGATTTCAATATCACAAGTACTTTAGGTGATTTTCAATGATTTTTCATGGTGGCAATTCCTTCCCAAAACACGCTTAATTCACGACGAATGTGGTGACAAAAGGGTGGTAGGAATAGGTTTAGTCCAATGATTCATCAGAGCCGATGGAATCTTCCCAAGGACAATTCCCTAGATAGAATTAGAAGTCCTAGGAAAGTTGGAGAAAGATTGTGAACGTAGCTGAATGCCGACCAAGTACTTAAGCTAGCACTGGAACAATCACAACAAGGTGCTAGTGATGACGTATTGGTAAGCATTGAAGGGGTTGAAGAATGAAAAAGAATTGTAAAGATAAAGGGTGTAAAGAAAGAAGCCCTCCTTATAACTTTAGGCAGAAACCGGGTCAATACATATGCTATTGAGATCATTTTTGTTAATGATTCTCAGTATTGAAGAAAGACATCATGGACCCAGTGATGCAATGCACAACCCTTCCCAGCTAACTCAAATATCTCTCAAAAGGTATTTGTTTTAATCACACGGAGATCAACACGTTATCTATTGGTTTATTCACTCCGAATAGACTGGTATTGAAAAGGTGGCACTCCTCTCCAGCCATCGCTCACTAAATCAAAACGCACTATCGAGTCTAGAGCCAAGAGATCATCAAAAGTCTCATTAGGACACTTTCCATTTATTCCTTGCTTTCTCACACACTGTGAAAAGTAAGAGATTTTCATGAGTCCTACGTAGTATTCCTGTAATATTGCCAGAACATCCGAGTAATATGCAAGTATTACAATGAAGATGGAAATCCTGCTTGAGCCAACATCAAACAAGTTCATGGTAGGTTACACGTGCGGTTCTTTTAGAACCAATCTTGTGAAAAACTGGAAGGAAACAGTGGTTTAATTCTTAATTGAACTTAAACTCGTTCCAGGCCTCTACGCATTATCATATGATCTTGCCAGAACACTCAGAGTGACTCTTTATTGATCACAGTGACGAGTGGAAATCCTTCTAGTGTTAACATCAAACATCACTTGGTAGGTGACGTGCAAGATTCTTTATGAATTGAGCTCGTGATAACTGGAAAGCAACGATGGTGAAAATCTTATTTGAAATTCACTTGTTCCAGGTTTCATGAATTGACGGCTTCAAATCACAAGGATAATTTATCCAAGTGATTCACTCTTTATGTTCGTAGTCAGCTTTGGACGGTCGAATAAAGAGAACGGGTTTACCCGCGAAATCCTGTCAGGAAGTTACTTAATTGAAACTATCCGTCACGGGTACGATATCTAATATCGTCCAACGGTCTTCACCGACCGGAGGTAAAATGCTACCGAATTAGAATAAAATGTTCAAAGCCATTTTATTCGTGTTGTTGCTGTGTACCTGTTAAAGACGGTGGCGTTGCTGTGTACCTGATGAAGACGGTGGCGTTGCTGTGTACCAGTGAAGATGGTGGTGTTGTGGTGTACCTGTAGAAGTCGTTCCCACATGCTTATGTTTTTCTGCATCAAAGTTCAGCAAAAATTCAAGAAAGTGCAAAATGAAGTCTTCCGCTGTACCAAACTCTGAAGCTTTTGAGAATTCAACAAAAAGACATAAGTGTGTGGAACATGGAGTCACGAGGAGGCAAAATTCACAAGAAGGCAAAGATCACACGTGAAAGGCCAAAAGAACAATGCTCTTAAGCCAAAGCCTAAAAGATCAATAAACATATTCACAACAAAAAGAAAAAGAAGAAAAGACTACGAGCTAAAGAACGAAGACTTAGTATAGTATGCTAGGTTTAGAACTTTGTAACGTGGAGTGACCTACCTTAGGGGGAGATTGTTAGAAATACGTTTTTACGTTTTTTAGAAGTATCGGTCACTCAACAATATTATTAATGTGGTAATAGCTCGTAGTTAACAAATAGTTAATAGTTACTTATTTAGTTAAGTAAGAACCGGTCCATGGGCTTGTCATGGGCCGGCCCAAGTCCATTAGTGACTTGGAAGTATAAATACCCCTTTCCTCCTTGGAAAGGGGTTGGTTGTTGTTCACTTTTCTAGTTTCACTTAATAAAATACACATAGTTTTTCTCTTACTTTCTCTCTCTAGTTTCTCTCTCTAGAAAACATCAACCCACTTCATAGATTCATAGGTTATCAAGATTCTACATCTTTAGTGACAACGGTTTTTGAAGTCGAGGTTAGGTTTTGAGTGTTGAGTTTAAACCGTTCTTGCCTTCATTTTTGGATTAATAAATATCAAATAAAGTCAAATGAGCCTTTGGGTGAATGACAAATAAAATCTAAAGATACAATTAGGAATAATAGGAGATTGAGTTTAACACAAATTACTTGTATGAGTTAGTTTAATTTTTGGGCTTATGATTGACAATGATCTTGTTTTTACACTTGGCATGGAAAAGTGAAAAGTAGAGGACGATGAATCTATTTGAGTTTTATGATCCTTAAAGTTATTTTTCAATAATGAAAGCAATACATTATGTCTTTGCAAAATAAAGTATCAAAAAATTGAATAATGGTGTAGTTAATTTTTTATTTTATCATTGCGTGAGGACACGACAATTGCTTAGCAAGGGGGAATTTGATATGAGTGATTTTACTCATATCAATAGTATCTAAAAACGATGAATAAATGCAATAAATGTTTAAATATGGCCTTGTATTCGTTTGTTTGTCGTTTCATGTGTGTAGGTACCGAAGTTCGCAAAAATTAACAAAAACCGACACGAGTTTGAAGAAAAAGATCGAGAAGCCAAAATCAAGTTCGTTTTTGAAGGATTTTATCAAAAGTTAAACGATAAATCATTTTAAGCCGGGATTCGAGTTTTATCAATGTTATGGGCCTTAGTGGGTCCCACATTTGGGTAAATGGGCTCAAAAGCCCATTTGAAGATCACGAATTGTATAGCAACAAGCCCAAATGGCCCAAATAAGATTTATATGTAGACGGATGGAGAAATAAATGGGCCAAAAGCCCAATTACTTTTGGAAAGTAACTTAACGTGAGATGAATGGGCTTTATTTACCCATTAGGGTTATTTTATTCACAACCGGTTAAAGAAAGTTATAAACGTTTCATATGCTTTGGTCAAACCTCTCCCACATCACACATTTATTTACTTATCGATACTTCCAAAGTTTTCACTCTCATCTCCTCCTCAACCCTAAATAAACCTGCAAAATTACTATTCACCCAAACCCTAATAACAAAGTTACCCAATTACTATTGAGGTTTTTATGGATTCGTGTGATTCACACGAGGGGAAATAAATCCCCATTGTTTTCGGATATAGAAGATGGAGAGAGCAAGTGATGTGGCTACCTTTACTAGCCTATGATTGGCTGTGACAACAAATATTTCCCACTCCACCAATAAGAGGATGCCACGTCGTATGGGAGAAAGCACAACTAGCACAACTAGTGCCAGAGTGGTGATCCGTGTGACCAAGGATGAATCACAGCCCTTGGATCATAACAAGAAAGAGAGAGAAGGCTAGGATGCTTAATCAAGGGTCAAAAATCGTTCATCTTCAACAAACCAACACCTCTAACTCAGCTATAAAACCCCCCCCTTATTCCTGTATTTTTTTTCATCCCTTTCTTTACTTTATTGTTATAATGAAGTTTTTTAGATAGGCTTGTAATTTTTCTCTTTATTAAATGATGTAACAACTTATTTGGTTTAATAAAATTTTATTCCCAGTTACTTGATCTTTGTTTTCTCGTCTGTTTTTTTTTTACAAAGAGTACTTGCAGTTTTAATCTAAAAATATTGTTATAAATGTGAGATATTCTCAAAAGCTGAAATCATAGCTTGTTGTGAATATTAAAGTAGGATAGGGAAAATATTTAATCCACTAGTTAGATACAAATCATTTGTGTTCATTATATTAATGTGATTCGAATGGTGGTGATCGAAACTTATAAGTTGTTGTTCGAGTTACATTGGGGTTTCAAATGTTTATGATGTTTTATGGTGTTCTTCGTTCTTGATGTTTATTAACGGAGATTGGTAACGTCAAGTCGAATAAAAAGGTGGCTCAGCGCCATTCCTTCTTCATCAAAGGTTTCATCATAAAAGGTTAATCTCATTTTTAATCAATTTGCATTTTATTGTTTTGTAGAATATGCTTAACTGAGTCATGTTAATTGAGTGAGTTTTTGCTCTGATTTAGTTTGAGTTTTTGAATTGTACTGTTTTAGGTTAATGTTCTTTTTATGGATTAGTTAAGCTTTATAGCCTGCTATGTCAGATTGTTACCTGTTGCTATATTAGGAGTTTGGATATTACATGATGAATTTTCATTATTAGCTTATTTTGATTTGCTGATGACTGTTTAACTGAACCTAGAGTATGGATTGAATGGTACTTAAACTTTCTGATTAGATCTCGTTGCTGCTTATAAGTTCGTTCATGTTGATATTTGTTTTTCCTGCATATTTTGATATTAAATTGACTGATAGATTTGTTAGAAAGATTGAATCTGGTTCTTGGTTGCTGTAGTGTGTAATATGCTGATGAGTTCTATGCTCTATACTCGAATTTGATAGTTATTTTTCAGTTCATATACTGCTGAGTTAGAGGACTGTTGCTTTTATATTTAAGTTAGTTTTATTAAGTTGAGTTTTCGATTTTTAGTTGCTGATTTGGATCATTTTATTTGTTATTGCTTCTGCCTTCTGAGTTGATTTAAATTTGTCTGTTAGGTGGTTTTGTTTTGCTTATTTGGATTTATTTTGCTGATTTTTTTTGAGGTTATTGTTTGTGTCATACGCATTTTTCTAATATATTCAGCAAATCAAACGTTATGTTTGGTTGGCTGTGAAACTATAATCTAATCTCCAAAATTTTCATTGTCAAAAATTAATCATCCAAAAATGTTCCACTCCTGTGGTTCGAACCCGAGACCTCTCGGTTATATGACCCACGCTCCTACCAACTGAGCTGGGTCATCTTTTTGTAATAGGTATAATAAACAGCAATATTATAACGTTCCTACTTTGTAGCTGGCAGTTTTTAATTTCAACTTTTAATACTTAGTTTACATTAGTATAAAAAGAAAAAAAAATAAAAAAATAAAATATAATACCACAAAAATTGTCCGCAGCAGGTCTCAAACTCGAGACCTGCACTTTATATGTCCAGCGCCTTAACCATCTTGTCTAGCATTGCTTTTTGGTTTAATTCTGGATACGGAATTAAATATAGTCAATTTATTTAGGGTCTGTCAGATTTTAAAGAGTTATTTTATTACATAGTTGTTTATTTTTAATTACTTTCATTAAATTCACAAATAAATAAATAAGTAAAATTGTTAATTAGTAAAAAGTTAATTTAATTTTAAAGTTAAAGTTTTTATTTAAATTTTAATAAGTTTAATTTACTTTATTTTAAATAATTGCTTTTAGATTAAAATAATTCGGGTGAACGATTCATGCACTAAGGTTTTAAATTGGTAGAATTAGTTTTAGTTATAAAAACCGAAAACCAATTCGAATCAATTGTCCAAATCGAAACAAAACGTTTCAAATTCACTCGATCTTCGTGTACAACGAACTTGGTTCATCATCGTGTTTAATTGAATTCGTCTTTGGTAATTTTAGTCTATTAATTTTTCCTAAAGGTAATTTTCTAATTTACCCTATAAGTATCTTAATTATCACTTATACAATCCTCGACACATCACAAATCCATTTTGCTCCCCCTTAACATATGCCACGATATTCGAAAACATTTCGCACATGTCGGGATGAGCCAACACATTAAGTCAAACCATTATTGATCTCAATATTAAATCACATTTTCTCCCCATATTAAAAATATTAACCCAATCAATGTTTTTAATATCAATTAATTTAATAGCATTTTAAGAAAATTTGGGAAGAAAAAATGCAAATCCAATTATCTTCATGAATTACACAAGCTCCCCCTAAAATTAACGAGGGTGTACTTGAAACGTAAATTAAATACCTTTTAAACACAAGTATAAGGTATTTATCACGTGCAAAGATCATATATGATAATGTATTCACAAGATTACCAATTTACGAGGTTGGACCTGAATGACGAAGAACATCATATGATAGAATCACATGGTTCTTGTTCACGAATGTTGGTCGCCTCGTCACGTGTGAAGTTATCTCTTGACACCATGTGTACGATTGATATCGTTGTCTTGACACCAATTAGTGACCTTGGCACTTTCGGCATCAGAGATTCTTAATGCTGGAAAATTGCTCTCCCTCAATTGTTGACCCGTGTTCTATTGAAAGATCTGCAGTTGCCGTTTGAGTAGTCGCATCGTCGAGTATGTAGATATCAATTGTAAATTGCTGTGGATTGTGGAGATGATAACTTCATAAAAACAAGTTTTCTCTTGTTTTAACAAATAAATGCACTGACACGTACATATATTCATGTTAGATTGTGTTATTAAAGTAATCACAATCCATTACATGGTTATAAAGTAAACCATACCCGGGAAAATTAATTCATGTTGTTGAGTCAAAGCTTTCCGGTGAAATGCTTGACTTGAATATGAAAAGCGGGTTACTATCTGAAATAGTAGCAAACAATTTGGGCATGTTTTAAAACATTTGAACTTCTGCTCGAACTTTATTTACAACCACGTGTCATTATTGAATGACATTTCTAGTATCGTAAATGTTATCGATTCCAGAAGACATGCTCTTTTATCAAAACATGTTCGAACACACAATTTTGAAAGATTTAGAAAAACCTTTTGAGAAATTCTTGAAAAAATGTGTTCTATGTTTTGAAAACAAATTACTTGAGCTTAAGATGTTGAATATCTTATAAAATGAGCTCAAGTCCGAGAAGTTGTAAACTTCCCGTTGTGAGGATAAGTTAATCATCGGCGATAAACTTTCCTTTTAACTAAAGAAGGAGTCCTAAGTTGACATTTACTTAGAAGTCGTTTTCATGAGCTTGAAAATCTTTTAAATGTTTTAATATAAAGCTCATGACCAAGAAAGGTAAATTTCTCGTTTTCTCTTATTTAAAAGATACACTTCCCTTTATGAGCTTAAAACTTGGAATGTTTTAAAACAAGCTCATGACCGAGAAAAAATAATTTCCCGTTGCGAGGATAAGTTAAAATTAAAGATAAGCTTTCCTAAAGTTGAAATCCGAGTTACAGTCTGATATTTAACTGTAAGTCATTGTGCATGACCTTTAAAAACTTCGAATGTTTTTAATATAAGCTCATGCCCGAGAAAAATTAATTTCTCGTTGTGAAGATAAGTTATCATTAAAGATAAGCTTTCCTAAAGTTGAAATCTGAGTTACAGTCTGATATTTAACTATAAGTCATTGTGCATGAGCTTTAAAAACTTCGAATGTTTTTTATATAAGCTCATGCCCGAGAAAAATTAATTTTTCGTTGTAAGGATAAGTTTATCATCGGCGATGAACTTTCCTTTCTTTGAGGTCCAGGGCATAATCTGAAATATAATAATACGCCATTTACACGAGCTTAAAAACCTTTGAATAGTTTTAATGTAAGCTCGTGTCCGAGAAAATTTAATTTCTCGTTAATGAGGATAAATTTATCATCGACGATAAACTTTCCTTTATTTGAAGAACGGGTTACAATCTGCCATGTAACTGCAAGCTGTAGTGCATGAGCTTAAAAACTTGGAATGTTTTTAATATAAGCTCATGCCTGAGAAAAACTAATTTCTCGTTGTGAGGATAAGTTTATCATTGGCGATAAACTTTCCTTTATTTGAAGATCGGGTCATCATCTGATATTTAATGATGAGCCATATACACGAGCTTAAAACCTTTGAATAGTTTTAAATGTAAGCTTGTGTCCAAGAAAATTTAATTTCTCGTTTTGAGGGTAAGTTATTGTTGACGAGATAAACTTCCCTTTCTTTGAAGTTCGGGTCACAGACTGTGATTTGACTATGAGCCATGTACACGAGCTTAAAACCTTTTGAATAGTTTTAAATGTAAGCTCGTGTCTGAGAAAAATTAATTTCTCGTTTTTGAGGATAAGTTTATCATCGGCGATAAACTTTCCTTTATTAGATGAACGGGTCACAGACTGTGATTTGTCTATAAGCCTTATACACGAGCTTAACTGCAAATCCCCTGAGACACTTGTTTCTCTGATATCAGCTTCTTGAGTAACCAAACTCTGAGAGTGTCCTTAGTTGAACGGTATATAAAGTTCGGACCAGTGTGTTCTTGTTTAACGTGGACTTTGGTACTTGCATCCTTATTAGGAGTTTGTATGCTTTATGTTGGTTAGGGATATCTATCTTAGAACCATGCGGGGACTCACAGTTTTATTTTCTAGTGCCAGAGGTGACCTGAGGAGATGGTTCACTTGTCTTACCTAGCAAACGTTTCCTTTTATATAAAACCTTAAGTTCAGGCTTAAGTGATGTATCATCCTTTTTAATTTCCTCCCTAGTAGTCTTAATAGAATCAGAGACTATCCTAGTTAAAGGGCACTCGTTTCCTACAACAGTGAAAGTTCTACCGTGGGTCGCCAAACTTTACCAATGGGTTTGATTTTCGCTAACCACTGGGATTTAAGTCTAGCACGGGAGTTCACCTCATTAAGTAATTTCTTGACACAAGAATCATGATTGGCTTTAAAGACACATTTCCTACATGTTTTACAAGTAGCATATTTAATGTCCGAGTAAGATCTAGAATTCCTAGATGATTGATTGATGCTCCTAGGTTATGACATGCTACGGTTAGCAGTATTGGGTAATATAGAAGGCATCTGACTAGGTTTGAAATTCCTATCTCTTACTTGTGTCTTTTGAATAGCTTCTCTTAGACCAACATTATGGCGAACATCATTTGAACTAGTTCTAGATGTGTTCTTTGTATTCATCGAGAAACTAGAGCCAATCATATGATTAGGTCTTGCTAAAGCTGATTTAGTCACATTAGGCCTAGTTGGTGGAGTGACTGTTCTCGAAATATGAACCATGTCAACTTGGGAGGAAAACCGCGGTCTCGAGGATTGAGGTCGCTCGGATCTAAATGCAGTCGGTTGTCTAACGGACTGATTTGTAGGCGGTTTCCCCAAGATTGATGTTTTTTCAAGCTTAGAGTCCACACTAGTTCCTTTAGTTTTCCTCAACTCGTTTTTCAGAGCCGCTATTGCAAAAACCTTTTCCTGAACTTGAGCCTTTAGAGTCTCATTCTCTTTAAGTAATTCATCTTGGGATGCCAATTTAGATTCTAGCAACTTAATTTGTTTCAAAAGATTATCCTTTTTAGCATTAGAATCTAGAACTGTTTGATCTAATTTTCGTTCAAGAACAACGTTTGACTTTTCAAGTTTTTCAAAATATGTTTCAAATCTATTCGTTTTCTTCGAAAATTCAAGTTTGGCATCCTCAAGATCTTTTGATTGCTGAGCTATGATCGTTTCGAGCTCTTTAATCTTGGAATCAGAATCAGTTAACGAAGCAGTCATAAAGCATTTATCATGATGTACTATATCATTCTGAACAATCTCTCCCCCATTATGACGCACATATGATGAATCTAAAGTGGTAAAACTATCACCCTTTTCCATCCCATGTTTGTCATAATTAGGTTCGAAATGCTCAACATGCGGTAGTTCATCGGCATAGACATCATATACAACATTACATTGTACCATACGTGTAGGCTCTTCGTCATAAACGGGTATGGTGTCCTCATAAGAGATGTCTGTAACATTCCTTGACGTGTTGCTGATGTCAGGCTTAACTGTTGATTCCATGTCTTTGCAATCTTTAGCAGCCTCTAATGCGTCAATTGTATGACCATGTTCCTATGGCATCGTAGTTTCTTGCACTCCATTATCATACGTTTGCTGAAGTCGAGATCTTTCATAAATCGAAGACGAGACCGATGTCATGAGTTTCAATAGTGTACCACGGAAATCTCGAAGCTCGGTATGTGTATCTCGAAGAAATGACTGGCAAATCACTGAACTTTCAGACTTGACGATATTGAATTGGAGGAAAGGCGTGAGTTGTATCACAAGAGCCTTATATGCAAGAACCGATGTAGAGTGATTAAATTCTTCATTGTGAAGTTGCTCTGCTAGTTGGTTCAAGATGATGAACATCGATTCCATGAATATATGACGATCTTGCCCAAAAAGCGTCACAAATTCGCTCCCTCCTTGAATCCATGAAAGAGTCACAAGATGAGACTGAAGTAGTCGAAACGAAATTATACCACTTTCTCTAGCTGTGTCTTGCATGTGATGCAAGTCTCCCTCTTGAAATTTCGAATTCAACGAATCCCTTGTTCGATGACAAATTCTTGGATCCTTGATCGGTAAAATATCTTTTTCTCGGCTCAAAAATTTCGTGATTAGCGCAAACATTGATAAAGCAAACTGAAGTCCAATTCAAACACGGCTCACTCCAAAAATAAAGCTCGTAAACTAATTAATCCAACCAGATTAATTTTGCAACATTCAGATATTTAGTCGGTCATCCCGAATTCACTTACAAAAATTAATCGAACCACTAAATACCTTCAGTTAATATAATGATCGGCCTGACAGTTTATGTTCAAAACATACCATAAAGCTCGACCCCTTAAAATTTACTCCATCCGAGCCCAATGAATTTGCCAAAACACGTGAATAACATTGCCAAAACGTTCAATAACTTTAAAACGTCTTGAACTTTTAATTGTAAAATATTTCTAAAACGTGTATAGATAGATAAGATAACATGGCCCAAAATTCTCAATAGTACCAAAAACGTGGCAGTCAACACCCGAGTATAAAACATGCACAACCCTAATTTTACTCACATTAAATCCGAATTAATCTCCTTTTTTCCTCCGCCCTATTACTTCTTCTCCCAAAACACATTTACCATCTCACACTAAAAATATCTCCGCCCCCGTCATTCGGAAATATAACTTTTCAAGAAAAAAAAATTATATTATAGTTAAAGAAGCAAAATAAACGTGTATACCCACTTAAAATTTGGGCTTAGTCAAAAAACGTGTATACCAGCCTAGTAAAAAACGTGTATACAAACTTTTTAGACTCGTCTCTTTTGCACAATCAACAGCCGTAAGCTTGTCACCACACACGTGGCTAAGACACACTAAGAGAAAACGTCCTATTTAACCCCTAATTTATTTCCTTGCAAATAAAACACAAAACCTAATCTCACATTGTAAACTCCTTCCCTTTTCTCTGCCCCATATTTCTCTCACAAATACTAACCTAATATTACTCACAAATCCTAATCTCTCAGCCTCTTTTGTTATCTCAAACCAAGAAATCTGATCCAACTTACAATATCACTCGACGAAATTAACCCACCCAATATAATCAAACAACACAAGAACAATCAATCAACATTAGAAGGATTTCCACTCATCATTGTGAACATTATAGAGTGTCACTATGAGTGTTCAGGAATGATCACTAAGATATTACGTAGAGGCATGGAACATATTTAAGTTTAGTTAAGAATTAAACCACTGTTGCTTTCCAGTTATCACACGTTTGATTCATAAAGAATCGCACAAGTCACCTACCATGAGCTTTATAATGTTCGCTCAAGAAGGATTTCCATCTTCATTGTAAATATTCGCATATTACTCAGATGTTCAGGAAAGATCATGAAGATTTTGCGTAGGACTCTTAATATCTTTCTTACTTTTCATAGTGTGTGAAGAAGTAAGTAAATATAGAAATGTGTCCTAATGAGATATTTGATGATCTCAAATGGCTCTAGACTTGATCGTGCATTTAGGATTTTAGTGATCGGAGGCTAGAGAGGAGTGCCACCATTTCAATACCAATTTTTTCGAAGTGAATAAATCAATAGATAATGCTTTGTCTCCGTGTGATTAAAACAAATATATTTTGAGAGATATCTGAGTTAGCTGGGTTGGGTTGTACATTGCATCACTGAGTCCATGATGTCTTATCTTCAATATCAAGAATCATTAAAATGATCTCAATAGCTAATGAGTTGACCCAGTTTCTGCCTAAGGTTGTAAGGAGGGCTTCTTTCTTTTTACCCTTTATCATTACAATTCTTTTTCATTCTTAAACCCCTTCAATGCTTACCAATACGTCATAACTAGCACCTTGTTGTGATTGTTCTAGTGCTAACTTAAGTACTTGGTCGGCATTCAGCTACGTTCACAATCTTTCTCTATCTTTCCTAAGGACTACTATTTCTAGCTATGGAATGTCCTTGGGAAGATTCCTCCGGTTTTGGAAGAATCATTGGACTTAACCTATCCTACCATCCTTTTGTCACCATAATCTTGATCGTCGTGAAATAAATAGGTATGGGTAAGTATATGTCACCATGAAATCCATTTTGATAGTACAAATCCATTTTGCTCCCCCTTAACATATGCCATGATATTCAAAAACATTTCGCACATGTCGGGATGAGCCAACACATTAAGTCAAACCATTATTGATCTCAATATTAAATCACATTTTCTCCCCCATATTAAAAAATATTAACCCAATCAATGTTTTTAATATCAATTGATTTAATGAAATTTGGGAAGAACAATGCAAATCCAATTATCTTCATGATTTACACAAGCTCCACCTCAAATTAATGAGGTTGTACTTGATACGTAAATTAAATACCTTTTAAACACAAGTGTAAGGTATTTATCATGTGCAAAGATCATATATGATAATGTATTCACAAGATGGATAATGTACGAGGTTGTACCTTGATGAGACTGTAATTATACATAGTCTCATCGTCCAAATCGGGCTTAAAACATTTAAAATATCATCAAAATACCCAAAAATGTGCCTGTGTTTGTTCATTGTGTATTTCAGGTACGGATATCGTGAATTCACCAAAAGATTACAAGAATCAAGCAAAAACGAACACGGGAAACGAAGCCGCACAAGAAACCGGGCCCAAATATGGAATTTCCAAAATTGCCCTTGAAGTTTTGAAGATTGGCAAGATTGGTCCCTCAAGAATTGAAGACTTGTCATTTTATACCCCTGTAAATCCTCAAACTTACTTATAGGTCCCTAAAATGTCAATACAATACA
The DNA here is from genome assembly GCA_025667525.1 of Glebionis coronaria. Lineage (NCBI taxonomy): Eukaryota > Viridiplantae > Streptophyta > Magnoliopsida > Asterales > Asteraceae > Glebionis > Glebionis coronaria. The sequence goes on from CM046880.1 coordinate 51,137,692, forward strand.
AGAATAGACCTTGAAGTTTGCTAAAAAGTGCAACTATAACCCTTGCCCAAAGTTTTTGAAGAGTTGTGCCAAAAATGACAACATCTTCATAGTTGTTTACAAAGGAAGGAAAGAAAAGGCTGGAAAGACTTTATATACACCATTTTGCAAACATCAGGGGTCACTTTTGCCATATATCAAACCCCTACCCGGTCAACAATGGTCAATAGCCCACCTACACTAAAAAGTCCATCCCATAAAACCCCCATACCCGATCCATCCCACACATGGTCAGTTTACACTTAAAACTTGTTTTAAGTAAGTCAAACTTAGTCAAATAAAAAAACGTGGGAAACAAAATCTTAATCCCCAATTAGCATCAAAACTCATCACTATACACCTTCATTCCCTTTTAAACACTAATTTCCATTAACCCAAATCATGGGGGTTTACTCCCATAACCTCCAGATCCATAATTGGGGTGGTCAACATCAAAACACACCCTCCCAAAACCTCACCAGCTCACTCTTGTCCCCCCCCCCCCCCACAACAACACCTCTTCACGTGTTACTCAACAGTGGACCCTTTGTTGACCAAATCAACGTATGAGATGAAAAACGTGATCCGCACAACATATTAATGGTCATGATCACTTCTGTCAGCTGGCACATCACATGAATCAACAAGAAGTTTCAAGAAGACTTATTCAAATTCAACATATTCGTTTTGGATGCTCAGGGCACTTTGGGAAGTTCAAGAATTAGGGTTTAGGATCTCTTTTCATATTGTAGTTGTATATATACTAGCCTTAGTATCATTTTTTACCCGTTCCAGATTTTGTACCTTTTTTAATTATTAATGAAAATGAAGGTTTTAAATTGTGCAATTCTGAGTTCCACATTTCATTTTCTAGTGTAATGAGTTTCTTTTTAAAGTGCAAGCTGAGTAAAGGTTTTCAAAGGGTAAACGTTTTTTTAAAAGTTGTTAACAAGCTAGTTTCTGTTTTTAAGATTATTAGAACTCACCACTAAGTCCAAGTGAAAGTGAAAGTGGAAGCTTGGGTTTAGTAGTGTGTTGAATTTCATTTTGTTTATTTCAGTATTGGTTTCAAAACAAGTTAAGAATTTTTGGATCATCAAGTGAGTTTCAAAAATCAGTCCTATCTCTTTTTTTCACACTTATTGCTTGTACAAGCTAGCCCATAAGCTACTTGACAATAGCTTATGAGCTCAACTTTACAAGCTTGGAGCTTCTTTTTTGTCTATTGTGATTGTGAAGGTTGCAAGAAACAAGTATCATCATCACCTCTTTTCATTTTTATAGAAGATATTGGTACCCATAGTTCTGTTGTTGAACTCCAACAGGGGTCTTCTACATGTGCTTCAATCCATCTCATGAGCCTAGAAACATCAAGAATATGGCATCAGCTTCATGGTAATCCGGCTTGAACCCTTCTTTATGAATTTTATGCTTATTTGAGTGGATTCACAAGTTTTTGTGTATAAGTTGCTTGCATGCTAGATGATTGATCAATACATGTTAATTTGTGCCTTTTATGCATGTTAGGATAGTAATAGATCAGTTTGGTTAGATTTTAAATAGATTTGGAGTGTTAAATTTCAGTTTCTGAATATAAGGGGGTGTTTGGGTGTATGCTTTAACAAGCTTTGGGTGACACAAAGTTGCATTAAAACCAGTCAAATACACTTGATATAGTTAGTATTAGGTTATTTCAGTCTTTGGTTTCATATTAGTAAGTAAAATCTCAGTTTGTATGCTGTTATGTTGGTAAACATAGTCATAAATCAGTAACTGCTTATATCTGTTTGTTTATCTATAAAATTAACCACCATTTTGTATTGCCTGCTAGATCTAGGTGTCATCTAGGGTTTAGGCTAGGGTTGTTGTGATTTATGAGTGGATTGGGTAAGATTTTGTGAGCTGAAACTCACCAAAATACCAAACATATCAGCAAAATAGCCCAATGCCACTTTTCTAATAAAACAGTAACTGTATTTGCTTACTTTTGGGATTTCTTGTGCTTGAACATTGTTGTTTTTGTGATTAAACAGACTCCCTACACTCCACTGAGTGTAGGGGTGCCCTTGTATCCAGAAAAAACCAAGGAACCAAAAAGTTATAAGCTAAAAAGTGCACAGCTCTCATTTTTCTGTTAAAGCAGTGGGAACCAAGTTCCCACTGGTAGTACATTTGTTTCCCCTGCTTTGCTACTGGACAAAAAGAGTGCACATGTCACTTTCAAGTTCTTAGTTTTTTGTCTTTTGTGGACTAAAATAGGAATTAGACTTTGAAACTTTTTTCATTATTTTTCTTATTTAAATCTTGATTTTTCTATTTAATTAGTTTTTATTTTACTGTTCATTTAGTAATTTTTAGATCATATAGCTATTTCAAATTACTTTTTAAATTCTGTCTTTTGTCTTTTAGTGTGAAAAGTCATTATTTTTCAGTTCTAAATTTTTTTATAGATTAAGAAAAACATTTTAAGATTTTTAGTTTAAAAAGATTTTACTGTTCACTTTTTAATTAATTTTTATAATTAATTTAGTTTAATTAGGGTTTTAATATTAAACTGTTTTGTCTTTTAGTGCAAAATTTTACATTTTTCAAACTTTTTCATTTTTCTACTGTTCATTAGTGTAATTTAGGATTTTTAAAATTGTCAAATTATTTTTGGCATTATTTTATTATTTTTTATGATTATTTTAGTTTTAAAATAGTTTTTAGCATTTAAAAATTAGAAAAATAGTTTTTAAAATATAGGAAAAATACTTTTTAGTCTTTAAATAATATAAGTGAGTTTTTAGTTCAATAAAATAATATTTTGGGCATTTTGTTAATTATATTTAATTTTAGGGCTTTAATTAGCATTTAAAATTCAATATTTAATTAATAAAAGGTTTTAAAATATATTTGTTGGATTTTTATTCTTATTTATATTATTATAGACTTAGTTTAATCTTTTAATTAATTTTTAGGTTTAATTTTTAATTTTGTCGCGTTTTACGTAATTACGTCATCGTTTTACGTCAACGTCGTAGCGTAATCATAGTCGTAGCTCGTCTTTACTTTTTCTCTCTTTAAACCAAAAACGTCACTAATCCAAACTTTGATTTTATATAATTGGCACATTAATCCACACACCTCCTTCGAGAACGAACCCGCATTTATTCGGTTATACGTTTTTCCTAAAGCGTGCAACTTAATACTTGCCACTCATACGCGTTTTTCTTAAAACGTGTACGAAAAACCTACATCAATTTTTGGCGCCGCTGCTGGGGAGGTGTTTAGAGTGCCATTATTATTACTATCGTTTTTGTGTGAGTAGTGCGTTTTTGCTTTTCAATTTTTGGAAAGCGTGAATATCGTACATACTCATTTTTGTTATTTTTCTCTATTATATTATAGTATCCAAATAAATCGTGTTTAATTTTCCTAAATTAAACACAAATCAATCATTTTACTATATTGTAGATATATTGGTTTTCGTTTTTATTGTGAATATATTATTACTATATTGTATCTACGTAAGAACAATAAATATACAAGTACTCCAAAAGCGTGAAAACGCAACCTTGATTCGGGTTCATCACTCGATCATTGTATTCGACTCTAAAGCAAAAGTTTAAAGGCAAAAGAGATAAATACTTTCGTGAGGCTTAATTTCAATTAACACAAACTATAAGGTGGGTATAAGGCGGTTGTATTTCACGACCTAAGGGAAAAAGGCTCTTAAGTGCTTAGCGCCGCCTCGTTTCCCCCGCTTGCTTGTGCGTGTTTTGAGAAAGAAGGCTAATCGAGTGTTTGCCACCCAAGTATTATCTACGTATATTATATTTGCTTGTTTTCAAGATTAAACCCTCTTGAACCTTTTGGTGTTCCACCAATGTTCTAAAGTCATCGAGAACGTTCACTCCACGTGATCGTTTTCATTCTTTGAGGCTCCTTTAATCGAGAAAGTCGATTTGAGGAGAGATTTGTAGATTTGTGTCTACGTAATACATTAAAATATCCAAAAAATTAAAAAACCAATCAAAAACCAAAAAAATTGAAAAATCAAAAAACCGCAAAAAGAATCTTCTTTGCTACCACCCATTCTACGCTTAGTGCATGCGCACTCGATCGAAGGATTATTCCAATTCTAGCGAAGCTTCGAATCGACGCAATCGTAATCGAAGGAATCGACGATGTAGACGAGAATTAGAAACCGACGTTCCTAATATCGTTGTTGAAGAGACCGTAGAGGAGATGGCCGACAATCGTTCGATGATGGAATTGCTCCAAGCGCCCACCGAGGGTTATGGAGACGCGATCGTAATTCCCGCTATCGAAGCAGAGAATTTTGAGATTAAGAGCGGAATGCTTTCGTTAATTCAAGCTACGAAGTTTCGAGGTCGTGAAGCCTATAATCCTCACGACCATATTCAGAATTTTGATCGTCTTTTAGCCACGAGCAAGTTTAAGAACGTCGACACCGATGTCGTCAAGCTTATGCTTTTTCCATACTCGCTCGATGGTGCCGCCAAGGATTGGTACGAGAAAGAGCCACCTAATTCCATAACTACGTGGAAGGATCTCGTTTCCAAGTTCGTTAATTATTTTTTCCCACCGTCTAAGACAACCTTTTTCAAGAATGAAATTACGAAATTTGAGCAAAAACCGAATGAATCTTTTAGAGACGCGTGGGATCGTTTTAAGGAATTGCTTAGGCAATGTCCTCACCATGGTTTTTCCGAGTTGCACCAAATCGATACGTTTTACAACGGTCTTAATTTTCAAGAACAAGATTCGTTGAATTCCGCCGCCGGTGGCAATTTTTTGTGTAAAACTCCGAAAGACGCTTTGATAATTATCGTAAACCGATCCAAGGTTTACCAACTCCGCAACGCACCGAGTGTTGCCAATGTCGCCAATGTTAGTAGTTCTAATCGCGACATTGAGAGAGTTGATGTGAAAGTCGACAAGTTGACGAATGTGTTTACGTCTTTTCTCGTTGAGATGCAAAAGAAAGACGCTCCCGCTACGGTGAAAGCGGTTGAGGTTTCGTGTACGTTTTGTGGTGGACCTCATAATTATTACGAGTGTGCGGCTACGGATGGCCAAACGTCGAATGTGAGTGCGTTAAATGGAAACAACAATTTTTCTAATCAAAATAACGCGGGTCCATCACAACAAGGCAATTATAACCAAGGCAACAATTTTCAAAATCGAAACAATTTTCAAGGAAACAATCAACAAGGAAATTTTTCAAATCAAAATCAAGGAGGTTATAATCAAGGTCGTAATATAACTTGGCAAAATCGAGACAATAATCAAAACTCGAATTTTTCAAACAACAACAATCAAGGAAACAATTTTTCAAGTGGGAATCAAAACAATTTTCAAAGAAGTAATCAAAACCAAGGGAACTTTAATTCTAATCAAAATAGTTTGTCAAACGATTTTCAAAATTACATAAAAACGAATGAGGCTAATATGAGACGATTAGAGGGAGAAATTGGTACTTTAAAAAACGACTTTTCTAATACATTGAAATTGCAAAACACGAAGATTGAGCAAGGGAAAATTGACATAAAAAAGATGTTTTCATCCATAATGAACAAGTCCTCGGGTGCGTCATCGAGTTCGTTACCTAGTGACACCGTAGCAAATCCGAAGGAACAATGTAAAGCCGCCTCGTCTCGTGAGAAAGGTCGTGTGATTACCCCTAACCTTGAAGGATTTCGTGTTGTTTATTCTTCTCAACCCTCGACTTCTAAGACGTCTTATTGTTCTAAAGTCGATGGGGTGAACGTGGCGACCAAGGAAAAAAGTGCACACCCTCGTGTACCTCGAATTCCATCCACGGTTCAAAAAGAGAGCTTTGTTGACCTTACCAAAGTAACCCTTGAAGAAACTTGTGCATCAATCCTTCTTAAAAAAACCCAAAAGGCGTATGCCAAGAAAGGAAAAGGATCCGGGCCAATTTCTACTACCTTTGATTTGTCCGAAATTGAGGGATGTTTAGCCCTTGCCGATTTAGGTGCTAGCATCAATCTCATGCCTCATTCTCTATGGAAATTGATGAGATTGCCTTCACTTAACCCCACGAACATGACAATCGAGCTTGCAAATTGTACTCCACTTATACCAATTGGAATAGCCGAGGATGTCTATGTTAGGATTGGAGAGTTTGTTTTTCCCGCGGATTTCGTTATACCCGATTACGAGTGTGACCCTAAACGTCCCATTATTTTAGGCCGACCATTCTTATCGACGGCTCGAACCGTAATCGGCGTTCACGAGGGGAGACTTACTATGAGATATGGGGATGAGAAAATGGACTTTTTCGCTAGAAAATCCCAAGTTTTTAATGATCATGAAAAAACCGAGGTTTCAAAACCTAATGATTCAAATCCTAATAATTTCAAAATGTTCACTTTAGCGGAACAAATGAGGCTTGATGCATGTTTTGAAAGGATTAAGAAAAACGGTTTTAAAGATGATGATTTTAATGATAAAGAGTACGTGTACCTAATTCAAAAGGGTATGTGTAAATTTATGGATGAAAACTCACTTTGGGATGTTTTTAGCGAAACAAGTGAAACACCAATTCCGAAGGGCGACGTTAGTGCCATCACGACAAAGACCAATATGGGCTCGTCTTCACCACCTTCGAAGGACCATGACTTTGAGGCCCATACTTCTAAACCCATTGAAGTGCCTCCCACTCCTAGCCCCAAACCCATTAAGGCTAAGGAAGTGGCCCAACCCAATGCAATCTCATCCATCATAGAAATGTCACCTAAGCATAGCCCAAGGGCTTGTAAGACCATGGTTGTGACTCTCAAGAAATCCACTCGAGAACTTGCTCACATCGACACTTTCTTTGATGGCGATGGTGATTTTGCCGAGATCAAGCATATACTTGCTAATCCACCATTATCTTCGAGGATTTACCCTTTGATAAATCTTCAAATGAAGAGGACGATCTCATGTCGGAAATTTCTTATGATGATGAGAATGACGACACTTTCACAACGTACTTGAATTCCGTATACGAACCTATTTTTCATCATAATCCCATTTTTTTATGATGAATTCGAGAACGTTGATGACCATATCATCGATCCTCCTTCATTTTACGATTGTGATGATGAAGAATTCTTTAAGGAGGTTGATGAATTTCTTGCTATAGACACAAGTCCCATTCTCGAGGAGTTACCTTATAAACACTCCTCATTTGAGAATGACGTTTACCACATTCGTGAGGATCTAACTTATCAACGATCCCCACAAAAGAATGATGGTTTCGTGCTTGATCGTGATCTCTTCGAGAGAGTTTCTAAAATCATCAAAGAGGGGAATGACAAACCATGGTTTGACAAGCCTATCTATGACGAAGAAATCGATGAGATCGACGTTCATGAAGATGACGAGTATATAGACCCCGAGGGGGCGGTGTTCTTTATTGATCGACGTTTTGAGAACTTATATAATCCACCACCCCCTAACCGCGACTTAAATGTGAGGATTTTTAGCGCGACTAATTTTGAATTTGACACGCCAAATATTTTCGACATTATTCAATCGGGTTTTCATAAAGACTTTTTGAACGATGAAAAAGGAAAAGATTTTAAAAATGTTTTAAAAGATTTTTCTACATGTTTAACTCCGTCATCACCGCGTTTTATGAGTGCTACCACCTCGTCTACTCCTTTTGACGATGGTGTGTGTGGTTTTAGTGTGGGGGAAGCCCCAAATGTTCCCTCGCATTTCTCCACCGAGGACGAGATTTACGATCCCGGAATTGCTTGTAAAGAGAAATATCGGTCTTCCACCGATGCAATAAATGGAAATCGTATCTATTTGCTTGGTGTGAGTCTACCTCGAGTAGCTCATAAGTTTTACTTACCCATTGCCCCACCTTTCTACTTCTTATCTCTTTTCTTCTACCCCTTTGGGCTTCGAGCATGTGTTGAAGTGGCGTTGGTTCGTTTAGCCCATGAAAACGAGGACGCCATCTTCGATCCCGGTATTTTGCATCATCAAAGGACTTAGTCCTTAGTACCGGTTGCTTTTGGGCCTTGTTTATCATGTAAGCCCCACCAAAAATGACCATACCAAGATTATCCCTAAATGATCACATTTATCGGGATTCGAGTCGAGATTTTGACTCGGTTATCAAAAACAAGGTGCCTCGTGGGCGATTCTCATGCTTATCCTTGTAAATATTATCGCCTTCTTAGTTAACCTAATGCGGGGACTTGTGCTCTTCCAACCTTTGTTCCGTGGTTGTTTGTGATTGTGATTTATTAGGTTCATCGTCATCATTGAAGCCTCTCGTGTTCGTTTTATGGATCACTCGAGCTTCGATCGTTGCCTTTGGAGATTCTGATATCCGATGATATCCTTTTATGTTCTAACGTTTATCTTATTAGCATAATTCATAAACGGCTATAGGTTATTCGTTTTACCCTTTCCATGCTCGAGATTAAGCATTCGACTTCGTCTCTAGTATGGAGGTGTTTTCACCCCTAGACTCGAAACATTGAGGACAATGTTTAGTTTTAGTATGGGGGGGTGAGTAGATACTTCACCTTGCTTACGTCAACACGCTATCCAATATTCATCTTTTTGTTATCGTTTGTTGCAAAATAAGGCTAAAAATGGCCAAATTTTAAAATTTTTCTTGTTTTTCATAAGTGTTTAAGACACGAATGTAGGTTTTCTGATGGTGACAATAAGAGTAATTTTTGACTCGACCATGCGTGTTGAGCACTTAGCTTCGATTCCTTAACTTTTTAGTATAAGTCTCTTAAATGAGGACGAGAAATGATAGAGTTATTTATAAGTCTCGTAATCGTCACGATCTCATGTGTAGTAATTATTAGCTTATTCTCCCCACGCTTTTGATAATAAATTGTTAATAAATATTGATTTAGCGGTTTAGTCACTATTGTTGGTTTCTAATTTGTTTTAGTAGCTTCCATGTAATTTAATTGGGAAAACGTTAAGGTATCGCCAGCGTCACGGTTTTGAAGTATTGGCATCCGAATAATCGAAAGCTTCACCTAATAATAAGATTTCAAGTGCTCACCTAAATTAAGCAAAAATTTGAAGCTCACAAGGCCGAAAAATCTATGCCCAAATTGAAAGTGAATCAAGCCTTAATCTTTGAAGCTTTAAAGATCCAAATTTCTCTTTAGCGTGAGGATATACGTCTTTGGCTAATAAAACCACCGATGAGGCGGATAATAAAAGGCAAGGCAAGACCGAAGTCATAATAAAAGCTCCATGGCGGAGTTGAATAAAAGATGGAGGTAAACCAAAGATAATAAGGCCCTTCCGTTAGGGGGCGTATAAAAGTCTTGGTAATAAGTCTCATGTTCAAAACCGTTATAAAACCGTGTTTATCGATCCTTCTTGTTGACTTAATTTTTTGACATCGTTGTCTATTAGGGTGAATTATTAATTTAATGATTTTGGTTGCACCGTTAAAACTCTATTTTTAGACTTAATCTCTATTCACGCATAAGTCAATGATGTATCCTCGTGATCATTAAGACAAAATAAAATATAAGAGATACCAAGTAGGAATAAGGGAGTGTAGGTTCGTAATTAACACTCATGAGATATGATCGTGTTGCTAACTTATAATAACAATGATCTCGTTACACGCTTAGCAAAGTGAAAATCGAGGACGACGAAATTATTTCTAACGAAGCATTCACGTGTTCTTGTTCTATGATCCCAAAAGTCACTTCATCGTGATGAAAACAATACATTATGTCTAAAACGCGTGTAGTAGTTTATTTAAGTTTATGTCTTCAATAAATGTCATCATAAAATGAATTTTGGAACTGCTAAGATACTTAATTCTAGCATTGCGTAGGGACACGGCAATGGTTTAGTATGGGGGAGTGATGAGACTGTAATTATACATAGTCTCATCGTCCAAATCGGGCTTAAAACGTTTAAAATATCATCAAAATACCCAAAAATGTGCCTGTGTTTGTTCATTGTGTATTTCAGGTATGGATATCATGAATTCACCAAAAGATTACAAGAATCAAGCAAAAACGAACACGGGAAACGAAGCCGCACAAGAAACTGGGCCCAAATATGGAATTTCCAAAATTGCCCTTGAAGTTTTGAAGATTGGCAAGATTGGTCCCTCAAGAATTGAAAACTTGTCACTTTATACCCCTGTAAATCCTCAAAGATACTTATAGGTCCCTAAAATGTCAAGAAAATACAAGAATAGCCCTTGAAGTTTGCTAAAAAGTGCAACTATAACCCTTGCCCAAAGTTTTTGAAGAGTTGTGCCAAAAATGACAACATCTTCATAGTTGTTTACAAAGGAAGGAAAGAAAAGGCTGGAAAGACTTTATATACACCATTTTGCAAACATCAGGGGTCACTTTTGCCATATATCAAACCCCTACCCGGTCAACAATGGTCAATAGCCCACCTACACTAAAAAGTCCATCCCATAAAACCCCCATACCCGATCCATCCCACACATGGTCAGTTTACACTTAAAACTTGTTTTAAGTAAGTCAAACTTAGTCAAATAAAAAAAACTTGGGAAACAAAATCTTAATCCCAAATTAGCATCAAAACTCATCATTGTACACCTTCATTCCCTTTTAAACCCTAATTTCTATTAACCCAAATCATGGGGGTTTACTCCCATAACCTCCAGATCCATAATTGGGGTGGTCAACATCAAAACACACCCTCCCCAAACCTCACCAGCTCACTCTTGTCCCCCCCACCACAACAACACCTCTTCACGTGTTACTCAACAGTGGACCCTTTGTTGACCAAATCAACGTATGAGATGAAAAACGTGATCCATACAACATATTAATGGTCATGATCACTTCTGTCAGCTGGCACATCACATGAATCAACAAGAAGCTTCAAGAAGACTTATTCAAATTCAGCATATTCGTTTTGGATGCTCAGGGCACTTTGGGAAGTTCAAGAATTAGGGTTTAGGATCTCTTTTCATATTGTAGTTGTATATATACTAGACTTAGTATCATTTTGTACCCGTTCCAGATTTTGTACCTTTTTTAATTATTAATGAAAATGAAGGTTTTAAATTGTGCAATTCTGAGTTCCACATTTCATTTTCTAGTGTAATGAGTTTCTTTTTAAAGTGCAAGCTGAGTAAACGTTTTCAAAGGGTGAACGTTTTTTTTTAAAAGTTGTTAACAAGCTAGTTTCTGTTTTTAAGATTATCAGAACTCACCACTAAGTGAAAGTGAAAGTGGAAGCTTGGGTTTAGTAGTGTGTTGAATTTCATTTTGTTTATTTATGTATTGGTTTCAAAACAAGTTAAGAATTTTTGGATCATCAAGTGAGTTTCAAAAATCAGTCCTATCTCTTTTTTTTCACACTTACTGCTTGTACAAGCTAGCCCATAAGCTACTTGACAATAGCTTATGAGCTCAACTTTACAAGCTTGGAGCTTCTTTTTGGTCTATTGTGATTGTGCAGGTTGCAAGAAACAAGTATCCTCATCACCTCTTTTCATTTTTATATAAGATATTGGTACCCCTAGTTCTGTTGTTGAACTCCAATAGGGGTCTTCAACATGTGCTTCAATCCATCTCATGAGCCTAGAAACATCAAGAAGATGGCATCAGCTTCATGGTAATCCGGCTTGAACCATTCTTTATGAATTTTATGCTTATTTGAGTGGATTCACAAGTTTTTGTGTATAATTTGCTTGCATGCTAGATGATTGATCAATACATGTTAATTTGTGCCTTTTATGCATGTTAGGATAATAATAGATCAGTTTGGTTAGATTTTAAATAGATTTGGAGTGTTAAATTTCAGTTTCTGAATATAAGGGGGTGTTTGGGTGTATGCTCTAACCAGCTTTGGGTGACACAAAGTTGCATTAAAACTAGTTAAATACACTTGATATAGTTAGTATTAGGTTATTTCAGTCTTTGGTTTCATATTAGTAAGTAAAATCTCAGTTTGTATGCTGTTATGTTGGTAAACATAGTCATAAATCAGTAACTGCTTATATCTGTTTGTTTAGCTATAAAATTGACCACCATTTTGTATTGCTTGCTAGATCTAGGTGTCGTCTAGGGTTTAGGCTAGGGTAGTTGTGATTTGTGAGTGGATTGGGTAAGATTTTGTGAGCTGAAACTCACCAAAATACCAAACATATCAGCAAAATAGCCCAATGCCACTTTTCTGATAAAACAGTAACTGTATTTGCTTACTTTTGGGATTTCTTGTGCTTGAACATTGTTGTTTTTGTGATTAAATAGACTCCCTACACTCCACTGAGTGTAGGGGTGCCCTTGTATCCAGAAAAAACCAAGGAACCAAAAAGTTATAAGCTAAAAAGTGCACAGCTCTCATTTTTCTGTTAAAGCAGTGGGAACCAAGTTCCCACTGGTACTACATTTGTTTCCCCTGCTTTGCTACTGGACAAAAAGAGTGCACATGTCACTTTCAAGTTCTTAGGTTTTTGTCTTTTGTGGACTAAAATAGGAATTAGACTTTGAAACTTTTTTCATTATTTTTCTTATTTAAATCTTGATTTTTCTGTTTAATTAGTTTTTATTTTATTGTTCATTTAGTAATTTTTAGATCATATAGCTATTTTAAATTACTTTTTAAATTCTGTCTTTTGTCTTTTAGTGTGAAAAGTCATTATTTTTCAGTTCTAAATTTTTTTATAGATTAAGAAAAACATTTTAAGATTTTTAGTTTAAAAAGATTTTACTGTTCACTTTTTAATTAATTTTTATAATTAATTTAGTTTAACTAGGGTTTTAATATTAAACTGTTTTGTCTTTTAGTGCAAAGTTTTACATTTTTCAAACTTTTTCATTTTTCTACTGTTCATTAGTGTAATTTAGGATTTTTAAAATTGTCAAATTATTTTTGCCATTATTTTATTATTTTTTATGATTATTTTAGTTTTAAAATAGTTTTTAGCATTTAAAAATTAGAAAAGTAGTTTTAAAATTTAGGAAAAATACTTTTTAGTCTTTAAATAATATATGAGTTTTTAGTTCAATAAAATAATATTTTGGGCATTTTGTTAATTATATTTAATTTTAGGGCTTTAATTAGCATTTAAAATTCAATATTTAATTAATAAAAGGTTTTAAAATATATTTGTTGGATTTTTATTCTTATTTATATTATTCTAGACTTATTTTAATCTTTTAGTTAATTTTTAGGTTTAATTTTTAATTTTGTCGCGTTTTACGTAATTACGTCATCGTTTTACGTCAACGTCGTAGCGTAATCATAGTCGTAGCTCGTCTTTACTTTTTCTCTCTTTAAACCAAAAACGTTACTAATCCAAACTTTGATTTTATATAATTGGCACATTAATCCACACACCTCCTTCGAGAACGAACCCGCATTTATTGGGTTATACGTTTTTCCTAAAGCGTGCAACTTAATACTTGCCACTCATACGCGTTTTTCCTAAAACGTGTACGAAAAACCTACATTAGACCTGAATGATGAGAACATCATATGATAGAATCACATGGTTCTTGTTCACGAATGTTGGTCTCCTCGTCACGTCTGAAGTTATCTCTTGACAACATGTGTACAATTGATATCGTTGTCTTGACACCAATTTGTGAACTTGACACTTTCGGCATCAAAGATTCTGAATGCTGGACAATTTCTCCCCCTCATTGTTGACCCGTGTTATATCTAAAGAGTTGTAGTCGCCGTTTGAGTAGTCACATTATCGAGTATGTAGATATCAATTGTAAATTGCTGCAGATTGTGGAGATGATAACTTCATAAAAACAAGATTTCTCTCGTTTTAACAAATAAATGCTCTGACGCGTACATATATTCATGTTAGATTGTGTTATTACGTAAAAACAATCCCTTACATGGTTATAAAATAAACCATGCCCGAGAAAATTGATTCCCGTTGTTGAGTCAAATCTTTCCGGTGAAATGCTTGACTTGAATATGAAAGACGGGTTACTATCTGAAATAATAGCAAGCCATTTTGAGCATGTTTTAAATCATTTAAACTTCTGCTCGAACTTCATTTACAACCCCGTGTCATTATTTAACGACATTTCTAGGATCGTAAATATTATCGATTTCAGAAGACATGCCCTTTTTGAAAAACCAATTACTTGAGCTTAAGATTTTGAATATCTTACGACACGAGCTCAAGTTCGAGAGTTGTAAACTTCCCGTTGTTAAGGATAAGTTATCATCGACGATAAACTTTCCTTTTAATCGAAGAACGAGTTTTAAGCTAACATTTACTTAGAAATCGTTTTCACGAGCTTGAAAACTTTTGAATGTTTTAACATAAAGCTCATTACCGAGAAAGATAAATTTCTCGTTATGAGGAAAAGTTCTCTTATTTAAAAGATACACTTTCCTTTCTGAGCTTAAAACTTGGAATGTTTTAATACAAGCTCATGACCGAGAAAAATTAATTTCCTGTTACGAGGATAAGTTATCCATACAGACAATCTTTCCTAAAGTTGAAGTCCGAGTTACAGTCTGATATTTAACTGTAAGTCATTGTGCATGAGCTTAAAAACTTCGAATGTTTTTAATATAAGCTCATTCTTGAGAAAAATTAATTTTTCGTTGTGAGGATAAGTTTATCATCGGCGATAAACTTTCCTTTCTATGAAGTACGAGGCATAATCTGAAATATAATTATACGCCATATACACGAGCTTAAAAACATTTGAATAGTTTTAATGTAAGCTCGTGTCCGAGAAAATTTAATTTCTCGTTAAATGAGGATAAGTTTATCATCAGCGATAAACTTTCCTTTCTTTGAAGCTCGGGTTACAATCTGTGATCCAACTGTAAGCCATATACATGAGCTTAAAACCGTTGAATAGTTTTAATGTAAGTTCGTGTCCGAGAAAAATTTAATTTCTCGTTTTGAGGGTAAGTTATCGTTGTATAGATAAACTTCCCTTTATTTGAAGTCCGGGTCATCGTCTGTCATTTAACAATGAACCATGGATACAAACTTAAAACTTTTAAATAGTTTTAATAATAGCTCGTGTCCAAGAAATTTAATTTCTCGTTAATGAGGATAAGTTCATCATCGGTGATAAACTTTCCTTTATTTGAAGATCGGGTCATCGTCTGATATTTAACGAAGAGCCATGTACACGAGCTTAACTGCAAATCCCTTGAGACACTTGTTTCTCCGATATCTGCTTCTTTAGTAACCAAACTCTAAGACTGTCCTTAGTTGAACGGTATACAAAGATCGGACCGGTTTGTTTTTGTTGATCCTCGACTTTGGCACCTGCATTCTCATTTGGAGTTTGTATGCGTTTATATGGATTAGCGATATCTATCTTAGAACCATGCGGGGATTCATAGTTTTCTTTTCTTGTGCCAGAGGTGACCTGAGGAGATGATTCACTTGTCTTAACTGACAAACGTTTCCTTTTATAGAATACCTTAAGTTCAGGCTTAAGTGATGTATCATCCTTTTTAATTTCCTCCCTAGTAGTCTTAGTAGGATCAGAGACTATCATAGTTACAGGGCACTCGTTTCTACAAGCGTGAAAGTTCTACCAGTAGGGCGCCAAACTTTACCAATGGGATTGATTTTAGCTAGCCACTGGGATGTAATTCTAGCATTGGAGTTCACCTCATGAAGGAATTTTTTGACACAAGAGTCATGATTTGCCTTAAAGACACATTTCCTACATGTTTTACAAGTAGCATATTTAATGTTCGAGTAAGATCTAGAATTCCTAGATGATTGATTGATGCTCCTAGTATATGACATGCTATGGTTAGCAGTGTTGGTTAATCTAGAAGGCATCTGACTAGGTTTGAAATTCCTATCTCTTACTTGTGTCTTTTGAATAGCTTCCCTTAGACCAAATTTATGGTGAACGTCATTTGAACTAGTTCGAGACGTGTTCTTTGGACTATGTCTAGGGAGAATAGAGGCAATCATGTGATTAGGTATTGGAAAAGCTGTTTTAGTCACATTGGCCCTAGTTGGTGGAGTGACTGGTCTAGAGAGATGAACCATATCAACTTGGGAGGCAAACCGCGGTCTCGAGGATTTTGGTCGCTCGGATCTAAATGCAGTTGGTTGTCTAACCGACTGATTTTGAGGCGGTATCCCCAAGATTGATGGGTTTTCAAGCTTAGTGTCCACACTAGTTTCTTTAGTTTTCCTCAACTCATTTTTCAGAGCCGCTATTGCAAAAACCTTTTCCTAAACATGAGCCTTTAAAGTCTCATTCTCTTTGAGCTATTTATCTTGGGATTCCAATTTAGATTCTAGCAACTTAATTTGTTTCAAAAGATTATCCTTTTCAGCTTTAGAATCTAGAACTTTTCGATCTAGTTTTCGTTCAAGAACAACGTTTGACTTTTCAAGTTTTTCATAATATGTTTCAAATTTGTTTGTTTTCTTCGAAATTCAAGTTTGGCATCCTAAAGATCGTTTGATTGCTGAGCTACAATCATTTCGAGCTCTTTAACCTTGGAAACAGAAGTAGTTAATGAAGCAGTCATAAGGCAATTATCATGATTGTTAGCATTTTGAACACTTTCTCCCCCATTATGACGCACATCGGATGAATCAGAAATGGTATCGCTATCACTCTTTTCCATCCCTTGTTTGTCATAATTAGGTTCGAAATGCCCAATATGCGGCATTTCATCAGCATATACATCATATACAACATGACATTGTACCATATTTGTAGGCTCTTTGTCATAAACGGGTATGGTGTCATCATAAGTGATGTCTGTAACATTCCTTGACGTGCTGCTGATATCATGTTTTGCTGTTGATTCCATGCCCTTGCAATCTGTAGCAGTCTCTAACTTGTCAATCTTTTGACCTTGCTCTTCTTGCATCTACATCGTAGAGACTTGCACTCTATTTTCATACGAGAGTTGAAGTCGTGATCTTGCATAAATCGAGGATGAAACCGATGTCATTAATTTCAATAGTGTACCACAGAACTCTTGAACCTCCGTATGTGTGTATTGGAGAAATGTCTGACATATCCCTAAATTTTTAGACTTAACGACGTTGAATTGGAAGCAGTGAGTAAGTTGTGTCACTAGAGCTTGATATGCAGATTCTTATGCAGAGTGATTAAAGTCTTCTTTGTGAAGTTGCTCAGCTATTTGGTTCAAGTTGAGGAATATTGAGTCGATGAATATATAACTATCTTGACCAAAGAGTGTCACAAATTCGCTTCCTCCTTGAAGCCATAAAATAGTCACAAGATGAGACTGAAGTAGTAGAAATAAAGTTATACCAATTTCTCTAGCTTTGGATTGCATATGATGCAATTCTCCCTCTTGAGATGTCGAATGCAACGATTCCATTTGGTATTTGATGGAAAATAAAGTTAAGGATTACTTGTTGATCGAGCAATGAAAGGAAGTAATTGTGTTTGTGTTGTCGATTAAATCACTTGATTAGTGAAGAAAAATGATTAAATCCCCTAAGTGTGTATACTCGAGAAACAAAAAGTTCTTGAATTCGGAATATCAAATAAGCAGTCACCACTTTTTGTCACGTCACAAACCGTATCAAAATCAAACTCGACTCAACCAAAAGACTAGAAACCGGCTAGAATAAAATATAATAATTTTTATATTTTACCAATCGGCCCTGTTATGAAAACGAAGTCGAATCTAATTTATACGCGACTCATACCAATATACCCCGTTAACCATCCGTCAACCAATTTAGCCTAAAAACAATGTTGAAATATTGAGTGGTCAGTCCAATACTTGCAGCCCACTTAAACTCTAGTAAAAAAATCGCAGCCCATCAAGTATAAGTTGGATTGTTATCCAAAATTAAACAAGAAAAAGAAGTAGACGACTTTGCACCATACAATATTAAGAATAGTTGGGGTAGTAGTCAATATAAGGGAGACGTGGCCTTGAAGCCTACTCAATCACTACGTGGCCTCAAGATCAATCACTACTTAATTGATCAAAATTAAGAATAGACGTGGCCTACTCAATCACTACGTGGCCTGAACATATTAAGATATAAACATCCCAAAAATACTCACAGCTGACTAAAACCCTAAACTCCTCTCTTGTTTCCTCTATCCCTGTTCTCAAATATCTTACACCATATCAATCTCAAAACATAGTATACTCCGCCTCCAAATATCCTTTATCCCAAAATCGACATTTTATTAGTATTCCAAAACACAAGCACAGACTAAGATCTGCTCTCCTTGACCGCAAGCAAGCTCCTTCGAATTCAATACAAATCGAAGCTCATTTTATCCCATTGAATTAATACAAGAACCATATCCTTGACTTGCACAATCGAATCATAAACCTAATAACTCCCCAACACTGATCTTTAACATGATCGAAGGATAAAACACACCGAACCAAACAACCTTTTTGTTTCTAGTATCAAAACTGAAACAAGATTTGATCTTCAGAAAATTATCGAGACCCACGAAGAAGTAACACCGGCTTCAAGATCTCTTAAATAGAGGTCTCGGGTAGGTATTTATGTTTTGTTTTATTTTTGGTTTTGAGTCATTGATCAATGACAGTTTTTGACTGAGATCTTGAATAAAGAGGTTGTGTCTTGGGTTCGAGTCTGTGTTGGTTTGTGTTTTTGAGTCCGGTTGAGTTTTTTCTAGTCAGTTTTCTTTGGAGTCGAGTTTGTTGATGTATCGAGTTTGTGTCTGTTTGAGTCGAGGCTGGTATGTGTTTTGGTGTGTTTTTAGTTTGAGGCTGGGTCAAGTCTTTTAAAAGATGGAGTCTTGAAAGAATATTTTACAAGATTCGGGGTATGGAAAAATGATTCGGAATATTAAAAATTTTATAATTCGGAATCCAGTTTTCAAACACATAAGTCAGAATCCATTTTTCATGCACATAAGTCGGAATCCAAATTCAAGTTTTAAAGTCGGAATTCATTTTCAAACACGTAAGTCGGAATCCAAATTCAAGTACGTAAGTCGGAATCTATTAAAGACATAAGTCGGAATCTATTAAACAAATAAGTCAGAATCTATTAAACACATAAGTCAGAATCAACTTGTTAGAAGTCGGAATAAAAAACTGTGATAGAAGTCGGAATCAGAAACATGTATAGAAGACGGAATCAAACACTGTGATAGAAGTCGGAATACGAACCCTTATTTGGAATCGACTTGCTTAAATCCTGAATTAAACGTCGAAATCCACTTGCTTACAATACAAGTCGGAATATGATCCTTTTTATCCAGAATCCACTTGCTTAAATCTCGAATTAAATGTCAGAATCTACTTGCTCAACAATACAAGTCAGAATATGATTCTTTTTATCCGGAATCAACTTGCTAAAATTCTGAATTAAATGTCAGACTACAAAAGTGATATAAAAAATAGTACAAGTCGGTATGATTCTTCTACAAACCCTTTTATTCCGAATATCTAAACCTTTTGATTCCGAATTCCTATAAAAAATATCAACACTTGTAATTCGAGTTTTTACCCAAGAATCAATCAAAAACTTCCAATTTTTTCGTGTTTTTGACCAAAAAAAATACCCAAAATCACTACCACAACTATGTAGATGAGTTCTAAGAATATTAAACCACAAATAACACAAAAAAAATTTGGGTCGAATGATTTTAGATCAAATCTCACAAATCAATGATGAACAAACACAAGAACAAACCAATCATCCCATGGCTCTTGATACCAATTGTAGGTCCACGAAATCCTTGGATTGTCTATGTGTTAAAATGATCTAAAGAGAGGGAGAGAGATGAAGAACTAGAGAGAGAAAGTTCGAGAGAGAAAGGAGATAATGAGAGAAAGATGTATGATTGATTAGTGAAATGAGAACCAACCCTTCCTAACATGCTAAGAGGGGTATATATAGCACACCCTACATCTGGGCTTAATGGGTAATATTGTTACATAACTAGATCACGAGCCCATACTACGTATCTATTGTTGGAGTGACCGATCCATTCTAATTACGTAAAAACGTATTTCCAACAATCTCCCCCTAAGGGAGGTCACTCCAAGTTACAAAGTACTAACTAGTCTATAGCCCTTGATCTTTAGCTAGCTATGCTAATAATGATGTGACCGAGACTTTCTTTGGAAAAACGTATTTCCAACATTGGGGGATGTAAGTTAGGTAGATGCTATGTAAGATGAACTGATGCAGCTTGAACTACAAAAGGTTTGAATATTTGTTGACCTACCATCTGGAAAAAGAGTAATTGATACTAGGTGGGTTTTCAAAAATAAAAAGGATGAAAGAGGTGTTGTAATCAGGAACAAGTCAAGAGTTGTTACTCAAGGCTACAGACAGGAAGAAGGGATAGACTATGATGAGGTTTTTGCACCAGTGGTAAGGATAGAAGACATTAGGTTATTCTTTAGCCTTTACATCATATATGGGGTTTATTGTCTATCAGATGGATGTGAAAAGTGCCTTTTTATATGGCACTATAACAGAGGAAGTGTATGTTGCACAACCTCCAGGTTTTGTAGATCTTAAGTTCCCAAACAGAGTCTACAAAGTGAATAAACCTCTTTATGGTCTTCATCAAGGTCCTAAAGCTTGGTATGCTACACTTTCAAGTTTTCTCTTGAAACATGGATATAGAAGAGGGACCATTGATAAAATTCTTTTCATCAAGAAGGATAAATAAGATATCATCTTAGTTCAAGTGCATGTGGATGATATTATTTTTTGCTCAACCAGGAAGACATGGTGTGAAGAGTTTGAAGCTTTGATGAAAGGAAGCTTTCAGATGAGTTCTATGGTAGAACTTACTTTCTTCTTAGGACTTCAAGTCAAACAGTGGGAAGATGGAATATTTATCAGTCAAGATAAATATGTTGCTGAAATCTTGAAGAAATTTTCAACTATGGATACAAGAAGTACAAGTACACATTTTGAAGCCAAGAAATATTTTTCAAAAGATGAACATGGTGCAGATGTGTATATTCACTTATACAGGTCCATGATTGGTTCACTTATGTATCTTACTACTTCTAGGCCAGATATTATGTTTGTAGTGTGTGCTTGTTCAAGGTTTCAAGTCAATCCTAAAGTTTCACATCTATAAGCTATGAAAAGGATTTTCAAGTATCTCAAAGGTTAACCTAATTTGGGTTTATGGTACCTTAGAGAGTCAACTTTTGACTTGTAAGCGTACATAGATAGTGATTATGCTGGAGCTAATCATGATAGAAAGTCCACAACAGTAGATTGTCAATTTCTAGGAAGAAGACTTATTTCTTGGCAATGCAAGAAGCAAACAATTGTTGCAACTTCTATTGGGTCTAAAAGTTGATGTGGCAGAAACTCAAAGAAGAAAACATGAGTTCTAATCGTAGCCACTGACATAGCATCTTTAGCCGCTGACACTCTAACCGCTGACAAATATTCAAGACGTTGAAAGGAAGTCAAGAAATCTTAAAGATTCAGAATATTGTTTATCTTAATAAAAGATCTCATTGTTTATTTATTCTTATATCTTGTATAACCCTGTTCCTTACACTATAAAAGGAACCAAGGGTCTTAGGTTTATTTATTACTTTCATATACAATGTAAACCTACAAAGAGTTTATGTCACTAGGCGTCTAGATCTTGTTAAGACGCTTAGGTATTTGTTTTTAGTTTTCATGTTGAATAAAAGATCAAACGTTTGTTTCTAAACATCTTGTTCTATCATGTTTCAGTCTATTCCGCCTTGATTCAATCAAGTGAGTGTTACATGTTCCTAGCAGCCTAAAGATCTAGGAATCTTAGTATTTGACAATTGGTATTAGAGACTCGTGGCTCTCGATTCTAGGATTTAACAAGGTGTTCGTATCGTAAAATAATAAAGAAATTCGTAGAGGATTTTCTGGGCGGTTTTGTGTGTAAAACAATATTTAGAAGAGCATAACTTTTTAGTAAACTGTTGGATCATCATGAAATTTTTTCTGGGAGTTCTTAACACATGTGTCTAGGATTTGACCAGAGGGATTGTCAAGATGAGTTTCCAGGAAAAAGTTACAGGCAGTCAAAGTTGGTTGTAGAGAGGTTTTTCTGTTTTTGCTATAATAGTAAAACTAGGGTTTGTACAAGCCCTAGCTCAAATCTAAACAGAAAATATGTTTCAGCAGTATAGTGGTAAGTATTCCCGCCTGTCACGCGGGTGACCCGGGTTCGATCCCCGGCAGCGGCGCCATTTAATACTTGGTTTTTACAACCAAATATGAAATCTTATCGTCCCAATCCTTTCGAATTGAAAACCGGTCTTAAGTGCGACTCAATTGTCTTTTGGTGAATCAAGAGAATGGTTTGGTTTGTTTTAAACTATTTGCAAGTAATAAAAGTGTCGTAGAGTAAAATGGAAGTTAAAAGATTAATATTAAAAATGACGAGTAAAAATAAATGAATGGAAAACTAAAAGGTAACAATGGGAAGGTACACGCACACTAAATAAAACTAACACTTGGAAAATTTCTAAAAATAAGTACTAAAAGAAATTAAGATTGGAATATCGAGCAAGTACAAACAATCGGAATAGTCCCAAAAAGAATCCCGATCGGAATGTATTCCGATCGGTAAATCTGAATATGGAGGCTTGGTCGTGATCGGAATATTAAAGGGATTACAATCGGAATGTAAGCAGCACAATCACCGTCGGAATCTACAAGTGCACCCAATCGGAAAGCTAAATCAAGATAGCCAATCGGAAAGCACAATGAGGCCTTGATCGGAATAACAAGCAATGGACCAATCGGAAAGGCCAAACCCTAATCCGATTGGACTCAATCGGAATGTGAGGATGGCTGTCGGAATAAGGGACCAATCGGAAAGGGGTTTTAAACCCTTTCCTAAAATGGTGGAAATCGGTTAGATGGTACCCCCGGTCGGAAAAACTCAATCGGAAAGGGGCTTTACCACCCTTTCCGAAAATTGTGGGATTTTGGAAAGCAAGGAAATAAGCTAAGTTTAATAAGCTAAAATCCAAAACTTATCAATCCGAATACTTAACCGAATCAAATAAGCACTTATCTCAACTTATTCAACTCGAAATTAAGCAACTTTTTAGATCAAACAATAAAAACATAAACTTTTAAATAGAGCTTTTTAACAAGAAAAATAAGATAATCATAAAAATAAGCCAATAAGCACAAAAGTATTAAAGCGTAATCAAATGAAAACTTATAAGATGATCAAAAGATTAACTTTTAAGCACGAAATCAATTAGAACAACACGGATCTTATGATATACGCACCAAAATCAACCTTAAATCAAAGAAAAGTAGAATGAGATTAAGAAATAAAAGCTTAAAATAGAACTTGATTAATAAAAATAAGCAATACAAAGTGTTTAATCTTGAAAGATTAAAAGAAAAAGATGAACTAGTGAGAGAAAGTTTAAGACTTTCTCTCTCTAAAACTAGAGAAAACTAAAAAGTGAAAATTAACTAAAAACTCTAACCACCCTCCTAATGACTATTAGGAGGGTATTTATAGGGAAGGTGGAAGGAGTGCATGTGTTGCATCTTCTTTCTTGCTTTCTTCACGTTTTCTCGACTCGACTTTAATTCTTCGTCTTTGTCGTCTCGGGATTTGAACTTGTCTTTTAATTTTCTTCTTCTATTAGACTTAAGTTCTTCGACTTCGTTAAACTTCCGTCTTTTGACTTTTTCTTCGATAAATCTTCAGAATAGGTCTTGGACTTCCGTTCTTTTTGCACTCTTGATCTTTTGACTTCGTCTTTTCCCGTTTTCTTCGATAAAAGCCCGTGTAAGCCCGTGTTTTCTTCCTTTTTCATATTTTGGTCCTAAAACACAATAAAAACACAAACCACGCATAATTCCGACTTTTACGACATAAATCGCACGTTTTGGTCTTGTTATTATTGGAAATAAGTGGTAAAAGGATAAGTGTTTTCACACTTATTAAATCCCCTACACTTGACCATTCAAATGCCCTCATGCAATGCATTAATTCTAAAGCATGGTTTACATTTTCCATCATAAATAACCCACCTTGGCCATTATTAAATACTAAACATAAAAGATAGGAATTAGTAAAGAAATTAAAAACTTACATTGGGTTTTGGCGGCCATGAACGTTTATCATCCTCAAGTTTCACGTTCCCCATACCAAGCTTAGAAACGAGATCATTGTTATTATAAGTTAGCAAACTATCACGAACTCATGTGGGCCAATTATTCACTTAGACTCCCTTATTCCTAGGTGTATCTCTTATATTTTATTTTTGTCTTGAATGATCACGAGGATGCATTGTTTGACTTATTTCGATAGTTATTTAGTTCGAAAATAAGGTGAACGATTTAATCAATAGTTAGCTAAAGGACCAAATCTTTTAAAACTGCTTCTCGGGATATCAAAAAGTTCATATCTTGGCATAACTTGGTTCGCGATTTGAGACCTTTCTCGGGCCGATATTTGGCAGCGACTTCATACTTTGAATCTTCGAGAGACGTTCTTGAAATTATGGTTTTCTCTTCATAATAGAAATTTCTTCACTTGAAGTTTTTGAGAGATTCTTCATCTTTGGACCACGACTTCTTCATTTTTCTCCAATCTTTATTTTGGACTTTGATATACAACGATCCGCCTCCTTTTAGGACTTGGATTTATTTATCCTCATACCTTGTTAGGGTCTTTTCGGATAGACTTCTCCATGACTTTTGGGGAGTTCTTGCTTTTCGTCGTGTGTCTCGATCCTTCATATTGATTTTCGATAAATGATTCTTCACATCTATTTGGATCTTTTAGCAACAAAATGTAGCCCTCATGCCTTGTTAGGGCCTTTTCGGACTCGCCAATCTTCGCGCCCCGCTTCATAAGTTATGCCTTGGCTATGAACTCTCGTCATTACCGAGCAACTTTTAAACGATCTGGGGCTAGAAGCTAAGTAACCTTTTAAATCGTACAACCTTATTTATTAGCAGATTAATTTATTAACAAGCGGAGGGAGAATACGCTCATAATTAACTCACATAAATTCACGAAAGAATACCAAACTTATAATTGACTCTATCATCTCTCGTTCTCCACAGTTTAAAATATCAAGGAATGAGACTCGTGGATGCTTAGCCTATTAAATCAAAGTTTTGGGTTTTCGAGTCGCCTATAGGATCTTGCAAATTCTTGGACTTTTTCAAGTTTAGAAATTGCATTTTAAAGTTCCCTTGATAAACGACTCTCTAGGATCAATTATAGGAACTTGCGAAAAGTTCTTGTTCTTAACCCGTGAGAGTTAAGACTTTCGCGTTTTAAAGCTCCCTATATAAAAGCCTAGCAAAACTTGACTTAAACACGTTAAGGATACTAGCTAGAGTAAACTTAGGTAAGTAAACTCGGGTTGAGTCAAAATGTTCACGACTAAGAAAAATCTAAAACCACTTTATTAAAAATTTATTCTAGCAACGGAAACATAACAAAGGCAAATACAACTATACAACTAGGCCAAAATAGATTAAAAATTTTGAAAAATGTCGAAAAATCAAATTTTCCGGTTAAAATGAGGGCAAATTCATGGAAAAGACCACTTACTTCGATAGAAGTCCCCCCTACACTTGAGATAAACATTGTCCCAATGTTTAAGCATGTGGGAGTAAACTCCCCTACACTTATGACATTGTGCACTTTGTTTAAATCTTGCTAAGGAAAGGACAACTAAAGTGAATTCAATGTGAACATATAGAATATGAAATATTGAATCACAAGAGTTTAGGATAGAACCGGGAAGATGGAAACACGGTATCACGGTTCGTCAAAAGTCATCAAGATGCTCTCTGAAGCTTAAATCCCTGCACAGCACAAGAAACAAGACAACAAACATATGCGGGGCTCCCCCTACACTTATTATGAAAGCAGTAAAGGATAGAACACGGGTTGCCTCCCGAGAAGCGCTTGTTTTTGTTCACCGAGTCATGAGCCTGACTCGACCCAAATTTAGTTCATGGGGAACGTGGTGAGGGATGGAATCATCTCCTGAGAGATGTCCTCACCAAAGTACAACTTCAAACGCTGGCCATTCACCTTGAAATTGGGCCCATTCGGCTGAGAAAGCTCAATGGTCCCATAAGGAAAGACGTTGGTGACGGTGAATGGACCAGTCCAGCGGCTCTTCAACTTGCCAGAGAAGATCTTCAACCGAGAGTTAAAAATTAAGACTTGATCACCAACGTGGAACTCTCGGTTCTTGATTTTAGCATCGTGGATAATCTTCGTCTTTTCCTTGTAGATCAGCGAGTTCTCATAAGCTTCATTCCTTAGTTCATTTAGCTCGTTGAGTTGAACCTTGTGATGATCACCGGCTTTGATGATGTCGAAGTTAGCCCACTTCAAGGCCCAGTGCGCCTTATGTTCCAGCTCGATGGGTAGGTGGCAGGCTTTCCCGTACACAAGACGATAGGGTGTACAACCGATCGGGGTCTTGTAGGCAGTACGGAAAGCCCACAGAGCATCATCTAACTTATCGGCCCACGCGGCACGATGCTCTCCCACAGTACGCTCTAAAATTCTCTTCAAGCCACGATTGGAAATTTCGGCTTGCCCATTGGTTTGGAGATGATAGGCGGTGGAAAGACGGTGATTGACACCATACTTTGCCATGACTCGTGCAAATTGATCGTTGCAAAAATGAGTCCCGCGGTCACTGATAATAGCACGAGGAACGCCAAATCGAGCGAAAAGTTGCTTCAAAAAGTTCACAACCACCCTCGCATCATTCGTAGGAAGAGCCTTAGCTTCAACCCATTTAGAGACGTAGTCGACGGCGACGAGGATGTACTTGTTCCCTTTAGAGGATGGAAATGGCCCCATAAAGTCGATGCCCCATACATCAAAGATTTCACATTCCTCTATGAAATTTTGAGGCATCTCATCCTTATGTGTGATCTTGCCTTGACGTTGGCAAGCATCACAATGCTTAACCATTTCGTGAGCGTCACGATAAATGGTGGGCTAGTAGAATCCAGAATCAAACACTTTCTTAGCGGTGTAGTTGGGACCAAAGTGACCACCGGTGGGTCCTTTGTGGCAAGCTTGGAGGATGTCGAAAGCTGCCGGTCCGTCAACACATCGACGAATAATCAGATCAGCACACTGTTTGAATAGATAAGGGTCATCCCAAAAGTAAGTCTTAACATCGTTCAAGAACTTCTTCTTTTGTTGGGATGTTAACCCTTGGATGAGAATACCACCCGCTAAGTAGTTTGCAATGTCTGCAAACCACGGGGTGCCATCAAGATTGAGATTTATAGACATTAGAGTCTCCAGGGGGAAAGAGTCACTGATCTCTGTGTTCGGATGATCCCCCTGATATGTATCCTCAAGTCGACTCAAATGATCCGCGGCCAGGTTTTCGGCTCCCTTCTTATCACGAATTTCAATGTTAAATTCTTGAAGGAGCAAAACCCAGCGAAGAAGTCTTGGCTTAGAATCGTTCTTTGTCATCAAGTACTTCAACGCGGAATGGTCCGTGTATACGATGGTGGTGGATAAAACAAGATAGGGGCGGAATTTTTCAAAAGCATAGACAACAGCTAAAAGCTCTTTTTCGGTCGTTGTATAATGCAATTGAGCCCCCGTCATTGTTTTGCTAGCGTAGTGGATTGGTTGGAAGTGTTTATTCACTCTTTGGCCCAAAACCGCACCAATAGCAAAGTCGCTAGCATCGCACATCAATTCAAAAGGCAGCTCCCAATTAGGGGTGACCAAGACCGGTGCCTTAGTTAGCTTATCCTTGAGAAGATTGAAGGCTTCGAAACACTCTTTAGAAAAGATAAAAGGAGTATCTTTTTCCAAGAGGTGGGTCATCGGGTGAGCGATTTTAGAGAAATCTTGAATGAATCGACGATAAAAGCCCGCATGACCCAGAAAACTTCTCACACCCTTCACGGTTGAAGGTGGAGGTAATTTGGCTATGACATCAACTTTAGCACGGTCGACTTCAAGACCGGCTTTAGAGATTTTGTGTCCTAGCACAATGCCTTCTTTTACCATAAAATGGAATTTTTCCCAATTCAGAACAAGGCGAGTGTCTTCGCACCGCTTAAGCATACGTTCCAAATTGGCAAGGCAGGAAGAGAAGGAATCCCCGAAGACCGAGAAATCATCCATGAAGACTTCCATGGTTTGCTCAACCATGTCATGGAAGATAGCCAACATGCACCTTTGGAAAGTCCCGGGGGCATTGCATAAGCCAAAAGGCATTCTTTTATAAGCAAATGTGCCGTAGGGACAAGTGAATGTTGTCTTCTCTTGATCTTGGGGATCGATGGGTATTTGAAAATAACCCGAGAAACCATCTAGAAAGCAGTAATATTCATTACCCGCTAAACGTTCAAGCATTTGGTCCATAAAAGGTAGAGGGAAATGATCCTTTCTCGTGGCATCATTGAGTTTGCGGTAGTCTATACAAACTCTCCACCCAGTAACGAGACGGGTAGGAATCAACTCGTTGTTAGCATTGGGCACAACAGTGATTCCGCCTTTCTTAGGCACACAATGGACTGGACTAACCCATGGTGAATCCGAAATAGGGTAAATCATACCCGCATCAAGAAGTTTGATAACCTCTTTTTTGATGACTTCATGGATTTTAGGATTCACCCTTCGTTGACTTTGAATTGTGGGCTTAAAGTCGTCCTCCATGAGAATTTTATGTGTGCAGAAGTGAGGATCAATTCCACGGATGTCCGAGATTTTCCAAGCGATAGCTCGTTTATGCTTCTTCAACACAGCGACAAGGCGTTCTTTTTCGTCTTCTTTTAGATCCTTTGCGATGATGACCGGCAGCTTCGCGTCGTCTTCTAGGAAAACGTACTCAAGATGAGGCGGTAGGTTCTTAAGCTCAAGAGTAGGAGGATTCTCAATAGATGGTGAAACTAACAATGGATCATCATTAGTCACCTCTTTAGGAGCAGGAGGAGACAACGGGTCCTCATTGAGAAGTCTCTCAATAGTACGAATATCTTCATCCCAATTGGTGGACAAATTATCATACTTAATATCAAGAGGACCCAAGCCAGCTTCGAAGTCATCCAAGTCACTTTCTCCAAAAGGAGTCAATGCTGGAGCAATTGAGGCAACGGTCTCAACATTGGGTAGAGAAGAGAGAGTACTTTTGCAAGCATCATGAAAATGTTCTTCACAAGCCTCATCGAGAACATCAATAGCATTAACACTCTCATACGAATAAGGTTGCTTAGAAATCTTACCCATGTTGAAGACAGTTTTATCATCACCAACTCTCATGATTATTTCGCCTGCGGCAACATCAATGAGAGTGCGACCGGTCCTCAGAAATGGACGTCCAACGATTAATGGAACACGGGGATCTATTTCGTAATCAACGACGACAAAATCCGCCGGGAAAGTGAATTTGTCGACGCCAACAAAGACATCTTCGGCTATCCCCACTGGATAAGCAACCGTACGGTTAGCTAATTCCAAAGTCATTTTAGTGGGGACTAGCTCGGGGAGAGATAATTGCTTCCAAACACTTAAAGGCATTAAGTTTATACTGGCACCTAGATCGGCTAGGGCCATGCAATTCTCTACTCCCGGGAAGTTGCAAGGAATCAAGAAGCGACC
The DNA here is from genome assembly GCA_025667525.1 of Glebionis coronaria. Classification (NCBI taxonomy): domain Eukaryota; kingdom Viridiplantae; phylum Streptophyta; class Magnoliopsida; order Asterales; family Asteraceae; genus Glebionis; species Glebionis coronaria. The sequence goes on from CM046880.1 coordinate 51,167,292, forward strand.
CGGGTCACCAAGTTTGGTGGGCAATTGCCTTAAGAGCACTGCGGAGCAATTCTCATTAAGGTGGGTCTGAGCAATGTCAAGAAGCTTTTCCTTATCACTTAAAAGATCTTTAAACATCTTAGCGTATTTGGGCATATGAGCGAGAGCCTCGGCAAAGGAGATGTTAAAATTCAATTGTTTAAACATTTTTAGAAAGTTTGAAACCTGAATATCATCCTTGCTCTTTTGCTTCTCTTTCCTCAACCTTGAGGGATAAGGTATATTGGATGAAGAAGAAGGCTTTAAGGGAATAGGATCACTCACAACCACGGGTGGTGGGGAAATGGGGATAGAAGGTGAAGGAGGTGGGGAAAGTTGCTCTTTTTCCTTGTTCACAATCACGGGTGGAGGTGTAGGAAGCTCGGGTTCCATATAACCTTTTCCACTTCGAGTGGTGATTGCTTTCATCTCCCCCCTTGGATTCGCAACGGTATTACTCGGAAGAGTACCCGAAGCAGAGGGTTGATTACTTTAGATGAGCGAACCAATCATATCACGAAGGTGAAGAGCTTGATTGTTAAAAGAGTTTTGCATGTTGGCATTAATATCATTGCTGTGTTTGGCCATATCATTCCTTAGCTCGGCTCGAATATCGCTCCCTTGTTTCACCATGTCATTCTTCAAGTTGACAAATTGACTCTGAAGATTCGTCACCATCTCACGATTAGTCTTCATGAACGTCTCGACGTCTTGGTTTACGGCCATCGGTTGATTGAGAGGTGGATCTTGAGAATTTCCTTGAGTTGGGTATGGGTTTCTTTGGGATTGATATTGATTTTGAGCACGAGGTTGGGATTGGTTGTTTCGGTTGTAGCTTTGTTGTTTGTTTTGGTTTGCAGGAGGGAAACCAGGAGGAGCAAGGTAATTGTTGGAACGATAACTTAGCAAGCCACGGTCTCCTTAAGGGCGGGCTTGATAGCCTCCCGTGGGATAAGTACCATATGCTGCGTTAACGTCTTCAGAATAATTGCCGTGAGTAGAAGGACAATCATTATAAGAGTGAGGGCCACCACATGTGTCACAAGAAATAGCAACGGCTTTAGCTTGTTGAAAGTGGTTTGTGGCCATGGCCATGAAATTCTTGTTCATTTCAGCGAGTTGTCGAGAAATTTCAGACATTTCAGGATTGGAGGTAGTAGAAGAAACATTGACTCTCGAGTTAGATCTTGAGGATGCGGATGAATCCCAATTCTTGTGGTGAGTAGTCATGTTTTCGATCAACTCTCGGCACTCCTCCGGTCTCCTTTTCATAAAAGTACCACCGGCGGCGGCATTGATCGTGTCACGATCACGAAAAGTGAGACCATTATAAAAGGTGTCAATGAGAGTGACGGGGAGCATATTGTGATTAGGACAGCGGTCGATCAAATCATTGTAGCATTCCCAAGCATCGAAAAGCGATTCATCATTCTCTTGCATAAATCCACTGATTTGGTTACGAAGGCTAGTGACCATGGATGGGGGAAAGTAGCGCGATAAAAAGCGTTGAGTCATGTCGTTCCATGTATGAATAGAATTCTTAGGAAGACGGTCAAACCATTTTTCGGCATGGTGAGAAAGCGAGTGTGGAAAGAGTTGAAGGCGAAGGTCATCCATAGAAACACCGGGGCACTTCATGCTTTGGGTAATGGTAATGAATTTGTCGAGGTGTTTGTTGGCATCATCATCCGGAATTCCACGAAATGGGTTCGTTTGCACTTGCTGGATCATGTGATGCTTCAACGAAAACTCCTGAGCCGTGACGTGCATTGGCGCAATCGGGCCTCCGCGTCCGTTCATGGTGGGTTGACACAATTCCTCCATGGTTCGTAAATCAGGTAGAAGGACATTGTTGTTGTTGTTGTTATTATTCAAATTGTGTTGAGGTGGGTGATTATTGTTGTTATTAACACCAGCCATATCTAAATCTTCAAGAGTCTCGGGCTCAGAATAGTTGGAAGATCTAGTACGCATACACCTGCAGAAGAAAAATATACACAAAGAATATCTATATAATATTTTTGGTTTTTATAGGTTTTTTAATGTTTTTGTATTTTTGAAGAGTTTTATATTTTTTTTTGGATTTTCGAAAATTTTTATAACAATGAAAATAACGTTCAAAGAACGGATCCCAAAATTCAATGCGTCTCTCACTAGAAACCGTTTATCTTAACGAAAAGAGCCGGCAGCGGCGCCATTTAATACTTGGTTTTTACAACCAAATATGAAATCTTATCGTCCCAATCCTTTCGAATTGAAAACCGGTCTTAAGTGCGACTCAATTGTCTTTTGGTGAATCAAGAGAATGGTTTGGTTTGTTTTAAACTATTTGCAAGTAATAAAAGTGTCGTAGAGTAAAATGGAAGTTAAAAGATTAATATTAAAAATGACGAGTAAAAATAAATGAATGGAAAACTAAAAGGTAACAATGGGAAGGTACAAGCACACTAAATAAAACTAACACTTGGAAAATTTCTAAAAATAAGTACTAAAAGAAATTAAGATTGGAATATCGAGCAAGTACAAACAATCGGAATAGTCCCAAAAAGAATCCCGATCGGAATGTATTCCGATCGGTAAATCTGAATATGGAGGCTTGGTCGTGATCGGAATATTAAAGGGATTACAATCGGAATGTAAGCAGGACAATCACCGTCGGAATCTACAAGTGCACCCAATCGGAAAGCTAAATCAAGATAGCCAATCGGAAAGCACAATGAGGCCTTGATCGGAATAACAAACAATGGACCAATCGGAAAGGCTAAACCCTAATCCGATTGGACTCAATCGGAATGTGAGGATGGCTGTCGGAATAAGGGACCAATCGGAAAGGGGTTTTAAACCCTTTCCTAAAATGGTGGAAATCGGTTAGATGGTACCCCCGGTCGGAAAAACTCAATCGGAAAGGGGCTTTACCACCCTTTCCGAAAATTGTGGGATTTTGGAAAGCAAGGAAATAAGCTAAGTTCAATAAGCTAAAATCCAAAACTTATCAATCCGAATACTTAACCGAATCAAATAAGCACTTATCTCAACTTATTCAACTCGAAATTAAGCAACTTTTTAGATCAAACAATAAAAACATAAACTTTTAAATAGAGCTTTTTAACAAGAAAAATAAGATAATCATAAAAGTAAGCCAATAAGCACAAAAGTCTTAAAGCTTAATCAAATGAAAACTTATAAGATGATCAAAAGATTAACTTTTAAGCACGAAATCAATTAGAACAACACGGATCTTATGATATACGCACCAAAATCAACCTTAAATCAAAGAAAAGTAGAATGAGATTAAGAAATAAAAGCTTAAAATAGAACTTGATTAATAAAAATAAGCAATACAAAGTGTTTAATCTTGAAAGATTAAAAGAAAAAGATGAACTAGTGAGAGAAAGTTTAAGACTTTCTCTCTCTAAAACTAGAGAAAACTAAAAAGTGAAAATTAACTAAAAACTCTAACCACCCTCCTAATGACTATTAGGAGGGTATTTATAGGGAAGGTGGAAGGAGTGCATGTGTTGCATCTTCTTTCTTGCTTTCTTCACGTTTTCTCGACTCGACTTTAATTCTTCGTCTTTGTCGTCTCGGGATTTGAACTTGTCTTTTAATTTTCTTCTTCTATTAGACTTAAGTTCTTCGACTTCGTTAAACTTCCGTCTTTTGACTTTTTCTTCGATAAATCTTCAGAATAGGTCTTGGACTTCCGTTCTTTTTGCACTCTTGATCTTTTGACTTCGTCTTTTCCCGTTTTCTTCGATAAAAGCCCGTGTAAGCCCGTGTTTTCTTCCTTTTTCATATTTTGGTCCTAAAACACAATAAAAACACAAACCACGCATAATTCCTACTTTTACGACATAAATCACACGTTTTGGTCTTGTTATTATTGGAAATAAGTGGTAAAAGGATAAGTGTTTTCACACTTATTATTAGTATTCATGATCATGAGTGCTTGATTCATGAAGATGTTCTTGGATTTTGCACTAATCGTTGATTTTAAGTTACGATACGAATTAGGGTTTGTAAAAACCCTAGATCTGGCTATATTAAATATGCGGTTATACAAGGATTGATAATAATGTGGTTCATTGCCATGTATAAATCTGTACAGTAGCAGCTGATGTTAGAAAGAAAAAGAGGTGAAGGTTGTACAAAGTTCCTAGGGTAAAAGAGCTGCTCATATTACGTGTGGTGCAGCTAAAGAATATGTATTCACATATGAGGTAAGATTGAATCAAATTCTTGAACAAAACGTATGGTGTGGGAGTATGTTTGTTTCCATTATTGGATGTGAATATATTTCCAGATCGTTTGTTTTTACGATAAACATAAAAATATGAAAACCAATTGTGACTCATGATAATATTGGAACTAGTATTGAATAGACGTTGGGCAGTAACGTATGATTAGTATATCATCCAAAATTGACAATATTTCATTAAATTCTTTCTGGTTTATTACGTATAATATGTGGGTACATTTAGAGCAGTTGTATGTGCAAGGTTATGATAGAATAGAGACGTGAGTAATATTCACTTGCTAATGTTTAGGGGATGCAATATTCGTTGGTTATGATCCTAAAAACTAGGGTTATGATTGACTTGTCATTATTTTTCCCTAAATATAAGGGATTGCATTTATTCCATGTCACTGGAAGTTGTTTTGGATATAGGCTAAATATGTGTGGGCTCAGGAAGTTTAATCTAGCCCATGACGTATTTTTGGTAGCCACTGATACTTTCTTGCCAACCACTGTCATTTGTTTTCTACCCACTGTTAGAAGATGGTAGCCTTTGAAGGTGTCATCGGATACTCTTACCACTGACGAATGTATTCAAGTTGCTGACAGCAAAGCTGTGTTATCCGATATACTGGTTTTTATCCGCTGATAAGTATTATCCGACATTGGACAACAGATGTTGTATGGTATTTTGGTTGATTTTTGGCACACAAAACAAGTTATTTACACACACAGGTACATGGGATCTCTGGTTTTATACAGAATATCATTTTGCTATTAATGGCTCGGATATATTTCATAACGAGGTATATGATTAAGGGGAAGAATGTTATGATAAGATTGATGTTTGAAGTAGAATCTCGTATGTTTGTATTCTATCATATCTTAAAGTCGTGAATCCATGCACTGACTTTAAAGATAACTTGTTCGTGCTTACATGGTTGTTGATGAAGACTTGTCACATCTAGCAAGGTATAGTTTCTATCACTTGAAGGAGTTACGTTATTTGTGCTCAGTGTCTCATAAAAGGATGAGGATTTTGAGAAGGGATCGAGGTCTGCTCATATCCCAAAATATGAGCTTAGAGTCACGTATTTAGTGCAAGACATGGAACACAGGTTTGGGTTATTCTACTTTTACATAAAAAATATTGTATTTATTTTTCTTCAAGGTCATTACACATAACCTATCTTTGGAGAATCTTCTATTACATACATTTGTTCCTTCCCTATTTGATGCGATAAAAAGGGGAAGATATAGATACTTAAACTGAGGGGAAGCAATTTGAAGATCATGTACCATATACAAGAGATACACAAGCAGTTTTGCCGACATCAACTAGGGGAAGATTGTTGGGTCTAAAAGTTGATGTGGTAGAAACTCAAAGAAGAAAACATGAGTTCTAATCGTAGTCGCTGACACAACAGCTTTAGCTGCTGATACTCTAGCCGCTGACACATATTCAAGACGCTGAAAGGAAGTCAAGAATTCTTATTCTTGATAAAGATTCATAATATTGTTTATCTTAATAGAAGATCTCATTGTTTATTTATTCTTATCTCTTGTATAACCCTGTTCCTTACACTATAAAATGAACCAATGGTCTTAGTATTATTTATTACTTACGTATACAATGTAACCCTACAAAGAGTGTGTGTCTCTAGGCGTCTAGATATTCTTAAGACGCTTAGGTATTTGTTTTTAGTTTTCATGTTGAATAAAAGACCAAACGTTTGTTTCTAAACATCTTGTTCTAGCATGTTTCATTCTATTCCGCCTTGATTCAATCAAGTGAGTGTTACATGTTCCTAGCAGCCTAAAGATCTAGGAATCTTAGGATTCAACAACTTCAACTACTGAAGCTGAATATGTGGCTGCTGCTCATTGATGTGGACAAGTGCTTTGGATTCAAAACTAGTTGTTAGATTATGGTTTCACTTTTATGAATACCAAAATCTACATTGATAATGAAAGCACCATATGAATTGTCAAAAATCCAGTGTCATTCCAAAACCAAGCATATTGAAATAAGGCATCACTTCATCAGAGATGCTTATGACAAAAAGATTATTCTGGTTTTGAAGATCCATACAGATAACACTGTAGCTGATTTGTTGACCAAGGCGTTCAAAATAAAGAGGTTTGAGTTTTTGTAACACATATTGGTATGCTCAATCAATAATTGTTGCATTCGTTAAGGGGAGGATATAACTGTATAATATATGTGATTATTAGATTATATAAGGTTTGCAGTTGTTTGTGATGTGATTATAGGTTAGATGGATCAAGGAACAAGAGATTACAACAATATTGAGATACATGTACCGGTGGTTATTTCTAAGGTACCGTTTGAAAAAGCCATGTACCGCTAGACTAATTCGACCTACCACTAGTACACCAGGTATCGCTATATTACCGTTGTTGGAAGATCGTTGAAGGGTCTATTATGTAAAATTAGTGATTTCTTCGCGCTCAAGTTTTCTTAACCTATAAAAGGAAATCCCAATTACATAATTGATTTACCAAATCTCTTAATTATTTACCTCGATTCTATCACCTTAATTTTTCATCGATGATCACATTCAATCAACAATGGCTGCTTTACAATTGGTCTATCAGCATAATCAAGTTGCAAATTTGATTCAGAATGCTAATAGTCAGGAATTTCATGAGATGTTGGACTTCCTCTTCGTAAGTCACATTGAACGTGCTTTAACTATAATTCCCACTATTACAAGTTATGTGGTTGAACAATTTTGGGGGACTGCCTCTTCTATTCTTCGCCATGGAGCACCTTGTATCAAAGCAAGGTGCATCATAGGACTGTCTATGTGAAAGAAGTCCTCTTAAGAGAATCTTTAAGACTAAATGATGCTAATGGCATTAGTATGCTACCAGACCAAGAAATACATGATGATTAGCAGCCATAGTGTATGAAGGGGGGGGAGAGAATCACTTACTTTCTTTAAAGCTTAGTTTTCACCTCAGTGGAGACTACTTTTTATACTATTATTCATTGTTTAAGCGCTAGAAGTACCTCTTGGGATCAAATCTCTGCAACTACAGCTACTGTTGGTATTTGCTTGGCCACAAACAAAGTTTTTAATTTTTCAAAAATGATTTTTCATGGAATGTTAAAACATTTAGAGGCAAAGAAGAAATTTTTAATGTACCATAGGTTTATTCAATACTTGGTAAGTGATCAAGTACCTGACCTACCCACAACATCGAAACCATGGGAAGTCCCTACTTTTACATCTAAGACCTTTGCCTTTATAGCAAAGCAAGGTACTAACTTTACAAGGACTGTCACACCTTTGTTTGCCCACATGTTGACTGAGGAAGCTGGTCAAGAAGGTGAGGATGCTAGTACTGCTAGTGAACCTTAACAAACTCCCTCTAACCAAAGTCCTAATGCTTATGGATAAGTACATACTTCTTCATCTAACCCAGACCAACTAATCTCTAATGAGATGATCCATACACATGTTGCCTCTCAAAATGCTAGTGGTTCTCCACCAGCTATGGTAACAGATGTAATGGATGTTACTGCTTTGACTGCTTTGTGTAGTTCTTTGGCTAAACAGGTTAAGGAATTACAAGATGCAAAGATCAAACAAGATGAAAGAATAGTTGAGTTGGATGCCAAGATCAAAAGTTGAGAAGCAGAGCTAACCCTTAGATCAGGCATCACAGGGCTAAGCTCAATTAAAGGAGCAAAATCAGAAAACACTAAGGAATTTTAAGAGGGCTCAACTGAAAGTATCCAAATAGGGTAGGAAAGATGATGACACACGACCTTCTTCTAGTATGGGAGCTAAAAGTGGAAATGAATAAAACATTAAGGGGAGGATTTTTGATGCAGATGATATGAGTGATGGATTTGATCACTTTGTGGAATAGACTTATATTGATAATCAACAAGAACAACCTCCACAAAATAATCCATTAACTGAAGAAGTGGTGTTATCAATTGTGCCAACTCCACAACAAAAAGCTCAAGATATGGAGATAGCAGTTGAGATAGAGCAACCACAACAATCACCACTACCACAACAAGAGATTCTAGAAGCTAATTGGGATAGATTCTACATAGATTTTGAGAACATTGATCAGTTTTTTCCAATCAACACACTTCAACAACTACATGATATGTAAGAACCCATACTTTCCCAGCATTATTTTATTCTTTTATTATGTTGTCTGAATTTTCCAACGTATTACGTTTTCTTATATTCTTATATGTAAATCCTGAGATCATGATAATTTTAATAAATTATACTTTTCAAGTATTTTCTGATCATTGATAAATAATTTATCTTGAATTATAAAATTTTTATTTTATTTTTTCATATTTATTTAAATCAAAGTTTTTGATTTAAAATCACCCGTGTGCGTTTTACAACGAGTTTACTCGAAATTAATGAATAACGAGAATTCCTAGTGATCGTGATATCGACGGATGCCCAAAACTTTACATTTTATTATCGATTGTTTCGATAATTAATATTTTCGATGATGTCGTTTTGGTTACGTATTAAGTCGTGTCGGGAAATCATATAATCATATTTATGATGCATTGTAACTTTTGAAAAGTAGTTTTACGAAACCCGAGCCCCGTAAATATTTTCAAGATTGACTAATAGTCATTTTATACCCTTTAAACTATTAAATTTCTTTTAAGTCTAAAACTATACACAGTTGACAAAACTTACCGCCCTCCATCATACTATATAAACATTTTCCCACTATTTTCTCTCATTTTCATCACTTAAAAACACACACTTCATGAAAAATCCTCTCCCTCCCTCTCTTCTTATTATTTCCGCCACCTCTACACACAAAAATCAACCAAAAACCTTGATTTTTAACATGATTTAATCAAAACTAGTTCATGTCCCATGCTACAAATTCAAAGATGAATCCATTGATACTAAACTTTCACACATGCATCAAGTTTTCTAACTTTTATGATTTCATGGTTGGATTATGTTTAAATCATCATGCATGTGATGATCTAGGTAGGATCATCATGTTTTCATGTTAAAAAGGTTATTTTGATCTTTGATTTTTGTTAAAAATTTAACCATACAAGTGTTTTAGGAGTGTTTAGTTGATGGGTATGATAGTAGGGGTGATTATAGAGGTATGGGAATGGTTAGAATTGGTGGGAAAATTGATTTCTTATGATTTCTAAAAGTGTATATTACATCAGTGGGTTAAAGGCTGTTTTTCGTGGGTTTAAGATTTGATATAGGCTGTATTTGATTTTGTTGTAGAGTTTTTCGAGACGCTCATTTTGGTATAATATAGAGCTTCTAACTCATTACGAGTCAAAAGTTATGCTAGTTTTAGTATTCGTGTACCGGGAGACGCAAATCGGCACAATCCGAAATTGTGGCTGATTTTGGGTCGACTCTCGGGGACTTTAGGCTTGGTTTTATGATGGATACTACTGGTTTTCAAAGTTAATAAACCTAATATGATGAGTCTATTAGTGGGTTTAAAAGGCGGATTGTAAAAATAGTACTTTTAATGTGGTCTAAACGGTTTTATAAAACAAGTATACAATTCTGTCTCAAATTTTAGGGTCGAGTATAGTGTCGAGCTGATGGGTACTAAAGTGTGAACTTTGGCTCAAACTTTGGTGAGGTCTTATACAGGTTATAAGTGACCTTGACACCAATTTTCATCTAAATCGGACAAGTCTAGATAGGGTAGATCGGTGTGTATATTCGGAGTGTACTTGGTGATTTGTATGTTGGACACGTACTTCAATGCTTGTGTTGCGTGAGTATGAGTATTCACTATTGGACATGGTAACTTACTCAAGTGCTTAGTCATTATATAAATGACTTAGCTACTGGTCCGAGTAAGTTAAAGGGGATAGTTTGACTTGCGTTGACTTGGCGTCGTATGACGGGTCAATTTCAAGGGCACAAGTGTTTTAATGTGTAGTGTTGGAATAAATGGGTTATTATGGATTCATTTAGTTCGTGTCAATGGTTTCGAAATATGAATATTTTTAAAACATTTGAGTCTTATTATACTTGGTATACAACGATATTTATGTTCGAGTTTTAACGCGCGCCTTATTTTGATAGGTTGCGGCTTTCGTGTTTCCCGGGCATCCATATCGTCGGTGATCGTCTTATCACTACCGTTTTTACTCGGTTGTTGAGTACCATGATTGACTTACCACATGGCTAAGGTGAGTTCATAGCCCCTTTTTACTTATACATGGTTTCTAAACACGGGGTTAGATTTTACATGGTAGAACACAACCATTTAAAAATTGTATGATATCCAGAACGTGTATGCTTTCCAGACTTTCGATATTATTATTGCTTTTTAGTCTAGCCTTGAGTTTCCTCTCCTGATCATGAACCGTTAATTAATCATGTTACCAAGCGCGAATCTTGTTGGTGGATCCATTGGGATTGACTATCCCCATCCCGATTACCTTGACGCACTAATATTTGTTTATACTTGAGTATTTAGGCTGAATACTCCTCAGAGGAACTTACATTGAGTTAAGCTTTGGTTCATGAACTAAACTGCAATAATAATAATAGTTCGGACTATGGTTGACGTATATAACCATTTTCCCTACTACGTGTTTACAAATAAATGCTTGTGTTCCACACCTTTACTGCTAAACCTATGAATATCACTCAACTTTATGTTGACGATTTTACATGTTTAATCTCAGGTATTATTACTTAGCTTTGCTTGGATGGGAGCCCGCATGATATTATCGCAGCTTGGAGATTTCTGTGATGCTTTTAAAAGATTGGCTTTAGTAAAAACTGTTAGAAGTTTATTCTACCTTTTGGGCAACTTTATGTTATAAATCGTAATGAAATAATATATTTTCCGCTTATAAAACTCTGGGACCTATGTTTAAAACTTTGATTATTTTATGATGTATTGTACATGTTTCTTTTATTACGTCAGCCTTGTGTCAACTGTAATTCATTGTTTCTTGTACCATGACGTGTTACCCCCTTGTTGCCTAGTTTTTCTATGTCAGATTCTGGGGGTCTCACAGATCGGTATCAAAGCGATGGTTATAGGGAACTGAGTCCTTTTCAAAAACTTAGTCAATAACCAAAAGTTCAAAAATTTCAGGTTTTTAGTGTCAAACACAGAATCTGCCAATGTTGTTCGATATCTGCGCGGGTAACTCTCTAATCCCTATTACTTACTTTTATTTATCATTGTAGTATTTCTTCTCCTGATTACATGTTGAAATATTACATTACCCTAATGACGATAATTACTATGTCTTTTCAAAGCCTTTGTGCTTCATGAATTATCATTGGATAATACTTGATTACATATGCTATTACTGCATATCTTGAATTCTTGTTTTTATGAATAATAAGTGTCAAAACACTTATCCTTTTACCACTTATTTCCAATAATAACAAGACCAAAACATGTAATTTATGTCGTAAAAGTCGGAATTATGCGTGGTTTGTGTTTTTATTGTGTTTTAGGACCAAAAGATGAAAAAAGGAAGAAAACACGGGCTTTCACGGGCTTTTATAGAAGAAAACGAGAAAAGACGAAGTCAAGAGATCAAGAGTGCTTAAAGAACGGATGTCTAAGACCTATTCTGAAGATTTATCAAAGAAAAAGTCTAAAGACGGAAGTTTAATGAAGTCGGAGAACTCAAGTCTAAATTATAAAAGAAAATTATTAAGACAAGTTCAAATCCCGAGACGACGTCAAGAAAAGACAAAGAATTAAATCGAGTCGAGAAGAAAAGAAAGAAGGAAGCACACCACACATGCACTTCCCACTTAGCCTATAAATACCCTCCTAATCACATTAGGAGGGTGGTTAGCTAGTTTTAGTTTTTCATTATTTTTCTTTCTACTTTTTAGAGAGAGAAAGTTCCAACTTTCTCTCACTAAGTTTTATCTTTTCTCCATTTTTATCTTTCAAGTTAAGCTTTTAATCTTTCTTGTATTTGGATTACATCAATCAAAGTTCAAGTTTAAGCTTTTTGTTCTTTAATCTCTTTCTACATTTCTTGGTTTACTTTAACTTTTGATCCGAAATTTATACTTCATACGTTTGATTTAATGATTTCGTGATTAAAAGGTTAATCTTTCTTGTTCCTACATAAGCTCATATATGTATAGGCTATAAGCTCTTTATGCTTATTGGCTTATTTCATGTTTTAGCTTATTACTTTTCGGATTACTTAAAAGGTTTAGTATTTCTTTAAAGTTTCTTTTAAAAAGTTTTTGAATTTCGTATCTTAAAAAGCTTTCAAATTTATGCTATTTGAGTCGGTTAAGTTTTGGTCAAGAGAGCTTATTGATAGTGCTTATTGAATCTTGGTTTATTTTCATTCATTGTTGGTTCTCTATCGCAATATTGGGGATTTGAACATTCCAACGGCTGCTTATTTCTATCGCAATAATCCATTGAGGGTTCTACTTTGCGATAACTTGGTATCATCCCCCTTATTCCGATCTGGGATTGCGATCGCATATTCCGACAGGACTTAAGGTCTCTTTGAATCGAAACTCTGCCCAATTTTAGTTTACAACATTCCGACAGATGCGCATTGCGACAGAAGTGTTTATTGTATTCCGATCTGGACTTTGCGATAGAATCATATTGCGACATAATTGAATTTGTTATTCCGATGGGTACTTGGATGAATATTTTGATAGTTTGCATGTGATTATTCCGATGGTATTCATTTTGGTGCATTCCGATAGAAAGAACTTGTTGTATTCCGATAGATTAAGTTTTTAAGTTTCAAAGTTTTACGAAGTTTTATGTTTTAAGTGTTTTTATAAAATAACGTTTTAGTTTAATCTTTTAAAAGTTTCTGCTTTACTTAACGAAAACTTTAATTATTTGCTTTTAGTTTAAAATAGATAATCAAACCAAACCACTTTGTTTCCCAAAAGACAATTGAGTCGCACTCTTAACCAATAATCAATTCGATGAGATCGGACGATAATATTTTATACTTAGCCAAAAAAACTTGGTATTAAATGGCACCGCTGCCGGCTCTTTTCGTTAAGATTAACGGTTTTTAGTGAGAGACGCGTTGAATTTTGGGATCCGTTCTTTTAGGAACGTTATTTTCCTTGCTAAAGATTTTCAAAAAATCCATAAAAATTTAAAAACTTTTCAAAAATACAAAAACATTGAAAAATCATAAAAAGCAATTCTTTTCCAAAGGTTTTGCACCAAAAAGATTATATAGATATTCTCTCTGTATATTTTTCTTCTACAGGTGTATGCGTACTAGATCTTCAAATTATTCTGAGCCCGAGACTCGTGAAGATTTAGATATGGCTGGTGTTCATAACAACAATAACAACCCACCTCTACCCAATTTAAATAACAATAACAACAACAACAATGACCCCCTAACCGACTTACGAAGAATGGAGGAATTGTGTCAACCCACCATGAACGGACACGGAGGACCGATTGCGCCGATGCAAATCACGGCTCCTGAATTTTCGTTGAAGCATCACATGATCCAGCAAGTTCAAAACGCTTGCCCGTTTAGCGGATTACCGGATGATGATTCCAACAAACATCTCGACAAGTTCATTACCGTCACTCAAAGCATGAAACTACCTGGTGCTTCCATGGACTTCCTTCGCCTTCACCTCTTTCCACACACTTTATCCCATCACGCCGAAAAATGGTTTGATCGTCTCCCCAAAAACTCAATCCAAACATGGGATGACATGACTCAAAAATTTTTGTCGCGTTACTTTCCACCATCCATGGTCACTAGTCTTCGCAACCAAATCAGTGGATTCACACAAGAACCTGATGAGTCGCTTGTCGATGCTTGGGAACGCTATAATGTTTTGATCGACCGTTGTCCAAACCATAACATGCTCCCTGTCACTTTGATTGATACTTTCTATAATGGTCTCACTTTTCGTGATCGTGATACAATTAATGCTACCGCCGGTGGTACATTCATGAAGAGACGACCTGAGGAGTGTAGAGAGCTGATAGTGAACATGACCACTCACCACAAAAATTGGGATTCATCTGCATCTTCAAGGAATAACCAGTGGGCCAATGTTTCTTCTACATCGTCTAACCCAGAGCTCACCGAACTTATTCGCCAAATAGCTGAGATGAACAAAAACTTCTTAACCATGGCCACAAACCAATTTCAACAAGCCAAAGCTATTGCACCTTCTTGTGAGATTTGCGGGGGTTCTCATTCGTACACCGATTTTCCTTCTACTCTTGACAGTCCGGAAAATGTGTACGCCGCTAACGGTAACTTTGGCTACCAAGCACGTTCTCAAGGAGACCGTAACTTGCTAAGTTATCGTTCCAACAATTATCTATCTCTACCCGGTTTTTCTCCTCAAAACCAAAACCACAACAATTTCAACCGCAACAATCAAAGCCAACCTCGAGCTACCAATCAATATCCATCCCAAAGAAACCAATATTCACCTCAAGGAAATAATTCAACTTACCAAGCCCCACCTCTCAATCAACCCACGACGTTGAACCAAGACCTCAAAAATTACATGAGGACCAATAGAGAGATGGTGACGAATCTGCAAAGCCAATTCATTAACTTGAAAGGTGACATGGCAAAACAAGGGAACGATATTCAAGCTGAGCTAAGGAATGACCTGGGGAAACAAGGAAATGCTCTTCAAGCCGACATAAGAAACTCTATGAACAATCAAACGAATAACTTAAGGGATATGATGGCTAGTTTTTTCCCAAGTAATCAAGTCTCTAGTTCGGGTACTCTTCCAAGTAACACCGTTGCTAATCCAAGAGGGGAGATGAAAGCAATCACCACTCGCAGTGGCAAAGGTTTAAAGGATCCCGAAATTCCTACACCTACATCGGTGATTGTGACTAAGGAAAACGAGTCCCCTTCTCTAATTCCACCACGCTCTACTTCCACCCTTCCACCACCCAAAGATGTGAGTGAGAATTCCATACCAAATCCTTCATCTCAACCCAATATACCTTATCCCTCAAGGTTGAGGAAAGAGAAGTTGAAAAACAAGGATGATATTCAGGTTTCTAACTTTCTCAAAATGTTTAAACAACTGAATTTCAATATCTCCTTTGCTGAGGCTCTCGCTCACATGCAAAAATATGCCAAAATGTTTAAAGATCTACTTAGTGATAAGAAGAAACTCCTTGATATCGCTCAGACCCAACTTAATGAGAATTTCTCTGCAGTCCTCTTAAGGAAATTACCAACCAAACTTGGTGATCCGGGTCGTTTCTTGATTCCTTGCAACTTCCCTGGGGTAGAGAATTGTATGGCCCTAGCCGATCTAGGTGCTAGTATCAACTTAATGCCTCTAAGCGTTTGGAAACAATTATCTCTACCCAAGCTATTCCCCACCCGAATGACCTTGGAATTAGCTAACCGTACGGTTGCTTATCCAGTGGGGATAGCCGAAGATGTCTTCGTCGGCGTCGGCAAATTCACCTTTCCGGCGGATTTTGTTGTCGTTGACTACGAAATAGATCCCCGTATTCCATTAATCGTTGGACGTCCATTCCCGAGGACCGGTCACACTCTCATTGATGTAGCCGCGGGCGAATTAATCATGAGAGTTGGTGACGATAAAATCGTTTTCAACATGGGTAAACTTTCTAAGCGGCCTGCTGAACACGAGAGTGTTAATTTCATTGACGTTCTTGATGAGGCTTGTGAAGAACATTTTAAAGACGCTTGTAAAAGTGGTTCTTCTTCTCTACCCATTGTCGAGACCGTTGCCTCCATTGCTCCATCACTAACTCCATTTGGAGAAAGTGATTTCATCTTGAAAGATTTTGAAGCAACTTTGGGAGATGTGGATTTGAAATATGACGATTCTCCCTCCAATTGGGATGAAGACATTCGTACCATTGAGAAACTTCTCAATGAGGACCATATTTCTCCACCATATCCTAAGGATATCTCTATCGATGATCCGACTTTGACTCCACCGTCCATCGAAAATCCTACGGATTTAGAGCTTAAGGATCTGCCATCTCATCTCGAGTACGTATTCCTTGAAGACAACAAGAAGTCGCCCATCATCATCGCAAAGGACCTGAAAGAAGAAGAAAAATCCCGACTTATCGCCGTGCTGAAAAATCATAAGAAAGCGATTGCTTGGAAGATCTCTGATATTCGTGGAAGTGATCCTCACTTTTGCACACATAAAATTCTCATGGAGGAAGACTTTAAACCCACCATTCAAAGCCAAAGAAGGGTGAATCCCAAGATCCATGACGTTATCAAAAAAGAGGTTATCAAACTTCTTGATGCGGGCATGATCTATCCTATCTCGGATTCACCATGGGTTACTCCGGTCCATTGTGTACCTAAGAAAGGCGGAATCACCGTTGTGCCCAATGAAAACAACGAGTTGATTCCTACTCGTCTCGTTACAGGGTGGAGAGTTTGTATCGACTATCGCAAACTCAATGATGCTACGAGAAAGGATCATTTTCCCCTTCCTTTCATGGACCAAATGCTTGAACGTCTAGCGGGTAATGATTATTACTGCTTTTTAGACGGTTCCTCCGGGTATTTTCAAATACCCATCGATCCCCAAGACCAAGATAAAACCACATTCACTTGTCCCTACGGCACATTTACTTACAAAAGAATGCCTTTTGGCTTATGCAATGCTCCTGGGACTTTTCAAAGGTGTATGATGGCTATCTTCCATGACATGGTTGAAGAAACCATGGAAGTCTTCATGGATGATTTCTCGGTCTATGGTGATTCCTTCTCTACTTGCCTTGCCAATTTCGAACGCATGCTTAAGCGGTGCGAAGACACTCGCCTTGTTCTGAATTGGGAAAAATGCCATTTCATGGTAAAAGAACGCATTATGCTGGGACATAAAATCTCTAAAGCCGGTCTTGAAGTGGACCGTGCTAAAGTGGATGTCATAGCCAAATTACCTCCACCTTCAACCATAAAGGGTGTGAGAAGTTTTCTGGGTCATGCGGGCTTCTATCGTCGTTTCATTCAGGATTTTTCTAAAATCGCTCGCCCGATGACCCACCTATTGGAAAAAGATACTCCTTTCATCTTTTCCAAAGAGTGTCTTGAATCTTTCAATCTTCTTAAGGACAATCTGACTAAGGTACCAGTCTTGGTTACCCCTAATTGGGAGCTACCTTTCGAATTGATGTGTGATGCTAGCGACTTTGCTATTGGAACGGTTTTGGGACAAAGAGTGAACAAACACTTCCAACCAATCTACTATGCTAGCAAGACAATGACAGGGGCTCAATTGCATTATACCACTACCGAAAAAGAGCTTTTAGCTGTAGTGTATGCATTTGAAAAATTCCGCCCCTATCTTGTCCTTTCCACCACCTTCGTGTATACCGACCACTCCGTGTTCAAGTACTTGTTAACTAAGCAAGATTCTAAGCCAAGACTTCTTCGTTGGGTTTTGCTCTTTCAAGAATTCAACATTGAAATTCGTGACAAAAAGGGAGCCGAAAACCTAGCAGCGGATCATCTGAGTAGACTTAAGGATCCTTATCAAGGGGATCATCCGAACCGAGAGATCAATGACTCTTTTCCCCTTGAGACCTTAATGTCTATTCACTCCAATCTTGATGACACCCCGTGGTTTGCGGACATTGCAAACTACTTAGCGGGTGGTATTCTCATCAAAGGTTAACCTCCCAACAAAAGAAGAAGTTCTTTAAAGATGTTAAGACTTACTTCTGGGATGACTCTTATCTCTTCAAACAATGCGCTGATCTGATCATTTGTCGATGTGTTGATGGGCCGGCAGCTTTACAAATCCTTGATGCTTGCCATAAAGGACCCACCGGTGGTCACTTTGGTCCCAACTACACCGCTAAGAAAGTGTTTGACTCTGGATTCTATTGGCCCACCATTTTTCGTGACGCTCACAAAATGGTTAAGCATTGTGATGCTTGCCAACGACAAGGCAAGCTTAAAATAAATCTAAGGCAAGTAAACTTAAAGTGCGACTAAGGAAAAAGGTGGGAAAAGTAAAACTTAAAAATTCAAACTTAAAAATAGAAACTTAAAATAACCTGAAAACAGCTCATTCGGAATAAACCTTCATCCGGAATAAATCACTCGTTCGGAATGTCACCTTCGTTCGGAATAATTCTTCTTCACTCGGAATGATCAAGAGATAACCTTCATCCGAAATAACTTTGCTTCATTCGGAATATTCAAACAAAAGCCTTCATCCGGAATAAAACCTTGATCCGGAATAAATTCTTTATTTGGAATATGTCACTTATCCGAATAAATCCTTTATTCGGAATATTTGCCTTGATCCGGAATGTTAGCTTGGTTCAGAATATATTGCTAATCCGGAATAACAAGTTGATTCAGAATAAAGTCTTGATCCGGAATAAACTAAAACAAACCCGTCATTCGAAATAAAAATCAGTTCATTCGGAATATTCCCTTCATTCGGAATATCTGTTCATTCGGAATAACGAGTTGATTCGGAATATGTCACTTATCCGGAATAACTGCGTTTATCTGGAATAAACTGCCTGAGATCCTTTATTCGGAATAAAGTGACTGATTCGGAATACCAAACTGATCCGGAATGATTGCTTGGTTCGGAATGACCACTTGATCCGGAATAAACTAGAATAAACCCTTCATTCGGAATGTTTGTCTGATCCTTGATTTGGAATAACCTGGGCAACAGTAATAGCGAAGAACACGGAAGGAGATAGAAACACGAATCTAACCAAAACTAATCAAATCAAACCAAAAGATTAAATCAAACTAACCAAATAACATCTACTAATCATAAACAATCAATCCAAATCAATCAAACTAACAATACTAATCAAAATAATCAAAACCCACTTGATTAAATCAATAAAAACTAAATAACATAAACATGAACATAAAGCATAAAGATTAAAGATTGATCAAGAAAGGTAGATAGGAGATTAACAATGAAAAGTAAAGATTAACAACAATAATGAGGAAACTTACTTGAAATTAAAGGAATGTAAGGTGCAAGACAATTAAGTAAATGACATGTAATTAAAGTGCAAGAATTAAAATGGAAGACTAATTGTCACACTTAGCCAACAAAATGAAATGAAATAAAATGAAATCTATTTATAGGGGATTAGGGAGGTGCTTAGTGGAAGCTTCCTCCCCTCTTTCTTCTTTCTTTAATTATCCTTTAGTCCTCGTCTTCTTAATTCTTCGACTTTTGACTTTGTCTCGGGATTAATAAACTCGTCTTGTGATTTCTTCAATAAATTAGACTTGAGTTCTTCGGCTTTTAGTAAACTTCCGTCTTTTGACTTTTTCTTTGATAAATCTTCAGAATTGGTCTTGGACTTCCGTTCTTTTTGCACTCTTGATTTCTTGACTTCGTCTTTTGTCTTTTTTTCTTCGATAAAAGCCCGTGAATGCCCGTGTTTTCTCCCCTTTTCACATTTTCATCCTAAATCACAACAAAAACACAAACCACGCAAATTCCGACATTTACGACATAAAATACACGTTTTGGTAAAAAGGATGGGTGTTTACACACCTATCAAATCCCCTACACTTGACCATTGCAATGTCCTCATGCAATGCATTAGTTACAAAGCTAGATTACACTTTTCATCACAATCAATCTACATTGGCCTTTATTAAAGAGATAGAAAATAACAAAACAAGTAAAGAATTCAAAAACTTACCTTAGGGTTTTGGAATGTCGTGAATGATTATCATCCTCAAGTTTCACGTTCCCCATACCAAGCTTAAAAACGAGATCATTGTTATTATAAGTTAGCGAACTAACATGAACTTATGTGGGCCAATTATTTACTTAGACTCCCTTATTCCTAGGTGTATCTCTTATATTTTATTGTTGTCTTGAATGATCACGAGGATGCATTGTTGACTTATTTCGATAGTTTATTAGGCTGAAAATAAAGTGGGACGATTTAATCAATAGTTAGCTAAAGGACAAAATCTTTAAAAACTGCTTCTCGGGACCTCAAAAAGTTCATATCTTGGCATAACTCGCTTCGCGATTTGAGACCTTTCTCGGACCGATATTTGGCAGCGACTTCATACTTCAAATCTTGAGAGAGGTTCATGAAATAATGGTCTTCTCTTCATAATAGGAATTTCTTCACTTGAAGTTTTGAGAAATTCTTCATATTTGGACCACGACTTCTTCATTTTTCTCCAATCTTTATTTTGGACTTTGATATACAACGATCCACCTCCTTTTAGGACTTGGATCTATTTATCCTCATACCTTGTTAGGGCATTTTTGGATAGACTTCTCCATGATCTTTAGGGGAGTATTTGCTTTTCGTCGTGTGTCTCGATCCTTCATATTGACTCTTGATAAATGATTCTTCACATCACTTTGGATCTTTAGCAACAAAATGTAGCCCTCATGCCTTGTTAGGACCTTTTTGGACTCGTCAATCTTCGCATCCCGCTTCAATAAGTTATGCCTTGGCTATGAACTCTAATCATTACCGAGCAACTTTTAAACGATCTTGGGCTAGAAGCTAAGTAACTTTTCAAATCGTACAACCTTATTTATTGCAGATAAATTTATTAGCAAGCGATGGGAGAATAGGCTTATAATTAACTCACATAAATTCACGAAAGGATACCAAACTTATAATTGACTCTATCATCTCTCGTTCTCTACAATTTAAAATCTCAAGGAATGAGACTCGTGGATGCTTAGCCTATTAAATCAAAGTTTTGGGTTTTCGAGTCATCTATAGGATCTTGCAAATTCTTAGACTTTTTCAAGTTTAGAAATCGCATTTTAAAGTTCCCTTGATAAACAACTCTCTAGGATCAATTATAGGAACTTGCGAAAAGTTCTTGTTCTTAACCCGTGAGAGTTAAGACTTTCGCGTTTTATAGCTCCCTATATAAAAGTCTAGCAAAACTTGACTTAAACACGTTAAGGATACTAGCTAGAGTAAACTCGGGTTGAGTCAAAAGATTCACAACGTTTGAAAATTAAAACCACTTTATTAAAATTTATTCTAGTAAAGAAAGAAAATAACTATACAAAGGTAAAACTACTAGGCCAAAATAGATCAAAAATTTTGAAAAATGTCGAAAAATTGATTTTCCGGTTAAAATGAGGACAAATACAAGGAAAAGACCACTTAACTTCGATAGAAGTCCCCCCTACACTTAATATAAACATTGTCCTCAATCTTTAAGCATGTGGAAGTAAACTCCCCTACACTTAGGACATTGTGCACTTTGTTTAAATCTCGCTAAGGAAAAGACAACTAACGAGATTCCTATTTTAATATTGGGAAATAAAAAATAGTGAATCGAAAAGAGTTTAGGATAGAACCGGGTAGTCGGAAACACGGAATCACGGGTCGTCAAAAATCATCAAGAGTGGATCATTGAGCGCTCGAATCCCTAAATATGAGAAGAGAGGAAATAGAAAACACCAACGGGTCTCCCCTACTCTTAGGATATAAATAGCTAAAAGATAGATTCATGGGTTGCCTCCCAAGAAGCGCTTGATTTTTGTTCACCAAGTCGTGAGCCTGACTCGACCTTGATTATCATGGAAAGAAGCATGAAACATATCCACCGGGATAAAATACATAGTTTTCGTCCATCAAATAGCACAAGCTTAAGGCGAAAAAGGCAGGCCAAAGAAGAGTAGGCAAGGTTCCCTTAAGCAAAGATGGAGCACGGTGGTAGCAAGGGTGAAGAGGTGTAAGCATATCTCCAGTAGTTCCAAAGATTTTTCCTTTTATTTCATCAGATGGATACTGAGATGGCTGAAGAATATCGATACCGGGATCGAACACCTTTTCATTTAGGGGAAAATAGCACTCAGGCTCAGCAGAATTTGAAGAAGATCCGCTAAGAAAATGCACAACCTCGTCCTCAGAAGGTGGACAAAGAGGTGTCAAAACATACGTGCTGCGGATGTTGGTGTCGTCCGGTTTCTTCTCCTTTGAAAGAATTTTCTTCAAATCCGAAGTAGGATCAAGACCATAATCATCAAAGTCCAAAGGAGGGGCATCACTCTCATGAGGGAAGTATGTATTGAGAAAAGTAGAAAAGTCTTCCTCAAATGAGTAGTCATCCAAAGTAGAATCAAGTATGGATGGCGGAGGATCTTCATCATGAGAAGAATCACTCAAAAGAGTATCAGCCTCATCAAAATCATCATAAGTGGGCATGTCGGGATACTCGGAGGTAAAATCATCATAATCATCCCCATCGGAACTAGAATCATCATCATAAGCATCATAGATTGGTGGAGAATCATATATGGGTGAAGGTTCCAAATTGGAGAGAGAATCATCCACATCATCTTGAAAAAGTGGATTATCGTTGCAAGAATCGAATAGAGGATTGTTGTAGACGACAAAATCATCGAGCACATTAATCATATTCGCCGATTCTCTTCCATAGGATTTGCTTGTAAGCTTCCCCATTTCAAAAACTTGTGCATCATCCCCGACTCTTAAGATGAGTTCACACTTATCCACATCTATTAAAGCTCTACCAGTTCTCAAAAATGGGCGTCCAAGTATTAAGGGAATACGAGGGTCCATTTCATAATCAACAACGACAAAGTCGATCGAAAAAGTGAATGTGCCAACTTTAATGAACACATCTTCGGAAATACCAATGGGGTAATCGAGAGTGCGATTGGATAGCTCAAGAGTCATTTTGGTGGGTGTAAGATCGGGCAATGATAACTTTTTCCAAACACTTAAAGGCATCAAATTTATACTTGCCCCGAGATCGGCTAAGGCGGTAAATTTGTCGGTTTGGTTAAAAGTACAAGGTAGCTCAAAACGACCGGGATCTCCAAGTTTTTTCGGAAGTTCTTTAAGAAGGATTGCAGAGCAATTTTCATTAAAGCGAGTATTAACAAACTCGACCATCTTCTCCTTCTTACTAAGCAATTCCTTAAACATCTTGACAAATTGTGGCATTTGGGCAAGAGCTTCAACAAGGGTAAAGGTGACTTTCATTCCGGCAATCTTTTCCAAAAAGTTAGAGACTAGAATGTCATTCTTAGTCAAAATTCTAGCCTTGTTGAGTCAAGAAGGGTAAGGAATGCTAGGGTTGGGTGGTGGAGGTGTAGAAGGTGAAGGTTGAAATGTTGAAGGGTTAAAGGTAGAAGGTGGGGTTGGTGGAGGATTCGTCTTGGGTACTTCTTCACGACGAGGCGGAGACGGTAATGGTGTACTAATACTAGGTGTGGGAGTAGTAGGGATAAATGGTGGTGGAGGAGGTGTAGATGGTGTAACTGGGGGTGGGATAGATGGTCCTACTAAAGTAACTCCACTACGAGTAGTAATAGCACTCACATTCGCTCGCGGGTTGGTGACGGTGTTTGAAGGTAGAGAGTCCGAAGTAGAGGGTTGAGTGGTGGGTAAGAAACTAGCCAGCATATTCTTCAAATCATTCGTTTGATTGCTGAAGGAGGATTGTATATCATTTCGAAGCTCGGATCTAATGTCATTCCCTTGCTTAGTGATATCCCCTTTCAAATTGATAATTTGGCTTTGCAGATTCTTAATTTGCTCTCCTTGGGTTCTCATTAAAGCTTCAACATCTTGATTGATGGGTGGGGCTTGTTGAGCGGGTGGGTGATAAGGATTAGAAACTCTAGGTGGGATTTGGTTGCTTCTAGTGTAGTTGTTGTTGGGGTTGTGGTTTTGAAGAGAAAAACCGGGTGAAAGATAGTTGTTCGACTGGTAACTTAGCAAATTTCGATCCCCTTGAGGTCGGGCTTGGTAATTTTTGTGTGAATAATTACCATAAGACGCATACACATTTTCCGGATTTCCTTGAGTAGAAGGACAATCACTGTATGAGTGAGGATCATCTCATGTCTGACAAGGATTGGTGATAAGTAGTAAATTCACACTCGTTTGGGAAAACGAGGTAAAAGCGGTAAGTATTAAGCGTACGTTTAGGAAAACGTAAACACTTATGACCCAAAGTGGGGATCGTTCTCGAGGAGGCACGTGTGTTGTGTTAAGAAATGATTAACTTTGTGATTATATTGAGAAAAAGAAAAATAGAAATGGGATTAGAGGAGAATGACGGTTACGAAGACGGATCGAGCTAAGACGAAAAGGCGTTCACGTAAAACCGTAAAAACTACAAAATTAACAATTTTAAACCTAAAAATTAATTAAAAGCTAAAATAAGTCTACAATAATATAAATAAGAATAAAAATCCAATAAAAATATTTTAAAACCTTTTATTAATTAAATATTCAATTTTAAATGCTAATTAAAGCCCTAAAATTAAATATAATTAATCAAAATGGCCAAAATATTTTTTTATTGAACAAATAACTTACTTATATTATCTAAAGACTAAAAAGTATTTTTCCTAAATTTTCAAAACTATTTTTCTATTTTTAAATCACTAAAAACTATTTTTAAACTAAAATAATTATAAAAAATAATAAAATAACGCCAAAAATAATAAAATAATGCCAAAAATAATTTGACACTTTTAAAAATCCTAAGTTACTCTAATGAAAAGAATAAAAATGAAAAAGTTTGAAAAATATTAAATTTTTCACTAAAAGACAAAAACAGTTTGATTTTAAACCCTAATTAAACTAAATTAATTATAAAAAATAATTAAAAAGTGAACAGTAAAAACTTTTTTAACTAAAAATCTTAAAATCTTTTTCTTAATCTATGAAAAATGTTTAAACTGGAAAATATTGATTTTTGGCACTAAATGCCAAAAACAGAAACTTAAAAAGTTAATTAAAAATGCTATATAATCTAATAAATACTAAATGAACAGTAATAAAAATTTTACTTAAACAGAAAAATCACAAATAAAATTAGAAAAATATTGAAACTAATTTCAAGAGCTAATTCATGTTTTAACCCACAAAAGACAAAAAAACTAAGAAAGTTGAAAGTGACATGTGACTGGATTTGTCCAGTACTAACAAGTAAGCTAGCAGGGGGAACCTTTTTCCCACTGCTAGTTGTAAATTCTAGGTCTGGTGACCTTTTGAGCTTAGGAAAGCTTTTGGCTTGGTTTCTTTTGGAATAAAAGGCACCCCTATACTCAGTTGAGTATAGGGAGTCAATGTAAACACAAAAACACACAAGTCACTTAACAAAATCAACCACAATTAGCACCAAAAGTTTCTGATTAAGCAATGAAGTTGTCTGATGAACAGTGACAATAGATTACATGCACAAATACGAATTTCAAACTCTTAAATCTTGCACCATCATCCACCAAATAGCATATAAGCAATCCTAATCCCTAGATTAACCTATTCTCTAGCTACTTGAAAGATTTGATGCACAACTTTACACCAAATCAGTCAAACAAGGCACTTCTGAATCTTGACTGTTTTCCAAAATTTTAAGCATGCAAATGTTTTAAACATCACCAAATAGAAACCTAAGCTAGCATATAACCTATTACAATCCTAAGAGAGATTCTAAACAGGTTTCAAGCAAACTTGATGTCAAATAACCCAACTAAAGCCTTAATCCAAACACCCCTTTATATTCAGAAAACCAAAATTTTCAAACCAAATCAATTCAAACTCTTACCAAACTGCTTCTAATCACTACCAACATGCATATTATACCAAATAAACTCAAATCAAACCACTTAAACACACATAAACAACTTTCTTGTCAAATCAACAAATCACATAAATCCGAAAAATCATACACTTAAACAAAACTTGAACAAGGAACTAGGAAGTTACCTTGTGGGACCCACATCTAGGTCCCACCAAGGCTGCTATGCGTTCTCCAAACAGACCCGGGTCTGTGCAGACTTCTTGGACTTATGATATGCAGAATGATGATGATGATATTGTTCTTGTTTTGATCCTACACAAACACAAACAACAAGGAAAACACTTCAAGTTGCAAGATGAGCCAAAAGCCTTGTCAAAAGCTTTTGGACAGCTTCAACAGTAAGTGTGAAGTAAAAAAATAGGAAATAAGATTTTGATAAATCTTATAGAACTGAAATTTTTGGAAAACATATTTAACCAATCCTTGAACTTCTTAAACCAACAAACCTTGAAACCTTAAACAAATTCAACTTCAGAAATCCAATAACCCAAGTCCACTTTCACTTTCTTGGACCTTAAATTTCTGAAAATTAAAAACCTTTTTAAAACCTTTTTGAAAACTCAAAAACACAAAGTGTTTAAACAATATTAATGGAACTCAGCTAGCTCTCAGTCACACACCAAACTTTTAAAAACCATAAAAAGGAATTACTTTGAACTCAAATACCAAACATTTTTTATTAATAAAAAGGAATTACAAGTGAATAAGAGCTAAAATTGGAACAAAGGGGAATGTACATGCACATCCCCTATTTATACTACTGGATAGAAGATTCTAGTTCTAAAAACCCTAATACATGAAATGCCATAAAGGCCCTTGGACGAATCTTGAAGTCTTGGTCAAATTGTGCCCATGTGATGATCTTGATGGATACCAGCTGTTGTATTGATCTTGGGACGTTCAAATGGTGTGGAGGACAGGTAAAACCATCTTGGACGTTTATCGTGTCCCCTCCTAGAGTTTTGTGGAAAGGGACGGGTGCAGGGGACCCCTGGGGTGGTCACATGGGTTGAGTGGGGACAAAAATAAGAGTGGTGTTGGGTTTAGGCTTAGTTTAAGCAGTGATCTAGAAATTATTGGACAAAACCCTTTGATTAGCTCTTTGTTCATCCTGGAAATTTTACGGTTTATGGGTGGATTAGTTTTTGGTTTAATCTGAAATGGGGATTAAGGTATTTAAAATATGTGTTTGCCACCAAAACTTAAACCAGTTTAAGTTAAATAAAAAGAAGAGTGGGTGGATTCGTGACATGGAAGGAGGGGAGTGTCTGATTGGTCAGTCAATGGTCAATGGTGAGGTGGCGTGCTGGGGTTGGCTGGGAGTAGTTGTGATGTCTGGCCAAAATGGCCCCCAAGGTTCTTCTTCTTTTCAACTTGTAATAAATAGCTATCAACTCTATTTCTCTTCACAACAACTTTAGACCACTTGTCAAAAATGGCACAGCCTTTTCTCAAACTTTAAACAAGGACCATTAATGCACATTTGGCAATCTTCAAGGGCTCATAATGTAATTTCTTGACATTTAAGGGACCTCAATGCAATTTATGAGTTTTGCAAGGGTATAAAATGCCAAGTCTTCAAAAGATGAGGGACCAATGTTGACAATCTTCAATTCTTCAAGGTCATTTTTGGAAATTCCATTCTTGGGCCGGGTTCATTGTGCGGCTTCGTTTCCCGTGTTCGTTTTTGATTGATTCTTGTGATCTTTTTGTCTTTTCCTCAATATCCGTGCCTAAAATACACAAGCAACAAACACGAGCATATATTTGGCAGTTTTAATGATATTTTATGCATTTTAAGCCCGATTTGGACGATGAGACTATGTATAAAAGCAGTCTCATCACTCCCCCATACTAAACCATTGCCGTGCCCTCACGCAATGCTAGAATAAAGTATCGTAGCACCTCCAAAATTCATTTTTATTCACTTTATTGGAATGATAAACTAGCTACACTACTACTATTGCTACTACTTGTGTTTTAGACATAATGTATGATTTTCATCGCAAAATGGGACGTTTAGGTTCATAGAATAAGAACACGTGAATGCTTCGTTAGAAATAATTTCATCGTCCTCGATTTTCACCCCAATTCCATGCCAAGCGTGCAACGAGATCATTGTCATTATAAGTTAGTAATGCTAACACTACTCATATGCCCTGATCACGTACTTATCCTCCCATTATTCCTAAGTTGTATCTCTTACATGTTATTTTGTCTTGAATGTTTCACGAGGATACATTGTTTGACTTATGTGATAATAGAGCTTTAGGTCTAAAAATAGAGTCCTAACGGTGTAACTAAGACCATCAAATAAATAACCCTTCCTAATAGACAACGATGTTAGTAAATTAAGTTGACAAGAAGAATCGATAAACACGGTTTTATAACGGTTTTGAACATGAGACTTATTACCAAGACTTTTATACGCCCCCAACGGAAGGGCCCTATTATCTTTGGTTTACCTCCATCTTTTATTCAACTTCGCCATGAAGCTTTTATTATGACTTCGGTCTTGCCTTGCCTTTTATTATCCGCCTCATCGGTGGTTTTATTAGCCAAAGACATATATCCTCACGCTAAAGCGAATTTTAGATCTTTAAAGCTTCGAAGATTAAGGCTTGATTCACTTTCAATTTTGCATAGATTTTTCGGCCTTGTGGGGCTTCAAATTGTTTGCTAAATTTAGGTGAGCACTTGAAATCTTATTATTGGGTAAAGCTTTCGATTATTCGGGTTGCCAATACTTCAAAACCGTGACGCTGGCGATACCTTAATGTCTTCCCAGTTTAATTACACGGAAGCTACTAGAAAAGACTAGAAACCCAACAATCCTAACTAAACCGCTAAGTCAATATTTATTAAGCAAAAAATATTTACATGCGAAGGGAGAATAAGCAAACAACGAGAACACATGAGTTTTTGAAAGAATACGAGTACTCTACATTTAGCATAATAACTTATAATTAACTCTATCATTTCTCGTCCTCATTTAAGAGACTTAGCCTAATGTGAAGTTAAGGAATCAAAGCTAAGTGCTCAACACGCACGGTCGAGTCAAAAATTACTCTTATTCTCGCCATCGGAAAATCTATATTCGTGTCTTCAAACACTTATAAAACATGAGAATAATTTTAAAATTTGGCCATTTTTAGCCTTGTTTTAAACAAAAACGATAAACAAAAAGATAAACTTTGGAAAGCGTGAAGGTATGGCAAGGCAAGTATCTATTCACCCCCCCCATACTAAAGTTAAACATTGTCCTCAATGTTTCGAGTCTAGGGGTGCAAACACCCCCATACTAGAGACGTAGTCGAATGCCTAATCTAGCATGGAAAGGGTGTAACCGATAAATTAATAGCCGTTTATAAAGTGTGCTAAAAACCTAAGGTTAGAACATCAAAAGGATATATCATTTGGATATTGAGAAAGTCTCCAAAGCAAACGATCGAGTGCTCCCATAAAACAAACACGAGAGGCTCCAATCGTGAAGATCATGATCATCTAAAGTTCACAATTCACAAACAACCACGGAACAAAGGTTGGAAGGGCACAAATCCCCTCACATTAACTAATTAGAAAGCAATAATATGTACATGGATAAGCATGGGTCTCCCCCACGAGGCACCTTGTTTTTGATAACCGAGTCAAAAGCTCGACTTGAATCCCCATAAATGTGATCATTTAGGGATTATCTTGGTATGGTCAATTTTTGGTGGGACTTACATGATAAACAAGGCCCAAAAACAACCGGTATTAAGGACTAAGTCCTTTGATGGTGCAAAATACCGGGATCGAAGATGGCGTTCTCGTTTTCATTGGAAAAACAAATCAACGCTACTTCATCAGTTGCCAACAAAAACCCAAAGGGTTTGAAGAAAATAGATGAGAAGAAATAGAAGGGTGGGACAATGGGTAAGTCATAAAAACATTGAGCTACTCGAGGTAGACTCGCACCAATCAAATAGAAAGATTTTCCATTTATTGCATCGGTGGAAGACCGAGATTTCCCTTTATAAGCAATTCCAGGATCAAATATCTCGTCCTCGATGGAGAAAGGGGAGGGAACATAAGGGATTTCCCCCACACTAGGTCCACACAAAGCATCGTCAAAAGGAGAAGACGAGCTTGTAGTACTCAATACACGTGCTGATGACGGAGTTAGAATTGTAGAAAAATCTTTTATATTCCATTTAAAATCTTTCCCTTTTTCATCTTTTAAACTCTCCTTGTGAAAACCCGATTTAATTATGTCAAAAATATTTGGTGTTTCTAAAGCAATGTTAGTCACACTAAAAATTCTCACATTTGAAAACCGTTTTGGTAAAGGTGGTGGTAAGTTCTCAAAACGTTTGTCGACAAAGAAAACTCCTCCATCGGGATCAACATATTCATCATCCGAAGAATCATTCACAATTGGAATCGTAGGCTTAACACTCTTAACCTCCACCGGCGGAGGGGACGGAACTTCATTTTTCTCAACAACTCATAAAACTCTTTTTGAAATCTTTTTGCAAATGTTTTTGATGGGATTGACATTGTACAAAGACGTGATAGAATACACATGAGAAAGTGTGGAGTTTTGAGTTGCATTAATGACGAGTTCTTCCTCATTGAAACGAAGAGTGATTTTTCTAGCATGCACATCGATAGGTGCTCTCGAGGTATCCAAAAAAGATCGACCTAAAATTAACGGAACTTTAGGATCGATGGGAATGTCAACAACAATAAAGTTTACGGGATAGTAGAACTTTCCAACTTTCACAAAGACGTCCTCGGCAACTCCACAAGCTAGAATCGTAGAATGATCGGCCATCTCGATTGACATTCTTGAAGGAGTGAGATTGGGAAGATTGAGCGATTTAAAAATCTCAAGAGGCATCAAATTAATACTAGCACCAAGATCGGCCAAGGCGTAGCATTCTTCCATGTCTTGTATAGCACATGGGATTAAAAACTTGCCGGGATCACCGACTTTTTGAGGTATGCGGCTAAGAAAAACCGATGAACAACTAGACGATTTTTGTAATTTCTCTTTGTTATTCAACATACTTTTGAAGTTCGCGGCAAATTGAGGCATCATGACCAAGGTGTCGGCAAAACTTATATTAAAATGCAAGTCACGAAACATTTTCATAAAAAGTTCAAATTGATAGTTATTTCGTTCTTGTGCCTTTTCCTTGTCTCGTCTTGAAGGGTAAGGTAAGGGTGGTGTGGGTTGGGGCATAGGCATAGGCATCGGCCTTGGAATCTCGAGTTCCATGATTGGTATTGGTTCAACCGTAGGTGTGGTTTGAGCGGTACTTCGTGGGCTTGGAATTTGCTCCTTTTCGACCACCACCTCGGGTTCTTTCTCTTTTTCCTTCTCCATAGAAGTACTTGGACGAGAAATGGGTTCTTTGAAAGTTTTACCACTACGAGTAGTAATAACCTTCAATTCTCCTTTCGGGTTCACGATGGTATCACTAGGAAGACCACCCGAAGAAGAAGGTTTACACATGATAGCTTCAAACATTTTTCCCATTCGGTCTTCAAACTTAGATTGCCTAGCATCCGCTTTTAACAATTCTTGCTTAATCTCATGTTGACCTTGCTCCATTTTTTGTTGATTTTGTTGGAGTCGTTGAACATTTCCTTCCATTTTATTAGCATGAGTTTTAAGTTCATTAGCAAGTTCGTTTTTAAGCTCGTTTTTCAACTCGGATCTTAAGCTAACCATTTCACGTTGCATATTATCAAACTTAGCATCGTTTGCCTTAGCATAATTCAAAAATTCTCCTTGAAGATTTTTGGTGTGATCATTTTGAAAACCTTGTGTCGTAGTTTGAAAATCACGGTTTTGATTTTGGTTTGAAATTTGCCCATTTCCACTTTGATAATTACCCTTGTTGTAGTTACGTTGATTTCCTTGATAATTACCACCTTGATTGTTGTTTCGATAGTTATTAGCATTTTGATTTTGTGGAGCTTGATTTTGGCGGGAACCTTAACCGTTTTGGTTATAAGTTCCCGTGGCTACATAAGCATTCGAAGTGTTACCATCCGCGGTAATGCACTCGGAAAAATCATGAGCTCCACCACACGAAATACAACTCTTAGCAACCGCTTTAACCGAAGCGGATTTGAAGCTTCTTGAGCTTTCCAATGAGACATAAGAGTCGAAAACCTATTGAAAAACCGATTCTCCTCATTTGCTTCATCTTTCAAGGCATTAATTCTACGAGACGATGACGAACCCAAATTGGCAACACTCGGTGTGTTACGAGGGCTATAAACCTTAGACCTATTTTCAATGATTTTCAAAGCCTCTTCGGTTGTTTTGCACAAAAAATTACCACCCGCGGCGGCATTTAAGTAATCTCGTTCATGATCATTAAACCTATTATAAAAAGTGTTAATTTGATGCAATTCGGAAAAATCATGGTGTGGACATTCATGTAACATTTCTTTAAACCTTTCCCAAGCCATTGAAAAACTTTCATTAGATCTTTGTGTAAATCGTGAAATCTCGTTTTTCAAATGTGTTGTTTTAGATGGTGGAAAAATTGATTCACAAATTTAGACATGAGATCGGCCCATGTCAAAATCGAATTTGGCGGTTCTTTCTCAAGCCATATCTTGGCGGGTCCATCTAACGAGTAGGGAAACAACATCATCTTAATGGCATCGTGTGGTACATCCTTAAACTTGCTTGTCACGGTGAGACGATTAAATTAGCTAATGTGATAATGTGGGTTGTCTTTTTCGTGTCCGCGAAACTTGTTTGCTTGAAGCATAGACATTAAACCCGTCTTGATCTCGAAGTTCTCCGCAAGGATGGCGGGAATCACAATGGCCTCCCCAAAACCCTCGATGGGTGCTTGAAGCAACTCCATCATAGTACGATTAGCCATGATAGCTTTTTGTTCTACAATAGGTTCCTCACTTGGAGTCTCTTCACTAGAAAAATTAGGAGTAGGCGTTGCCTCCTTTCGGTTTCTACGTTTACGTGCACGTTTTGCTTGATTGCGAGTAAGCATAAACGTCACGTACAACGAGGGGATGAGCAAAGAAGAATCTTTTTGGTGTTTTGTATTTTTTCAAATTTTTTGTGGTTTTTGATTGTATTAACCTTTTTGGATCTTGGTGAAATGTATTAAGTAGACACAAATCCACAAATCTCCTCCTTAATCAAATCTCTCGATTAAAGAAGCCTCAAGGAATGAAAACGATCACATGAAGTGAACGCCTTCGATGACTTTAGAACGATGGTGGAACACCAAATCGTTCAAGAGGGTTTAATCAATGAAACCAAGAAAATATATATGATACTTAGTAATACTTTGGGCGGCAAAACCCTCGATTAGCTCTCAAAATCAAATACTCACAAGCAAGCGGAGGAAACGAGGCGGCGCAAAGCACTTAAGAGCCTTTTTCCTTTAGGTCGTGAAATACAACCGCCTTATACCCACCTTATAGTTTGTATTTTTCAAAATCGAGCTTCACGAAAGTATTTATCTATTTTTGCCTTTTTTCTTTGGTTTGAGATTCGAATACAATGATTGGGTAATGACCTCCCAAGTCAAGGTTGTGATTTCTCACGTATTTGGAGTACTTGTGAATTTATTGTTCTACGTATACAATATAGTAATAGTATTCACACAAAAACCGAAAAACGATAATACGTATTAGTAGAGTGCTACTAATACAAATACTAATTATGGCTATATAAAAAC
Organism: Glebionis coronaria; assembly: GCA_025667525.1. Taxonomy (NCBI): domain Eukaryota; kingdom Viridiplantae; phylum Streptophyta; class Magnoliopsida; order Asterales; family Asteraceae; genus Glebionis; species Glebionis coronaria. The sequence goes on from CM046880.1 coordinate 51,200,887, forward strand.
AACAATGGTTCAATCAAAACACAACACGCCTCCCCGGCAGCGGCGCCAGAATGATAATTAGTAAATTCACACTCGCTTAGGAAAACGAGGTAAAAGCGGTAAGTATTAAGCGTACGTTTAGGAAAACGTAAACACTTATGACCCAAAGTGGGGATCGTTCTAGAGGAGGCACGTGTGTTGTGTTAAGAAATGATTAACTTTGTGATTATATTGAGAAAAAGAAAAATAGAAATGGGATTAGAGGAGAATGACGGTTACGAAGACGGATCGAGCTAAGACGAAAAGGCGTTCACGTAAAACCGTAAAAACTACAAAATTAACAATTTTAAACCTAAAAATTAATTAAAAGCTAAAATAAGTCTAAAATATTATAAATAAGAATAAAAATCCAATAAAAATATTTTAAAACCTTTTATTAATTAAATATTCAATTTTAAATGCTAATTAAAGCCCTAAAATTAAATATAATTAATCAAAATGTCCAAAATATTATTTTATTGAACAAATAACTTACTTATATTATCTAAAGACTAAAAAGTATTTTTCCTAAATTTTCAAAACTATTTTTCTATTTTTAAATCACTAAAACATATTTCTAAACTAAAATAATTATAAAAAATAATAAAATAATGCCAAAAATAATTTGACACTTTTAAAAATCCTAAGTTACTCTAATGAACAGAAGAAAAATGAAAAAGTTTGAAAAATATTAAATTTTTCACTAAAAGACAAAAACAGTTTGATTTAAAACCCTAATTAAACTAAATTAATTATAAAAAATAATTAAAAAGTGAACAGTAAAAATCTTTTTAACGAAAAAATCTTAAAATCTTTTTCTTAATCTATGAAAAATGTTTAAACTGAAAAATATTGATTTTTGGCACTAAATGCCAAAAACAGAAACTTAAAAAGTTAATTAAAAATGCTATTTAATCTAATAAATACTAAATGAACAGTAATAAAAATTTTACTTAAACAGAAAAATCACAAATAAAATTAGAACAATATTGAAACTAATTTCAAGAGCTAATTCATGTTTTAATCCACAAAAGACAAAAAACTAAGAAAGTTTAAAGTGACATGTGACTGGATTTGTCCAGTAGTGAAGCAGTACTAACAAGTGAGCTAGCAGGGGGAACCTTTTTCCCACTGCTAGTTGTAAATTCTAGGTCTGGTGACCTTTTGAGCTTAGGAAAGCTTTTGGCTTGGTTTCTTTTGGAATAAAAGGCACCCCTATACTCAGTTGAGTATAGGGAGTCAATGTAAACACAAAAACACACAAGTCACTTAACAAAATCAACCACAATTAGCACCAAAAGTTGCTGATTAAGCAATGAAGTTGTCTGATGAACAGTGACAATAGATTACATGCACAAATACGAATTTCAAACTCTTAAATCTTGCACCATCATCCACCAAATAGCATATAAGCAATCCTAATCCCTAGATTAACCTATTCTCTAGCTACTTGAAAGATTTAATGCACAACTTTACACCAAATCAGTCAAACAAGGCACTTCTGAATCTTGACTGTTTTCCAAAATTTTAAGCATGCAAATGTTTTCAACTTCACCAAATAGAAACCTAAGCTAGCATATAACCTATTACAATCCTAAGAGAGATTCTAAACAGGTTTCAAGCAAACTTGATGTCAAATAACCCAACTAAAGCCTTAATCCAAACACCCCTTTATATTCAGAAAACCAAATTTTTCAAACCAAATCAATTCAAACTCTTACCAAACTGCTTCTAATCACTACCAACATGCATATTATACCAAATAAACTCAAATCAAACCACTTAAACACACATAAACAACTTTCTTGTCAAATCAACAAATCACATAAATCTGAAAAATCATACACTTAAACAAAACTTGAACAATGAACTAGGAAGTTACCTTGTGGGACCCACATCCAGGTCCCACCAAGGCTGCTATGCCTTCTCCAAACAGACCCGGGTCTGTGCAGACTTCTTGGACTTATGATCTGCAGAATGATGATGATGATATTGTTCTTGTTTTGATCCTACACAAGCACAAACAACAAGGAAAACACTTCAAGTTGCAAGATGATCCAAAAGCCTTGTCAAAAGCTTTTGGACAGCTTCAACAGTAAGTCTGAAGTAAAAAAATAGGAAATAAGATTTTGATAAATCTTATAGAACTGAAATTTTTGGAAAACAGATTTAACCAATCCTTGAACTTCTTAAACCAACAAACCTTGAAACCTTAAACAAATTCAACTTCAGAAATCCAATAACCCAAGTCCACTTTCACTTTCTTGGACCTTAAATTTCTGAAAATTAAAAACCTTTTTAAAACCTTTTTGAAAACTCAAAAACACAAAGTGTTTGAACAATATTAATGGAACTCAGCTAGCTCTCAGTCACACACCAAACTTTTAAAAACCATAAAAAGGAATTACTTTGAACTCAAATACCAAACTTTTATATTAATAAAAAGGAATTACAAGTGAATAAGAGCTAAAACTGGAACAAAGGGGAATGTACATGCACATCCCCTATTTATACTACTGGATAGAAGATTCTAGTTCTAAAAACCCTAATACATGAAATGCCATAAAGGCCCTTGGACGAATCTTGAAGTCTTGGTCAAATTGTGCCCATGTGATGATCTTGATGGATACCAGCTGTTGTATTGATCTTGGGACGTTCAAATGGTGTGGAGGACAGGTAAAACCATCTTGGACGTTTATCATGTCCCCTCCTAGGGTTTTGTGGAAAGGGACGGGTGCAGGGGACCCCTAGGGTGGTCACATGGGTTGAGTGGGGACAAAAATAAGAGTGGTGTTGGGTTTAGGCTTAGTTTAATCAGTGATCTGGAAATTATTGGACAAAAACCCTTTGATTAGCTCTTTGTTCATCCTGGAAATTTTAGGGTTTATGGGTGGATTAGTTTTTGGTTTAATCTGAAATGGGGATTAAGGTATTTAAAATATGTGTTTGCCACCAAAACTTAAACCAGTTTAAGTTAAATAAAAAGAAGAGTGGGTGGATTCGTGACATGGAAGGAGGGGAGTGTCTGATTGGTCAGTCAATGGTCAATGGTGAGGTGGCGTGTTGGGGTTGGCTGGGAGTAGTTGTGATGTCTGGCCAAAATGGCCCCCCAAGGTTTTTCTTCTTTTCAACTTGTAATAAATAGCTATCAACTCTATTTCTTTTCACAACAACTTTAGACCACTTGTCAAAAATGGCACAGCCTTTTCTCAAACTTTAAACAAGGACCATTAATGCACATTTGGCAATCTTCAAGGGCTCATAATGTAATTTCTTGACATTTAAGGGACCTCAATGTAATTTATGAGTTTTGCTAGGGTATAAAATGCCAAGTCTTCAAAAGATGAGGGACCAATGTTGACAATCTTTAATTCTTCAAGGTCATTTTTGGAAATTCCATTCTTGGGCCCGGTTCATTGTGCGGCTCCGTTTCCCGTGTTCGTTTTTGATTGATTCTTGTGATCTTTTTGTCTTTTCCTCAATATCCGTGCCTAAAATACACAAGCAACAAACACGAGCATATATTTGGCAGTTTTAATGATATTTTATGCATTTTAAGCCCGATTTGGACGATGAGACTATGTATAAAAGCAGTCTCATCAATTGGCTACCGCTTTAACTTGTTGTTGTTGGTTTGAAGCGATGAGCAAGATATTTTTGTTCATTTCGGCCATCATGCGGGTGAATTCGGTCATATCGGGGTTTGCTGAAGTAGAAGAAACATTGACTCTCGGGTTGTTCCTTGAAGATGCGGAGGAATCCTAATTTTTGTGATGAGTAGTCATGTTCTCAATAAGCTCTCTACACTCCTCGGGTCTCCTTTTCATAAATGTGCCACCGACGGCTGCATTAATCGTGTCACGATCACGAAAAGTCAAACCGTTGTAGAAAGTATCAATTAAGGTCACGAGGAGCATGTTGTGGTTTGGACAACGATCGATAAAAACATTATATCTTTCCCAAGCATCAAAGAGAGATTCATCAGGTTCTTGCATGAAACCGCTGATTTGATTTCGAAGGCTCGTGACCATGGATGGTGGAAAGTAGCGCGACAAAAAGCGTTGAGTCATGTCATCCCAAGTATGAATGGAATTCTTCGAGAGACGATCAAACCATTTCTCGACGTGGTGTGATAAAGTATGTGGGAAGATTTGAAGGCGAAGAACATCCATTGTAGCACCGGGCAACTTCATGCTTTGAGTAATAGTAATGAATTTGTCGAGGCGTTTGTTGGCATCATCATCAGGCATTCCGCGGAATGGATTTGTTTGCACTTGCTGGATCATGTGATGCTTCAACAAAAACTCCGGAGCCGTGATTTGCATCGGCGCAGTCGGTCCTCCTCGTCCAAACATTGTGGGTTGACAAAGCTCCTCCATTGTCCGAAGATCGGGCTGTGGAAGAACATTGTTGTTGTTATTGTTTAGGTGCGGTGGATTATTGTTGTTGTTCACACCTGACATAGCTAAATCTTCACGAGTCTCGGGCTCTGAATAAGTAGAAGATCTAGTATGCATACACCTACAAAAGCAAAAGAAAACAATACCAAAACAATAGACAATATATATACACTATAGAAATAAAAATAAAATCGTTTTGGATTTTTTGAAAATTTTTAATTTTTTTTTGGATTTTTAACAATTTTTAATTTTTATGGATTTTTGGAAATTTTTGAGCAAGAAAATAACGCTCACGAATGAACGGATCCGAAAAAGCAACGCGTATCTCACAGAAAACCGTTAATCTTCACGAAAAGAGCCGGCAGCGGCGCCATTTAATAACTGGATTTTACTAGGTTGAAAGTTCGTTTCTCGGTATCTTCTCGAATTGATTAAGGTTTAAGTGTGACTCAGTTGTTCTTGGTGACGAAAAGGGAATTGTTTGGTGTAGTAAACTAATTAAAAATAAAGACTTGGAATGATAAAAATAAAGACGGTAAAAAGAAATAATAAAAGATAAAAACGTGACAGGAAATTAATGACGAGAAATTAAAAATGTAACGAGAAATAAAAAGGCAAACTTAAAAGTAAATAAGGCAAGTAAACTTAAAAGTGTCCTAAAGGCAAACTTAAACTAAGGCAAGCTTAAAATAAATCTAAGGCAAGTAAACTTAAAGTGCGACTAAGGAAAAAGGCGGGAAAAATAAAACTTAAAAATTCAAACTTAAAAACAGAAACTTAAAATAACCTGAAAACAACTCATTCGGAATAAACCTTCTTTCGGAATAAATCACTCGTTCGAAATGTCACCTTCGTTCGGAATAATTCTTCTTCACTCGGAATGATAAAGAGATAACCTTCATCCGGAATAACTTTGCTTCATTCGGAATATTCAAACAAAAGCCTTCATCCGGAATAAAACTTTGATCCGGAATAAATTCTTTATTCGGAATATGTCACTTATCCGAAATAAATCCTTTATTCGGAATATTTGCCTTGATCCGGAATGTTAGCTTGGTTCGGAATATATTGCTGATCCGGAATAACAAGTTGATCCGGAATAAAGTCTTGATCCGGAATAAACTAAAACAAACCCTTCATTCGGAATAAAAATCAGTTAATTCGGAATATTCCCTTCATTCGGAATATCTGTTCATCTGGAATAACGAGTTGATTCGGAATATGTCACTTATCCGGAATAACTGCGTTTATCCGGAATAAACGCCTGAGATCCTTTATTCGGAATAAAGTGACTGATTCGGAATACCAAACTGATCCGGAATGATTTCTTGGTTCGGAATGACCACTTGATCCGAAATAAACTAGAATAAACCCTTCATTCGGAATGTTTGTGTGATCCTTGATTCGGAATAACCTGGGCAACAATAATAGCGAAGAACACGGAAGGAGATAGAAACACGAATCTAACCAAAACTAATCAAATCAAACCAAAAGATTAAATCAAAATAACCATATAACATCTACTAATCATAAATAATCAATCCAAATCAATCAAACTAACAATACTAATCAAAATAATCAAAACCCACTTGATTAAATCAATAAAAACTAAATAACATAAACATGAACATAAAGCATAAAGATTAAAGATTGATCAAGAAAGGTAGATAGGAGATTAACAATGAAAAGTAAAGATTAACAACAATTAAAAGGAAACTTACTTGAAATTAAAGGAATTTAAGGTGCAAGACAATTAAGTAAATGACATGTAATTAAAGTGCAAGAATTAAAATGGAAGACTAATTGTCACACTTAGCCAACAAAATGAAATGAAATGAAATGAAATCTATTTATAGGGGATTAGGGAGGTGCTTAGTGGAAGCTTCCTCCCCTCTTTCTTCTTTTTTTAATTATCCTTTAGTCCTCGTCTTCTTAATTCTTCGACTTTTGACTTTGTCTCGGGATTAATAAACTCGTCTTGTGATTTCTTCAATAAATTAGACTTGAGTTCTTCGGCTTTTAGTAAACTTCCGTCTTTTGATTTTTTCTTCGATAAATCTTCAGAATTGGTCTTGGACTTCCGTTCTTTTTGCACTCTTGATTTCTTGACTTCGTCTTTTGTCTTTTTTTCTTCGATAAAAGCCTGTGTTTTCTCCCCTTTTCACATTTTCGTCCTAAATCACAACAAAAACACGAACCACGCATAATTCCGACATTTACGACATAAAATACACGTTTTTGCTTGGTTATTATTGTAGTGAAGTGGTAAAAAGGATGGGTGTTTACACACCTATCAATGATGTCGTTTTGATTACGTATTAAGTCGTGTCGGGAAATCATATAATCATATTTATGATGCATTGTAACTTTTGAAAAGTAGTTTTACGAAACCCGAGCCCCGTAAATATTTTCAAGATTTACTAATAGTCATTTTATACCCTTTTAACTATTAAATTTATTTTAAGTCCAAAACTATACACAATTGACAAAACTTGCCCTCCATCATACTATATAAACATATTTCCACTATTTTCTCTCATTTTCATCACTTAAAAACACACACTTCATGAAAAATCCTCTCTCTCCCTCTCTTCTTATTATTTCCGCCACCTCTACACACCAAAATCAACCAAAAACCTTGATTTTTAACATGATTTAATCAAAATTATTTCATGTCCCATGCTACAAATTCAAAGATGAATCAATTGATACTAAACTTTCACACATGCATCAAGTTTTCTAACTTTTATGATTTCATGGTTGGATTATGTTTAAATCATCTTGCATGTGATGATCTAGGTAGGATCATCATGTTTTCATGTTAAAAAGGTTGTTTTTGATCTTTGATTTTTGTTAAAAATTTAACATACAAGTGTTTTAGGAGTGTTTGGTTGATGGGTATGATAGTAGGGTGATTATATAGGTGTGTGAATGGTTAGAATTAGTGGGAAAATTGATTTGTTATGATTTCTAAAAGTGTATATTACATCAGTGGGTTAAAGGCTGTTTTCGTGGGTTTAAGATTCGATATAGGCTGAGATTATTTGATTTTGTTGTAGAGTTTTCCGAGACGCTCGTTTTGGTATAAGATAGAGCTTCTAACCTATGACGAGTCAAAAGTTATGCTAGTTTTAGTATTCGTGTACCGGGAGACGCAAATCGGCACAATCCGAAATTGTGGCTGATTTTGGGTCGACTCTCGGGGACTTTAGTCTTGGTTAGATGATGGGTACTACTGGTTTTCAAAGTTTATAAACCTAATATGATGAGTCTATTAGTGGGTTTAAAAGGCGGATTGTCAAAATAGTACATTTAAAGTGGTCTAAACGGTTTTATAAAACAAGTATACAATTCTGTCCCAAATTTTAGGGTCGAGTATAGTGTCGAGCTGATGGGTTTTAAAGTGTGAACTTTGGCTCTAACTTTGGTGAGGTCTTATACAGGTTATAATTGACCTTGACACCAATTTTCATCTAAATCGGACAAGTCTAGATAGGGTAGATCGGTGTGTACATTCAGAGTGTACTTGCTGATTTGTATGTTAGACACGTAGTTCAATGCTTGTGTTGCGTGAGTATGAGTATTCACTATTGGACATGGTGACTTACTCAAGTGCTTAGTCATTATATAAATGACTTAGCTACTGGTCCGAGTAAGTTAAAGGGGATAGTTTGACTTGCGTTGATTTGGCATCGTATGACGGGTCAATTTCAAGGGCACAAGTGTTTTAACGTGTAGTGTTGGAATAAATGGGTTAGTATGGATTCATTTAGTTCGTGTCAATGGTTTTGAAATATGAATATTTTGAAAACATTTAAGTCTTATTATACTTGGTATACAACGATATTTTAGTTCGAGTTTTAGCGCACGTCTCATTTTGATAGGTTGCGGCTTTCGTGTTTCCCCGGCATCCATATCGTCGGTGATCGTCTTATCACTACCGTTTCTACTTAGTTACTGTTAGCCTCAAAATATTGAGTCAAACAAGAATGCTCGGTCGTAGGTTATTATTGTAACATTAGTTAGAACGTTGTAATAGGTAGTTAATTAGTCGTAGTTTACGGGCTTGGATTTAAACTAATTAAAGTCTAAAAGACAAGCCCATCCCAATATATAGCCCATTAAAGCCCGCATGTGGGTGGACTATATATACTACCCTCCTAGCATGTTAGGATGGTTGGTTGTTCATTTTTACTCTCATTGCTCAATCTAATATCACCAAGTTCCAACCAATTCTCTCTCTTTTCTCTCTCTAATTTCTCTCTCTAGAATTCATCTTCTTCATCTATTTTCTTTCTTAAATTCGTGTTCTATTATCCAAATATAAGGGACAACAATTGGTATCAATCGCCATGGGGTAGTTTTGTGATTGGTTGTTGTGTTTTCATTTGATTCGTTTGATTTAATCCTTATTTCATCTGCGAATTCAAGATTTTTTGTGTTTATTTAGTGTTCTTAAGTCGTATACCTTCTTTATTCGTGTATAGTGATTTGAGTATCTTGGATTGATGAAAACACAAATCTTTTGGTTCAATAGTTAAGTATTCTCTTGTTTTCAACTTTTCGAAATTCTTGCAACTGATTCCATCTAAAAGTACAAGAAAGAAAGGCTCGATCGCAATAACCAAGGGTTTTACTTTGCGATCACAAGGATTAAGACACCTTATTCCGACGGTTATTCCGATCACTCATTGCTATCGAGGATTCCAACGGTTTTTAAAGGATATTGAGACGTTACTATGTCCGAAAACTTTTAGCAATATTGCGGTCTGGACATTCTGATAGAACCAATATTCCGATACTTGCAATCATTCCGATAGAAAGGGTATTCCGGCAGAATCAACATTCCGATACAATATTCCGGTAGGTTATTCTGACAGATCATTCCGACAGCATTCTGATAACCTACATTTCGACAGCCTACATTCTGACAGACTACATTCTGACAGCCTACATTCCGACAGCAACATTCCCATGGACATTCCGATGGCACATTCCGATGGACATTCCGATGACATGTTTAGCTAAATTTTGTTCGAGTATTTTTTAGACTTAGCCACCATCTAGACTAGTTTCGGAATATCGTTTACACGAAGATTAAAAAAAAGAGTTAAAAATTTTCCGTCAACTAAATTCAAATTTTTTCCATACTAGTTTTAGGACATTTCTAGCTCGATTTCAAAATTTGGCGATTACAAAATTTTTTGGTCTACCTATTTGTCAGACTGGGAATTTATTGTCGGACTGAAGAAAAACTGCACTTTTCGGAATTTTAACCACAACAACAATCACAACAAATCTACATAAGATCCATATTCACTTCATCATTTCAGAAAACATTGAGATGGATTCTACTGCCGAATATCGTGTGACGAACAACAACATAATGGTGGCGGATAACAAAGAGAGACCACCAATGCTTGTGTCTGGCCGGTATGCTCAACGATACCTTGATACAAGACCTAATGGTGATGCCTTGATTAAATGTATTACTCATTGACCATATATATTCAAGAAGATCTCAATTCCTCCAAGACCAGCCATAGATACTACTGATCCAATACCCGCATTTGAACATGATGAAACAAGAGCTGATCTTACACCTGAAAATTATGCTTGGCATGATGCAGAGAAGGAAGCCATTTATATGGTTTTAAGTGGGATTGGAGATGATATTTACTCCACGGTTGATGCATGCCCGACAGCACATGAAATGTGGACTGCTATTGAACGCTTGCAACAAGGAGAATCACTCAACAAATAAGATGTCAAAACAAACTTGTTTTGGAATTTTGGCAAGTTTACTTCAAGGGATGGGAATCAATTGATTCATACTACTCCAGGTTTTATAAAATGATGAATGACATGACAAGAAATAACCTGCAAGTCTCCACCATGCAAGTCAATGTTGAATTTCTTCAACAACTTCAACCCGAGTGGACACGATTCGTCACGTTAGTGAAACAACAAGAAAAGTTAGACGATGTCTTATAGCATCGACTCTTTGATATCATGAAGCAATTTCAGAATGAAGCAAATGAAATTCGAGCCGAACGTGTTGCCAAGACGACTAATCCACATGCTTTAATGACTACCACTCAAAATGTTCAAGATCATCGCTCTCGTGGTCCTAAGCCATACTCTACTACATCATCCTCACCACGATATTCCACATCATCTAAGTCTTCATCATCCAAAAGATCACGAGGCAAAGTGCCAAAAGCACCATCACCACCATCTGAGTCATCATCTGAAGAAGATAGTGATGAAGACCAAGCTCAAAAGAATCGTGAGATGAAACAACAAATTGCTTTCATAATGAAGACTTACAAGAAAATCTACAAACCCACCAACAACAATCTTCGAACATCATCTAACATAAAGAATCAATATGTTGAGAGTCCTCCAAGGTATGACACACGTCGACGTGGTGAAAGTCCTTCTAGGTATGATCGACATAATCCAACGCATGTTGAGGGTTCTGCAAGGTATGATCGACAAACTGCCAAGTATGATACTCAGAGGATTGCTGCTGCTACTGGGAATAGGGAAACTGTTGGAAGTCAAGTGGTTCAACATAGTGGGATTTAATATTTTAATTGCCAAGGTTATGGGCATATGGCAAAGGAATGCAGGAAGTCGAAAAGGGTTAGAGACTCCAGCTATCACAAGGAAAAGATGTTGCTATGCAAGAAGATGGAAGCAGGGGTTAAATTGTCAGCTGAGGAAGGAGCAATGCTTGATGACACTGATGATGAAGATTCCGATCAAGAACTTGATGCACATTACTCGTACATGGAAAAGGTTGAAGAAGTTCTCAAAGTCACTGAAGATGACAACGGTCCTATCTTTGACACTGAGCCAATCGATAAGGTACACACTACTGATGAATATAATGTGTTTGGTGATATTGATGAGCATAGTGATCTACCCAAAGCCATTAATGACACATGTATGATGGAAACGTTTGATAGCAATACCACACCTGATTCATCAGACATGTGCAATAATGAGTCTGAGGATGATCAACATGCAAATGAGTATGATGAAGAGGAACGTATTGCGCTTGCTAATTTAATTGCCACTTTACAAAAGATGTCACTGAAAATAAGAAGAGTCAAAAGCAATTAAAGAAGGCAAACGCTACGCTCACTCAAAATTTTGAAGAATGCAAAGCTGCTCTTATCAAATTTACTGAGATGACTAAAAGCTACAGAGATGAGCTCCTTCATAAAACCAAAGAGCTTGAGGGGTACAAGGGTAGTGCGTTAAAAAGTCAAAAGGACGATTTTGAAAACAAATATAATACAACTCTTGAGTTATTAGCTAAAGAGAAGCGTCAATATAATGTTTTCTTAATGGATGAACGTCAAAAAACATACTTTGCCAATACCAAAGTTAATGAACTTGAACAAAAGCTCTCTATGACCACTACCGATTCTGCTAAAATTCTCGAGGATAAGAAACAAGAGGTAGATGCGTTAAAACAAGACTTCAAAAGTAGATATGATAAAGAAACTGGAAAAGTAACGAAACTAGAATAACAAGTCGAATTTTTGAAGAAAGATGTTTATAAAACGCATGATTCTATTCAATCTGTAAGAATGCTAGCACCTCCGTCGATGTTTAAGGGTCAAGCTAGCTTTGCAAGTCCTGAGTACCTTGCCAAAGCTCAAGTTGCGAACCCGTGTCTTTATCTTGATGAGACTAAAAGGAATGATCTTGATTACATGCCTGTTAGTGCCGATAGTGAAGAGACTTCTCGTTGGGATGATGATAGTCGACCTCTTGTCAATAAGGAGTTTGTGAAACCATATAATTATGCTTACATGAATAGTCTTTATGGTCTTTTCAACAAACAAACTTAGAAAACCCGTGAGGAAGTGTTCTTAGAATGCAAACAAAATAGAATTCAATGGAAGAAAGCTTTTGCCACTAAGAAATCTAATGTTTAAAAATATATAAACTACCTTCCTCTAGATGAATCCAAAAGCAATAGTAGGAAAACATTAGGTATTCTTAAACACCACATAGATAATGTTAAATCTATTGTTGAAAGAGATTGGGCAAAACGTGAAAATGCTGAGTGGCAACGCCCGATTCCTCAATATATTACTTTACTTGTGAAAGAACTCTTAATTAACACGGAGTTGATTAAAGAAACTGTTCTTCAACTTGAGGAGTTCATTCGGACTGAAATGTATGATGATTTAAAATATGTTGAATCTCTTGAGAAACACATTGATGATCTTCAAATGGAAAAGTCTGATTTTTCAGATGAATATGATTTACTCATGCAAGAATGCGTTTCTAAAGATGTTATGTGTGCTTATTTTACATCTTGTGCTGATATTGATGAATATTCTGATGTTGCATACAAATATCTTGATAAGATCAAAGAATGTGAGCGTCTTGAAATTGAGCTTTCGAAACGTAAAGAAAATGTTGATAAAAAGGCTTTTGAGTTACTTCAACACAAAACTGATTTCCTTCAAAAACATTGTCATTCTCTTGAACTTGCTTTGCAAAAAGACGTTGGTAGTTTTCCACATGATAATAACTTGCAAGAAAAACTTTCCAAAACGTTTTGAGAAATGAATGAACAGAATTTGGAAATTAAAGGGTTGAAAGCTCAGTTACAAGACAGGGAAAGAGCGATAGCAGAGTTGTAGAAACTCATTGCTAAAGTGGGTGGGAAAGTCGTGGAACCTAGCATTAAGAAACCTGTTGTTAGACAACCCAATGCCTCTAAAGTGAATAGATCCTCTATCTTAGGAAAACCATCTGCTTTATCAAACTCCTCGTTTGCAAAACCTGTGTTTTCCCCCAAGATGGATGGAAAGGAAAGGTTACCACAGAATCAACGCATAAGGAATGTCATAGCACCGAGCGTTAAGCACAATAATGTAATTAAACCAGGGATGTATAGAATGACCACTAAGCCCACAAACAAAGTTAGTCACTCGCCTCAGAATTCTAGAAACACTAATATTGGTGTGTCTTCTACTATAGGAAAAGTATCCACTACTAGTGTTAGCCGGCCTTAGCTTAAGCGCACTCAAGTGAATGATAAGGTCTGGAAACACAAAAGTCAAGGGAAGATGAAGACTGTAGAAGACCAACCTAGGATTTTAAATGTTTCTAAGCATAAAATGTCTGTAATCGCGTGTAATGACGATTTGAATGATTCGACTATGAATGCTTTGAATGTTAAGTTTGTTTGTGTGAAATGTGGAAAGTGTGTTAATGCTAATCATGCTATGTGTGTTTCGAATAATGTCAAAGGCGTAGATACTAGAACTAAGAAGCAAACTGCGATGCCTATTAGTGCTAGAAAACCCAAACGCAAAGTGAACCTTTCTGGTGTAACCCCCCCTGAGAAAAGTATTGCATCAGACTCCACCACTAAGACCACTAGAAGTCGAATTAGGGAATTATATAAGTCTGTTAGCAAGTCGTGGAAATGGTGGTTTGCTAATCAATGTCATCCAGGATATAAATGGATGCCTAAAGTTAGGACATAAAATGTGACAACGAGTGTTAGTATGCCTTTAAATGTTGCTAAGGACACTAATGATTCTACAATCACAACTACTGTGGTATCCAATTTAGCAAATGTTCCATCGTGTTCTAACTCTTCTGCAGGTGATACAAATGATTCTCTTCATAATGGACTCCGGATGCACGAAGTACATGACGGGGAATCTCAAGCTTCTAATTAACTTCGTGGAGAAATTCATGGGTACGGTCCGATTCAGAAATGATCAATTTGCACCGATCCTAGGATATGGATATTTGGTTCAGGGGAATATCACGATTAAAAGGGTATACTACGTCGAAGGGCTCAATCAAAATCTTTTCTCGGTTGGTCAATTCTGTGATGCGGATTTGGAGGTTGCTTTCAGAAAGAAGACATGTTTTGTTCGTGATTATGATGGGAATGACTTACTTACCGGTACACGGGGTACTGATCTTTACACAATTTCACTTCAAGACACAACTTCATCAACTCCAATTTTCTTCATGGCTAAAGCTTCAACGACTCAGGCATGGTTATGGAATCAACGTTTATCTCATCTTAATTTTGATACCATCAACTTGCTTTCCAAGAAAGATATTGTGAGAGGCCTTCCAAGTTTGAAATTCATCAAAGATCATCTCTGTTCTTCTTGTGAACTTTGTAAAGCTAAAAGAAGTAGCTTTAAACAAAGACTACACCAAGCTCAAAAGGACGGTTAGATCTTCTTCATATAGATTTGTGTGGTCCCATGCCTGTTCATAGTATCAATGGGAAGAAATACGTTATGGTAATTATCGATGACTACTCAAGATACACATGGACTCACTTCTTGAGGTCCAAGGATGAAACACCCGACGTTCTCATCAACTTCCTTAAATTGATACAACGTGGTCTTTGATGTTGAGTGTTTTTGTACACCTTTAGGAAAAGGAGGCACAAAGTAGGGCAAGTGAGCACGACGATTTAGGAAAACCGTGTGTGAATGATCCTAAGTAAGTTCATTCTCAAGGAGGCTAGTGTGTTATGTGTGTAATGATATGGATTAATTTGTGATTATATTTGAGAAAGAAAAATAGAAAAAGGATTAGAAGAGAATGACGGTTATGAAGACGGATTAAACTAAGTCTAAAAAGGCGTACACGTAAAGTCCTAAAAACCACCAAAATTAAAATTTAAACCTAAAAATTTCTAAAACTCACCAAAAATCCCTAATAATATTCTAAGAGTCTACAAAAAATCAAAACATGCAAAAACCTTTTAATTAATTAAATAATGACTTTTTAATGCTAATTAAAGCCCTAAAAATCAAAATTAATTATCAAAAAGCCCTAAACAAGATTTTCAAGTTTGTAAACCTCAAAAATACTCTAATTAAGCTAAAAACTATTTTTCAAAATTTTAAAACCAATTAAACCTATTTTTAAAGAATTAAAAACTCCTAAAATCAATTAAATCTTAAATTAATTATAGAAAATAATTAAAAGACCTAAAAAAATAATTGGAAAGTTGCAAAAATCCTAATTAAGTGTTTAAAACCTAGGAAAAATATAAAAACCTAGAAAATCAGAATTTTAATTTTTAATAATAAAATAATATTAAAATAATATTAAAAATCCAAAAATTATAAAAAAATTCTAAAAACTTGCAAACTAGTTTAATTTAACCTAAATAACTCAGAATTGAAAGTGAAATTACCTAAATACCCCTATTGGGCCTAGAAAATGGGCCAAACCCAAAACAGTCCCTTATTGGGCTTAATTAAGGCCCAATAAGAAAAAGTGTTCAAATTAAGCTCAAAAAGCACAGGTTGACTCAAAATTTGATTTTAAACAACTTTTTCCAAAGGCCCAAAAGCTGAAAATGTGAAATAAGCCAACTTATAATAAGCAGCTTATTCTTAATGGGCTTTTTGGCCCATTAAGCCATAAGCTGATGCCATAAGCTAAAATTTAACACACAACCTTCTTTTGACCTAACAAAGACTTCTGCAAAAAGAATTTTCAAATAAGCCTACTTAATAAGCCAGAAACAAGTCACAAACTTATTCACAAAACGACAAAATAGTCGTTTTTATGATCTAGACCACCTCAGAAGCTGATTCAAGTTGCAAAATGATTCTTATGACAAAACTAAGCTTAATAATCAAAAACCTACTCAATAAGCACTCTAAATAAGCTGGAAAATCAAATAAGCACTTATGTTAAAAGTCAAACAAGTTGGTTTTCTAGTAAAAAGTCAAAGTCAAAGTCTCAAAAGCTCCAGTTTACTAAAATGGGTCAAATAATGAAGATCTATTACAAAAAAAATAAGTTGTTGCAAGTCAGAATAAGCTAGAAAAGCTTAATGATAAGTTGATGACAAAATTGCACTAGCAGGGGCTAGTTTTGGATGTTGAGCAGTGGAAACTTTTTCCACTGCTTGACTATTTTGACTTTTTATCTTTAGTGACTTTTTTGGAGATTCAGATTTCACAAAGGCACCCAAATGATCTTTGGATCAAAAGGAGTCAATCACAATCAAAATAACACAATCACTAACACCCAATTGATACAGTTTAATCAATCAATCATCAGACATGATACAGACATGAACAATAAGCAGTTTAGCACTTAAGAGAAGTTTTAGAACAAATCAGCCAGCCAAATTCAACCAAATGCACACACAAGCTATAATAAACTCCAATAAGCAAGTCTAAACAGGTTTCATGCACTGGTTCAAAGAATTAAGAAAGATTCAAGCAATGAAAGTTACTGATGAACACTAACACATGTAGTTTTTCTACTTTGCTGATGTATTTGACACACAAGCCAATTTCAACACCTCAAATCTTTCAAACAGGTTATATTAACTTTGTTTAAACCACTTTTATCCCTAAGCATGCATACACACTAAGTGTTCCCAAAATCCTAGGTCAAAACAAGCAGAAACAAGGTCTATATAGCAGATTGTTTAATTCAAGTGTTCAAACCCAAAAACTTGCAGCAAAACACTCTCAAACAAAGGTATAGCAGATACAAAGCATAAAAAACAACTTCCCTTAACACAATAACAAGTTACAAGCATAAACCAGTAGACCCAAACACCCCTTTAACTTTTTCAAATCAAAAATTTCAAAAGCACAATGAGATTTCATGCCAACCAAGCATCAATTAACACTAAAACAAGTATATTAAACAGATTCAAGCAAGATCAAGCCACAAAATTCACAAGGACACAAGTTTCATACAAATATCACCAAAAATCACAATTTAAGCAGATTTGGAGATTAAGTATGCAAACCTCATGGATGTACATCCATACCCACGAATTTTGAGCTTATGTGCTAGCAAGAACAAGCACAAGCTTCCACAATAAGCCTGCTAAGATTGAACAAGGGTTAAGCACAATATCATAAAAATCAGAAACTTTGAAAAACTTGATTAATGCAAACTTGTTACCTCACACTTGATTATCCCCAAGTTATAAGCCTCACCACACCCTAACCAACTCAGTTAGGATGCTATGATCAGCCCTATAGCCCAAGAATTCTAAGATTGGAACAAGACTTAGCAAAATATCAAGAAAATGAGGAAATATGCAAACTTTTGCACACTCCTCTTTGGAAAACAGGTTTTGAACTTCAAGAACTAACAAGTATATAACAAATGAAAGCAGTAAATAAGATTGGCCAATGACTTTTCTTCAAGATTTCAAACTCAATTTCATTAACTTAGAAATAGGATTTACAGAAACTTGAACCAAGGAAAAATCAAAAGCAAACTATTAATGAAGCACCCTAAGGCCTTTATATAGGCATACAAATGACTAAGGAACAGCTAAAAACTAAAAACCCTAATGGTTGAAGTTCCAAAAATGCCCTCTTGAATTTGAACTCAAATGCTTCATGTGACTGATTCTTGGACGTATGTGAAGTAGATAGCTGTTGAAATTTGATCCAAGGGCTCAAACAAAGCTTAAAATGTAAGCTTGTATCTGGATGGTTGATTCTCTGGCTGGTTTTGGCAGTTTCCCCAAAAGTGTGTAGCAAGGGTTTATCATGTGAGCACATGAGTGATGTGGCAAGGGTTTTTGAAGTGGGGTTAAGTTTATGTTGAGGTTAATCACAAAACTGGACAAGATCATGGTCTAATTCATAGTAATTAGTAAATCCCAATTCGGATTATGAACTCCAAGAACAAGGTTTTGATCTTATTTTAAGTTTAAAAACATGTTACCCGCCACTTTTAAACTTAATTAATTAAGTTAGTGGGACACATGGCAGCTTGGGAGTGGTCTATGTATCTTCTTTGTCTGCCAGCTTAACACCCCCATGTTTCAGAAACTTGTCAAATTCCTTCCAAACTTCTATCAACGCCTTAATAAGCTTTGTCAATTTTTGCCCTTTTACATTTTTGGCCCAAAAACTTTTACAAAGTGAAATCAGGGGTATTTCTTGCCATATTTGAATTCTTCAAGGCTGGTTTGGTATTTTCTTCAATGATAATGGTCTAGACTTGTATGGTTGACATTTTGGAGGACTGAAATTGCCAAGTCTTGATGATTGAGGGACCATTTTTGCCAATTGTTGAAAGTTGAGGGTCCTTTGTGTGACTTTGAATTTTTCAAAGGACCAAACTTGTTATTTCTTGTACTTTGAAGGACTTCATGATGTATTTGTCTTTGTGGATGATATTGGTTGACAATTTAGCTTTGTTGAGGGGCTAAACTTGCCAATTCTTCAAAGTTAAGGGTCCTTTTTGTAATTTTGACAAACTTTAGGGACCAAACTTGTAATTATGAGGATACAAGGGTATAAAGTATCAAGTCTTCATAATTGGAGGACCATTCTTCATAATTCTTCAAATCTTCAAGGGTTGATCTTGGGAAAGTCTTCATTAGGGCTTGGTTCATTGTGCGGCTTCGTTTTCCGTGTTCGTTTTTGCATGATTCTTGTGATCTTTTGTCATTATCTCAATATCCGTACCTAAAATACACAAGCAACAAACACAAGCATATATTTGGGTATTTTGATGATATTTAATGCATTTTAAGCCCTATTTGGAAGATGAGACTATGTATAAAAGCAGTCTCATCACTCCCCCATACTAAACCATTGCCGTGTCCTCACGCAATGCTAGAGTAAAGTATCAAAGCATCTCCAAAATTCATTTTATTCTCTTTATTGAACGATAAACTAGCTACACTACTACTATTACTACTACTTGTGTTATAGACATAATGTATGATTTTCATCGCAAAAATGGGACGCTTAGGTTCATAGAATAAGAACACGTGAATGCTTCGTTAGAAATAATTTCATCGTCCTCGATTTTCACCCCAATTCCATGCTAAGCGTGCAACGAGATCATTGTCATTATAAGTTAGTAATGCTAACACTACTCATATGCCCTAATCACGTACTTATCCTCCCATTATTCCTAAGTTGTATCTCTTATATTTTATGATGTCTTGAATGTTTCACGAGGATACATTGTTTGACTTATGCGATAATAGAGATTTAGGTCTAAAAATAGATTCCTAACGGTGTAACTAAGACCATCAAATCAATAATCCCTCCTAATAGACGACGATGTTAAAAAATTAAGTTGACAAGAAGAATCGATAAACACGGTTTTATAACTGTTTTGAACATGAGACTTATTACCAAGACTTTTATACGCCCCCTAACGGAAGGGCCTTATTATCTTTGGTTTACCTCCATCTTTTATTCAACTCCGCCATGAAGCTTTTATTATGACTTCGGTCTTGCCTTGCCTTTTATTATCCGCCTCATCGGTGGTTTTATTAGCCAAAGACGTATATCCTCACGCTAAAGCGAATTTTGGATCTTTAAAGCTTCGAAGATTAAGGCTTGATTCACTTTCAATTTTTGCATAGATTTTAGGCCTTGTGGGGCTTCAAATTGTTTGCTAGATTTAGGTGAGCACTTGAAATCTTATTATTAGGTGAAGCTTTTGATTATTAGGGTGCCAATACTTCAAAACCGTGACGCTGGCGATACCTTAATGTCCTCCCAATTTAATTACACGGAAGCTACTAGAAAAGACTAGAAACCCAACAATCTTAACTAAACCGCTAAGTCAATATTTATTAAGAAAGAAATATTTACAAGCGAAGGGAGAATAAGCAAACAACGAGAACACATGAGTTTTTGAAAGAATACGAGTACTCTACGTTTAGCATAGTAACTTATAATTAACTCTATCATTTCTCGTCCTCATTTAAGAGACTTAGCCTAATGTGTAGTTAAGGAATCAAAGCTAAGTGCTCAACACGCACGGTCGAGTCAAAAATTACTCTTATTCTCGCCATCGGAAAACCTACATTCGTGTCTTCAAACACTTATAAAACATGAGAAAATTTTAAAATTTGGCCATTTTTAGCCTTATTTTGCAACAAAAATGATAAACAAAATGATAAACTTTGGAAAGCGTGAAGGTTTGGCAAGGCAAGTATCTATTCACCCCCCATACTAAAGTTAAACATTGTCCTCAATGTTTCGAGTCTAGGGGTGCAAACACCCCCATACTAGAGACGTAGTCGAATGCCTAATTTAGCATGGAAAGGGTGTAACCATTAAATTTAAAGCCGTTTATGAAGTGTGCTAAAAACCTAAGGTTAGAACATCAAAAGGATATATCATGGATATTGAGAAATGTCTCCAAAGCAAACGATCGAGTGCTCCCATAAAACGAACACGAGAGGCTCCAATCGTGAAGATCATGATCTAAAGTTCACAATTCACAAACAACCACGGAACAAAGGTTGGAAGGGCACAAATTCCCACACGTAAGCTACATTAGAAAGCGATAATATGTAAATAGGATAAGCATGGGACTCCCCCACGAGGCACCTCATTTTTTATTACCGAGTCATGAGCTCGACTCGATCCCCTCAATACTAATTATCATTAGGGAAGGTGACTTGGTCGAGGTAGTTCAAGGATGGAACTTCCCCGCCAAAGTAGTGCTTCAACCTATGTCCATTCACCTTGAAGTTAGGACCATCATCTTGAGCTAGCTCGATGGTCCCATAAGGAAACACTTGAGTCACGGTGAATGGACCGGACCAACGGGATTTCAACTTACCGGAAAAGATTTTCAATCTTGAATTAAAAAGCAAAACTTGATCCCCAATGTTAAAAACCCGGTTTTTAATTTTAGAATCATGCAACTTTTTAGTTTTCTCTTTATAAATCAATGAATTTTCATAAGCAATGTCTCTCAATTAATCCAATTCATTCAATTACATTTTCCGGTGTTTTCCCGCGGTCTCCATGTCCTCATTACAATGCTTTAGGGCCCAATAAGCTTTGTGTTCTAATTCGATAGGCAAATGACAATTCTTTCCATACACAAGCTTATAGGGAGTGCACCCAATGGGTGTCTTATGAGCGGTCCTAAAGGCCCATAAAGCATCGTCCAACTTATCCGACCAAGATTGTCGGTTTTCTCCAACGGATCTCTCCAAGATCCTCTTCAAAGCTCGGTTTGAAACCTCGACTTGCCCACTCGTTTGTGGGTGATAAGCCGTAGAAAGACGATGTGTAACCCCATATTTCCTTAGAACCCTTTCAAATTGGTCATTACAAAAATGGGTTCCACGATCGCTTATGATAGCACGAGGGGTTCCAAACCGAGAAAACAATTACTTCAAAAACTTGACTACCACACGAGCATCATTGGTGGGCAAGGCCTTTGCCTCCACCCACTTAGATAGGTAGTCAACCGCAACGAGAATGTACTTATTACCACGAGATGATAGGAACGGCCCCATAAAGTCTATGCCCCAAACGTTAAAGATCTCACATACTTGAATGATATTTTGTGGCATTTCATCTTTTTGTGAGGCTTTTCCTTGTCGTTGGCATGCATCACACGACTTCACAAGATCTTGCGCATCTCGGTAAATAGTAGGCCAAAAGAAGCCGGCATCAAACACATTCTTAGCCGTGAGATTAGCACCGTGGTGACCACCCGTGGGTCCCTCATGGCAAGCTCTAAGGATGTTAGAAGCTTCGGTGCCAAATACACAATGTCGGATGATTTGATCCGCACAAGTTCGAAACAAGTAAGGGTCGTTCCAAAAGTAGAACTTGACGTCACGAAAGAATTTTCGTTTTTGTTGAGTCGTCATACCCTTAATGATGAAGTTGCCCGCATGGTAATTTGAAAAATCCGCAAACCATGGGGTGGAAGAATCAAGTTGGGAATTCACTACACCAAGTGTTTCGAGTGGAAATGTTTCGGTGATTTCCTTAGGCTCGTAAACACTTTGGTGAGGATCTTCCAAACGAGAGAGATGATCGGCCGCTAGATTCTCGGCTCCTTTTTTGTCAACAATGGTGTGATCAAATTCTTGAAGGAGGAGAATCCAACGAAGTAATCTCGGCTTAGCATCTTGCTTTGCCATGAGATACTTAATAGCCGAATGGTCCGTATACACTATGCATTTCGTCAAGACGAGATAAGGTCGAAATTTCTCAAATGCATACACCACGGCAAGGAACTCCTTTTCCGTTGTAGTGTATTTAAGTTGAGCCTCGGTCATCGTCTTTCTAGCATAGTGAATAGGCAAGAAGTGCTTATCATGACGTTGCCCCAAAACGGCCCCAATAGCGTAATCACTTGCATCACACATAAGCTCAAAGGGGAGGTTCCAATTGGGAGCAACAAGAATGGGAGCTTCGGTAAGTTTCCTCTTAAGGATCTCAAAGGCTCGTACACAATCTTCGTCAAAGACAAAACGTGCCTCTTTTTCGAGAAGATGTGTAATGGGTTGAGAAATCTTTGAAAAGTCCTTGATGAATCGACGATAAAAGCCCGCGTGGCCTAGGAAACTCCTAACTCCCTTGACGGTTTTGGGATGAGGTAATTTGGCGATGACGTCTACCTTAGCTTGATCTACATCAATCCCTGCTTTCGAGACCTTGTGCCCTAAGACGATTCCACTCTTAACCATAAAATGACACTTTTCCCAATTGAGCACAAGGTTGGTTTCCTCACAACGTTTCAACATTCTCTCAAGGTTCGACAAACACGAAGTGAAAGAATCACCAAACACGGAAAAGTCATCCATGAAGACTTCCATTGTCTTCTCGATCATGTCATGAAAAATAGCCATCATACACCTTAGAAAGGTTCCCGGTGCATTGCAAAGTCCGAATGGCATTCTACGAAAGGCAAACGTTCCATATGGACACGTGAACGTAGTTTTTTCTTGATCACGAGGATCGATGGGAATTTGGAAGTAACCGGAAAAACCATCTAAAAAGCAATAGAAATCGTTTCCCGCAAGACGCTCCAACATTTGGTCCATGAAGGGCAAGGGAAAATGGTCTTTTCGAGTGGCTTCATTCAACTTTCGATAGTCGATCCACACTCTCCATCCGGTCACGAGTCTAGTGGGAATCAATTCGTTGGCATCGTTTGGCACAACGGTCATCCCTCCCTTTTTAGGGACACATTGAATAGGACTCACCCAAGGGCTATCGGAAATAGGGTAAATCATTCTCCCGTCAAGGAGTTTAAGGACCTCCTTTTTGACGACGTCGTGAATTTTGGGGTTCACCCTCCTTTGACTTTGGATTGTTGGCTTGAAATCTTCCTCCATTAAGATTTTGTGGGTACAAAACTTGGGATCGATCCCCTTAATGTCGGATAACTTCCACGCAATCGCCCCTTTGTGAGCCTTTAGAACATTGACAAGTGCGGTTTTTTCATCATTCGAAAGATCCTTCGCAATAATAACCGGCAACTTGTCGTCCTCCTCCAAATAGACATATTCGAGGTGAGGAGGTAAATCTTTCAACTCAAGGATAGGTGGTTCCTCAAGTGAAGATTTGGGCTCGATACTCATAACCTCCTCGAGCGGAGGAAATGGGAAACAGTTAAGAAAATCCTTGATAATCGAGAAGTCCTCATCGTTGTCGAGGTCTTCGTCACAAGTACGTGGAACATTGCATTCTTCCAACGTAAAACCACCACCTTCAAAAGGAGTGAAGGTTGGTGTCGAATTATCAAGAATTGGATCCAACATAGTGGGATTGCCACTAGTTTCTTCATCACCAAAACCTAGAACTTCTTGTGAAAATTCCTCGCAAACCACGTCGATCATATCAACGAGGTTTATGGTTGCAACGGAATAAACATGAGAAATTTGAGAGTTTTGAGTTGCGTTTATAACAAGTTCCTCGTCGTTGAAACGTAAGGTGATCTTTATAGCATGCACATCAATTAAAGCCATAGACGTATCTAAAAACGAACGACCTAAAATGAGAGGAACTTGAGGATCCGTGGGGATGTCAACAACAATAAAGTCTACGGGATAGTAGAACTTCCCCACTTTCACAAAAACGTCTTCCGCCAAACCACATGCGGGAATTGTGGAATGGTCGGCCAACTCGATAGACATTAGTGAAGGAGTAAGATTAGGAAGATTGAGCGACTTGAAGATTGCAAGTGGCATCAAGTTAATGCTAGCACCAAGATCGGCCAAGGCGAAGCATTATTCCATGTCTTGGATTGCACAAGGGATCAAAAATTTACCGGGATCACTGACTTTTTGAGGTATGCGATTAAGATAAACCGACGAACAACTAGACAATTGGTGCAATTTATCCTTGTTTTTCAACATACTCTTAAAGTTAGCGGCAAATCGAGGCATCATGACCAAGGCATCGGCGAAACTCACATTAAGGTGCAAATCACGAAACATTTTCATAAAAAGCTCAAATTGATAATTGTCGCGCTCTTGACGTTTCTCCTTCCTAAGTCTCGATGGATAGGGCAAGGGTGGTGTGGGTTGAGGCATTGTAGGCATAGCCTTTGGAATCTCGGGTTCCAATGATGGTAATGGGTCAACCGTAGGTGTGGCATGAGCGGTACTTCGTAGGATTGGGACATGCTCCTTTTGGACCACCACCTCGGGTTCTTCCTCAATTGCTTCCTCCGTAGGAGCAATTGGTTGAGGAATCGGCTCCTTAAGTGTCTTACCACTACGTGTGGTAATCACTTTCATCTCACC
Source organism: Glebionis coronaria (assembly GCA_025667525.1). Taxonomy (NCBI): domain Eukaryota; kingdom Viridiplantae; phylum Streptophyta; class Magnoliopsida; order Asterales; family Asteraceae; genus Glebionis; species Glebionis coronaria. The sequence continues at coordinate 51,225,850 of CM046880.1, forward strand.
CTTAGGGTTAGATATGGTGTTGCTAGGAAGACCACTTGACGACGGTTTAAACATTATTGCCTCAAACATAGACGAGATTTTATCTTCAAAATTAGATTGCCTTAATACGGCTTCGGTTTGCCTTTTCTCGGCCTTAAGCATCTCTTGTTTAATCTCATGTTGCCCTTGTTCCATCTTTTGTTGGTTTTGTTGCAACCTAGTGACATTTCCTTCCATTTTGTTGGTGTGGATTTTAAGTTCATTAGCTAACTCATTTTTCAACTCTTTCTTCAAGTCGTTTTTAAACTCGGATCTTAGGCTAATGATTTCTCTTTGAATATTGTCAAACCTAGCATCATTCCCACTAGCATATTCAACAAACTCACTTGGAAGATCTTTCAATGTTTGCAAACTTTTGTTGTTATTTTGAAAATCATTTTTGTTTGAAACTTGATTATTAGCCCCTTGATTCCCATAGTTTCCCTTGTTGTAATTGTTCTTAAAACCAACTTGATTGTTGCGATAGTTGTTGTTAGCATTTTGATTTGAACCAAAACCCGGTGGAGTCATTTGATTAGAGCGGGAAACTTGACCGTTTTGGTTGTAATTTCCCGTGGCCGCAAAGGCACTCGAAGTGTTACCATCGTTGGTAATGCACTCGGAGAAATCATGACCTCCACCACAATACATGCAAGAAACCTCAACCGCTTTAGCCGTAGCGGGAGCACTTGGTTCACCAACTTTAAACTCAATCAAAAGTCCTTTCAACTTATCAAAAATCTTGTTTTCCAAGTTTGCCTCAATTTGGCAAGCATCGATGGTATTAGACAAAGAAGGTGAAGCCGAAGACGAAGCCTTACGAACACTAGACGTGCTACGAGGACTATACACCTTAGATCTATTTTCAATTATCACCAAAGCTTCCTCAACCGTTTTACACAAAAAATTACCACCCGCGGCGGCATTCAAATAATCCCTTTCATGATCATTAAGTCCATTGTAAAACGTGTCAATTAGATGCAAATCGGAAAAACCGTGATGAGGACATTCATGTAACATTTCCTTAAACCTATTCCAAGCCGTTGAAAAACTTTCATTAAATTCTTGTGAAAACTTTGAAATCTCGTTTTTCAAGTGCCTAGTCTTAGAGGGCGGAAAAAATTGGTTCACAAACTTAGACACGAGATCCTTCCACGTCAATATAGAATTGGGTGGCTCTTTCTCTAACCAAATTTTTGCGGGCCCCGCTAAGGAATACGGAAAAAGCATCATCTTAATCGAGTCGTTAGAGACATCTTTAACCTTGCAAGTGGCGGTAAGACGATTGAATTGGCGGATATGGTTGTGTGGATTGTCCTTCTCATCACCACGGAATTTGTTGTTTTGAATCATGGACAACAAACCCGTTTTCACCTCAAAATTCTCCGCAAGGATTGCGGGAATCACAATAGCCTCTCCATACCCCTCGGTGGGTGCTTGAAGTAACTCCATCATAGTTTGATTCGCCATGGTTGGTGCTTCTATTACAATGGGTTCGTCAATAGGAGACTCCTCACTAGAATTGTTGGGAGTGGGAGTTTTGTTCTTTCATTTACGTACACGTCTTGCTTGATTTCGAGTTAGCATAAACGTCACGTACAACGAGGGGACGAGCAAAGAAGATTCTTTTTGGTGTTTTGTATTTTTTCAATTTTTTTGTGGTTTTGGATTGTATTAACCTTTTTGGAACTTGGTGAAATGTATTAAGTAGACAAAAATCTACAAATCTCCTCCTTAATCAAATCTCTTGATTAAAGAAGCCTCAAGGAATGAAAACGATCACGTGGAGTGAACGCCTTCGATGACTTTAGAACGATGGTGGAACACCAAATCGTTCAAGAGGGTTTAATCAATGGAAACCAAGAAAATATATATATGATATGTAATAATACTTTGGGCGGCAAAACCCTCGATTCACTCTCACAATCAAATACTCACAAGCAAGCGGGGAAACGAGGCGGCGCGAAGCACTTAAGAGCCTTTTTCCTTAGGATATATTTTATAATATCCGCCTTATACCCACCTTATAGTTTGTATTATCAAGATTAAGCTTCACGAAAGTAATTATCTATTTTTGCCTTTTTCTTTGGTTTGAGATTCGAATACAATGATCGGGTAATGACCTCCCAAGTCAAGGTTGTGATTTCTCACGTATTTGGAGTACTTGTGAATTTATTGTTCTACGTATACAATATAGTAATAATATTCACACAAAAACCGAAATACGATAATACGTATTAGTAGAGTGCTACTAATACAAATACTAATTATGGTTAATATAAAAACAACAATTCCAAATCAAAACACAACACGCCTCCCCGGCAGCGGCGCCAAAATGATGTTGAGTGTTTTTGTACACCTTTAGGAAAAGGAGGCACAAAGTAGGGCAAGTGAGCACGACGATTTAGGAAAACCGTGTGTGAATGATCCTAAGTAAGTTCGTTCTCAAGGAGGCTAGTGTGTTATGTGTGTAATGATATGGATTAATTTGTGATTATATTTGAGAAAGAAAAATAGAAAAGGGATTAGAAGAGAATGACGGTTATGAAGACGGATTAAACTAAGTCTAAAAAGGCGTACACGTAAAGTCCTAAAAACAACCAAAATTAAAATTTAAACCTAAAAATTTCTAAAAATCACCAAAAATCCCTAATAATATTCTAAGAGTCTACAAAAAATCAAAACTTGCAAAAACCTTTTAATTAATTAAATAATGACTTTTTAATGCTAATTAAAGCCCTAAAAATCAAAATTAATTATCAAAAAGCCCTAAACAAGATTTTCAAGTTTGTAAACCTCAAAAATACTCTAATTAAGCTAAAAACTATTTTTCAAAATTTTAAAACCAATTAAACCTATTTTTAAAGAATTAAAAACTCCTAAAATCAATTAAATCTTAAATTAATTATAGAAAATAATTAAAAGACCTAAAAAATAATTGGAAAGTTGCAAAAATCCTAATTAAGTGTTTAGAACCTTGGAAAAATATAAAAACCTAGAAAATCAGACTTTTAATTTTTAATAATAAAATAATATTAAAATAATATTAAAAATCCAAAAATTCTAAAAAATTCTAAAAACTTGCAAACTAGTTTAATTTAACCTAAATAACTCAGAATTGAAAGTGCTAAATACCCCTATTGGGCCTAGAAAATGGGCCAAACCCAAAACAGTCCCTTATTGGGCTTAATTAAGGCCGAATAAGAAAAAGTGTTCAAATTAAGCTCAAAAAGCACAGGTTGACTCAAAATTTGATTTTAAACAACTTTTTCCAAAGGCCCAAAAGCTGAAAATGTGAAATAAGCCAACTTATAATAAGCAGCTTATTCTTAATGGGCTTTTTGGCCCATTAAGCCATAAGCTGATGCCATAAGCTAAAATTTAACACACAACCTTCTTTTGACCTAACAAAGACTTCTGCAAAAAGAATTTTCAAATAAGCCCACTTAATAAGACAGAAACAAGTCACAAACTTATTCACAAAACGACAAAATAGTCGTTTTTATGATCTAGACCACCTCAGAAGCTGATTCAAGTTGCAAATGATTCTTATGACAAAACTAAGCTTAATAATCAAAAACCTACTCAATAAGCACTCTCAATAAGCTGGAAAATCAAATAAGCACTTATGTTAAAAGTCAAACAAGTTGGTTTTCTAGTAAAAAGTCAAAGTAAAAGTCTCATAAGCTCCAGTTTACTAAAATGGGTCAAATAATGAAGATCTATTACAAAAAAATAAGTTGTTGCAAGTCAGAATAAGCTAGAAAAGCTTAATGATAAGCTGATGACAAAATTGCACTAGCAGGGGCTAGTTTTGGATGTTGAGCAGTGGAAACTTTTTCCACTGCTTGACTATTTTGACTTTTTGTCTTTAGTGACTTTTTTGAAGATTCAGATTTCACAAAGGCACCAAAATGATCTCTGGATCAAAAGGAGTCAATCACAATCAAAATAACACAATCACTAACACCCAATTGATACAGTTTAATCAATCAATCATCAGACATGATACAGACATGAACAATAAGCAGTTTAGCACTTAAGAGAAGTTTTAGAACAAATCAGCCAGCCAAATTCAACCAAATGCACACACAAGCTATAATAAACTCCAATAAGCAAGTCTAAACAGGTTTCATGCACTGGTTCAAAGAATTAAGCAAGATGCAAGCAATGAAAGTTACTGATGAACACTAACACATGCAGTTTTTCTACTTTGCTGATGTATTTGACACACAAGCCAATTTCAACACCTCAAATCTTTCAAACAGGTTATATTAACTTTGTTTAAACCACTTTTATCCCTAAGCATGCATACACACTAAGTGTTCCCAAAATCCTAGGTCAAAACAAGCAGAAACAAGGTCTATTAGCAGATTGTTTAATTCAAGTGTTCAAACCCAAAAACTTGCAGCAAAACACTCTCAAACAAAGGTATAGCAGATACAAAGCATAAACAACAACTTCCCTTAACACAATAACAAGTTACAAGCATAAATCAGTAGACCCAAACACCCCTTTAACTTTTTCAAATCAAAATTTTCAAAAGCACAATGAAATTTCAGGCCAACCAAGCATCAATTAACACTAAAACAAGTATATTAAACAGATTCAAGCAAGATCAAGCCACAAAATTCACAAGGACACAAGTTTCATACAAATATCACCAAAAATCACAATTTAAGCAGATTTGGAGATTAAGTATGCAAACCTCATGGATGTACATCCACACCCACGAATTTTAGCTTATGTGCTAGCAAGAACAAGCACAAGCTTCCACAATAAGCCTGCTAAGATTGAACAAGGGTTAAGCACAATATCATAAAAATCAGAAACTTTGAAAAACTTGATTAATGCAAACTTGTTACCCCACACTTGATTATCCCCAAGTTATAAGCCTCACCACACCTTAACCAACTCAGTTAGGATGCTATGATCAGCCCTATAGCCCAAGAATTCCAAGATTGGAACAAGACTTAGCAAAATATCAAGAAAATGAGGAAATATGCAAACTTTTGCACACTCCTCTTTGGAAAACAGGTTTTGAACTTCAAGAACTAACAAGTATATAACAAATGAAAGTAGTAAATAAGATTGGCTAATGACTTTTCTTCAAGATTTCAAACTCAATTTCATTAACTTAGAAATAGGATTTACAGAAACTTGAACCAAGGAAAAATCAAAAGCAAACTATTAATGAAGCACCCTAAGGCCTTTATATAGGCATACAAATGACTAAGGAACAGCTAAAAACTAAAAACCCTAATGGTTGAAGTTCCAAAAATGCCCTCTTGAATTTGAACTCAAATGCTTCATGTGACTGATTCTTGGACGTATGTGAAGTAGATAGCTGTTGAAATTTGATCCAAGGGCTCAAACAAAGCTTAAAATGTAAGCTTGTATCTGGATGGTTGATTCTCTGGCTGGTTTTGGCAGTTTCCCCAAAAGTGTGTAGCAAGGGTTTATCATGTGAGCACATGAGTGACGTGGCAAGGGTTTTTGAAGTGGGGATAAGTTTATGTTGAGGTTAATCACAAAACTGGACAAGATCATGGTCTAATTCATAGTAATTAGTAAATCCCCAATTCGGATTATGAACTCCAAGAACAAGGTTTTGATCTTGTTTTAAGTTTAAAAACATGTTAACCGCCACTTTTAAACTTAATTAATTAAGTTGTTAAATCCGGTTGTGAGTGGAAGGTGACATGGCAAAATGGTGGAGTATGATTGGTGGAGAATGTGAGTGGGACACATGGCAGCTTGGGAGTGGTATATGTATCTTCTTTGTCTGCCAGCTTAACACCCCCATGTTTCAGAAACTTGTCAAATTCCTTCCAAACTTCTATCAACGCCTTAATAAGCTTTGTCAACTTTTGCCCTTTTACATTTTTGGCCCAAAAACTTTTACAAAGTGAAATCAGGGGTATTTCTTGCCATATTTGAATTCTTCAAGGGCTGGTTTGGTATTTTCTTCAATGATAATGGTCTAGACTTGTATGGTTGACATTTTGGAGGACTGAAATTGCCAAGTCTTGATGATTGAGGGACCATTTTTGCCAATTGTTGAAAGTTGAGGGTCCTTTGTGTAACTTTGAATTTTTCAAAGGACCAAACTTGTTAGTTCTTGTACTTTGAAGGACTTCATGATGTATTTGTCTTTGTGGATGATATTGGTTGACAATTTAGCTTTGTTGAGGGGCTAAACTTGCCAATTCTTCAAAGTTAAGGGTCCGTTTTGTAATTTTGACAAACTTTAGGGACCAAACTTGTAATTATGAGGATACAAGGGTATAAAGTGTCAAGTATTCATAATTGGAGGACCCTTCTTCATAATTCTTCAAATCTTTAAGGGTTGATCTTGGGAAAGTCTTCATTAGGGCTTGGTTCATTGTGCGGCTTCGTTTTTCGTGTTCGTTTTTGCATGATTCTTGTGATCTTTTGTCATTATCTCAATATCCGTACCTAAAATACTCAAGCAACAAACACAAGCATATATTTGGGTATTTTGATGATATTTAATGCATTTTAAGCCCTATTTGGAAGATGAGACTATGTATAAAAGCAGTCTCATCAGTCTTCAAGCTCAAGTTAAAGTGGTTCGTACTGACAGAGGTACATAATTTTTGAATTCAAAACTGAGAAACTATTTTGAAGCCGAAGGGATTGATCATGAAACATCTATTGCTCAAACACCCGAAAAAATGGCGTTGTTGAAAGATGAAACCGTATTTTAGTTGAGGCTGCTCGAACATTATTATCCGCTTCAAAACTTCCACTCTACTTTTGGGCCGAAGTCGTGTCAACCGCATGCTACACACAAAACCGCTCTTTAATTATCCCAAGACACGAAAAGACACCATATCACATAATTCATGATCGAAAACCTTCACTCAAACACCTTCATGTTTTTTGATGTACTTGTTACATTATACGAGATGGTGAAAATTTGGATAAGATGAAAGAGAAAGGTGATGCATGTATTCTTGTGGGATATGCAACTCAGTCTAAGGGATATAGAGTATACAACAAGAGAACAAAATTGATTGTTGAGACTATTCACATCCGATTTGATGAATTAAAAGAAATGGAACTTGAACAAAACAGTTTAAGTCCCGATCACAACGACAAACGACTTCCGTTCACAACCGCACGTAACTCGGAACTCAAGACCACATCAATGAACCATCAAGTTCGACGCTGGTTCCAGAAAATGTTCCTAGAGCAGATATGACAGTGGACACGACAATTGAAGAGTTGGAAATGTTATATGGACCAATGTATGATGAATATTTCATGGGGGAGAAACAAGTTGTATCGAAGTCTTCCGCTGTCACTCATGATAAGAATGATGATATCGATCATCGTCAACAAAAGGATACAACTTCATCTATTTCAACACAGGTTGCTACAGATTTACCTCCTCAGAATATCACTTCAACAATCGATCCTACAACATCCACAACTACTGTCATTGCTCCAGAGAACACAAATCAAGCAGACAATGCATTATCTGACGAAGACGAATTTATCAACCCATTCGGTACACCGGTACACGAAACTGGAGAGTCTTCTACTCGCCATGTTGATCCGTCAAATATGCATACGTTCTATCAACGACATCCTTCAACACATCATTGGACCCGAGATCACCCTTTGGTTCATGTCATTGGAAACCCTTCACAGCCCGTACGTACAAGACGACAGCTTAACACCGATGGCGATGTTTGTATGTTCGCACTCGCCGTGAGTTCAGCTGAACCGAAAAACATCAAAGAAGCCATGGCTGATCACGCTTGGATTGAATCGATGACAGATGAACTTCAACAGTTTGAAAGACTTAAAGTCTGGGAATTTGTTGACAGACCATACGATGTAATACCATTAAATCTTCGATAGATCTGGAAAAAACAAGATGGATGAAGAGAACACGATCATCAAGAATAAATGTAGGCTAGTGGCTAAAGGGTATGAACAGAAAGAGGGTATTGATTTTGAAGAATCATTTGCACCAGTAGCTCGTATGGAAGCGGTTAGGATTTTTCTAGCTTATGCTGCACATAAGGGATTCATTGTCTATCAAATGGACGTAAAGACGGCGTTTCTTAACGGTCCTTTGAAGGAAAAAGTATATGTCACACAGCCGGAAGGATTCGTCAATCCTCATTACCCTGACAGGGTGTATCGTCTCCACAAAGCACTTTATGGACTCAAGCAAGCTACAAGGGTGTGGTACGACGAGCTCTCGAAATTTCTGGTCTCCAAAGGTTTCTCAAAAGGTTCCATTGATCTAACTTTGTTCACTTATAAATATGGGGATGACATTTTGCCTGTGTAGATTTACGTTGATGACATTATTTTCGGGTCTACAAACCCAAAACTTTCAAAATGGTTTGAAAAAGTAATGCACATCATATTTGAAATGTCTATGATTGGCGAACTAAAATTCTTTCTAGGAATTCAAGTTCACCAATCCCAAAGTGGTATCTTCATTAAGCAAGCTAAGTATTGTCAAGAGATAATCAAAAAGCATGGTATGACATCATGTGACTCTGTTGGGACACCATTATCAACCACATCCCTAGATGCTGATTTGGAGGGATTACCCATAGATCAAACAAGATATCGTTCCATGATCGGGTCCCTCATGTACTTGACAGCAAGCAGACCTGATATTCATCATGCTACATGTTATTGTGCATGATATCAAGCACGACCCACTGAAAATCACCTTAAGGAGGTTAAACGGATCATTCGGTACCTAAAGAATACCATTCATTTGGGACTCTGGTATCCGAGGGAAATCGGTTTCTTTCTAACGGCCTATTCAGATTCTGATCACGCAGGGTGTCTTGATACACGTAAAAGTACTTCTGGTGGTGCACAATTTCTAGGTCAAGATAAGCTTGTGGGATGGTCTTCCAAGAAGCAGGATTGCACATCACTGTCATCAGCCGAAGCGGAGTATGTGTCTCTATCTGCGTGTTGTGCTCAAGTTCTATGGATGAGAACACAACTCACGGATTATGGCTTCCACTTTGATAAAGTACCTATGTACTGTCACTCAAAGTCCGCCATAGCCATCTCCTGCAATCTGGTACAGCATTCCCGCACGAAGCACATTGATGTCAGATATCACTTCATTAAGGAACAAGTTGAAAGGGGTATTGTTGAACTTTACTTTGTTGGAACTGATTACCAATTAGCTGACTTGTTTACAAAAGCTCTTTCGAAAGAGAGGTTTACGTATCTAGTTAGGCAAATTGGTATGAGATGTTTGACTCCAGCAGAACTGGAGATTCTTGCAAAGAAGCCTGCTTGATTTATCTATCAAACATCTACTTGTAAATATCTTTAAAAAAGCAAAATACAAAAATATAAAACATATAAAAACAAAACACAAAATTAAAAATCTTTGAAAATCCAAAAATATTCTTCTCGACATGTCTTTCAGTATTGATAATATGGACGTGCCTAGAAATGTCGCTTAATAACGACACGGGTGTGTACATAAAGCTTGAATGAAAGTTGTAAATATTTTTCAAAACATGTCATTTCTTCTTTTAATAAAGGAAATTGTCTATTTCGGACAATATTTCCAAACAACGGGTAGAGCAATCTATCACGGGTTGAGCTTGTCACAAAACATTCCATGTTTTGAGCTCAACACAATGGCTTGTAATCACTTTCAGATTGCAACCCGGATCGATATTCACGGGGGAGTGTACGCTTTTAGTGCCCTTACCCTCAGCAAAAGAAGAGAAATCTTCTTACACTTGAGTGGATTCGTCAAGACATTCAACGTCTATGAACTCAAGTTTATGCTTTAGAAAAACCTCTTCGCCTAAAAGAAATAGGATTTTTCAAAAAGCGTTGAACACAATTTTTTCAAGAATTTCTCAATGATTATTCAAAATCTTTCAAAAAATTGTGTGTTCAACAACTCCCATCCTCAAAAAGCGAAATGTGGATCATATCCTCACAATGACAATTCAATTGGATCAATTTTGAGGGGGAGCATTTCAACTTCATGCAAAGATTAACACATCTTTCTCCCGAAGATTTTCAAGACTATTCTTCAAAATATATTTTAATCAAATTTGGTATCTCTAATATCAAAAGATTTTATATATTAGAGATAGGGGGAGAAAATGTGATTAAGATGTGATCTTATATAAGACTCAAGCACTTTAACTCTTACATACATGTGCGGAACACTTTCGATTATCGATGCACATGTGAAGGGGGAGCATTCCTGAAACGACAAAACTCGCAAGGTGTTAAATGTTTTTCAAACACTTTGTTAGAATTTAAAGTGGTTTTCATGGTTATGATCAAATACCCACAACATATTTAATTCAAGACGTTATTGGTGTCAAAAGGGTGGTTAGGTTTAAGTCCTATGATCCAACCAGAATCGGAGGGATCTTCCCAGGGACAATCCAATAGATTATTAGAAGTCCTTAGGAAAGATGGAGTAGAATGTGAACGTAGCTGAATGCTGACTAAGTACTGATACTAGTACTGGAACAATCACAACAAGGTGCTAGTAATGATGTCTTGGTAAGCATTGAAGGGGTTGAAGAATGAAAAAGAAATATAAGGATAAAGGGTGTAAAGAAAGAAGCCCATCCATACAACTTAGGCATAAACCAGGTCAACACATCATGAAGACAACTCATCATGGACCGAGTGATGTATGCACAACCCTTTCCTAGCTACTCAAGCTTCTCTCAAAAGAAGTTTGTTTTATTGTCACGGAGATCAACATGACTTCTATTGACTTTCTCACTCCGAGATAGTTGATATTGAATAGGTGGCATCTGCTCCAGCCTCCGACCACTAAAAGTGCACAAATCGAGTCTAGAGCCAAAAGATTAATCAAATCTTGTTAGGACACACGGATGAAGATCAACAGAGTCCTACGCTATATCCTTGTAATAATGCTAGAACACTCAGAGTGATACTACTTAGTATTCACAATGATAAGTGGAAATCCTTCCAGTGTTAACATCAAACAACATTGCAGTAGGTCATATGCAAGATTCTTTGTGAATTGAACATGTGTAAAACTGAAAAGCAACAGTGGTTTGATTCTGAATTGATTCAAACTCGTTTCAGGTTTCTACACAATATCTTTATGTTCTTGCCAGAATATTCAGAGTGATATTCATTAATATTCACAGTGACGAATGGAAATCCTTCTAGCGTCAACATCAAACAGCGCTACGGTAGGTGACTTGTGAGATTCTTATGAATCAAGCTTGTGTCAACTGGAAAGCAACAATGGTAAGATTATTTATGAATCACACTTGTTAAAGGAATTTGAATTGACGAATTTAATCAAGCGGATATTTATCCAATTGATTCACTCTTTATGTTCGCAGTCTTGCTTTGAGACGGTCGAGTAAAGAGAACGGCTAGTACAGCCGCGAAACCCTGTCAAGGAGATTCTTAATTGAATCTACCTAATCGCAGGTACGATATTTAATATCGTATAACGGTCTTCACCGACCGGAGGTAAAACGCTACCGATTTAGGATGAATGTCAAAGTCATTTGGTCCGTGTCTATGTTTTGTCTCGAGAAGGTGGCGTCACGGTGTACTCAACAAAGTCAAAGATTCAAAACCACATACTCATGCCTAAAGACATATTCAACAATTAATAGTGTGAGCATGTGGATGAAGACACAAGATTACAAGATGGCAAAGACACATCAAGGATGATTTAAAGATCTCAAGATCAAAAGGACAAAGTTGAAAGACAACGACAAAGGCTCAAAGATCACAGCATGAAGAAACAAGACTACTATTACACATTCAAGATTCATTTATGGCGAGATTAGTAATTTCTACAATTCTCCAAATGACTAAGGGTAATGACCTCTCATAAAGGATAGTGACCTCACATTGGGGGAGATTGTTAGCCTCAAAATATTGAGTCAAACAAGAATGCTCGGTCATAGGTTATTATTGTAACATTAGTTAGAACGTTTTAATAGGTAGTTAATTAGTCGTAGTTTACGGGCTTGGATTTAAACTAATTAAAGTCCAAAAGACAAGCCCGGCCTAATATATATCCCATTAAAGCCCGCATGTGGGTGGACTATATATACTACCCTCCTAGCATGTTAGGAGGGTTGGTTGTTCATTTTTACTCTCACTTCTCAATCTAATATCACCAAGTTCCAACCATTTCTCTCTCTTTTCTCTCTCTAATTTCTCTCTCTAGAATTCATCTTCTTCATCTATTTTCTTTCTTAAATTCGTGTTCTATTATCCAAATATAAGGGAGAACAGTTACTGAGTACCATGATTGACTTAACACATGGCTAAGGTGAGTTCATATCCCCTTTTTACTTATACATGGTTTCTAAACATTGGGTGAGATTTTACATGGTGGAACACAACCATTTAAAAACTGTATGCTATCCAGAACTTGTATGCTATCCAGAACGTGTATGCTTTCCAGACTTTCAATATTATTATTGCTTTTCAGTCTAGCCTTGAGTTTCCTCTCCTGATCATGAACCGTTAATTAATCATGTTACCAAGCGCGAATCTTGTGGGTGGATCCATCGGGATTGACTATCCCCGTCCCGTTTACCTTGACGCACTAATATTTGTTTATACTTGAGTATTTAGTTTGAATACTCCCTAGAGGAACTTACATTGAGTTAAGCTTCGGTTCATGAACTGAACTGCAATAATAATAATAGTTCGGACTATGGTTGACGTATATAACCATTTTCCCTACTACGTGTTTACAAATAAGTGCTTGTGTTCCACACCTATACTTCTAAACCTATGAATATCACTCAACTTTATGTTGACGATTTTACATGTTTAATCTCAGGTATTATTATTTAGTTGCTTGGATGGGAGCCCGCGGGATATTATCGCAGCTTTTGGAGATTTCTGTGATGCTTTTAAAAGATTGGCTTTAGTAAAAACTGCCACAAGTTTATTCTACCTTTTGGGCAACTTTATGTTATAAATCGTAATGAAATAATATATTTTCCGCTAATTAAACTCTGGGACCTATGTTTAAAACTCTGATTATTTTATGATGTAATGTACATGTTTTTTATTACGTTAGCTTTGTGTCAACTGTAATTCATTGTTTCTTGTACCATGATGTGTTACCCCCTCGTTGCCTAGTTGTTCCATGTTAGATTCTGGGGGTCTCACAGAATACTTAGTCATAGCCAAAAGATGAATCAAATAAGGGTGATGAGTCAGACAACACTGAAGAGGTAGATATTGAAGAACCAACAACAATGTGTCTAATGCTAGTGATGCAAGTACTGCTGGACCAAATGGCATCAAGCCTAGTGCAAGTACCGTTCCAGGCGCAGGTACTGTTGGTCAAGATGGTTCACAACCAATTTCTAAAGAGAGTGCTACTCCATCTTTTGGAGTGGATGAGACTCTATTAAACTTGTTGCTTGGTCTAAGGGAAAAGTGTTGTCCCATATTATTATGATGATTAGTGATAGAAAATAGATGAAAAAAGGTGGATTCCTATAGAGAGAAAGTAGTGAGAGAAAGTAGAGAGAGAGATGATTAAATTGGTGAATATTGGATTAGAAGAAGATTGGTTACAAATGATCATCCCACCCTCCTAACATGCTAGGAGGGTAGTATATATAGTCCACCCACATGCGGGCTTTAATGGGCTATATATTGGGTCGAGCTTATCTTTTGGACTTTAATTAGTTTAAATCCAAGCCCGTAAACCACGACTAATTAACTACCTATTACAACGTTCTAATTAATGTTACAATAATAACCTATGACCGAACATTCTTGTTTGACTCAATATTTTGAGGCTAATAATCTCCCCCAATGTGAGGTCATTCCTCTTCGATATTTGGAGTCCAATGGAGATTTATGAATTTCGTCATAAATGAGTCTTGAACGTGTAACAGTAGTTTTTGTTCCTTCATGCTGTGATCTTTGAGCCTTTTCATTGTCTTTCGACTTAGTCTTTTATCTTGAGATCTTCAAATCATTCATGACTTGTCCTTGCCATCTTGCGATCTTGTGTCTTTATCCACATGCTCACACTATTAATTGTTGAATAAGTCTTTGGGCATGAGTACGTGGTTTTGAATCTTTGACTTTGCTGAGTACATCGTGACGCCACCTTCTCGAGACAAAACATAGACACGGACTCAATGGCTTTGACATTCGTCCTAAATCGGTAGCGTTTTACCTCCGGTCGGTGAAGACCGTTATACGATATTAAATACCGTACCTGTGATTAGGTAGATTCAATTAAGAATCTCCTTGACAGGGTTTCGCGGCTGTACTAGCCGTTCTCTTTACTCGACCGTCTCAAAGCAAGACTACGAACATAAAGAGTGAATCAATTGGATAAATATCCGCTTGATTAAAGTCATCAATTCAAAATTCCTGGAACAAGTTTGATTCATTAAGAATCTTACCATTGTTGCTTTCCAGTTGACACAAGTTTGATTCATAAGAATCTCACAAGTCACCTACCATAGCGCTGTTTGATGTTGACGCTAGATGGATTTCCATTCGTCACTGTGAATATTAATGAATATCACTCTGAATGTTCTGGCAAGACCATAAAGATAATGCGTAGAAACCTGAAACGAGTTTGAATCAATTCAGAACCAAACCACTGTTGCTTTTCAGTTTTACACATGTTCAATTCATAAAGAATCTTGCATATGACCTACTGCAGTGCTGTTTGATATTAACACTGGAAGGATTTCCACTCATCATTGTGAATACTAAGTAGTATCACTCTAAGTGTTCTAGAAATATCACAAGGATATAGCGTAGGTCTCTCTTTATCTTCATCCGTGTGTCCTAACGAGATTTGATTGATCTCTTGGCTCTAGACTCGATTTGTTCACTTTTAGTGGTCGGAGGCTGGAGCAGATGCCACCTATTCAATATCAACTATCTTAGAGTGAGAAAGTCAATAGAAGTCGTGTTGATCTCCGTGACAATAAAAGAAACTTCTTTTGAGAGAAGCCTGAGTAGCTAGGAAAGGGTTGTGCATTCATCATTGGGTCCATGATGAGTTTGTCTTCATGATGAGTTGACCCGGCATCTGCCTAAGTTGTATGGAGGGCTTCTTTCTTTAGACCCTTTATCCTTACATTTCTTTTTCATTCTTCAACCCCTTCAATGCTTACCAAGACATCATTACTAGCACCTTGTTGTGATTGTTCCAGTGCTAGCATCAGTACTTAGTCGGCATTCAGCTATGTTCACATTCTACTCCATCTTTCCTAAGGACTTCCAATAATCTATTGGATTATCCCTGGGAAGATCCCTCCGGTTCTGGTTGGATCATAGGACTTAAACCTAACCACCCGTTTGACACTAATAAAGTCGTGAATTAAAGATGTTGTGGGTTTTTGATCGTAACCATGAGTGCTTGAGTCTTTAGATCACATTTTAATCACATTTTCTCCCCCTATCTCTAATATATAAAATCTTTTGATATTAGAGATACCAAATTTGATTAAAATATATTTTGAAAAAAAAAATCTTGAAAATCTTCAGGAGAAAAATGTGTCCAACTTAGCATGAAATTTGGAACGCTCCCCCTCAAAAATTGATCCAATTGAATTGTCATTACGAGGATATGATCCACACTAAACTTTTGAGGATAGGAGTTGTTGAACACATAATTTTTGAAAGATTTTGAATATCATTGAGAAATTCTTGAAAAAATTGTGTTCAACGCTTTTTGAAAAATCAATTCTTTTTAGCGAAAAGGTTTTTCTAAAGCATAAACTTGAGTTCATAGACTTTGAATGTCTTGACAAATCCACTCTCCCGTGAATATAGTTCCGGGATGCAATCTGAAAGTGATTACAAGCCATTGTGTTGAGCTTAAAATGTTGAATGTTTTGTGACAAGCTCAACCCAAGATAGATTGCTCTACCCGTTGTTGGAAATATTGTCCAAAATAGACAATTTCCTTTTGAAAAGATAGAAATGACATGTTTTGAAAAATATTTACAACTTTCATTCGAGCTTTATGTACACACCCGTGTCGTTATTGAGCGACATTTCTAGGTACGTCCATATTATTGATACTGAAAGACATGTCGAGAAGAATATTTTTGGATTATCAAAGATTTTTTAATTTTGTATTTTACTTTTTGATTAATATTTACAGGTAGATGTTTGATAGATGAATCAAGCGGGCTTCTTTGCTAGAACCTCCAGTTCATCTGGAGTCAAACATCTCATACCAATTTGCCTAACAAGATACGCAAACCTCTCTTTCGAAAGAGCTTTTGTAAACAAGTCAGCTAATTGGTAATCGGTTCCAACAAAGTATAATTCAACAATACCCTTTTCAACTTGTTCCTTAATGAAGTGATATCGGACATCGATGTGCTTCGTGCGGGAATGTTGTACCGGATTGCAGGAGATGGTTATGGCCGACTTTGAGTCACAGTATATAGGTACTTTATCAAAGTGAAAGCCATAATCCGTGAGTTGTGTTCTCATCCAAAGAACTTGAGCACAACACGCAGATAGAGACACATACTCCGCTTCGGCTGATGACAGTGACGTGCAATCCTGCTTCTTGGAAGACCATCCCAAAAGCTTATCTTGACCTAGAAATTGTGCACCACCAGAAGTACTTTTACGTGTATCAAGACACCCTGCATGATCAGAATCTGAATAGGTCGTTAGAAAGAAACCGGTTTCCTTCGGATACCAGAGTCCCATGTGAATGGTATTCTTAAGGTACCGAAAGATCCGTTTAACCTCCTTGAGGTGCTTTTCAGTGGGTCGTGCTTGATATCGTGCATAATAACATGTAGCATGATGAATATCAGGTCTGCTTGCTGTCAAGTACATAAGGGACCCGATCATGGAACGATATCTCGTTTGATCTATGGGTAATCCCTCCAAATCAGCATCTAGGGATGTGGTTGATAATGGTGTCCCAACGGGGTCACATGATGTCATACCATGCTTTTTGGTTATCTCTTGACAATAATTAGCTTGGTTAATGAAGATACCACTTGCGGATTGGTGAACTTGAATTCCTAGAAAGAATTTTAGTTCACCCCTCATAGACATTTCAAATTTGTTGTGCATTACTTTTTCAAACCATTTTGAATGTTTTGGGTTTGTAGACCCGAAAATAATGTCATCAACATAAATCTGCACAAGCAAAATGTCATCCCCATATTTATAAGTGAACAAAGTTAGATCACTGGAACCTTTTGGGAAACCTTTGGAGACCATAAATTTCCAGAGCTCGTCGTACCACGCCCTTGGAGCTTGCTTGAGTCCATAAAGTGCTTTGTGGAGACGATACACCTTGTCAGGATAATGAGGATTAACGAATCCTTCCGGCTGTGTGACATAGACTTCTTCCTTCAAAGGACCGTTAAGAAACACCGTCTTTACGTCCATTTGATAGACAAAGAATCCCTTATGTGCAACATAAGCAAGAAAAATCCTGACCGCTTCTATTCGAGCTACTAGTGTAAATGATTCTTCAAAATCAATACCCTCTTTATGTCCATACCCTTTAGCCACTAGCCTAGATTTATTCTTGATGATCGTGTTCTCTTAATCCATCTTGTTTTTCTAGATCCATCGAAGATTTAATGGAATTACATCATATGGTCTGTCAACAAGTTCCCAGACTTTAAGTCTTTCAAATTGTTTAAGTTCATCCGTCATCGATTCAATCCAAACATGATCAGCCAAGGCTTCTTTGATGTTTTTCGGTTCAGCTGAACTCACGGCGAGTGCGAACATACAAACATCAGCATCGATGTTAAGTTCTCGTCTTGTGCGAACGGGCTGTGAAGGGTTTCCAATGACATGAACCAAAGGATGATCTCGGGTCCAATGATGTGTTGAAGGATGTCGTTGGTAGAACGTGTGCATATTTGACGGATCAACATGGCGAGTAGAAGACTCTCCAGTTTCGTGTACCGGTGTACCAAATGGGTTGATAAATTCGTCTTCGTCAGATAATGCATCGTCTGCTTGATTTGTGTTCTCTGGAGCAATTAAATTGGTTGTGGATGTTGTAGGATCGATTGTTGAAGTAATATTCTGAGGAGGTAAATCTACAGCAACCCTTGTTGAAGTAGATGAAGTTATATCTGGTTGTTGACGATGATCGGTATCATCATTCGTATCATGAGTGACAGCGGAAGACTTTGATACAACTTGTTTCTCCCCCGTGAAATATTCATCATACATTGGTCCATATAACATTTCCAACTCTTCAATTGTCGTGTCGACTGTCATATCAGCTCTAGGAACATTTTCTGGAACCAACGTTGAACTTGATGGTTCATTGTTGTGGTCTTGAGTTCTGAGTTTCGTGCGGTTGTGAACGGAAGTCGTTTGTCGTTGTGGATCGGGACTTAAACTGTTTTGTTCAAGTGCCATTTCTTGAGATTCATCAAATCGGATGTGAATTGTCTCTACAATCAATTTTGTTCTCTTGTTGTATACTCTATATCCCTTAGACTGAGTTGCATACCCCACGAGAATACATGCATCACCTTTCTCTTTCATTTTATCCAAACTTTCACCATCTCGAATAATGTAACAAGTACATCCAAAAACATGAAGGTGTTTGAGTGAAGGTTTTCGATCATGAATTATGTGATATGGTGTCTTTTCGTGTCTTGGGATAATTAAGGAGCGGTTTTGTGTGTAGCATGCGGTTGACACGGCTTCGGCCCAAAAATATAGTGGAAGTTTTGAAGCGAATAATAATGTTCGAGCAGCCTCAACTAGAGTACGGTTTCTTCTTTCAACAACGCCGTTTTGTTCGGGTGTTCGAGCAATAGATGTTTCATGTTCAATCCCTTAGGCTTCAAAATAGTTTCTTAGTTTTGAATTTAAAAATTTTGTACCTCTGTCAGTACGAACCACTTTAACTTGAGCTTAAAGACCACGTTGTATCAATTTAAGAAAGCTGATGAGAACATTGGGTGTTTCATCCTTAGACCTCAAGAAGTGAGTCCATGTGTATCTTGAGTAGTCATCGACAATTACCATAACATATTTCTTCCCATTGATACTATGAACACGCATAGGACCACACAAATCTATATGAAGAAGATCTAACCGTCCTTTAGAGCTTGGTGTAGTCTTTGTTTTGAAGCTACTTCGTTTAGCTTTACAAAGCTCACAAGAAGAACAAAGATGATCTTTGATGAATTTCAAACTTGGAAGGCCTCTCATAATATCTTTCTTGGAAAGCCGGTTGATGGTATCAAAGTTGAGATGAGAAAGACGTTGATGCCATAACCATGCCTGAGTCGATGAAGCTTTAGCCATGAAACAGACTGGAGTTGATGAAGTTGTGTCTTGAAGTGAAATTGTGTAAAGATCAGTACCCCGTGTACCGGTAAGTAAGTCATTCCCATCATAATCACGAACAAAACATGTCTTCTTTTTGAAAGCAACCTCCAAATCCGCATTACAGAATTGACCAACCGAGAAAAGATTGTGATTGAGCCCTTCGACGTAGTATACCCTCTTGATTGTGATATTCCCCTGAACCAAATCTCCATATCCTAGGATCGGTGCAAATTGATCATTTCCGAATCGGACCGTACCCAGGAACTTCTCCACGAAGTTAATTAGAAGCTTGAGATTCCCCGTCATGTACTTCGTGCGTCCGGAGTCCATTATGAAGAGAATTATTTGTAGCACCTGCAGAAGAGTTAGAACACGATGGAACATTTGCTAAATTGGATACCACAGTAGTTATGATAGTAGAATCATTAGTGTCCTTATCAACATTTAAAGGCATACTAACACTCGTTGTCACATTTTATGTTCTAGCTTTAGGCATCCATTTATATCCTGGAGGACATTGATTAGCAAACCACCATTTCCAAGACTTACTAGCAGACTCATATAATTCCTTAATTCTGCTTCTAGGGTTCTTAGTGGTGGAGTCTGATGAATTACTTTTCTTAGTGGGGGTTGCACCAGAATGGTTCACTTTGCGTTTGGGTTTACTCGCTCTAATAGGCATTGCAACTTGCTTCTTAGCTCTAGTATCTACCCCTTTGACTTTATTCATAGCACACATAGAATGATTAGCATTAGCACACTTTCCACATCTGACACAAACAAATTTCACATTCATAACATTCAAATCATTCACATCATTCAAATCGTCATTACAAGTGATTACAGACTTTTTATTCTTAAAAACATTCAAATTCCTAGGGTGTTCTTCTACTTCCTTCATCTTCCCTTGCTTCTTGTGTTTCTAGACCTTATCATTCACTTGAGTGCTCTTAAGCTGAGGCCGGATAACACTAGTAGTGGAGACTATTCCTGTAGTAGAAGACACACGAATATTAGTGTTTCTAGAAGTCTGAGGTGATTGAGTAACTTCGTTTGTATGCTTAGTGGTCCTTCTATACATCCCTGGTTTAATCACATTATTGTGCTTAACGCTTGGTGCTATGACATTCTTTATGGTTGATTATGTGGTAACCTTTCCTTTTCATCCATCTTGGGGGAAAACACGGGTTTTGCAAACGAAGAATTTGATAAAGCAGATGGTTTTCCCAAGATAGAGGATCTATTCTCTTTAGAGGCATTGGGTTGTCTAACAACATCTTTCTTATTGCTAGGTTCTACAATTTTCCCACCCATTTTAGCAACGAATTTCTGCAACTCTGCTATTGCTCTGTCCCTGTCTTGTAACTGAGCTTTCAACCCTTTAATTTCCAAATTTTGTTCATTCATTTCTCGAAATGTTTGGGAAAGTTTTTCTTGCAATTTATTATCATGTAGAAAACTACCAACGTCTTTTTGCAAAGCAAGTTCAAGAGAATGACAATGTTTTTGAAGGAAATCAGTTTTGTGTTGAAGTATCTCAAAAGCCTTTTTATCAACATTTTCTTTACGTTTCGAAAGCTCAATTTCAAGACGTTCACATTCTTTGATCTTATCAAGATATTTGCATGCAACATCGGAATATTCATCAATATCAGCACAAGATGTAAAATAAGCACACATAACATCTTTAGAAACACATTCTTGCAAGAGTAAATCATATTCATCTGAATAATCAGACTTCTCCATTTGAAGATTGTTAGCCCTATATTTTATATAGTCGAACAAGAATGTAATAGGTCATCTTAGTCGTTATTGGTCTTGTATAGTAATAGGTTAGTCAGGAAAAGCGGGCTTGGACATTAAGCTAATATTGTCTTTGTTAGGGGCTATATGCCCAAGTGAAAGCCAAGCCCGGCCCAAGATGAAGACCACAAAGGCCTTAGGCCGTGGCATATATAACCCTCTTCCACATGTGGAAGAGGGTGTTGGTTCATTTCATAAAACACATAGTTTTAGTGTAAACCTTCCACTTCTCTCTCTACTCCCTCTCTCTACTTTTCTCCTCTTTCTCTCTCTAAGAATCTTGTGTTATGGATTAAATGGGAACAACATTTGGTATCAAGAGCCTATAGTGGATAGGTGATTGAAGATTCGTGTGTGGTGTTCTTGATTTTTGGTGACTTTTTTGATCCATATCTCACGTCCCATTTTTCTTTTTGTGTTTTTATGGTCTTTTCTTGATACAAATCATCTACATACTAGTAGTAGTGATTTGGGTATCTTGGTTTTGGCTAAAACACAAATCTTTTGGATCAAAAGTTGCGAAATTTCTTGTTCTTCTTCATTCCGAAATTCAAGCAGGTGTTGCCATCGGAAAGTACAAAGTGTGAGGCTCGATCGCAATAATCCAAGGATTCCACTTTGCGATCACCCTGATTTCGATACCTTATTCCGATCTGGATATTCCGATCGTACATTGCGATCTGGGATTCCGACGGGTTTAAGGGTCTTTTTTAAGTCGTTACTCTGTCCAATTTGTCTCAGCCACATTCCGATCTAACATTGCGACAGCATATTGCGATCTGAACATTCCGACAGCCACATTCTGACAGAACATTCCGATCTGGACATTGCGACAGTGCTTTGCGATAGAACATTCCGATTTGACATTCCGATCTGGACATTCCGATTTGACATTCCGATCTGAACATTCCGATGGACATTCCGATGGATATTTTGTTTGAGTAATTTTTAGACTTAGCCACTATCTAGACTAGTTTCGGAACGTAGTTTACACGAAGATTAAAAAAAAAGTTAAAATTTTTTTGGTCAAGTAAAATCAAATTTTTTCCCTACTAGTTTTTGGCTATTTCTAACTCAAATTCAAAATTTGGCGATACAAAATTTTTTGGCTTACCGTTTTGTCAGACTGGGAAATTTATTGTCGGGCTGAGAAAAGAATTTTTGAATTTTCGGAATTTCAATTTTAACCACACATCATCACAACAAATCCACTAAGATCTGCAATTCATCCACAAGTATTCACCATGTCTAACAACAACATCAACATTGCAACTGCTAATCAAATTCTTTTAGAACAAGGTGGTAACGGTAATCCACCTGTGCTCACTGCCGGTTGCTACGTTCAATGGATATCTCGTTTTCTCAGATTTCTCGACGGAAAAGAAAACCGAACTGCTCTTCGTCACTGCCTTGAGAATCCACCTCCAGTTTTTGAATTCAGACCAATTACTACACAGGTAGAGGATGGTACTTCATCAACTATACGAGCTATGGAGGATTTTGACACATGTTCTGCTGAGAAAAAGAAACTCCTCCAAGCTGAAGCTGATGCTGTAAACTTCATACTCACTGGAATTGATAACGATATCTATTCCACAGTTGATGCATGTCCTAATGCTATGGAAATGTGGAATGCAATTCATCGATTGAAGCAAGGTGAGTCGATCAATGTTCAAGATCTCGAGACTAATCTACATTGGGAGTTTGGAAAATTCACATCTGAAGATGGTGAATCCATTGACTCATATTACTCGAGATTTTACAAAATGATGAATGAGCTTGTCAGAAATCAGTGCACCATGCCAATGTTCAGTTTCTACTTCAACTCAAACCGGAATCGCAAAGGTTTGTGACTTTGGTTAAACAAAGGGAAGATATCAAGACCATCTCCTATCACAAAATTTATGATATCTTGAAACGACATCAAAATGAAGTGAATGAACTAAGGGCTGAAAAGGCAGAACGGTCTGCTAATTCTATTGCTTTTGTGGCTGCTACTTCAACAAAACCCGTGCCTCGTCAACAACCACCTACTCATTCCTCAAAGTCATCAAGTTCATCCACCAAACCTCTAGCTGCTGCTAAACACAAAGCAAAAGCAATTGTCCCCACTCCACCTCCAAAGTATGACACCGAGTCAGATGGAGACAGTGATGATGAACAAACTTCAAGGGACAAGAAGATTGAAGAACTCATGTCATTACTCACCACAACTTATAAGAAGATCTACAAACCTACCAACAACAACCTCAGATCATCATCCAATGCTAGATATAAGGAAGTTGAGCATGCACCTAGGTATGATCGTGATGCTAGGTATGATAATCAGAGGATGTTAAATCAAGTTGGGGCTAGAGATACTGTAGGCACTCCGGTTGTGCAGAAGACTGGGATTCAATGCTTCAACTGCAAGGGTTTTGGGCACATGGCTAGGGAATGCAAGAAGCCAAAACGGGTTAAGGACTCAGGGTATCACAAGGAAAAGATGCTGCTATGTAAGAAAGAAGAAGCAGGAATTCCATTCACAGCAGATGAAGTTGACTGGCGTGATGACACTGATGATGAAGCCGATGATCAAGAGTTAGAGGCACATTATGTGTACATGGCAAAGATTCAAGAAGTGCTTCCAGAGACTGCTGATACTTCTGGACCTATCTTTGATACTGATCCAATTGAAAAGTTACCAACAAATGATAACTATAATGTGTTTGCTAATGAACAACGGCATCCTGAGCAACCCGAAAGCATCAATGACACATATGTAATGGACACGGAGGATAGCAATATCTCTACGGATTCACAGCATATGTGTAATGATGACGGTAATGCTGCTCAGGATACTGACTCGGATGAGGACCGTGATTTGCTTGCGTCTATAATTGATTCTTTAAAACATGAAATTGAGGAAAACAAAGATGCTAATAAACGTTTGAAGCAAGCAAACACATCCTTAGCCGAGGAGATAGACAGGCTTAAAGAGTGTGATTATGTAAAAGAAGCTGATCGACGAGTTGCAATAGCTAATGGTTTTGTATATGAACGTAAGGTGCTCAACGAACAATATTGTTCTTAAGTAACACACGAAATTCATATGTCAAAACAGAAGATATCGGAACTTGAAGAACAACTGCTGCTACATAAACTCCAAATTACTGAATTAGAGTCGGTTAACAAAGAACAAACTGAGCTTTATAAAACTCGTGAAGAAAAGGATATTGAAAAAATTCTTGCTTTGGAAAAGAGAGTCGACACGTTAAACAACATTGTTTACAAAACGGGTCAGTCTATTCAAACTATGAATATGCTCAATAGAAATATGAAAACGAGTTTTGTCAAGCCTGAATATCTCAAGAAAGTTCAAAGTACCAAGCCTGCTCTTTATGATATCGGTTGTTATGTTGATAATCTTGCTCTTATGCTTTCCCCTGACTGCGACGAAATCATTCGTCAACAAGAAGAAAGTCGATCAAACTTAAGCGATTTAATAAACCTTTCTGATTCTAACAATCATATTAAGTTTGTCCCTCAAAAAGAACTTTCAAAAGAACAAAAGATGTATAATAGTGTTCCACCACCAAGTGATGAACCACAAAAGAAAGTTTCTTTAAAAAGGAGTTTCAAAAAGCAATCAATTTTGTTAGAAAAGCGAATTTTGGATGAAAAACGTAAATGGGATGAGAAAAGCAAAAGTGTTAAGCAATTTGAGTTTATAAAACAAGGGGTTTTAAATTTGTACAAAGGTGTCGTCGACTATGAAAAAGTTTCTAGGGATACCATTTGGAATATTAAACCTAACCCACAAGTAGAAGTCGTCATTCAACAATGCATTGTTCCAACCATTGATGATCTTTCAAAAAATGTGGAAATGTTTTATAATGCTCTCACTGAGGAAATGTTAACTGATTTAAGCTATGTCAAATCTCTTGAAGATGAAGTTGATTTTCTTCAAATTAAATTAAAGACACAAGAACACCAACTTTCTAACGAAATT
Organism: Glebionis coronaria; assembly: GCA_025667525.1. Taxonomy (NCBI): domain Eukaryota; kingdom Viridiplantae; phylum Streptophyta; class Magnoliopsida; order Asterales; family Asteraceae; genus Glebionis; species Glebionis coronaria. Next base: position 51,251,006 of record CM046880.1, read on the forward strand.
GATCGACTTTCTAAGGAATATTTTTATGCTGACCATATGAATGCTATACTTGGTGTGTATACCGATCTTGATCAATATTGTAATGTAGCATGTCTAGTGTCAGAATCGGACGCGAAATGTCGCAATCTTGAAGTAGAGCTTTCAAAACAAATTCAGTCATATAACAAACTTGTAGAATATTGATAACCTATGAATCTATGAAGGGGGTTGATGATTTCTAGAGAGAGAAAGTTAGAGAGAGAAAGTGAGAGAAACTATGTGTTATTTCATTAAGTGGAAACTAGAAAATGACAACAACCAACCCCTTTCCATGGTGGAAAGGGGTATTTATACTTCCAAGCTACATGGGCTTGGGCCGGTCCATGACAAGCCCATGGACCGGTTCTTACTTAACTTAATAAGCAACTAACAACTATTTGTTAACTACGAGCTATTACAACATAAATAATATTGTGGAGTGACCGATACTTCTAATATACGTAAAACTTATTTCTAACAATCTCCCCCTAAGGGAGGTCACTCCACGTTACAAAGTTCTAAACCTAGCATACTATACTAAGTCTTCGTTCTTTAGCTCGTAGTCTTTTCTTCTTTTCTTTCTTTTGTTGTGAATATGTTGGTTTGATCTTTTTTGGCTTTGGCTTGAGAGCATTGTTCTTTGGCCTTTCACGTGTGATCTTTGCCTCTCTTGTGAATTTGCCTTCTCGTGACTCCATGTTCCACACACTTATGTCTTTTTGTTGAATTCTCGAAAGTTTCAGAGTTTGGTACAGCGGAAGACTTTATCTTGTACTTTCTTGAATTTTTGCTAAACTTTGATGCAGAAAAAACATAAGCATGTGGGAACGACTTCTACAGGTACACCGCAACACCACCGTCTTCACTGGTACACAGCAACGCCACCGTCTTCAACAGGTACACAGCAACGCCACCGTCTTTAACAGGTACACAGCAACGACACGAATAAAATGGCTTTGAACATTTTATTCTAATTCGGTAGCATTTTACCTCCGGTCGGTGAAGACCGTTGGACGATATTAGATATCGTACCCGTGACGGATAGTTTCAATTAAGTAACTTCCTGACAGGATTTCGCGGGTAAACCCGTTCTCTTTATTCGACCGTCCAAAGCTGACTGCGAACATAAAGAGTGAATCATTTGGATAAATTATCCTTGTGATTTGAAGCCGTCAATTCATGAAACCTGGAACAAGTGAATTTCAATTAAGATTTTCACCATCGTTGCTTTCCAGTTGTCACGAGCTCAATTCATAAAGAATCTTACACGTCACCTACCAAGTGCTGTTTGATGTTAACACTAGAAGGATTTCCACTCGTCACTGTGGTCAATAAAGAGTCACTCTGAGTGTTCTGGCAAGATCATATGATAATGCGAAGAGGCCTGGAACGAGTTTAAGTTCAATTAAGAATTAAACCACTGTTACCTTCCAGTTTTTCACAAGATTGGTTCTAAAAGAACCGCACGTGTAACCTACCATGAGCTTGTTTGATGTTGGCTCAAGCAGGATTTCCATCTTCATTGTAATACTTGCGTATTACTCGGATGTTCTGGCAATATTACAGGAATACTGCGTAGGACTCATGAAAATCTCTTACTTTTCACAGTGTGTGAGAAAGCAAGGAATAAATGGAAAGTGTCCTAATGAGACTTTTGATGATCTCTTGGCTCTAGACTCGATTGTGCGTTTTGATTTAGTGAGCGATGGCTGGAGAGGAGTGCCACCTTTTCAATACCAGTCTATTCGGAGTGAATAAACCAATAGATAACGTGTTGATCTCCGTGTGATTAAAACAAATACCTTTTGAGAGATATTTGAGTTAGCTGGGAAGGGTTGTGCATTGCATCACTGGGTCCATGATGTCTTTCTTCAATACCGAGAATCATTAACAAAAATGACCTCAATAGCATATGTATTGACCCAGTTTCTGCCTAAAGTTGTAAGGAGGGCTTCTTTCTTTACACCCTTTATCTTTACAATTCTTTTCATTCTTCAACCCCTTCAATGCTTACCAATACGTCATCACTAGCACCTTGTTGTGATTGTTCCAGTGCTAGCTTAAGTACTTGGTCGGCATTCAGCTACGTTCACATTCTTTCTCCATCTTTCCTAGGACTTCTAATTCTATCTAGGGAATTGTCCTTGGGAAGATTCCATCGGCTCTGATGAATCATTGGACTAAACCTATTCCTACCACCCTTTTGTCACCACATCCGTCGTGAATTAAGCGTGTTTTGGGAAGGAATTGCCACCATGAAAAATCATTGAAAATCACCTAAAGTACTTGTGATATTGAAATCAAAAGTTTTGTACCTTAGGTGTTTTGTTCATCAAAAACGCTCCCCCTTAACACGTGCTTTACACATATTAAGTTGGATAATCGTTAAGTCTTTTTCATCTTTTAGCCAAGTATCACTTATGTCTCCTTAATCCCATTTTCTCCCCTTATCCAAAATGTTAACCATTAATATTTGGGATATTGAATGGATTAACCGGTCTTTGGGTAAAAAATGAAATCGATGTTTGGCCATAGAACAAGTTATTGCTCCCCCTTAAGTTAATAAGGGATAGTTGTAGTGCTTTAGTATAATATATTTTGAAAGATTTAGAATCTCGTGAGAAATTCTTGAAAAATTATCATACCTTAACACTACATCAAGCCATTAAAGCACATTATTCACAAATATACATATTCACAATTGAAAACCAATATAAAGTGGACCTGAAGTGTACGACCCATTAGATGGATTGTTGCAGTAGCTTGTGGTGCACTAAATACGGTCTTCCACCAACGAACCTTTCCAAGCTCCTCATCAATCTACGTTCACGGAGCTTTTGATCAATCTTCTTGATCACGTACTTCGCCATCTGCCGGTAACCCGGATGCCAATCCTCCGTCATCTCTGGCAAAGTCCCACCCGAGTTCAGATGCTCCAACTTTCCTCTGACTTGTAGAAGAGTCCCATCACTATACTTATGGAGCTCATCCACCCTCATAAACTTCATTAAACCTCGACTGTTCAAGTAGAAAATGCCGTAATTCGGGACAGAAATGCCGGTATAGGGACATCTTTCTACATGTTGAGGTAGCACTTGATTCACTGGACGGGTTAGGTTAAGCTTCCTTTGATAGCTTTCGACTCCCAACTGAAGATCTTCAACTCGTGTCTTGATGACAACGCTTCGTGTGAACATACGAAGTGCTGTATTCAAAGCAATGAGGTCTTCACGAGGAATATGTGTGAGTTGATCTCGGGTCATCAGAAGCAGCATATCTTCGATATCCTCAAGGCGAATGATGGAAAAATCTCCCTGCTGGATTTTGTATTCCCTGTCATCCTCCCTTTTCAAACGAATCTCCGTCACATGATAATAGCCGTTCTTGGCTTCAGTTTTCAACCCTAAAATGCTGGAGATGCGGATATCGGATCTAACGATACTTCCAGAATTGACTAGGCAGCAACCCCTGTACGCCCTTCGAACTCGTTCGTCCCAATGAGATGCACCTATGACAGCATACATATCATAATTACGATTTACCTTTGGGACCCAGAGTCGGTTTACCTTTTCCTCGATAAAGGGTATTGTCCCCCAGTTGGCAGCTTTCAGCAAGGTCAGTGAGGTTGCGTACTTTGATGACCCCTTCAGAAGATACACAAGATCATTGGTGACGAAGAAGTCAAGAGCAATCTGATTGTCTTGAGAAGGATCCATTGGAGGTGGAGCTCTTTCTGATTGATGAAGGCCTGGCCGTTGAATGGTATTCAGAGCCTTCAGGATCTCATCGGCATAATACTCGAACTCCATTTGGGTTAACCGGGTTTTGGCACGAAGTCTCTTATCCTTCAGCGCTTTCTTCACCAAGGATGGAGTAACCGAAGTCTTATACTCATGAGCAAAAAATGCACATAAGTCAATCGGAATGCGGATACGGAGATACAACACATCTTTGTCAGCGTCTGTGATCGGATCATATTGTGTTGTTGCCGTGATCCAAGCCTGTGGTGGTGCAGTCTCGTCTATCTCCAACGTGTCTGCCCAGTCTCGTGTGCTTGGTTCAGGAACCGTAGATTGTTGTGCTTGTTGTAGAGGAGTAGAAGCTCGAACATCTGCTGGTTCTGATTCAGGCATTTCGGCAGTGTCGTGAACTGGTGAGTGTTGTGCAGCTTCGGGTTCCGTTACTGATTCTGCAATCACAGGAGCAACAACAACAAAACTAATGGGGTTAGTGGTAATAGGTAAAGATACAGCGATAGAGGTACCGGGAACCGATGACGCTGTAGTGGCATTCACATCGTGGCGCCACTTAGATCGTCTTGATTCCGATGATGTCGATTTATCCTTCTGCGCTGCATCTTTCTTGGACTTGGTTCCAGACTTAGCAGGTTTCTTGGAGCTGGTAACCTTGTCTCCCTCTTTAGGCGGTTCTCCCCCATCATCATCCTTATCGCTATCCCCGTTACTCCCCCTAGCACTCTCCTCATTCCCATCACCACCATCATCGCCATCATCATCATCATCATCATCGTCATCATCATCTTCATCCTTATCCTCATCATCACCATCATCGTCATCCTTTTCCTCTTCTTCTCCTTCTTCTTCCTCTTCCTCTTCACCAGTACCCTCCTCCTGCTCACTTTCTTCCCTTTCTTCCTCAGGTAGAATGTGATAAGGTACCACACTTCCAAACGTTTTGAATAACCTATCATCCTCCATGATAGCGTCATTCAGGGATTTGTATAGAGCCCGTTGAATCCTAGACTTATCAAACGATCCAAGTTCTACCATACGAGCCTTAAGGATTTTCTTCAATTCAAAATCCGTCAAGTCATAAGCAATCTTGTAGGCGGATTCTGAAGGATTGGATGACTTGATCAACAAGTTATCAGCTGCTAGCGTCTTCAACTCATCACGCAGTTTAGGCATAATGGATTCAACGGATTCTTGCACTCTTTCTTCCACAGAGGCTTCAAGTGCTTCTTTTTGCTCTTTGTATTTATCCCTCATCGCTTGAAGTCTGGTGATACGTGCAGCATGCTTATCAGCCTCAGCCTGCTTAACCCTAGCTAGTTCTTCTGCATGTGCTTTTCGAGTCAACTCCATATCTGCAGCGAACCTAGCAATCATCTCCTCTTGGGCTCTCCTAGATGCTTCTTCACTTTGAGCTCGTCTTTGTAACTCTTGGCGAAGTTCATCCATTTCTCGTTTGTGATTATCCACATGTTTATCCAACATTTCGGCCATTACCAATGCAGCCATTGTAGATGTTGCAGAGCTGCTCTGGGTTGATTGAAGAGGCTCGGTTGTTACTGCGGTACTAAGGATGGGAGTTATAGGTGGTGGAAGAAATGGTGTTGAAGCCGGTCTGGTTGGTAAGGGTTGTATTGGTGGAGGTTGAGTTGTTAAAGGTTGAGTTGACACTATGATCGTAGGAGCAACAGACTCCTTTTCCACACTTGCTGAAATAGGGATCGATGGTTCCTTCGAAGTGGAATAATGTTCAGGTGACCCAAACTCATAAACATCATCTGGTTCCTGGTACTCTTCTTCAACATTTACCCTTGCACCTGAACCACTACCGCCAGTATCTTTCCTACTCCTTTGAATTGCTATTTTCATCATTTGTTTCTCTGTTTTGTCAAGAGCAGGATCAACAACATCTTCTTCATCACGTAAAACCATCTCATCAGCCTTACCCTTTCCCTTCTTACCCTCAGTCTTCTTCTTCTTGGTTTCGGGTTCAGGTAACGCATCTGGTTGTTTGCGTTTACCTTTACTCTTGACCGTTGTAGACGAGTCTTCTCCGGTCTGAAGGTTTGCTTTCAGCTTCTTGATTTCTAGCTGCAGTAGCTTGTAATCAGCAGAACCTTTGATTTTCTCCGTTAGAAGATAATCGGGAATAGGACCAGGAATCACACCAATTGACGGTCCTTCATGCCTCAGATCCACAGTATCATCAGCTTCTTCAGTGTGATAACGACTTGCTGCACGCCTATCAATAGTAGCATCATTTTTCATAAAATAATTAATGATAAGCTTGATAAACCTTGGATAAGGAAAGAAATTTGTCTTCAGCTTCTTGTTATGGAAGAGTTGAAAGGTGAATTCTTCCCATATCAACAATGCATAATCTGCATTTGTAGCTTTGTATATGCCATAGAATAGGTTTATTATAGGACTGCGCAAAGCATCATGGCCACTTATTTTTGGTGTAAGACATCTACTGAGAATACCCAACAATGCTCTCCAAGGTTGTCCTACTTTAGCAGTCGTAAACTCAGACGCAACTCGTATTTCCGGACATCCAAGAGCGTCAAATAACTCTATGAGTTCATCTTTAGTAGGATCTCTCGAAAATGACATGCCTTTGGGTGTATCCCGTATACCAAAAATCTTACGGAAGTCTGAAACTGTGAGCGTCTGTTGCTTATTGTCGATGGTGAAGGTGATCTTGTTTGAGGTGATTTCCTTGGTAGCCCAAAATTCATACATATACTCATAAGGCACCGAGGCACTACTTCTCAAAGCATTCTTAAAATGGGATTGATCAAGGATTGCGATGGCTACTTTAAATCCATGGTGAGTGGATTTTGAGACTTGCTTCAGCCGGTAGTTGTTGGGTATAAACTTAAGGGTTCGTGCTTTAGCAATAGCGGCTTCTCTAGAGTCTTGGATTGCTTGTATTGTTGGATTAGTCATTGTATCTGCTTAAGATAAGACATGAAAGGTTGATGCACAAAAACATATAGATATATATCATTCTTACTTCTAAGCATAACACATTTCATATCATAATATAACAAGTACATATAACATGAAAGGTTGATGCACAAAAACATATAGATATATATCATTCTTACTTCTAAGCATAACACATTTCATATCATAATACAACAAGTACATATAACATTCTTACTTCTAAACATAACACATTTCATATCATCCGGAAGTTCTTCATTCGGAACTTCCTTCATCCGGAAGTTCTTCATTTGGAACTTCCTTCATCCGGAAGTTTTTCATTCGGAACTTCCTTCATCCGGAAGTTCTTCATTCGGAACTTCCTTCATCCGGAAGTTCTTCATTCGGAACTTCCTTCATCCGGAAGTTCTTCATTCGGAACTTCCTTCATCCGGAAGTTCTTCATTCGGAACTTCCTTCATCCGGAAGTTCTTCATTCGGAACTTCCTTCATCCGGAAGTTCTTCATTCGGAACTTCCTTCATCCGGAAGTTCTTCATTCGGAACTTCCTTCATCCGGAAGTTCTTCATTCGGAACTTCCTTCATCCGGAAGTTCTTCATTCGGAACTTCCTTCATTCGGAAGTCCTTCATTCGGAACTTCCTATCCATGTTCATCCGGAACATCGAAAACACAGCCTATAAGGTTAATTCTAAGCGCATTTGTGATTTCTAAGGCAAACTAAGGCAATTAATCATCATTTAATGCTAATCCGCACAAAACCCACCAATAATCCTTAGTTTAATTAACCCTAAATAAATCATAAACCCTAATTTGATTTAAACTGATTTAAACGAGTAACTTAACAAGATTAAAGGATGAATAAGGTGAGATACAAGTTAAATATAGATGATAATTACCTTATTTTAAACGAATGAACAGGATCGGATTGATTAATAAATCAAATGTTGTGAGCTCGTGTATGTGTTTAACAATGGCGGCAATATACAAAAGCAGAAACAGTGAATGAAGGGGCGGGGGTGCTTGCTTTGACTTAGGTCAAAAATTTGACAAGTTTTAACAAATATCACTTTAAGTCCCTCTATTTATCTATTCTTTTCCTTTTTGTTTACAACTTTTCATTTCATTTTACCTTTCCATTGATAAGTTTAGTCAACTTAATTTTACTTAGATAAACTAAACTCGACAATCTCACACAACTTAAGTATCGCATCCAATTAGCATATCTCCAAGATCTTAAAGCCATTCCTATCACATTGAACGAACACAAGTCGTATTCTAAAGCAAAACCACTCAATTACCATTTAGCCCTTAATTTTCCACAATCTCTTTTGAAAATCAATTTAATGACGAAGATGATTTTAATATTTTCTCCCCCTTAAACGATGACCCGTTTTCTATTTAAAGAGTTGTAGTCATTGTTTAAAGAGTCAAATATTGATGAAAGCATTTCCAATTTATATCTTGAAAAAGTTTGATTCGTGGTGTCAATAAGATTTCTCTTATTTTAACAGATTAATGCACTGAGACGTACACTAATACGTGTTAGACCAAGTTGTAAAGTAAACTTGATCCCTTTGCATGATTTGGCTTGTAAATCACGCCCGAGAAAATTAATTCCCGTTCTGAGCCAACGTTTTCCAAGGAAATACGTGACTTTAATATGAAAACCGGGTTGCAGTCAGAAATAACTACAAGCCATAATGGGCATGTTTTAAAAATGTACAACTTTTATACGGACTCTATTTATGGCACCGTGTCAATATTGATCGACATTTCTAAGGCCGTAAATATTACCGTACTAAAAGACATGCCCGATTTAAAAAACGAAAAAATATTTTTGGATTTTCTGGATTTTATAATTTTTATGGTTTTTCTAGGTTTTATATTTTTTATGGTTTTTGTTGGTTTTATATTTTTGTATTTTTCTTTTGTGGTTTATATATTTACGATAATATACATGATCACGAACAAAGGATACTCTGAATAGTTTACCACGACTATTCAGCTGATTCTTCTGCCAACTCTTTGAGAGTCGCTGGAGTGAATGATTTCATGCCAAGCTTGTCGATCAAAAACTCAATTCGTCCTCGATCTAATGCTTTGGTGAACATATCCGCCAGCTGGTACTCAGTAGTGACAAAATACAGCTCGATCACTCCGTTCTCCACCTGCTCTTTAATGAAATGGTAGCGAATGTCTATGTGCTTGGCCCGGGAGTGTTGAACATAGTTGCAGCAAAGGGCAATGGCGCTCTTGTTGTCACAATACATCGGGATTTTGTTGAATCCCAAACCGTAGTCAGTTAATTGTGATCTCATCCAAAGGACTTGAGCACAACAACCGGACATGGCGATGTATTCAGCCTCCGTGCTTGATATTGCAGCGCTTTTCTGCCTTTTTGAAGACCAACTGATCAATCTATCTCCAAGGAGTTGCACAGATCCAGAAGTGCTACGCCTCGTGTCTTGACATCCAGCATGATCGGCATCTGCGTATGATATTAAAGCAATAGAGGAATCTTTCGGATACCATAGACCACGATGAAGTGTTCCTTTTAGATACCGAAAGATCCTTTTCACAACATGTAGGTGCTTTTCGGTAGGCCGAGCCTGATACCGGGCACACATGCATACAGCAAATTGCAAATCAGGCCTGCTAGCAGTCAGATATAGAAGGGTGCCGATCATCCCACGGTAAAGTTTTAGATCGACAATAGTCCCATTCCTATCTTCATCTAACTTGAATTTCTCCACCATTGGAGTGTCCACGGGGTCACAATTTTCAAAGTTATATTTCTTAAGAGATTCTAGAGCATATTTGGATTGATTAATAAAGATGCCTCTGGGATTCTGAGAAATCTGTAATCCTAAGAAAAATGAAATTTTTCCCATCATCGACATCTGAAAGTGTGTGGACATTATCTTCTCAAATCGATTTGACAATTCTATGTTAGTGGCAGCAAATATTATATCATCAACATAAATTTGTACCAGAATCATGTCGTTGCCTTCCTTGAGAGTGAATAGAGTGGGGTCCACCTTGCCTTTGGAGAAGCCTTCCGAAATGAGATATGTTGACAGGAGATCATACCACGCGCGTGGAGCTTGTTTCAACCCATAGAGAGCCTTCTTAAGCTTGTACACATGATTAGGAAACTCCGTACTGACGAACCCATCCGGCTGACTAACATAGACTTCTTCCCTTAGTTCACCGTTCAAAAATGCCGTCTTCACATCCATTTGATAGACGATCATGTTCATATGAGCAGCATACGCAAGGAATAGTCTAATCGCCTCCAATCTTGCCACAGGAGCAAAAGATTCTTCAAAGTCTATACCCAAGGCTTGTTTATATCCTCTAGCGACCAATCTAGCCTTATTCTTCAATACCGCACCCATCTCATCAAGTTTAACCTTATAAACCCACAACAAAGTAAGGATGTTAACCTTGTCAGGGAGAGGAACCAATTCCCATACTTCAAGTCGTTGGAATTCATTTAGTTCCTCCTGCATAGCTTCAATCCAAGATGATTGGGTCATAGCCTGCTGCCAATTTTTAGGTTCAACTTCAGAGAGAAATGCATCAAAGTAGCAATAAAGTGCACTCTCTTGTAATTGATGGCGTGTAGAGACTGGTCGATCTAGATCTCCAATAACATTCCTAATTGGGTGATCTTTTGTCCATTTAGTGTTATGGTTTTCAATCCTAGGTGGTCTGGAGTGAACAATAGAAGGAGCTTCTTCTGAGGTAGACGCGGCTGAAGGGTTTTCAGGTATCGCTACACTAAAGAAAGGAAGCTCTTGCAGGTGAGCATATTCCAAGTCGTGATCAATAGAATCCTCTTCCACATCATTAGGCACAAGTAGGGGTGATGATTCAGGTGTAGTTTGAGAATCACTTGGTGAAGGTGCATCCGGTTCAATGTGAATTGTAGATGCATTAGATAAAGGTTCATTAGCTTGAGCAACCACTTCAGGGATTGGAGCGATTACTACAGGTGCTGGAACTTCATCAGTCGGGGGATCGAAGAATTCATCAAACAATGGTTGAAACAGTTTATCCCACTCGGGCCTTGTTGGTGGTAAAAATGATGTAGAAGTGGGATTATTGGGAACTAATCCGGAACTAATAGCACCGGTTCCCATCTCATGAAGCGCGGGTTCAGAGCTGTGTTGCTCAGAAGCCATCGCTGTCAGCTCATCGAAATCTGCGTCCATAGTTTCTACAATCTTGCCAAGACGACGGTTGTAAATTCGGTACGCCTTCTTGGACGGTGAGTAACCAATGAAAATACCTATATCGGCTTTCGGTTGAAGCTTACCCAAGTTCTCACTATTAATGTTTGGATAACAAAGGGCACCAAACACATGAAAGAATGAAACATCGGGTTTACGGTCATGTAGAAGCTCATAAGGTGTTTTTCCATGGCGTTTCCGAATGATAGAACGTTTTGGGTGAAACATGCAGTAGAAATAGCCTCTGCCCACAAGAACAATGGAGCGTTCGCATAAATAAGCATGGTCCTAGCAGCTTCCATAAGTGTACGATTCCGTCTTTCAACGACACCGTTTTGTTGTGGAGTGCGTGCAGCGGATATTTCATGTGATATACCAACTCCCTCATAGTAATCACGGAGAGTTTGGTTGATGAACTCTGTACCATTGTCTGTACGAATACGGCGGACAGTGGTATTCAAACGTACCTGAATGAATTTCAGAAAAGTGATGATAGCCTTCGGTGCTTCATCCTTTGTACGTAGAAATCTAACCCATGTAAACCTGGAGAAATCATCCACAATTACCAGAATGAATTTCTTACCGCTCACACTTTCAGTTCTCATTGGCCCACAAAGATCCATATGCAACAGATGAAGTTTTTCTTGATTGGTGTCTTCAGCTTTGGGCTTGTAAGATTTCTTGGTACTTTTCCCCCTTGAACACGCGGAACATAAATGGTCCTTGTGAAATTTAAGCTTTGGAAGACCACGAACTAAATCGTTTTTAGCCAGATGATTAATAGCATCAAAGTTAAGATGAGATAATCTGCGATGCCATAACCATGACTTGGTCTTAGATGCTTTAGAGAGAAGACATACTGGAGAGGCGGCCATCATGTCTTGTAAGGACAAGGTATATAGATTTGCACCACGAGATCCCTTCAACAAATCTTTTCCTTCCAAGTTGCGGATGAAACAAGTGTGTTGTCGAAAAGCAACCTCAAGGTTAGAATCACAAAACTGTCCTACTGAAAATAAATTATGACCAAGACCTTCTACATAGTATACCCTTGAAATCGTCACGTTTCCAATCTGATATTCACCATACCCCATTATCTTTGCTATATGATCATTCCCGAATTTAACCGTACCAAGAAACTTGCTGACGAAATTTCGGAGCATTGAGCGATTTCCGGTCATATGTTTTGAACAACCGGAGTCCAAATACCACAGGATGATTTGGACCACCTGAAAATATCACCACACGAAGACAATGTAGAGGTATCGGAATCTGAGTGTTCCTTGTTATTAGCAGGTACAGATTTAATAATCTTAGATTTGCTAACTCTGGGTTTCTTAGATTTCCTAGCCTTTTTCTTCCTAATTGGTGGTGTAGATTCTAGTTGGCTTAAATCCTGAGGTATTTCTTCACTGATAGGCACTATAGTGGGGGCTGACCTAATTAAAGGGCGCTGTTTCCATACTTGAGTGCGAGTGTTCCTAACTAAAGGACGCTCAGACCTAACCTCAATGGATGCATTCCTAGTTAAAGGGCACATTTTTCCATCTAATGTAAAGGTCCTACCAGTGGGACGCCATTGCCAGCCAACTTGGGCACGAGTTCTACCCGTTGGCTTCCATTCAAGACCATTCTTAATAGCATTCATTTCATTCACGTGATCAATCAGACACAAATCATGACGCTGGGAAAACATACATTCATTACAATTCCAACAATTCAAATCAGAATTCACGAATGGTTTAGGCTGCTGCACAGGCGCAGAGCTTTTAGTCTTAACATGATTCGTTTTATTTAAAACTGAACTAGCATTCCTATTGTGAACTTCTACTTTCTTCTTTTTGGCACTACTAGTGGAGGGCTTGATCTTATCTTTCTTGAGTGGCGATCCTTTAGCCTTAGTAGTCTCTTTTAATCCTGTAGAAGGCAAAGTGGGAATATTAGCAACAGATTTTAAAGGTGCCTTACTTGATTGTGCCAATGACGGTTTTGCTCCTGGAGTCTTATTAAATGAAGTTACAGCAATGGGCCTATTATTAAGTAGTGCAGAACCTGGTGTACCTATGTATTGCAAATATGCCAAGCAATATTGAACTTGCTTATTATATTCATGAGCCGAATAATAGTCGCTACTTGAGGGATCTAAGGCATAAAGATCGTCTAAAATATCCCTAAGAAGATCGACATGCTTAATGGCATTCCTCATATAATCAGCATAGGTAACCGGGTTTCTCTTATGAAGCGGATTCTTATAAAGCACTACTGACTTGGTTGTTGGAGCACTAGTGGACGGTGCAGAGTCGGTAGCTAAGTTATCAACAACTTCTTGTCGGGTGAGAAGAAGTGTCTCCTTTAACTCGGCCAAAACCATATTTTTGTCAATGAGCAGGATGTTCAAGTCAGAGATTTCTTCGCACTTTTGGTTCAGTTGTTCAACATAAGATTGTTGCTGTGCCGCATTAAAAGCGAAACGTTCTTCTAGTGAACCATAAAGAGCGGATAGTCCCTGTCTTGTCCGATCCATCTCCCCTAGAACAGACGAAAGTCTAATTTCTAAGACCTGGTTTTTAGACTCTGCAGCCTCTAGTTCCAATTTGAGTGTTTCATTTGATGACACATCTCTCTTCAATCTCATGATTTCTTCCTCTAATGTCTTAACAATTGCAATCATCTTGTCACTCGTCTCAACACCGTTTTCACAACCATTTGATATCAAAAGATCCTCATTTTGAGTTTGTTGTTTTAATTCTAAAGATATACAATGTTGTTCTAGTTGGTTAAAGCGTTTTGAAAGTAAATTGTAAGAATCTTGTAGCTTTAAAAACTCAGCGTTAGATTCGTGACAAGAATGATTATCTACCTCATTTACAGTATCAGCAACATTTACAGAGAGATCACAAACATCATCACATATATGCACAGCATCACAATTAATCATAGCGGATGTAAGCTCATTCGAATAATTAACATTTACAGTAGTAAGCACATCACACGAGATTACTGCAGACAAGAATCGGTCATATTCGGTTAAAATCTTTTCTTTTTCAATTAGTTGTAGTTCGTAAGCGGTGTCCATTTCATAAAACACTTTTTGAACTTCACCAATTTCAAACAAAAGATTTTCCTTAAGAGATGCAAAAGTTCCTTTTAGACTTTCGACAAACAGATTGATCTCATTTTTAAACACCTCGTTCATATGTTCGAAAGCCCATTCTCCGGCATTTAAGCCATTTGAAGTCGTACAATCCAAAATGACCTTGTCAAAATTAGTAAAGTATTGATTAATCTCTTGCATGTTTAACCATACAGTGCTAACAGGTGGAAGAACCTTTGGAATTTCCTTAGGACCTTCCATATTGACAAGTGTAGGAAATGTACTAGGGTTTTCTTCATCTAATATGTAGGTCGGTGCTGTTATGAGATCTTTGTCCATATGGAAGCGAATTCTAAAATCCGTTTTTGCAAGCTCCTTATTCAATTTAAAATAATCACACTCGGGATATTTTGCAGAATTGTATGACCGATCCTCATCAACTAGATCCTTACTTGTTCGATCATCAGGAAAAACAATCGGGTCTAAGGCCAATCCTAATTGAGTTGCATTATAAAGTCTAGGACTATGTCTTAAAGCTTGTTTTGCATACCGTGGATTAGGGGGAAGGCCTTTTTGACGAGATAAGTTAAATTCTCTAAACGAAGCATCAAATAAGTGCACTAGTTGAGAAGCAGCGTATTGTCTTAACAGCAAGTAATCTAGACTTCTAATCTTATTAGTGGCATTAATCTCCATTTCATTCTTCTTAGACTCGAGTGATTCAAAATCCGTTTGAAGTTTTTGAAAATTAGTGACCACTAACTCCTTTTCTTTAAGTTCATTAGACAGATTTGCTCTTAAGTTTTCAATTTCTTGCAAGTGACCCATTTGTTTGTTTCTAAAATGATCATATTCGGGATTAGTTAGAACACTAGACGAAGGCACTAATTCCAAGGTTTGAACTTTCTCATTGCTTAAGGCAAGCTCATCAGACAAATTCTTATTCTTAGCTAAGGTTTCTAAGAGTGCAGCATTCATTTGGCTAAGTAATGTCGTAGGAACCATGACCAAATCTTGTTGAGCAGGAGTAGGCGTATGCGAAATGGGTCCCGGTTGTGATTCACTCAAAGTCTGGGGACTCACATTGATATTGCTATCATTGTTTGTCTCCTCATTTGAAAGACTCACCACCGAAGATTCATTCGAATCAGCACTCTCTTGCACAACTTGATGTGGTTGAATACTAGCATCAGTGGTATTATCGGTGGTATTAATAAGTACCTCAGATCTCTTTTCTGGCCCTAAGCTGGAGATAGTTGCCATGAGAGCAGCCTTTGCAGATTGAAAGTCATCACAGTCTGAGTCATACGCATCGAGATCATCTGCTTGGTATGCTGCATTCTGTGTGGTGACCGTGTCTTGTTCAGCAATCCCTGGATCAGCAAGAAATGCAAGCTCTTCTTCATCAAGTTCCCTTCCTTGTGCCTGAGCATTTACCAGATAGATCTTTTATGCAAACCATTGTCCATCCCTTCTCCTCTTGGGTTTCTTACAATCCCTGGACATGTGACCCTCTTCCTTGCAGTTGTAGCATGTAATCATTCGCAACTTGCCCGTGGAATTAGCCCTTGGAGCAGGATTGACCATTGGAGCCTGATTGACCGTACGAGCATTGGTGGTTGATGTGGTAGGTCTCCCCTGATATAGTTGAATAGGCTGAACCATTACCCTGCCATTCTTAATAGTAGCTTGTTGGCGAGAATTGGATGAATTCCTCAACTGATTGTTGGTAGGAGCTGATCCCCTAAATCCTCGTTTGCTTAAAGTCCTTGTGAGATAAGCAGACATAGTGGTTAACACTTCAACTGGATCAGCAACTTGTTTGAATACAGGAACGGGGACTTCCTCATCATCACAGTACATTGCTTGGTCTTGAGCTGCATAATCACTAGCAGGAATACTCATTTGATCAGGGTAGCTTGTTGGATATACTACATTCTCTTGATAAGAAGAATATGAAGATTGAGCATAAGGTGCAATACTTGTTGGGTGAGGTTGTGTAGCATATTGTGATGAAGGTGCACTAAACCGATATTGTTGCTGATGTGAGGTGGGTGGTTGTGGTAGAATCGAGTATTCGGGAAGAGTTGGTGTCATGTAAGGTGATGGATGATAGGCTTGATGTCCCAAAATATAAGGAGTGTTGTTGTGAGACAAGCTTGGTTGATTCGCCATCAAAGCTAATGAATCAGGGTACATACCTCGTGGAGAACGGTGCATGATCACATGTTTCTCATGCTGCTGAAGAAAAGCATATAGTTGATCCAAATTGCACTTATGCAGATCCCTGGTTAACTTAACATCGGTAATATACTCACCCCATTCAGCTTGAGGTAAAGTATTCAAGAATTTGGTGTTAACCTGGAATGGAGCAATCACCAGATTGTATACATTCAGATCATTCATGAGTGTGGTGAATCTGAAGTAATAATCGTGAAGCGTTTCCCCTGGGTTGTAAGTGAATTTGTCAAACAGGTCATACAACTGACATTCCCTTTCCTGTTTGGTGAGAGACGTACCTTGTAGCAACACCTTAAGACGTTCCCATAAATCCTTTGCCACAATATACTGACTTACCATCCTATAGATGTCATGGGGAAGAGCTTCGAGAATTGTTTGAAGAGCTTTTTCGTCTGCGTCGGCAACTAGTTGTTGAGCTGGTGTAAGTTCTTCAAATTCTCTTGGCCGAGTCACATTGTTGACCACTATGGTACCATAGTCAAGTGGACCATTTAAAATCGACTTAACCATAAGCCTCCCATAAACCGGTTTTCCCTTAAGGTAAGACATCATCCGGCCTTGCCATGCTTCAAAAACTTCTTTGATGAGCATTGGCGGGCGATTATCCGTTCCCGTAATGACGGAAATATCCGTAAGTGATGTCATCTGAGGCATTACTGAATTCGGATTCATTTTGTTAACTTCAAAGAGACAAAGATTATCGGTTGATCGAGCAGTGAAGTAAAGCTTGTGAATTGTGTTGTGTTTTTGTTGTAAGAAACCAAGATTAAATCCTCTAAAAAATCGTCGAAAAAACAAGCAAAATAACCCTTGATTCGGAACTTTTTGTTGATTCGGAAGTTTGATTCGGAAGATTTGGCTTGGAATTACCTTGATTCGGAACTTTTGGCTTGATCCGGAACTTCTTGGTTCGGAAGTTCTTGGTTCGGAAGTTCTTGAGTCGGAACTTCTTGAGTCGGAACTTCTTGAGTCGGAACTTCTTGAGTCGGAACTTCTTGAGTCGGAACTTCTTGAGTCAGAACTTCTGGCTTGATCCGGAACTTCTTGGTTCGGAAGATCTTGGTTCGGAAGATCTTGATCCGGAAGTTCTTGATTCGGAAGTTTCTTGGTTCGGAACTTTCCTTGGTTCGGAACTTTCTTGATCCGGAACTTTCTTGATCCGGAACTTTCTTG
The DNA here is from genome assembly GCA_025667525.1 of Glebionis coronaria. Taxonomy (NCBI): domain Eukaryota; kingdom Viridiplantae; phylum Streptophyta; class Magnoliopsida; order Asterales; family Asteraceae; genus Glebionis; species Glebionis coronaria. The sequence goes on from CM046880.1 coordinate 51,268,470, forward strand.
ATCCGGAACTTTCTTGATCCGGAACTTTTTCGTTCGGAACTTCCTGGTTCGGAACTTTTGGTTGATCCGGAACTTGTTGGTTCGGAACTTTTGCTGGGTAATCAGAAACTTTGCTACGATGAACAGTCGACCACTAATATGAAGATTAAACCCAGATTTGGACCAAATGACCCAAAAAGTTTTGTGATTTCAACAATAATAAGTAAAAACTAATACTTATCCACTAATCCCAATCACAAAAACACCAAAAACACCAAGAATCAAGATGAATCTTCTTAAAGAACACTAATACAATCAAAAACTAAAAAACCACACAAATCACTACCTTAAATCACCCCATAGCTCTTGATACCAAATGTAGAATATTGATAACCTATGAATCTATGAAGGGGGTTGATGATTTCTAGAGAGAGAAAGTTAGAGAGAGAAAGTGAGAGAAACTATGTATTATTTCATTAAGTGGAAACTAGAAAATGACAACAACCAACCCCTTTCCATGGTGGAAAGGGGTATTTATACTTCCAAGCTACATGGGCTTGGGCCGGTCCATGACAAGCCCATGGACCGGTTCTTACTTAACTTAATAAGCAACTAACAACTATTTGTTAACTACGAGCTATTACAACATAAATAATATTGTGGAGTGACCGATACTTCTAATATACGTAAAACGTATTTCTAACAAAACTTTCGAAAAGTTTTTCTCAACTTGAGAAACACTCCATTTCTCTTGAACTTGCTTTACAAAAAGGTGAAAAATCTCATAATCATAAAAAGTGTCAAGAAATGTCAGCTTCTTCGTTTCGTCTACTAAATGAAAAAGATTTTGAAATAAATGATTTGAAAGCTCAGCTAAAAGAAAGGGACATAGCCATAAGTGAGTTACAAAAACTCATTGAGAAAATCAAAGGAAAGTCTGTTTTGGGTAAACCATCCGCCGTTCGTCAACCGAATACGGTTAAATTCCCTAAATCATCTTTTTTGGGACAATCCCCACAGACTTTGCCTAAGATAGGAAATGATAAGAGTACCAATGTGATAGCACCTGGAATGTATAAGATGAACACTAAGCCCACTCAAACTGGAACATCGCGGTTACCTCAGAATATTAAGAAAACTAATCAACGTGTGTCTTCTTCTACAGGAGTAATCCCCACTACTAGCGTTAGCGGACCACAGCTTAAGAGCAATAGAATGCAAGATAAGGTCATGCCTAACAATAGTCAAGGAAAGAAGTTGGAAGTAGAAGACCACCGTAGGAATTTTAAGTTTTCAAAGAATAAAACGTCTGTAACTTCATGTAATGACAGTTTAAATGCTAAGACCTCGAATGTTGAATTTGTTTGTGTTGAATGTGGCAAATGTGTTCGTACTTTCAATCATGATGCTTGTGCTCTTAATTATAATGGCGTGAATACTAGAACTAGGAAGCCTATTCGTATGCCCACTAGTACTAGTGAACCCACAAGAACTTTGAACCAATCCACTGAGCAACCACTTAAGAAACTAAGTGCGTTAGAATCCACTACTCTACGTAAACAAAGAAGGTTAAAGAAGCTTTATGAGAACATGATTTGGACATGTACACGGGGGTACTCACGATTTACACCACCCGGATACAAATGGGTACCTAAGACAACCCCCATTCTAATTGGGTCTATGAATGTTAGCTTGCCTTTAGAATCTAGGTCCACTACTATTTTGGAACCCGTTTCTATCAAGGGCTCCCATTTGTCAAATGCTACATTGTCTTCTAATTCTTCTGCAGCTCGTCAAACTCATCCTATTCATAATGGACTCCGGGTGCACAAAGCACATGACGGGCAATCTCAAGCTTCTCATTAACTTCGTGGAGAAGTTTCTGGGTACAGTACGGTTTGGAAATGATCAATTTGCACCGATACTCCGATATGGAGACTTGGTTCAAGGGAATATTACTATAAAACGGGTTTATTATGTCGAGGGACTGAATCATAATTTATTCTCGGTTGGTCAATTTTGTGATGCGGATTTGGAAGTGGCTTTTCGGAAATCTACTTGCTATGTTAGAGACTACGATGGGAATGACCTTCTTACAGGTTCTCGTGGTTCTGATCTCTAGACAGTAACTCTTCAAGACGCATCTTCAACAAATCCAATTTGCTTAATGGCTAAAGCGTCATCATCTCAAGCATGGTTATGGCATCAACGATTGTCACATCTCAACTTTGACACCATCAACTTGCTTTCGAAAAATGATATTGTGACCGGTCTCCCAAAGTTAAAATTCGTCAAAGACCATCTTTGTTCTTCTTGTGAGTTGGGGAAAGCAAAACGGAAGTCGTTCAAACCAAAGACTACCCCAAGCTCAAAAGGACGATTAGAACTTCTACACATGGACTTATGTGGTCCCATGCGTGTAGAGAGTATTAACGGGAAAAAGTATATTCTCGTGATTGTTGATGATTACTCTAGATACACATGGACCTTCTTCTTAAGGTCCAAAGATGAAACACCAGAGGTTCTCAAAAACTTTCTCAAGATGATACAACGCAATCTTCAAGCTCAAGTCTTAACCGTAAGAACGGATGGGGGTACTGAATTTTTGAACAAGAACCTGCAATCTTACTTTCAAGAAGAAGGCATCGAACATCAAACGTCTATTGCTCGAACTCCTGAACAAAACGGCGTTGTCGAAAGGCGGAACCGTACTTTGGTTGAGGCTGCTCGAACAATGCTGTCTGCTTCAAAATTACCGCTATTCTTCTGGGCTGAAGCAATTGCAACTGCCTGTTATACTCAGAATCGTTCTCTCGTCATCCCTAGACATGAAAAGACACCTTACCACATCATCAATGGCAGGAAACCTACTGTCAAATTCTTTCACGTATTTGGATCTTTATGTTACATCCTTAAAGACGGTGAGAATCTCGACAAGATGAAAGAAAAAGGTGATGCATGTATTTTCGTGGGGTATGCTACATTGTCGAAAGGATATCGAGTCTATAACAAGAGAACAAAGATTATTGTCGAAACAATTCATGTGAACTTTGACGAATTGCCACTAATGGTACTTGATCACAACAGCTCAAGTCCCGCACCTCAATGTCCAGCAATGGCACCTACACACAACAGTGTACGTCCCGTGCAAGAATGTCAACAAAGTACTCCTACAGCAGACTCGACGGATACGTCACAAATGAATGAGTTTGTTGATTTATATGATCCAATGTTTGATGAATACTACTATGGAAACAATCAAGTTGTGTCAAAGCCTTCCGCTGTCAATACTGCTGATGCACCCTAACAAAATCAACAAGACACAACTGCCTCTACTTCAGCAACCGTTGCTCAAGAGACAATTCCAGTGGATACTCAACAAACTCAAGAAACTGTCATACAACCAACATCACCAACCGTCAATGCTGAAGGAGGAAACAACAATCAAGCAGCCGATGCACATCCTAACGAAGAAGAATTTATCAATCCGTTCGGTACACCGGTACACGAAGTCGGAGAGTCTTCTACTCAACATGTTGATCCGTCCAACATTCATACATTCTACCAACCATATCCATCCACTCACCATTGGACACGTGATCATCCATTGGAGCAAGTCATTGGAAATCCTTCAAATCTGGTTCGAACACGCAGACAACTCGAAACCGATGGCGATGTGTGTATGTATGCACTCACCGTGAGTTCAACTGTACCTACAAACATCAAACAAGCCATGACTGATCATGCATGGATTGAATCAATGCAAGACGAAATTCATCAGTTTGAACGCCTAAATGTTTGGGAACTTGTTGACCGACCCTATGGAATGTCAATTTTAGATTTCAAATGGATCTGGAAAAAAAACTGGATGAAGAACAAACCATCATCAAAAACAAATCTCGTCTTGTGTTTAAGGGATACCGTCAACAAGAAGGCATAGACTACGATGAATCATTCGCTCCAGTCGCTCGTTTGGAAGCAGTCAGGATATTCCTTGCCTATGCTGCACATAAGGGCTTCACGGTTTTTCAGATGGACGTTAAAACTGCTTTTCTCAACGGTCATTTGAAGGAAGCAGTGTATGTGAATCAGCCGGAAGGATTCATCGATCCTCATCATCCTGACAAAGTCTATCGTCTCAAGAAGGCTGTATATGGACTTAAGCAAGCTCCAAGGGCATGGTACGAAGAACTTTCAAACTTCTTGGTGTCCAAAGGATTCTCCAAAGGTTCTATTGATCCTACTCTCTTTACGAATAAATATGGGGATGACATAATGCTGGTGCAAGTTTATGTTGATGACATTATTTTTGGTTCTACGAACCCAAAACTTTCAAAACGTTTTGAAAAATTAATGCACAGCAGATTTGAAATGTCAATGATGGGGGAGCTAAAATTCTTTTTAGGCCTCCAGATTCATCAATCCCCACATGGTATCTTCATAAACCAAGCTAAGTATGCTCAAGAGATACTTAAAAAGCATGGTATGACCTCATGTGCTCGCGTTGGTACACCATTGTCGACCACATCCCTAGACGCTGACTTGTACTCATATCCCGTAGATCAAACGCGATATCGCAGTATGATCGGGTCACTTATGTACCTTACAGCCAGCAGGCCTGATATTCATCATGCCACATGCTATTGTGCACGATATCAAGCCAGACCTACTCAAAAGCACCTCAAAGAGGTTAAACAGATCTTTCGGTACCTTAAGAATACCATTCACATGGGACTCTGGTATCCGAGGGAAACCGGTTTTCATCTAACGGCTTTTTCAGATTCTGATCACGCAGGTTGTCTTGATAGTCGTAAAAGCACTTCTGGTAGCATACAATTTCTAGGGGAAGACAAGCTTGTCAGCTGGTCGTCAAAGAAGCAGGATTGCACTTCGCTCTCATCAGCTGAAGCAGAATATGTGGCTCTATCTGCGTGTTGTGCTCAAGTCCTCTGAATGAGAACTCAACTCATGGATTATGGCTTCCACTTTGATAAAATACCTATGTATTGTGACTCAAAGTCGGCCATAGCCATATCTTGCAATCCGGTTCAGCACTCCCGCACCAAGCACATCGATGTCAGATATCACTTCATCAAGGAACAAGTGGAACGTGGCATCGTGGAATTATACTTTGTCAGAACTGAGTACCAGCTGGCAGACTTGTTTACAAAAGCTCTATCGAAAGATAGGTTTGCGTATCTCGTTGGCCGTCTTGGTATGAAGTATATGACTCCAGAAGACTTGGAGGTTTTGGCAAATGAAGCTGCTTGATATTCTCTCATAATGACTTCTAGGCGCATCACAGCTTAGAACTCGGACCTCAACTAAGGAAAGTTTATCTCAGACGATAACTTATCCCTCTCAACGAGAAATTCATATTTCTCGGTCATGAGCTTCTCATAAAAACATTCAAAGTTTTTAAGTTCATGAAAAACGATTTCTAAGTAAATGTCAGCTTAGAACTCGAACTTCAACTTAAGGAAAGTTTATCACGGATGATAACTTATCCTTCACAACGGGAAATTTATTTTTCTCGGTCATGAGCTAGTCACAAAACAATCAAAGTTTTGAGCTCATGAAAAACGGACCCGAAAGGGGAGTGTACGTTTCAGTGCGCTTTCCCTAAGCAATAGAAGAGAAGTCTTCTATCCTGATTATTTTAAAACCGTTGAACACAATTTTTCAAGAATTTCTCAAAAGATTTTTCTAAATCTTTCAAAATTGTGTGTTCAACACTCCCTTCCTCATAAGTGGTTTTTATATCTCAAAATTGTCATATGTTATTTTGATCAATTTTTGAGGGGGAGCGTTTTAAAATCAAGCCTTTTAATGTTGTTGGGTACATCTCTAAAATTGTCATATTTTATGTATCCAACACATTCCGAAAAATGATATGAAATTGTCAAATGTAATATATTATATCGGAAAAGGCATCTCAACTCCGTACCTCAACATATTTTGTGGTGTCGTATTTCTAAAATTTTGTCAAATTTTGTCTCAAGACACACATATATTGTTGAGGGGGAGCGACCCGACTGAAAATGTTCCATGATTCATGCGTGCACACATGTTTCTCTCCCGTTGATTTTTCGGAAAATGTCATATTTTAATCAATTGGTATCTCTAATATGATGTTTTTATATTAGAGATAGGGGGAGAAAATGTGATTAAAATGTAATATATCGCAACATGTGATCTTAAAGACTCAAGTGCAACTCTTTCCTTCACATGCCAAACTATTTCGTATATCGATGCATGTGTGTAGGGGGAGCTTTTTGAAAATATAAAACTTTCAAGTGTTAAAAGTTTTGATTTTTATCAAACACTTTGAATGGTTTTCAATGGTTTTATGGTTACGATCTTTACCCAAAACAACCTACTATCCACGGCGGAACGATGGAGTCAAAAGGTGGTTTAGGATAGGAAACTAAGTCCTATGATCCAACCAGAACCGGAGGGATCTACCCAAGGACATTCCATAGCTAGAAATAGTTGTCCTTAGGAAAGATGGAGTGGAATGAAGCTGAATACGGACCAATTACTTAAATTAGCACTAGAACAATCACAACGAGGTGCTAATGATGACGTATTGGTAAGCATTGAAGGAGTTGAATATTCTATGCAACTTAGGTAGAAACCGGGTTAACACATCTTTTGAAGACAAGTGTCATGGACCCAGTGATGCGATGCACAACCCTTCCCCAGCCATTCGAGTTTCTCTCAAAAGAAACTTGTCTCGTTGTCACGGAGATCAACACGTATCTATTGACTTTCTCACTCTGAGTCAGTTAATATTGAAAAGGTGGCAGTCTGCTCCAGCCTCCGAATACCAAAATACACTTATTGAGTCTAGAGCCAAACGAGATCTATCTACCATCTCATTAGGACACAATCGAGTCCTACGCATTATCCTTGTGATATTGCCAGAACATCTGAGTGATACGATTCACAATGAAGATGGAAACCCTGCTTGAGCCAGCATTAAACAAGCTCATGGTAGGTAACTTGTGCGATTCTACACGAATCAAACTTGTGAGAACTTGAAAGCAACTAAGTTTCGATTCTTAATTGATTCAAACTTGATTCCAGGTTTCTTCGCAAAATCCGTGTGATCTTGCCAAAACATTCAGAGTGACACTCATTAGTGTTCACAGTGACGAATGGAAATCCTTCTAGTGTCAACATCAAACAGCACTGCGGTAGGTAACTCGCAAGATTCTCTATGAATCAAGCTTGTGACAAACTGTAAAGCAACAATGGTGCGATTCTTTTATAATCAAACTTGTTCCAGGAAATCTGAATTGACGACTCTAATCAGACGGATAATTTATCCTTATGATTCACTCTTTACGTTCGTAGTCTGCTTTGAGACGGTCGAGTAAAGAGAACTGGCTACTACCGCCGGGAAACCCTGTCAAGGAGGTTCTTAATCAAATCTACCTGATCACAGGTACGGTATTTAATACCGTTTAACGGTCTTCACCGACCGGAGGTAAAACGCTACCGAGTTAGGGTGAAATGTTCAAAGCCATTTCATCCGTGTCTATATATGTTGCTGCATATCAAGAAGGTGGCGTAGCTGTGTAACCAATGTCGATTCAGAAGTCACAAGAGCACAAGATGGCGATAATCAAGATATTTAAGAATTTAAGAATGTAATAGGTCATCTTGCCACAAGAGCACAAGATGAACACTATCAAGGATAGATTGAACATCTCAAGCACTCTAAGTCAAAACACAAAGGCTCAAGATAAGGATCACAAGGCATGAAGGAACAAAGCCGTTACAAACAACATCAAGACCAAGATACAAGACCAAAGAAGGAAGATCTCCTCTACAAGAATGTATTCACTCAATCATCTTATGCTTTTTAAGTTTTTTAAGATGACCAATACATTGGGGGAGATTGTTAGCCCTATATTTTATATAGTCGAACAAGAATGTAATAGGTCATCTTAGTCGTTATTGGTCTTGTATAGTAATAGGTTAGTCGGGAAAAGCGGGCTTGGACATTAAGCTAATATTGTCTTTGTTAGGGGCTATATGCCCAAGTGAAAGCCAAGCCCGGCCTAAGATGAAGCCCACAAAGGCCTTAGGCCGTGGCATATATAACCCTCTTCCACATGTGGAAGAGGGTGTTGGTTCATTTCATAAAACACATAGTTTTAGTGTAAACCTTCCACTTCTCTCTCTACTCTCTCTCTCTACTTTTCTCCTCTTTCTCTCTCTAAGAATCTTGTGTTATGGATTAAATGGGAACAACAAAGATCATCAATGTGTTTCTCAAGAGATTCAACATATTTTAAATCATCATACATTTCAGTCCGAATGAACTCCTCAAGTTGAAGAACAGTTTCTTTAATCAACGCCGTGTTTGGAATTAAGAGTTCTTTCACAAGCAAGGTAATATCTTGAGGAATCGGGTGTTGCCACTCAGCATTTTCACGTTTTGCCCAATCTCTTTCAACAATAGATTTAACATTATCTATGTGGTGTTTAAGAATACCTAAAGTTTTCCTACTCTTTCTTTTAGATTCATCTAGAGGGAGGTAGTTGATGTATTTATAAACATTAGATTTCTTAGGGGCAAACGCGTTCTTGCATTGAATTCTCTTTTGTTTGCATTCTAAAAACACTTCCTCACGAGATTTCTGAGTTTGTTTGTTGAAAAGACCATAAAGACTATTCCTGTAAGCATAATTATATGGTTTCACAAACTCCTTATTGACAGGAGGTCGACTATCATCATCCCAAAGGGCAGTCTCTTCACTATCGGCACTAACAGGCATGCAATCAAGATTAGTCCTTTTAGTCTCATCAAGATAAAGACACGGGTTCGCAGCTTGAGCTTTGGCAAGGTACTCAGGACTTGCAAAGCTAGCTTGACCCTTAAACATCGAAGGAGGTGCCAGCATTCTTACTGATTGAATAGAATCATGCGTTTTATAAACAACTTTCTTCAAAAATTCGACTTGTTCTTCTAGTTTCGTTACTTTTTCAGTTTCTTTATCATATCTACTTTTGAAGTCTTGTTTTAACGCATCTACCTCTTGTTTCTTATCCTCAAGAATTTTAGCAGAATCAGTAGTGGTCATAGAGAGATTTTGTTCAAGTTCATTAACTTTGGTGTTGGCAAGGTACGTTTTTTGACGTTTATCCATTAAGAAAACATTATATTGACGCTTCTCTTTTTCTAATAAGTCAAGAGTTGTATTATATTTGTTTTCAAAATCGTCCTTTTGACTTTTTAACGTACTACCCTTGTACCCCTCAAGCTCTTTGGTTTTCTGAAGGAGCTCATCTCTATAGCTTTCAGTCATTTAAGTAGATTTGATAAGAGCAGCTTTGCATTCTTCAAAATTTTGAGTGAGCGTAGCGTTTGCCTTCTTTAATTGCTTTTGACTCTTTTTATTTTCAGTGACATCTTTTTGTAAAGTAGCAATTAAATTAGCAAGCACAATACGTTCCTCGTCATCATAATCATTTGCATGTTGATCATCCTCAGACTCATTATTGCACAAATCGGGTGTGGTATTGCTATCAACCGTTTCCATCATACACGTGTCAATAATGGCATTGGGTAGATCACTATGCTCATGAATATAACCAAACACATTATATTCATCAGTATTGTGTACCTTATCGATTGGCTCAGTGTCAAAGATAGGTCCATTGTCATCTTCAGTGACTATGAGAACTTCGTCAACCTTTGCCATGTACGAGTAATGTGCATCGAGTTCTTGATCAGAATCTTCATCATTAGTGTCATCAAGCATTGCTCCTTCCTTAGCTGACAATTTAACCCCCGCTTCCATCTTCTTGCATAGCAGCATCTTTTCCTTGTGATAGCTGGAGTCTCTAACCCTTTTTGGCTTCCTGCATTTGTAACACCCCCAAATTTATACAACTCAATACAGCGGAAGACTCGTTGGTGTTACGGGATAGCACATTACTCACATCATAGACAACGCATAAAAATCGCGTCGTTTAATAATAAAAGCATTTCCATTCATAAATATCAAAGTTACATCGGTCCCAAGTCATTATATTTCATATAAAGTTTTAAAAAGTATTTGAATGGAAAATATTGTTTAAGTGCGGGCCATGAATTCTTGTCGTCTTCCCGAGAATTACCTTCAAGTACCTGAGATAAAACATGTTAAAAGAAAAGGTCAGCGATAACGTCGAGTGAATTCATAGAGTTTAATAAATCATCAGTATAATGTCGGTATAAAATTATTACCGAAAATCATTTCGTACAAACCATTGTAATAGGCCGTAAAATAGCCAAAATCATTTTATACAAATCTTTGTAATAGGCCATAAAATAGCCAAAGTCATTTTATACAAATCCTTATCAAAATCATAATATAGGCATTCGCCTTAAAAATCATTATACGAGCCAATGTCGTAAAAACAATCATACAATACGTCTTACGACGTTGTATGAAAATAAAAACCGTTATATGAGTATGGTTATGAAAACCAAAATACGAACATAATATCAATAGTATGACCCTGTATTGCTAGTCAGGCAATACTTCGTAATTCGGAGCGTCTATTAGTATTTTGTAAATTTTGGATTATTATAAGCCGCATGACATTGTTACCTTACTAAACCAACAACGGGTAGCTAACCCGATACCAATTTTGCCCATCTAAAGTAGCGTGTCGTCACAAAGGTCACGCTATGGAAATCTTCTCATACATAAATTCGCTTACCAATCAATGTGGCACGACGGGGATCAACCGTCAAGGCGCGAACTGGGGTGATCGTCCCCAAATAGTACTATTAAATGCATAAGCGTCTACCAACTCCCGGTAGTTCACAATTCATGCTAATGGGACTTTTAGTGACATAACCTAACTTTAATAATCCATTTTATTTCATCTATCGGGTCCATTAATCATTTATCGGGTCATACAATCGGGTCATTCAATCATTCGGGTCCAAAATCAATAAACAAACAATCGGGACAAATGGTGTCCTATTTTATAAAACTAACATGTTATCTCCCTCGCGGGTTTATAAAACATTTATAAAAACATTTAAAAGAGTGCGAGGCTATGAACTCACGTTGATGTGGGAAGGCGGGTTATTGGCGATTCGGATGTACGGTACGTGCTTCAATCACGGAAACCTAGACAAATAATAATCGGTCTTAGACGTTTGTCCAATGACTTTATAAAAATACCAATTATGTATACATATGATGATTATATATATATGATGATCAAGTGGGTTTACATACTCTTGTTTACACATTTTTAGTGTTATATGTCGATAACTTTTATACTAGTTTTCCTCGTTTTACCTATTTACGTGTTTTAAGTCCAATAAACTTATTATAAGTTCCTTAACTTGTTTTAATCCTTGTTATACTTATTTTATCAGTATGTATACTTTCCATGTTGGGCCCAAATGGGTTAAGCCCAATAAGTTCTTTTTACAAGTTTTTATCTTATTTAGTCCAATTATTAGTCCAAGTATTAGTCCAATATGTTTACTTAGCTCGTTAATGTCCGTATGCCCTAAAGATCGGGTTTTATCGGTTTTTACTTGTTATACATGTCTATATATCAGTATATAAGTTTTATAAAGTTTTCATTAGACGGGTCCAACCATCTAAGTTTTATTTAATAAAAACGTTAATTTTACGGTATTAGCCGAAAAAGTCGTAAAAATCATGTTTATAGTTTTATAACTTTTAAAACTTAACAAGTTACCATTTTTATAAAATGTCCACTTATTTAACCTTTAACATATTTATATAAATAAAATTCATGAGTTAGTGGGTTTTAACTTTACATTTTATACAATATAATCTTGAGTGTTTATATAATAGTATTATACTTTATTTTTCAAAAATCTTATTTTTATCTTCACTTTCACCAAAACTGCCATATCTTGAGTTCTGTATGGAGATAGAAGCTCAAATTTGTATCACATAAACTACATGATATGTGCTACAATTAACTCTTCTATAACTACTGTTGAATCATCTTCTAAATATTTTCTAAAAATCGTCCAAAACAGTAACCTCAGATTTATACCCTAAACTTGTTTTGATCATATCTCACTCATTACTTTGATTCCATTGCATGGCCAACTCTCACATGTGTACAAGACTCATAGCTTACTGTAAATGGATTCTACTTCATCATTTTATCAGTTCATAACTTGTTTCTTTACTGTTTTATACAGCCATGTAAATTGATCAAGATTTTAAGCTTGTTTCTTATAGTTTTTCACCTTTTTTATCATGTTTATCAACAACAAATCCCCACATAACATTTTTATCATCATATAATCATCATATACATATACAATAGGAAATAAAATACATGTTTACATAATCAAAATAACAAGAAGTTGAGGAGCACAATCTTTATACCACCATGATGATGTAGGTTGTGATCAAAACATAGATTTTGATGGAGATTCTTGTGATGCACCAAGACCTTCTTCATGACCACCAATCTTCATAAACTCCTTGTGGAAAATCAGCCCTACTACTCCATGAAAACTCCTCCTTGGATGTTATAAGCACCAACAATCAATAGGGTTTCAAAAGGGCTTCATCTTATGCAAGAATAACATAAGATTTGTGGTTAAATTTTGATCAAATGGGTGTTGTTTGTGAGATATGGGACGGCCAAAGTGGGAGAATAGAGAGGAAATTATGTTGTTTGCATGAGTGGTAAGTAAACAAATGGTTTTGGTTTTGTGGTTTTGAGGTTTGGTTAGCTTACCATGTAAGCTTACTTACATGTGTAAGTTTTAGCTACATGGTTGCCACATCTTGTGATGTGGTTGCTTGTTAGTGCCGTCCCATTAAGCTAGTGGGGTGGGACAATGTATTTTGTCCCATCTCACTAGTTTACGGGTATTCCTCGATTCTAGTTTCCTCGATTTGCGTGCCCTCGGGTCGTTTTACGAAAAACGTTTTTATAAATTATGAATCAACGTCACAAAACGAATCCAATAAAAATTGTTTCATCAAAAACGGAGTTCGAAAACATAAATACGTAATCCTAGGGTTTCCGGTTTAGTCGTGAAGGACGTTAAAATAAAATCGTAGGTCCTAATCTCTTCTCGTAAATTTGTGAGTTTATGAACTAACATAAATTTAAAACTCCAAAATAATATTCACGGATAAATTTATTTTCTGAAATGTCGGACTGTCACCAAAGACGGTGTATGTAAACGTAAGCACGTAACGTTGAATCCTCCGGTTTAGACGTAGTCGATGCTACTCCAAGACGTAAATCCAAATTTCTTCCCAAAAATAAGTGAGTTCATATTGTAACATTAAAATAATGTTTTCAAATAAATATTGAGAATAAAAATATCAACCATAAATTGACGGATTGTCACAGCATTTACCCCTAAACAGGATCTTTGTCCTCAAAGATCATCTTACCTTACTACTCGCTTCTTATAGAGTTAAAGCCATGTGGGTATTTCCTCCACATTCGGTCTTTTCTCACAAGTGCAATTCATTATAGTACGCGAGTTTCATCAAACATAACTACGGGAATAAGATCAGGCTGAATGTTGACTTACTTTCTCTATCCATGATGTTCACGGGTTTTTGATGAATGCAACTTTTCGCCGATCTAAGCTCTATTAAGAATAATCAGAATTTCACTTGATAGATATTCCATCAAGTTCGATTTACGAAACATAATTCACGTGTTTCTTGAAGTCCTAGGGTAGATCCAGCTTATATGCCTTTCAATCCCAACTTTTACATCATTTCAATGGTCCCAAACAACGGGGACTTATATCCCATGATTTGTCAGATCATGAATTCGTTTTTTTCCAAGGTTAAAAATTGTGGCATAACTTCGCTACCCATTTGGCACTTCAAGATCTACATTTCATATTCACATAACTTCCTGCCCACTATCGGCAGTTAATAATCAAATCCTAATTTCAATATTCATTTCAGATCTCGCGGGTCGGGTATTTTGCAAGGATAGGTTCGCCATCATGGGAAACCTTAATCCTAAAAGACATGTCCAACTCACTATGGGTGTATGTCGGATGTCTTCATCTCAACTCTTGCTTACAGATGCTCTAAGATTTAGATCCTAACAAGATTCGATTTCAATCCTAATACGATGATTATCAATGATAATCTCTCCAAAGGAAAACGATTATACGGTCTATTACCAAAGGTCAATCATTCAAACATAAAACAGCACTTATATTACTTTGTATCGTTACTTTACCTCGTCCCTTCGATTTGGGGTGGTATATAGTACTCTCATCAAGGTTCGTTCTCAATAATTTCTGAGCAAATCTCTAGAAATTCGATGCGAAGCGAGGATCTTGACATAGATGATCGATACAGGCATGCTATGTTTACATAACTCTTTTGCATTTATCATTAACGAGAATGATATTAGCAGATTTGGTCAGTCTGTCGACGATGACCCAAATCGAATTAAATTCAGATGATGACCTTTGTAGTAGCTAGACGTTTACTAATGAATGAGGCGATGTCTGCCTTCATAATTTGCCATTAGTACAACTTCTTCAGACAAAGATACTTTTAGTCAAAAATGACATACATATAATACTTATACTTACAAATTCCAACATAACTATATCTCACAATTTTCCATATTTATGCAACCATAAACGGCCCTTTAAAACATTTAACGCTATCGGCTTCTCATATTTAATGATTCATATTAGTCGTGAATCCTCTTTTATAATCTACATTATCCTTTTTACAAACATTTTTATTTTTATATCGTTCGGCAATTTATTTTGCACCTTCATTATTAAGGAACATGTCCTAACTGGTTCTTTATCTTTTCTACATAATGCGTCGGTATTTATATTCATTTCTCATGATGTTATAATCATCATGTTCCACAATTCACTCAGATATTCTTTCTATATTATGCGTCAGTAATTACGTTCACTTTCCTGATGAAATAAGTATCATATCCGTATTTATTCAAATTTCTTTCTTCACATTTTCTAAGTTTTAGTTTCTTCTCAACTATCATTTTTATCCGTTTTACTCAATCTGACGTCTAAAGCGTCGATCATTATTATAATTAATTAAATAATTATTAGTTAATTTTTATGAAGCGTAAACGTAAAAATTTTAAATTTCTTAGTTCGACCAATTATATAAAATGTTCAAAATAAATTTGAATTTAATTAACAAGATTTTTGTTGATTTATCGAAAATATTTAATAAGATTTCGTAAATGTTTGAAAAACCTTTGTTTATACTTTGGTCAAAGTTCTCTTAGTTGAAAAGCAAAAATTGTCGTTTTAAGTTTTCAGGTTATGGTATAAATGGTTTCCTCAATTCCTCTTAGATTATCTTGAGGTATACACAAACATTTACCCCTAAACAGAAGTTTAGTTAAATGGTTTGTGTATAAGGGAATAATCCCTTTAAAAATCCTTGGTTAAAATATTTGTCAAAACATATTTCCATTTCTTTTTGGTAAAATCCAAAGTCTTAAAAGGGCTCTTAATTTCTGAAGAGTCTATATACATACATCTTACCATTATTAATCCAACGGTCATTTTATGTAAAGGATTAAGTTTTTAATCCCTAAGCGTTAATGGTTCTAATCTTTGAAATGTCAATAAAGCTTCCATTATCTATTAATCACACGGTTAAATCATATAAAGGATTAAGTCCTTAATCACATGTTAAATATTTAAGGTATAGGTTTTCATTGTTTAGCCAATTCAGGGCAATTTATAACTAATTATTAACTCATTATTATTCTTATATACAAACAATTGGTCCTTAATGATCTCAAGCATGAATTTATCAATTTACAGCCTACACACGTGATTCACCAAATTTATGAATGCTACATGTGCATTGGTCAATCCAAACGACATCACGTGGAACTCATAATGTTCATTACAAGCACCGGATGTAGTGATTGGAATAGATAATCTCTTTCGCAGATGCGAAGTTGATGATAACCATGCTGAGGATCAAAAACCTTGTAAATGATCGAACAAATCTTCCATTTCGAGTTATGGATATCGTTTTCGATTGTCAATTTACTCAGTTCACAGTAATCTATAAATATAAGGAATGATAGCACCATAGCTCTTCAGGATGACAGGCTTGGTATAATAAAATCTTTTTCTGACAACTTTCTCAGTTGTACGGTAATTCCTTTAATTTAGATGGTGCTGACGTACAGTGCGCAAGCCACAAGTGCAGCACCGGAAATATAATCAAATACCAATTTCTACTTGCCTTAATGGCGAAAGTCTAGGTAATTCATCAACAAATACTTCCTAAAGTTTCAGATAACATTATCATCTTTTAATACATTCATTTTAGGTTGTTCTAGATTACAATATCTATAACTAATTCACAACCATTTACGGTAAAATTTCAAGTCTAAACGCAGGATATAGTCATCCATCAAGAATTATTTAAATCACTTTTGATAATCAACATCTTATCATTTAGGGGAATTCTACTCGAGTTCCCATCAATTAAGACAATTTCGTCATGTCATAATCAATCAATCCATTCTACTGGCACTATTAACTTTCCAGTTTCATTGTCGTTGATAAGATGTGAACTTCTCAAAAAAACTAATAATAACTCATAATCCTTCACAATTCAAGGATATCTGGAGACATAACTAACCTTAAAAGAGTAGGGTCAACGTATAATCTACGCGAGAGAATTTCAAATCAGATACAGATGAAAACATTTAACGAATATGAATATATCCCATGTTTCCATAATTTGAGTACGCATTCGAAAGCTCCTCGGATCGTTACCCAGGTCATTCAAATTAAATAAAATCATAAGAAATGATAGGAACGTCGATACATCCAGTCGGGTATCAACAATCGGTAATCAAATACTTTTCCTAAGAATCTCACTACGGGAGAATTGGACAAGAAAGAATTGTCAATTGTCAAATAAGATAATTTTCCACAGATGAGTAAATTCGACTCAGAAGAATAGATGCTATAGGCACATATGTAGGTGTCCCTAACACTATGTCCTTATTTTTCACTTCTTGCAGATCTCATAAAAAATTTAATCTTTCACAATCTTCAAAGAAAATGTAGTGTTTATTCATTAGTTTTATGGTGACTACTAATCAGCCTTGCATGGTCCATTCCAAATTGTATGTAGGCGCGCAACTATATACAATTTCAAGATTAACGATGCAATACTCAGTTCGTCAAAATTTTAACATCATGTTTATAATAAAAACATTTTCATGCTTAATTCTTAAATAAGAATCAAGAATAAATTTACAAAGATTTTCTTTATCTTGAAAACAATTAAGTTTCCAAAGCGTCTCATAAACAACTTCATTTTGATATCAATCACTTATAACTCTCACTTTGAATAATCCTTATTGTGTTGAAAATTAAATTTTCTCAAAGGATACCGTTTTAGCTTTATAAAAACAAGGTGTGATCTGCAAAAGAGTGATGAAGAGTTGTTCACCAAGAACTTAACTACAATATGATAGGAGATGAGCTTAGCCAAATAATCATGAGGTTTATGACCTTGATGGCACTCAAGAGAATAATTCACAACGTAACTCAATTCAAGATGAGTACTTGTTCAACGGTTGCATCACTAATGCGAACATCAGGATGAAGTAAGAAAAGATAGATATCATCGATACATGTAGGATTTAGCAATCAAAGGTAGTCTTTTCATTAATCACAAACAAGTCAAAATTGTACCGTAACACATTACATGTCACTATGTCATACAATTCTCAGAACTCATCCTACCAACTGATGTCTCAGTTAAGTTAGGGATTTTTAAAAGATACCACAATGAATACTAATTTACAAGAGTTATTAGGTGTTCCACATGTCCCAGAAGATCCATCGGTATCAATTCGGAAGAAGATTTCTTCAATTTATTTCTTGGACACTAGGCATCCTCGTTAGTGGACAGTGGCCTAGGAACAACACTTAACACGAACCTACAATCAATTAAAATCTTATAATTTAATCACAAAACTTAACGACTTCTATTCATAATCTCATATTCCATATGGGTTAAATTTTACTTTATCCAAGTTTTAACCAATTTTATACTCAATGCGATATTCTACCTCATTCTCCAATACTAACAACCTTATTCTTCGGCCTTGTAAAGGCAATACAATCTCAATATGAATCAACACTTAATTTCCAATCCTATTAGCTCTTACAACAACAATTATCAAATGAGTCATTAATATGAAATGACTTGATCATTCAACTAGACTTCTCGGAAAGGTATTAGTGGCATGAGGCTTTTGGGTTATGGTTCCAATAACAGCCTCAAGTGCAACATTCACCCTTTCGATTTCAATTTAAGAATTGGATGACAACGAATCATATGACATCTTTCCAGGTGATAACGTTTTGTCAAACTCCACTCTATAAGGAAAGATCGTCATGACATCGATATCAGATTTAATCTCGCCAATTCTTCTTCAATATCGCAATCAACTAATATCTACATTTCTACGAATATCAACCATTTGTTGGGATCATAAATATCCACAACTTGGTTTAGATCTAGGATAGCTAGAATTCCTACGAGAATAGCTTCGATTAATTTACTAGGGGATTTAGGGTTACTTGTGACAATCTACGTCGTATAAATACCTCGTATGAATATCAAAATAATCATCAAACAATCATGTAATAAAATTACATCATATATATATATATAATCCAAGTTATATATATATTAAAATAACACTTCTCAGTCTTGGCCTTGTCGGTAACTCGGGAATTCTTAGGCACCGTTATAGTCAAAAGATTTTTAGACATTTTTAGAACATGTTTATAGTTAAAAGATTTTGAAATGTTTTATTCAAAACCTTGGTTTTAAAAATCTTTCGTTCTCTATAACGAGAGCTCTGGTACCAAACTGTAACACCCCCAAATTTATACAACTCAATACAGCGGAAGACTCGTTGGTGTTACGGGATAGCACATTACTCACATCATAAACAACGCATAAAAATCGCGTCGTTTAATAATAAAAGCATTTCCATTCATAAATATCAAAGTTACATCGGTCCCAAGTCATTATATTTCATATAAAGTTTTACAAAGTATTTGAATGGAAAATATTGTTTAAGTGCGGGCCATGAATTCTTGTCGTCTTCCCGAGAATTACCTTCAAGTACCTGAGATAAAACATGTTAAAAGAAAAGGTCAGCGATAACGCCGAGTGAATTCATAGAGTTTAATAAATCATCAATATAATGTCGGTATAAAATTATTACCGAAAATCATTTCGTACAAACCATTGTAATAGGCCGTAAAATAGCCAAAATCATTTTATACAAATCTTTGTAATAGGCCATAAAATAGCCAAAGTCATTTTATACAAATCCTTATCAAAATCATAATATAGGCATTTGCCTTAAAAATCATTATACGAGCCAATGTCGTAAAAACAATCATACAATACGTCTTACGACGTTGTATGAAAATAAAAACCGTTATATGAGTATGGTTATGAAAACCAAAATACGAACATAATATCAATAGTATGACCCTGTATTGCTAGTCAGGCAATACTTCGTAATTCGGAGCGTCTATTAGTATTTTGTAAATTTTGGATTATTATAAGCCGCATGACATTGTTACCTTACTAAACCAACAACGGGTAGCTAACCCGATACCAATTTTGCCCATCTAAAGTAGCGTGTCGTCACAAAGGTCACGCTATGGAAATCTTCTCATACATAAATTCGCTTACCAATCAATGTGGCACGACGGGGATCAACCGTCAAGGCGCGAACTGGGGTGATCGTCCCCAAATAGTACTATTAAATGCATAAGCGTCTACCAACTCCCGGTAGTTCACAATTCATGCTAATGGGACTTTTAGTGACATAACCTAACTTTAATAATCCATTTTATTTCATCTATCGGGTCCATTAATCATTTATCGGGTCATACAATCGGGTCATTCAATCATTCGGGTCCAAAATCAATAAACAAACAATCGGGACAAATGGTGTCCTATTTTATAAAACTAACATGTTATCTCCCTCGCGGGTTTATAAAACATTTATAAAAACATTTAAAAGAGTGCGAGGCTATGAACTCACGTTGATGTGGGAAGGCGGGTTATCGGCGATTCGGATGTACGGTACGTGCTTCAATCACGGAAACCTAGACAAATAATAATCGGTCTTAGACGTTTGTCCAATGACTTTATAAAAATACCAATTATGTATACATATGATGATTATATATATATGATGATCAAGTGGGTTTACATACTTTTGTTTACTCATTTTTAGTGTTATATGTCGATAACTTTTATACTAGTTTTCCTCGTTTTACCTATTTACGTGTTTTAAGTCCAATAAACTTATTATAAGTTCCTTAACTTGTTTTAATCCTTGTTATACTTATTTAATCAGTATGTATACTTTCCATGTTGGGCCCAAATGAGTTAAGCCCAATAAGTTCTTTTTATAAGTTTTTATCTTATTTAGTCCAATTATTAGTCCAAGTATTAGTCCAATATGTTTACTTAGCTCGTTAATGTCCGTATGCCCTAAAGATCAGGTTTTATCGGTTTTTACTTGTTATACATGTCTATATATCAGTATATAAGTTTTATAAAGTTTTCATTAGACGGGTCCAACCATCTAAGTTTTATTTAATAAAAACGTTAATTTTACGGTATTAGCCGAAAAAGTCGTAAAAATCATGTTTATAGTTTTATAACTTTTAAAACTTAACAAGTTACCATTTTTATAAAATGTCCACTTATTTAACCTTTAACATATTTATATAAATAAAATTCATGAGTTAGTGGGTTTTAACTTTACATTTTATACAATATAATCTTGAGTGCTTATATAATAGTATTATACTTTATTTTTCAAAAATCTGATTTTTATCTTCACTTTCACCAAAACTGCCATATCTTGAGTTCTATATAGAGATAGAAGCTCAAATTTTTATCACATAAACTACATGATATGTGCTACAATTAACGCTTCTAGCTACTGTTGAATCATCTTCTAAATATTTTCTAAAAATCGTCCAAAACAGTAACCTCAGATTTATACCCTAAACTTGTTTTGATCATATCTCACTCATTACTTTGATTCCATTGCATGGCCAACTCTCACATGTGACAAGACTCATAGCTTACTGTAAATGGAATCTACTTCATCATTTTATCAGTTCATAACTTGTTTCTTTACTGTTTTATACAGCCATGTAAATTGATCAAGATTTTAAGCTTGTTTCTTATAGTTTTTCACCTTTTTAATCATATTTATCAACAACAAATCCCCACATAACATTTTTATCATCATATAATCATCATATACATATACAATAGGAAATAAAATACATGTTTACATAATCAAAATAACAAGAAGTTGAGGAGGACAATCTTTATACCACCATGATGATGTAGGTTGTGATCAAAACATGGATTTTAATGGAGATTCTTGTGATGCACCAAGACCTTCTTCATGACCACCAATATTCATAAACTCCTTGTGGAAAATCAGCCCTACTACTCCATGAAAACTCCTCCTTGGATGTTATAAGCACCACCAATCAATAGGGTTTCAAAAGGGCTTCATCTTATGCAAGAATAACATAAGATTTGTGGTTAAATTTTGATCAAATGGGTGTTGTTTGTGAGATATGGGACGGCCAAAGTGGGAGAATAGAGAGGAAATTATGTTGTTTGCATGAGTGGTAAGTAAACAAATGGTTTTGGTTTTGTGGTTTTGAGGTTTGGTTAGCTTACCATGTAAGCTTACTTACATGTGTAAGTTTTAGCTACATGGTTGCCACATCTTGTGATGTGGTGGCTTGTTAGTGCCGTCCCATTAAGCTAGTGGGGTGGGACAATGTATTTTGTCCCATCTCACTAGTTTACGGGTATTCCTCGATTCTAGTTTCCTCGATTTGCGTGCCCTCGGGTCGTTTTACGAAAAACGTTTTTATAAATTATGAATCAACGTCACAAAACGAATCCAATAAAAACTGTTTCATCAAAAACGAAGTTCGAAAAAGTAAATACGTAATCCTAGGGTTTCCGGTTTAGTCGTGAAGGACGTTAAAATAAAATCGTAGGTCCTAATCTCTTCTCGTAAATTTGTGAGTTTATGAACTAACACAAATTTAAAACTCCAAAATAATATTCACAGCTAAATTTATTTTCTGAAATGTCGGATTGTCACCCAAGACGGTGTATGTAAACGTAAGCACGTAACGTTGAATCCTCCGGTTTAGACGTAGTCGATGCTACTCCAAGACGTAAATCCAAATTTCTTCCCAAAAATAAGTGAGTTCATATTGTAACATTAAAATAATGTTTTCAAATAAATATTGAGAATAAAAATATCAACCATAAATTGACGGATTGTCACAGCATTCCTTTGCCATATACCCATAACCTTGGCAATTAAAACATTGAATCCCACTCTGCTGAACCACTTGACTTCCAACTATTTCCCTATTCCCAGTAACAGCAGCAATTCTCTGAGTATCATACTTGGCAGTTTCTCGATCATATCTTGCAGAACCCTCAACATGCGTTGGATTATGTCGATCATACCTAGAAGGACTTTCAACATATCGGTTCTTTGTGTTAGATGATGTGCGAAGATTGTTGTTGGTAGGTTTGTAGATTTTCTTGTAAGTCTTCGTTATGAAAGCAATTTGTTGTTTCATCTCTCGATTCTTTTGAGCTTGGTCTTCACCACTATCTGCTTCAGATGACGACTCAGATGGTGGTGATGGTGCTCTTAGTACTTTACCTCGAGATCTTGTGGATGATGAAGACTTAGATGATGTGGAAGATCGTGGTGAAGATGATGTAGTGGAATATGACTTAGGAGCACGAGAGTGATGACCTTGAACATTTTGAGTAGTAGTCACTAAAGCAAGTGGATTAGCCGTCTTGGCAACACGTTCAGCTCGAATCTCATTTGCTTCATTCTGAAATTGCTTCAAGTTATCAAAGAGTCGATGACTTGAGACCTCGTCTAACTTTTCTTGTTGTTTCACCAAAGTGACGAACCGTGTCCACTCGAGTTGAAGTTGTTGAAGAAATTGAACATTGACTTGCATGGTGGAGACTTGCAGATTATTTCTTGTCATGTCATTCATCATCTTATAAAACCTGGAGTAGTAAGAGTCAATTGATTCTCCATCCCTTGAAGTAAACTTGCCAAAATTCCAAAACAAGTTTGTTTTGACATCTTGTTTGTTGAGTGATTCTCCTTATTGCAAGCGTTCAATAGCAGTCCACATTTCATGTGTTGTAGGGCATGCTATCAACCGTGGAATAAATGTCATCTCCAATCCCACTTAGACCATATAGATGGCTTCCTTCTCCACATCATGCCAAGCACAATTTTCAGGTGTGAGATCAGCTCTTGTTTCATCACGTTCACTTGCAGGTATTGGATCAATAGTATCTGTGGCTGCTCTTGGAGGAATTGAGATTTTCTTGAATACATATGGTCCATGAGTAATACATTTCCTCAAGGCATCACCATTGGGTCTTGTATCAAGATATCGTATGAAACGTGATTGCCATTGAGCATACCGACCAGTCACAAGCATTGGTGGTCTCTCTTTATTACCCGCCACCATGATATTGTTGTTTGTGACACGATACTCTTGAGTAGAATCCATATCGAGAGACGTGAAATCGAGGAATTGAAAGTGGATCTTAAGTA
Organism: Glebionis coronaria; assembly: GCA_025667525.1. Taxonomy (NCBI): domain Eukaryota; kingdom Viridiplantae; phylum Streptophyta; class Magnoliopsida; order Asterales; family Asteraceae; genus Glebionis; species Glebionis coronaria. The sequence continues at coordinate 51,292,176 of CM046880.1, forward strand.
GATGTTTTGTGGTTGTTATTGTCGATGAAAAATAATAAAATCCCCTAAAAATTGTCTTCACAAGAAACCAAAAAATCGAAGGCGAAAAATCACACGTTAAAAGTTTTCACTTTTGGATTTTTCGGAATAACCAACATTTTCAGAGAAATTGGGTATTTCGGAATAATGAGGTTTTCAGAAAATTCTTTCTTCGGTATAATGATGTTTTCAGAAAAATCTTCGGATTAATTGGGTTTTCAGAAAAATGTGAATCTTCGGAATAGATGATTTTTCAAAGAAATCTTCGGATTAATTGGGTTTTCAGAAAAATGTGAATCTTCGGAATAAGTGATTTTTCAGAGAAATCTTCGGATAAATCTTCGGAATATTAATGTTTTCAGAAAAAACAACTTCTTCAGAATATGGATGTTTTCAGAAAAACGTGGATCTTCGGAATAATCTTCGGAATATTAATGTTTTCAGAAAAAACAACTTCTTCGGAATATGGATGTTTTCAGAAAAACGTGGATCTTCGGAATAATCTTCGGAATATTAATGTTTTCAGAAAAAAACAACTTCTTCGGAAGATGGATGTTTTCAGAAAAACGTGGATCTTCGGAATAATCTTCGGAATAGATGCTTTTTCAGAAAATTAGAATTTTTCGGAATAATCTTCGGAATAAATGCTTCTTCGGAATAAGTAGATTTTCAGAATTCTTCAAATCTTCGGAATAAGTAACTTTTTCAGAAAGAACACTTCTTCGGAATACTGAAATCTTCGGAATCTTTTTCAGAATATTGATTATTTTAGAAAAAATTTCGGAAAACCCACTTTTTCAAAAAAATCCCTTCTTCGCAAAAGTAAACCCTTATCCGAAAGTCTGTTTTTCGGAATAATTAACCCTTTTCTGAAAAAATAAATTTTTCGGAATGATCTTGAATTAGTGACGAACCGTAACTCCAAAATGAATCCAAACACCTCAAAATCTTCCGATTTTTACCACGAAAACCAAACCAAATCGATATAAATGATTTATATCAAGATTTCTAGCCCGAAAATACTAAACAAAATTTAATTCGGGATGATTTATATGTAAAAATCAACCGAATCAAATTCAAACCAAATAACCAAACACAATCTACCCCGTGGCGATTGATACCAAATGTTGTCCCATATTATTATGATGATTAGTGATAGAAAATAGATGAAAAAAAGGTGGATTCCTAGAGAGAGAAAGTAGAGAGAGAAAGTAGAGAGAGAGATGATTAAATTGGTGAATATTAGATTAGAAGAAGATTGGTTACAAATGATCATCCTACCCTCCTAACATGCTAGGAGGGTAGTATATATAGTCCACCCATATGCGGGCTTTAATGGGCTATATATTGGGCCGGGCTTGTCTTTTGGACTTTAATTAGTTTATATCCAAGCCCGTAAACCACGACTAATTAACTACCTATTACAACGTTCTAATTAATGTTACAATAATACCCTATGACCGAACATTCTTGTTTGACTCAATATTTTGAGGCTAACAAAAAGTCTTCAGTAGAAAAATCTAAGCAAGTAGAGTTTAAGAAGAAGGCACAAGCTGATGTTGTGTTAGTTCAAGAAGTTTAGATTGATGAGCCACAACAAGAAGAACAGGTTATAGGTCCACAAGTGCAAGAAGATAGTTAACAACAACCAATGGAACAACCTACTATGGCTAGTGATGTTCAAGAACCAAAAGATAAAGGTAAAAAGGTTAAAACTTCACAACCTGCTACAAAAGGAATCATCATACAGGGCCAGAAACCTCAAGAGAGTGAAGATAAAAGACCTCTTAGGTTCAAAAGGAAATTGCCTAAGATTGACCCAAAGGATAAAGGAAAGAAGCCACTTCAATCTGAATCTGAAGATGAGGATTATGATTCTGATAGTGTCGAAGAAGCCTTAAAGAAATTTCATCAACTTGAGCATGATGAGGAAGTAGCTAGAAGGATGCAAGCTCAAATTCATGAAGAACAACAGCAAGAAACTCTTGCTGTAGAGAAAGAACTTCTTGAAGCCAAAAGACTACAACAAGAATGGTATATTGAAGAGTATGATAGAATTCAAACTGAGTTGAAGGAAAGTGAAATCCTAGCTAAGTCCATGATAGCAGAAGAAAGAGATGCTTATGATGAAGAAGAAAACGATAACTTGATTGATCATCTAGTAAGAGAATTGAAAAGGTTTTTTGCAGAGAAAATGAGAAAGGAAAAGATTAAACCTCCTATAACAAATCAGTTAAGAACTCAAATGATGGCTTATCTGAAGAAGGCAAAGCATTTCTCACATGAACAACTAAGAAGAAAAAGTTTTGATGAGATTAAGGATCTCTATGATAAACACAAGAGGAATGATGAAAGATTTGTTGCTATTGGATCCAAAGAATATGAAAAAGCTATTGAAGAAGCTAGAAAATGTCTAGAGCAACAAAGATAATTTGGAAGTACCCCCAAACTTAAAGAGAGATCTCCACCTATCAAGACAACTTATGTTAGGAAAACCAAGAGAGCAAAGGAGACTCCTCGGGAACTTGAAACTTAAGGACTCGATGAGGGAATTAAACCTCAAGGTGTGAAAAAGACTATCATTGAACAAATGGTGCATGACAAGTCAATGATACATACAGATGAACAAACAATACATACAAACCAAATATCGAAGGAAGGTACTAAGAAAATTGAAGAATAAGTATCTGAAGAAGGAACCTCCAGGGGTGTTAAAAGAAAGAATTCAACCAGCAGAAAGCGGCAAGCAAGGAAAATGGTGAAGCTTACAACTGATGAAAGTGACAGTGATGCGAGCAATAAAAAGTACTTGAAGAATGTTGGCTTTGCAAATCAATATATGGATATAGAGATTTTAGGAAGAAATCTTCTATTACAAGATTGACATGTGCTACTAATCAAGTACTTGAAGCTCATGGGATAACCAGAACAGATGGATTTCAGGATGTTTCGGTTATTAGAAGAAGTACTTCATATACTTGATAGACAAGATATTCAGGATTTGAATAAGTATGTCCAAGGAGGATGTGAAGGAAAAGAAGAAGTTTCTTTGTTACTTCATGAGTTTAGATTTATGTATGAACCAAATACTATTAATTCAAAAATATGGACAGATTTAGAAGAAAAGGTTCCTACATACTGGAGACACTATAGGTCTTGTGGAGTACATACTTTGCATGTTGATGATGTCACTTATTACATGCTTCAGGAAAGAAGGTATCCTTTTAGAAAGACAATGCTAGAAAGGATGTTGGATCTTCAACTGGAAATTTCTGAAGAAATCACAGGCTCTTTTGAGTTGATTAGGATGATCAAACAACAGATCAAGGATTTGGAGAGAGATGAGGAAGCTGAAAAAAAACTTTAAGTGTTTGGATTTCCGCCATACTTCTTAAATGGTAATCAGTTCACCATGTCTCACACACATAAGAACTGGCTACTCCATAAGCAAACGGTTTATGGTAATGACCTCTTAAATCCGTTGATAGTTGGTAGTTTGCTAAAACTACATGGTCATTAACTCACCATGCTTAATTGCAAAGAGTTGGCTAGTCTTAGGGCAAACGGTTCTAGGTAAAGAGTGTATCAAATCTGTTATATGGTTGACAGTTTACCAAAAATTATAGGGTAATCAATACACCTTATTCTTGATGAATAAATTACTGGCTATTTCAGAGCAAATGGTTACCTGGTAAAGAATAAATCAAATCCGTTGAAAGTTGATGCTTTGCTAAAAATCATGATGCCAATACAGATTGGTTTGTTGTTAACTATTTTAATTTAGGTGAGTAGATTCAAGCAAAGGATGTTGATTCATAATATGTTGATGGCATGTTCAAGGAGATTCATGCATATTCAAAATTAAGGAGATCACAAGGAAGTTTTGTCATCATCAAATACGGGAAGATTATTGGAATCAAAGATAAAGATGTCAAGCTTTGGTGGTCTGATACATGAAGTCAAAATAGTTGTTGAAAATATTAAAAAATGTTCAAGATTCAAGTCACAGAAGATCACACTTAGAAAACAAAGATAGAGTTCATAAAGAGCTGAAGCTCATTATACCAAGAAGATATACATAAGTGTTTGAATGCATTCAGTTGGTACAAGTTCAAGATTACCAAGACCTACCCAGTTTTGAAGTAAAGTTTAAAGAGATGTGTTCGTGCAATTTCTTACAAGGATCCGAATGGTATGACCGGTTCGGATCTGAGGTGATGTATGCTTCGGATTACCTGAAACCAAAGCAACGCGTTAGCCTCGTCCAGGTGTGAGAAAACAGACCAAGCTCCGGCGTGAAAGTAAGTAAAGGGTAAAAATCCAAAAAGGAATATGAGAGTAAAATAATATAAGTAAAAAGTGATAAGGGTAAAAGAGTTAACCTAAACCTTGAACCCAAATGGGGTATTTATACTAGTCAAATCCCTAAAAGGCCGGGAATGATGATGGGCCTTGGTTGGCCCGATTGGGGACACACTCCCTATTTTATAGGAAGTGTGTCTGTTGAATTCTCTGTTGACTAGCGTTGACTTCTTCTAGAAGAGTGTGTGCGTTCCGGATCTTTTAGCCACGTTCCGGATCGGGTCATGTGTTTCGCACACATACACGAACAAGTCCCCCCCCCCCCCCCCCCCCCGCAAGTGTTGATTGGGTTAATCATGTTCGAAACTGTTTAGTCTAATCAATACTTAAAACTCATTTTTCTCGTAATCGGTGTGTGCCGAATTGTTTTTCCAGCCCATTTTCTAGTTGAGGCCCATTAAGGCCCAACCACTTTTACCCTACTTCCTTACGATGTTTGACATGTGGCATCAGCTTGCTTGGATCGAAGACACGTGTCTTTTTATTGTACCTTCCACGTTCTCCCATGTTTTTACCGAGCCTATAAATACCTACCCATTCGTCATTTGTTTGTGTGTGTTTTTTACTTCTCTCTCAGATTTTCCTTCTCTCTACCAATCCGGATTTCTCTTCTCAGGTATCTTATCTTCCTTTCCTGGTTACCTTTCCGGATCCTTCCTTTAAACGTTATTGCAAACGAGGATCTTCCTGGGCCTTCTGGCTCGACCCGATACGCTCCCAATTTTGACATGCATAAGTATACGACCACTCTCAACGAGGCTTATGTTAAATATTTGGTGAAGACATATCATATTCCGGAAAGCTTTAACCCCCAAGTTGTTGCGGAGGGGATGACTATGGATCGTCTCCCTTCAAACTGTATAGGCTTGTATGAGCAGTTCTTTAAACTATCCGGACTACGAGTCCCCTTCTCCACCTTCCTTTTGGCCGTTTTGAAAAACATCCTTGTGCATATCTCACAACTAGTTCCGTTAGGGTTGAATCGCGTTATTACCTTTGAAGTTTATTGTCGAAGCCTCTCCATCGAACCTACTGCTCCCTGTTCCGTCTCTATTATAGGCTTAGCAAACAAGGGCATTGGTTCTCCTTTGAAAAGAGGTCTGGAAGGGGTTCTCATAAGCAGATTTTTCATGACACTCTTACTTGCTTAAAAAATTGGAAATGGGAGTTTTTTGTTATAGATCGCCGAGCTATTCCGGACTTTATGTCGTGGAGACATGCTGATTCGGACTTGAATGATTATGTTCCTCGGGATGGTTTTAATGAATCGGATGCTCTTCTTCTTGAGGAGCATGTTGTAGACTTGGCTGCCATTCCGGAGGGGGTGTTGTATATGGCTGGTGTGTCATTAACTTGGTAGTGTCCAAAATTTTTGCCTCGTTTTTTGGATCCAGAAGGGAATGGTATTACCCTTATCTTTATTTACTCTCTTTTTTATATCTTTCCTTTTCCTTTTCATGGTTGTAAGTTTGTATTGCTTTCGTTGTGTTTTCTTTCTCTTCTTGCAGTTGTCACCATGTCTGAATACCTTAGGTTTCCCATAGCTACTCCGGGTAAGATCACTAAGGGTGATCGCTTAACTGATGCCAACCGGATCACACCTCATGTTGTTGATGCCCTTGCGGCCAGGGAGCGTTTGAGTGCTTCTACTGCTGATCAAATAATTGCCATGAATGAAAGCGAGGCTGTCAAAGCCACTCATGAGAAGAAAAAGCTCGCTGCTCTTCGTGTCGCGGAGGAGAAGAAGAGGAAAGAAGAAGGTGGGGAAACCGAAAGGTAAGAAGAAGACTACCGAAAAGGGTGGTCCTTCCGGAACTTCTACTAAAACCAGCAAGGCTGTCAGCGACCTTCACCGGAGCATGAAGCGCATGACTGAGAAGGCTGCAACCTCTGGTGGTTCGGCTAAAAGAAGAAGGGTAGATACAGATGGGGGTGTGGGTGGTCATGAAGATGAGATCCTTAATGAAGATAATGTTCTTAGTCCTTCGCCTCTTAGGTCTGTCAATTTGAATATCAATGTGGAAGATGATTCTCCCTTTCCTGCTGGTAACGGTTTTGAGAAAACACATAAGGAGGGGACCGGGGGGGGGATGGGAAGGGTACTAATCTGGAACCTACTAAGGAGAAAAGTCCCCCTCTTGGCAATTCATATCTGGATGGATCAAGCTCTAAAGGTGCCTTTTCTGATGATGTTGAGGAGCCTACCAAACAAAGGGATGGTAAGGGGGTTATGCATCCGAATCATCATCATTCTACACGTAAGTAACTTCCTCCCCATGTTTTCCTCTTATCTTACTCATGCATACCATATCATCTGTTTCAACTAAAAAAAATTGTTGTTTGTCCGAAACAGGCGTGTTCACTGCTGAGGAAGGGGCGACTGGCCCAAGTGCTAAGTATGCTCCAAATTGGGGTATTAATGTTTCCAGCCGGGTGGTTACCCCTTCGGAGTGTCGAGACCTGATGATGCATCTTATACATGTGGTTGTGCAACGAGAGTTGAGCTCCTATCCTCCTTCCCTTGCCCTGAGTCGTAGCTGGTATCAACTTGCTCGCAGTACCATGGGCATGGTTGATTCCCTTCGTAGGTTGGAGGAGGAGTCCCAGGACCAAGGCAACATTTTAGATAAGTGTGAAGAATACAAAGCACTCCTTCAAGCTTCTGATGTCAAGTTGTCGGAACAGATTCAAGCTAATTCCAAACTCTCTTCTCAGCTTCAAAATGCCGAAAAGGTTTGTGTCGCTAAGGATACGGAGCTTGCTGTCGTTGTGGGCAAGAAATTTGATTTGTCTGAGAGACTCAAAGGTCGTGATGTTTGGATTGCTGATCTCGAGGCGACTTTGCATGTGGTTAATGCTGATAAGGATAGGTATGCCGAGGAAGCCAAGGTATTGAAGGTCGAGAAAGAAGAACTGCAAAGCAAGTGCAATACTTCATAGATGGGTAGGTATAATGCCGTCCGAACGCTACTTCCTGTTGTTTTAACCAAACTTTTTAACAGCCATGAGCACAGGAAGAATATAACAGATTGTTTCAACAAATCCATTGAGGCTGGCTGGGCCGAGGGTATTAAGGTTTGGAGACCTGTTGAAGAGCAGTTGGCCATTGTTGCTGCCACTCCAGGTTTTGACTTGTATTATGAGAAGAAGATGGGACCAATGGTTGACGCCCTTCTGGCTACTAAGTACCCTTATATTCATGAGGTCGCCACCAACTTCTACCTGCCCATTGAGCGTTTGATGGAAATTGAACCTGCTCCGGCTCCTCCAAAGGTTGTGGACCCCTCGGCCGAGATCCTCAATGATGAAGACATAGTGTCCCCTCATAATGATGATGATGCCTCTAGAGCCAAGGACACCCCTACGGCCTAACTTGTTTGTGATTCGTCAAAAACAGTTGTTCTTAATTTTTACTTTATTCGGATGAATGTAACACTTGTAGACTATCATTACCTGTTTTTATGTCTTTTTGATTCGGATAATTGTAATGATTACATTATGCTTTCGTACGTTTGCCTTTATATTTTATGAATATATGTCTCTTTTGTAGTTCTTGTTTGATGAAAAAAATAAATAAATAAAATAATTGCACACGAATAGACATTACCTTTCGGATAAGACTTAAAATAAAACTGGTCAAGATAACGTATGCGGATATGCCTTCCATTTCGGATAGGACTTAGAATAAATAGCCAAATTCTTCCCTTTCCGAAGGGAGAAAGATATGAGTACGGATATGCCTTCCTTTTCGGATAGGACTTGATAAAAATAGCTAAATTCTTCCCTTGCCGAAGGGAGAAAGAATTGCGTGCGGATAGGCCTTCCTTTTCGGATAGGACTTACTTAAAATAGCCAAATTCTTCCCTTGCCGAAGGGAGAAAGAATTGCGCACGGATAGTCCTTCCTTTTCGGATAGGACTTAATAAAAATAACTAAATTCTTCCCTTGCCGAAGGGAGAAAGAATTGAGTGTGCGTAGGCCTTCCGTTTCGGATAGGACTTAGAATAAATAACCAAGTTCTTCCATTGCCGAAGGGAGAAAGAATTGAGTGTGCGTAGGCCTTCCGTTTCGGATAGGACTTAGAATAGATAACCAAATTCTTCCCTTGCCGAAGGGAGAAAGAATTATGCTTCTATTACTAGCGTGTAATCTAAGTACGATGCCATATTATTCATGTTACTCATAATGGCCGCAAAAGTGCTTTCTCCGATCCTTTAGTAACGAGAGGAGAATCGTTTTCATTCAAAATAAAAGACATGACCTTTCCCTTCTAGAGGGAGTGAAGGTTGATACATTTCGAAATAAAATCTAGATAAAGTAATAAACTGGACTCTTCCCTTGCTGAAGGGAGAAAGAGTCGTTACATGATAGAAATGAAATTACAAATAACACTTCCTAAGGTTCATTGCATGACGCACCCTTGGAACTTCCTTGTCTTTCAGGGTAAGGAGCTTGTATGAGCCATTCTGGTATGCTTCCTGAACACGGTATGGGCCTTCCCATGTAGGAGCAAGTTTTCCTTCCTTTTGCACCCTACTTGCTTCATTCTTTCGGAACACAAAATCTCCTGGGCGGAATGTGACTAGGCGAACTCGCTTGTTGTAGTATTGCTCCACCTTCGTCTTGTACTTTGCTTCTCGGATAGCTGCCATCTCCCTTTTTTCTTGTAGTAGGTCCAAGTTTATGCGCAGGGCATCATCATTATCCTTTTCATTGATCATCATTTTCTGATAGGTGGGCATTGCTATCTCAGCCGGGATAACTTCTTTCGAACCATACGTGAGGCTGAAAGGAGTTTCGCCATTACTTTGCTTTAGTGATGTCCGGTAGGCCCATAATATATGCGGTAACTCCTCTGCCCATCCATTCCTGATTTGGCCAAGTCTTGTCTTAATGCCTTCTATGAGGGTTTTATTAGCCCTTTCAACTAAACCATTTGCTTGGGGGTGGGCTACGGCCGTATTGATCTGCTTAATCTCCAAATCCGAACACCAACTCTTGAATGGTTCATTGATGAACTGCTTAGCATTGTCTGTGACTATTATCTTTGGAATTCCGAATCGGAAAACAACATTGTCCCAAAAGAACTTGATAACTTCCTTTCTGGATATTTTCACCAAAGGCTTAGCCTCCATCCACTTGGTGAAATAATCAATGGCGACAATTATGTATTTCACATTTCCGGATGAGGCTGGTAATGGACCCACCATGTCCATTCCCCATTGGTAAAATGGCCATGGTGCCATGATAGATTTCATCAATATCTTTGGCAATCTTTCTACCGGTGCATGAATTTGGCATGAATCACATTTCTCTAGTTCCTCCCTTGCATCTGTGTGCATGGTTGGCCAGTAATACCCAGATCTTAAAGCTTGTACTACTATCAATCTTGGCTTTAAATGCATGCTACATGAGCCCATGTGTATCTCTCGAAGGACATAATTGGCTTGCAATGGACCCACATACCGAAGCATTGGTTCTAGGTATCCTTTTTTGAACAAGACTCCATCAACCATTTCATATTGGTGTAGTTTCAGCCTTAAACATCGTGCTTCATTCTTATCGGTTGGCCAAATTCCGTCCCAGAGGCATTTAACAATGGGAGTCATCGAATTGTCACCCACTTCTTCCACTATGGTGTTTACTTCGTTCCGGTCGGTGGACCTTTCGTTCAAGACCTCTACTAGTACTTCTTTTGTTAAGTGGTCGAATGCCAACGTTGCTAGTTTTCTTAGGACGTCAGCCTTCTAATTCTTACTCCTTGGTATGTTTATGATTGCAAAATGGGAAAACTTTGGTATTAAGGCCTTTGCTTCGGCTAGGTATTTTATCATTCTGTCACAGCTCGGTTCGTATGTTCCGTTGATCTGGTTTGCTACCAACTTTGAGTCTACTCGAACCTCGATCTTTCCTACTTTCATTTGTATTGCAATTCTCAAACCTGCTAGCAGGGCTTCGTATTCTGCCTCATTGTTGGTGGTTTCAAAATTCAACCGGAGAGCGTAAGTGTATTCGGTTCCGGTTGGGCTGATGAGAACCAATCCGGCTCCTGCACCTTGGGCTCTGGATGCTCCGTCTGTAAAGAGGGTCCATATTTCTGTTTCGTCCTTTCTCGGTTTTGAAATGGGCGTCTGGAAAAATTCTTCTGCTGCCTGACCTATAGGTGCTTCAGTTAGGAAATCTGCCAGGACTTGCCCCATGATTGCGTTCCTTGGTTTGTATTCTATCTTGTAAGCCCCCAACTCAATTGTGTACTTAGCTAGCTTTCCGGATGCATCTGCCTTGCTTAATATTTGCTTGATTGGTTGGTCTGTGATCACATTTATTTCGTGGCCTTCGAAATATCTTCTGAGTCTCCTTGATGCTTTTAGCAAGGCTAAAGCCAGTTTTTCCATAGGACAATAGTTCTTTTCCGCATCGCTGAGTGTTCGGCCAATGTAGTGAATCGGAAACTGTCTTCCATTCCTTTCAGTAAGTATCACTGCACTGATTGATTCTTGTGATGCTGCCAAGTACATGTACAGGGGTTCCTTTGGTCTTGGGGTAGTAAGGGTTGGCAAGTTCATGATCAACTTCTTCATTTGCTGGAACGCCTCTTCCGCCTCCGCGGTCCATTTATACTCATGCTTGTTCTCCTTTGTGATGTTCTTTAGTGTGTTGAAGAATGGAAGTGCCCTTTCGGCAGATCGTGATAAGAATCGATTCAAAGCTGCTAACTTGCCACTTAACGATTGCATTTCCTTCCATGTTCTGGGTGACTGGATATCGACAATGGCCCTGGTTTTCTTTGGATTCGCTTGTATACCTTCCGGAGTGATGATGTACCCCAGGAATTTTCCTTCTTCTACCCCAAACGAGCACTTAACCAGATTTAACTTCATGTTGATTTGTCTGAGGTTGTCAAAGGTTTCTGCCACTCTGCTAACATGCTCCTTTCATCCTTACTTTTTATCACCATATCATCAATATATGCCTCCATATTTCGTCCTATTTGACTTTGAAAGTGTTAATGCAAGTGATGCCTAAAAACATTATTAGTGTTAACTAATCCTTCTTAGTTTTGATCACAACAAACCATACAACACATTTAGTGTAAAACACAAAATGAATTATTTAACTAACACTATCATCAAGGTAATAATCATATCACTAACCTTTCTTAATCATACTTAGTGATCATCAAAATGATTATTCTTAAAACTCACTTTTGTTAATATGACAAAAGACTTTTTAATAAACTTTCTTTTTTAGAAAATGTTTTATTAAAATGGAAAATGAAAATTTGAAAATAGCATATTCCAAATGCTGTTAGAATATCCTTTGAAGGTTTCAAATACCTCAGATATTCCCACCCCACTAAAAGACAAAAAACGGAGCGTAGTCTAGTGGCGGTACCTTAAGTACCTAAGCGGTACCTTAGCGATATGGAACCGCGGGGTGAGATAAGGTACCGCGCATAGCTAGCCGTTATAGATCCGTTAAATTTGTCTCCTTTAAATAGTGGGTCAAATCTCATTTTCCAGTAAGCCTCTTGGACGTTTTTCTCAGCCCTCTTTCTATTTTCTATAGCATAATCATTAGTAAATGATCACTTAAAGTGTTAAGGATGTTTACATATGATTATCCTCTTGATCCCCTCCTTTACCTTGTCCAATGAGAAGATCACTCACTCACTAGTGTTGTGATAAAGATGAATCTATGAGCTAGTCATATTCATCATGATATCCTTTTTGTTTTAGGTCAATCCAATGTATTTATGAATACTTGGACTAGTTGTGTTCATCCAAGTTATTTGTGGATACTTGGATTTGTTGTGTACATCCATTACATATGTGTTTGCTTGAATTTGTGTTGTGTAAATCCAAGCTACATGTGTGTACTTGGATAAGTCTAGTTGAGTTGTAATAGATTTGATTAGGAGTTCTCACTAAACTACAAAGTGATGTGGTTGTGTCTTGTGAGTTCTCACTAAACTTAAAAGTGATTAGTAGTTGTGTTGTGTGAAGTTCTCACTTAGCTTCAAAGTGAAGAGTCGTGAAGATTGGTTCTAGCTTTCGATTAGAACTCGACATCTAGCCTTGTGTCGTAAAATGGTGAAGTAGGCAACGTCGTGAAGATTGGTTCTACCTTAAGATTAGAACTCGACATCTAGCCTTGTGTCGCTAAATTGTGAAGTAGGCAACGTTGTGTAGATTGGTCCTAGCTAAAGATTAGGTCTCGACATTTAGCTTAGTGTCGAAAAATAATGTAAGCAACGATGTAAGGTTTTCTCCGCCGAGAAGGGAGCTTGTGGATATAGTGGAAATCTCGAGTAGGTGTACTCGAGGAGTGGAGTAGAAACGAGGATAGAGCCTCGTTGTCGAACCACTATAAATCTTGGTGTCTTCCCACTAGGTTGTCTCCTTCCTTACTCTTTACTTATTTCATTATCATTACACTTACCTATTATCTTTGCTAGTGCATTTGAATTGAACCTAATCATTATGCAACTTAGCCTCAAGTAAAAGATAGTTTTGATACAAACCAAATTGAAAGTAATTTTAATTTGGTCACCAATCGAAGAGAAACTATTCAACCCCCCCTTCTAGTTTCTACAATTGGTATCAGAGCGATGGTCACTCAAGATCTTTGAAGTATAGTGTACTTTGAAACTTGGATCGATCCATTGTCTCCTCAAATTAGAAGGTCAAGTTATACTAAAGTTTCTCTTTGGTCAAAACTATGTTTTCTTTGAAAATAGGTCTTTTAATTGATAATATTGCATCCCACTTAAGATTAGTAGCCTTTATGCATTTTAGATATACTCTTGAAATGTATCTACTAGTTTGCATCTTGCTTTGTGTAGGTACACATGAAGATCAATCACTTAATTGGTTGTGGATTGAGTTACTTGCACTTGTAGAAGACTCATCTTCGTTGATCTTTAACATCTTTGAATGATGATACCTAGATGATTGGGAATGATACTAGTCCTTGAAGACTTAGTACTCATCATAGTCATTGATTGGGCATATCACTTATTCCTTCATGGATTGCTCTTTGTGGCCAAGGTACGCTTTCGTTCTTCCACACGCCCTTTGATCATTCTTTTTATCATTACTTGACTATGTGCTTGTTCTCGGAATCCTTGCCTTGACATTTATTTGTGGTTTGTGTTTCTTTTCTTTTATCCTCTCAAACCTTCATTTCTTGGATACTTGACTCACTATGGTGATGTAGAGTGAGTTAGTAGAAGCTTAAAGTATCAAGCATGATTTCCATGGTTTGCACCCATACGGTTAGTAGGCCCTTTGTGGGAGAGAAAGTGAATTAATACCTTGCTCATATTTTTGTTTAGACTAAGACTATTATTGAAAGTGATCTTAGTCTATACTTGAATAATTGCTTTGTGCTTATTCATTACCAAAGCCGTTTAACATTTCGCCAGAAAGGCACGTCTTAAACCACTATATATGACACAAGCTCTTCGTTACCACTATTTGAAGATTGTCATTAATCCCTTGAGCATTGGTCCTAGTCTTGATTCACTTCCCTTGACTTCTCTCCACTTTGCCGTTTTGATACGAGTAGTCGTTTGTCCGTTTCGGTTCTTTTCGATCTTGATTTAACTCGTAATCCTTCGTTAAGGCATATTGCTTAGTGTTATGATGATCCAATGATATTCTAAAAGGCTCATGATTTAATTTGAGTATTTTAGAAAAACTTGGTTTTCAAAATTTGGCGTTTTTCATAGATAAAAACCTGCCTCTGTAGGCGGTTCCTTATCTAGGCAGCTCAAACCCGCGGTACCTTATCGATAAGGAACCGTGGGCAGAAACTTTTGTCAGAGCGCCAGTTTGATTATTTTATTCTTTTCAAGCCACTATCTCTCTCTCCCAAAAACACACAACGACAGTTTTCTTGTTTTTCCACCATTGTTGAAGCTTCCAAAACCTTCAATCACTCAAATTAATTGATTCCAAGTTGTGGGTTTCACTCATCCTTCATCTAACATCAATTAATTGTAAGTATTTTCTTTCAATTTCATCTATTTTGTTCTAGGGTTCATCCTTTCATAATTGGGGATTTTAAAAATTGAAACTGAATTAAAACCTTAATAGGAATATGGGTTGACATGGTTATTTTACTATGATTCCTTAGGTTCATATTCATTAAGATTTCACTAAAACCCACTTGTAGAACAAATCCGAATTTAGGCTAAATGATTTTGGCTGAAAGATGGATTTGAGATGAACCCAAGAACAAGTAGGTAATGACATTGTTAATGCTTACCTAAAAACCTTGTTTTGAAAAACCAATGTTCTAATCCATTGTTGATCTAACATAGATCATGTGTTCTTGGTTAATGATGGAATAGACACATTGTGAATATGAGAATGATATGGATTCAGTCCTATGTTTGTCAAGAAATTGATATAACACATTCTCATATTTTTTATCTTTGATTTTATTTTTCATATGAGTAATTGGAGAAATATTTTCTTATGTTTATTTAGGTACGAATCATGCCTTCACAATATCAAAAAGATCATCAATACAATAGACAATACATGCCAAACCTTTCCCAAACCTATGCTTCCCCCCAACTTCAAAACTCTTTTCCATCCCTTTCTAATCGTTGTTTCCATGAGGGTAGAGTCGTTGACAAGGAATTAACGGGTTATGACTATATCCAATCTATGTTTGAGCTTTCGGGGTTTGATTGCTTGCTCAACATAGAAGAAGATATTTACCCCTTATTCCTTCTTGAATTCTTTAGCACCTACTCCATGCTTGAATACAATGGAGAAATTTTCATTCGTTTTGTATTGAATGATCAATTGATTCAATACTCTCTTGAAAACTTTGGTGAAATTATCGGTGTGCCATATGAAGGCACTTGTCGCTTTACGGATAAATGGAGACTTGATGCTCTCTTGGAATCCTACGATAAACCTCCAAATGACCTCACCAAAATCGATCTAGAGTTCATCCTTGACATCATCTCGAAAGAGCGTGATGATACGTTGTGAGAAGCCTTCATTCAAATGTACGTAATGTGAATCGATATGAAGTGCTCTCTAGAGACCTTAAGGATTTTATGGTCCAATGGGCCAATATCCTTAGGGAGAATGTCTTTTGTCTTGGTGGAAACCGAGATCATATCCCGGCGTGTATGGTGCATATGTTGACTTACATCTTTACATCCACCAAGTACAACTTGGCATTCTATATTGCTCGACGAATCAATTATGCCCTTTCGAAGCCCAAAACAAACCTTCCCTATGCTATTCTTCTAACTCGCCTTTTCAAAAGGGTTGCTCATGATTTTCCCCACCTCGATCTTTCTTGCTTCTACCCGGTTCATCGGGTTATGTTGCCTATTCAAGAGGCATATGCAAGAAAGACAAGAAGTGATCGAGGATCGAGAAAATCTGTTCATCAAGAGATGGATGATGAGGACATGGACATGCCAACAAGTGATGGTGATGGCATAGGTACTAGTTCTCACTTCAAATCTTCGAGTAATTCCCACCCATCCTCAAACCCATTCGAGGATGAATTTGAAGACTTAGCTCCTCCGCCTCATCATTCTAGTGAAGTACCAGAAGATCTAAATATGGAGCATCTTTACCGTGAAAATCTTAGAACTAGAGGTGAATTGCATGAACACCGGGTTGAGTCAAGGAAGGGTTTCAAGTTCTTGGGGAATATGATCAAGGGATTGGGCAAAAAGAGAAGGTGAAAGCTTTGAAGTATTTCAAAGAATACATGTTGGTAAATATGTAATGTTGAACAATTTTACTTTATCTTGGATATGTATCAACTTATGTTACATGTTTGGATTATTATTTGATTTGATCCTAAATGTTTCTTATGCAATGATGTGTGTGATTTACATAGCTTTGTGCATGCCTTTTGATAGTTAGCTTATTAGAGTATGATCTGTAGTTAACTTTGGCTTGTGAATCTTTTGGTAAAAATCTGGGTTTATCAAAAACTGGAAGGTGAAATTTTTGAAAGCCCTCTGGTCGCGGTTCCATATCGACCCGCGTATCCTTATCCATAAGGTACCGCTAGTCCTAGATAAGGAACCGCCGGCCACTGTGCACGACATCATCTTTTGCTTTACACAGTTTCCTTAAATCTGTGTAAACCTTGCATGATTTTCAGTAATAAACTGCACATTTCCTAAACTAGCTTACCTAAATTCATTATTCACCTAAAATAAATTTAGCCCATTACTAGTTTGGATCATCCCCTCACCCATTTAAACCCACCTTGTTAGTCATGTTCTTCACACATCAAAACATCCTTCCCTAAACCTTAAACCACCCTTGTCAACCATGGTGTGTACCAAAACCTCAAACACTTCCAAGACCTCCTCCCAAGGAAAACACTCAAAATAAGGATTAAGGTAGACAAGCCTAACTCCTCACCTTTCAACACACCTAAGATTGAGATGGTTCCTATCCTCATTTCTTCATCACCTTCCCCACCTCTTGCACCATGCAAGACATCATCTACCCATGGTACTAACCACTCCATTGGTTCTACCTCCTCTTCATTCAACTCAAGAATGAATGAGCTCTCTTCACCCTTCACTACAAGTGCACCCTTGGATGTGACCACACAACGCCAACCAATCCAAAGCATTCCTTTTGTGAATGACTTTGATGACAACTTGGTGACTTTACCATTTACCCCTCATAACTCACCCATTTCACCAACTTTGGAGAATTTACCTCCACACTCACCCATTTCCCCTTTAGGGAACATGCCTCCACTCTCACCGACATCACCCTTGGAGAACATGCCTCCTCCACCTCCACCCAACTCAAACATTCCAATTTAGGGTGTTCCTCTTTTCCTCCTTTTGGGTGATCCATACTATGGGTTTCAACAAACACATCGTCCTAGTTTTTCATGTTGTCTTTACAACCACTACATCATCCATAACCTTAGGATGGATATGTATGGACTACATATGAGGTTGCAAGAGTTCTTGCTTGCCTTGTTCTCCATGCCTCCTCCTAGGAGATGAATGATGGAGTTTTTTTAATAAGAGTTTTCAACAAAACCAAGCCAAAGAAGACTACTTATCTAGATTTAATGTTAAGCTAGCTATGTATTAGTTAGTTTTATTTGTCATTGTACTTGCTTCCTTCATGAATGTTTCATGTTGTTTATCTATGTATTTAGCTTTGTGTGTTTCTATCCTTTTGTGCACACTAATCAACTTTAATTTGAAAGTAAAATTGAACCTAAATCTATCACAACCTCTAAAAACTTGACTAACATTGGTTCAAAATGATATCTAAATTATTTTGTCACCCTTTGTCAAGACATTCTTTGTTTATGTGTTGCTTTATGCAACCCTAGCATAATTTGGTGCTAATAGAGGTAAAATTCCATGATTTGCAACTTTTTGAAAAAGTTTTAGTTTTTCTCAAAAACCTGTAAAAACTTGGTTTCAAGTCCACTGGACGCGGATCCTTAAAGCCCTGCGGTTCCCTAGCGATATGGAACCGCCAGTCCCTTTAAGGTACCGCGGGCAGAAATCAATTTTTGATGAATTTTTGGTCAAAACTTTTAAAACCCTATACCATGTCAAGATTCCTTGTTTACTCAAATTGACTAAACATTCCTTGACACTTCACATTTTGTATTCAAATTCTTACCTTGATTACATTTTACTTATACCCCAACCTTGAGATTACATTCTCACACCCTCCCAACCTTGAGAATTCATTCTCACACAACCTTGAGATTTTATTCTCACACCTTCCCAACCTTGAGATTTCATTCTCACACAACCTTGAGATTTTATTCTCACACTCTCACAATGCCAAACTCCTACATTCCTAACTTTGACATCTCTTTGTCACAACCCCACTCACCCAAAGCTTCCTCATCCAAGCTTTCAAAGTAACCAAAAATCTCGGTTCGACCTATTTGGGTTAAGAAGAATGAACCATCTTCCTCCAAACCACCCAAAAACCCTACCTTCTCTCCAATCAAGTATTGGAATGAGACTTATACCATAAACCCCATCACCAGAGCTAAAGAAAATGTTCCCCCACCACCACAATCCTTCAACACCCCTCAACTCAATGACCTTGCAACCTTCCCAAACCTCACAAGGCATTGTGAAAACATTCCCAAACCCATTACCCCACCACCACCAAACCCTAAGTTTGATGTCATACCCCCATCAAACGATTTTGTGTTGCATCATGGATCCTCGTGTGCTTGCTGTAGGTTTCAACAAATTGAACTTGCTCATGTGTATGAGAAGTTAAATTTTCTTGAATTCCTCCTCACTCGACCTCCAATTCAAGTTTTCGTTCCGGTGGACAAAACTTCGAATGATGCATCGTCATCTTTTTAGTCTTTTATTTTTTTTAGCAATCTTGGAAAATATCACTATTACACTAGCTTATGCTTAGTGGTTTAATTTCTATATTTATTGCTTTTAGATACTCATATTGTGTGTATGACTATCTTCTTTGTTGTGTCTTTTCTTGTATGTAACCTTTGTGTTGTTTGTGTGTTATTTCATTAGTTCTATTTTGAGTTGATCATGGTTAATTTTTACAATTGCTTATAGGTGATTCCATTAATTCTAAACTTTAACCCATTGACAAACTTATCATCTTCATCGGATTGAAGCTTGATTTTGTCAATTACCTCTTTGGACATACTTAGCAAAATACTTGCTTCTAATTTGAGATTTCTTCTCTCTCTCCCTCTCAAGTTACTTAGTAGGTAGTGATCATATATACATTGGTGTTTCTTTCCTTTCTACTAACCTTTGTGTAGCCTGTCACCTTTGTAAAACCTGTAAATTTCAGGTTTTGACTATGTCAACATTGTGTACGTCACCTCATGATATCTATATATTTATTCTATCACCTTTGCATGAAATCCTTTGAACAATCATATGCATCACATGAGCATACATCATTCTAATCATCTGAACAGGGAAACAACTATATCACAATTTTTATTGTGACTATGAGTATTTTAATCATAGAAGCATGACCACATTTGTATGACTATATTTCAATAGCATACTGGACAACAAATGATCTATTGTAAAGGACTTTAAGTCATCTGAACATATGATCACTTGCATACATCCCATTGAATTCCTAAAAAAATCCAACGTCATGATCACAATTAATAACTGGCTATTATATATATAAATATTTTTAAGTTGGATAGTTTATATATATTTTTCACACTATAATTGACTTTAAACCACGATGACAATTACTTTTACACATGAACACTACAATAAATCATTTTATATTTCTTTTATATATTTTTGTAATAATAAAATCACCTAAGGACCATACTTTCATCAAAGGCCTTAAACGTAACCAAAATTACTTAAACTCAAACGTACTCACATATTATTATAACCTTAACTCACTTAACACTCACCTGGACACAAAAATTAAACACAAGCATACCCTAGACTTTTATTAAACCGTATATATTCATATATATACTTAACCATAACCTTTTATACCAAAACTCTTACCCTCCTTACCAAGTGTCTAGACTATACACTAATTATAACACCTATGTATACACATTACATGAATTTTACTTTCCTTTGACTAGAAACCTATGAAACCGCCGGTTTCATTAGAAAACCATGGGGACTTGTACATTTTTGGGCAATTAAGGTTAGTACTAGATAAACTATTGGAAGAACTATGTCACACATCCATTCTTGTTTCCCCTAGCCGTGTATACTCCCTCCACCACACACCAAAACTTGTACAACATGCCATTAAATGGAAACACTCAAAACTACCTCTTGTCCCTTTTGAATCCCTTCATGCGCCGGCTAAGACAATACAACTAGCAAACTTGTACATCTTGGGCATTTATGAAATGTCCTTACTAAGTACCATGTCAAATACTCACAATCGCTTTTCCCCTCTCTCTTGCCGTGTCCTACCTCAAGCCACAACTCATCTTCTACTCTTAGATATTTAGGAACCTCACAAACACTCATTCACCCTCACACCATTTATATTCGGATCATTAACCCTTCCATATAACACCTTGAGTTAACCAAAAATCCTCCATCTCATTTACTACCAAATCTTGGTACTCCAAGCATTGAAGTCTAGCATTCAAGACTCCTAGGACTCGTCTAGAAGCAAGCCGACGCCAACACTACTCCCCTTTGTCACCATTTGATCAAACAAGTAAGTAAGACTACACTAGACCTATTTCCATCATTCTTTTACTTTCCATCTCATAACATGCATGTATAAGCTTAGGAAATGGACCTAGGTTGTCATGCATACGTAAAACGTCCATGAAATGCCATCCATATGACATATAAGCCACGGCTTATATAATGGATGAACATTTCGTGCCCTAGAATCCTTAATCATGTTCTAACATGTTGGACACCTTGCTTAAAAACCCTAGAAATGAACTAGTTATAAATGAGTACCTTAAAAATGTGTGTATTGTAAAATAAGCCGAGCCACTTAGCTTATATAAGCCCATATTGTTATATAAGCCACGTCATTTGAGCCTTAAAATCTATATAAGCCGAAGTAGTACTAAAATAAGCTAGCTTTAACAATAAAATTAATATAAGCCGAGACCTAGATGGCTTATTTAAGCTTTTAGGAACTTAAGCCTAAAAATATAAGCCATGCATATATAAGCCGAATCTTATAAGCCTTAGAATAAGCCCATAAGCCCTCAAAATATAAGCTTAGGATTAACTAGTAAGAAAATATAAGCTTTAGTTAAAAACAATAAACTTATATAAGCCACGAAAATAAGCCGAAATATATAAGCTTAGAACTAAACTAGTTCTTGAAATTTAAAACATAATATAAGCCCACTAGTTAAGGCCCAATAGTAAGTAACTAACATTTACTAATTACCTTAAGTTTTTACTAAGCCCATTAACCTTTTTTTTTACCCTAACCGGACCCTAATGGGCCGCATAGCCCAACACTAAAATTAAATAGGTACTTTTCGTGCCAAAAATGTCATATGGTGAAAGTTGAGTCCGAAAATGAGAACTAGTAAAACTAGGTAAACATTTCGTGACTATTATATAGTCCAAGGGGCGGTTGTGCCATTTTCGAAACTAAAGGGGTAAACTAAAACCAACCGTGAGCCTTAAATAAACTACAATGACCTTTTGTGCCATTTTCGAAACTCAAAACAAGCCCTAATCCCACCTTATAAATATGCCGTGGGATTGGAGGGGGTATTTTGTCATTTCTTGAAACTTTACCAAGCCCTAGGGGGCGTTTTCATAAATTGGAATAACCAACAAGGACTAACGGTGTAAGAAACTTAACGGAAGAAAACCTAAAGTTAATTTTCTAATACAAATTATATTTACAAAGATTTATTATGGTTTTATTTAATAAGAATTAATTAAACTTGTCAATTGTAAAATAAATCATTTTAGTTATTTACAAACCCTAGGAAATTGACAAACCCCGTTAACCATTTTCCTTTGAAACTTTAAAACTTAATAAATTATAATTTATTTATTTATGATAAATTAAATAAGATATAGTTACTTATTTAATTTACGACCCCTCTTTCCTTAAACAAATTTATATACATTTATATATATTTTTTACTTGAACGAAAATATATATACATACCTTTATTTCACTATAAGAACAAACACTTAAGCCAACGTAACAATTCATAAATTGTGATCATGCATTTTCCATATGTACCATTCATCATGCATATTTATTATTGCATTCACTGAGACATTTAAATTACTTAGGTAATTTCTCCAGTCCGTGACTATACTGTGACATCATCCTCACTACCTCATTATCACTAAGGTGAGTTTATGGCCCCATCTTTACTGTTTTATAACTGGGGGAGAAAACATACAAAAACTATTTATATGCAAGCATGCACAGACAACAACAATTTATTTGCCTACTGTTTGCTCCATTCCCGTGGACTGTATTAGTTAATAGTGTAGCGCGAAATGTATGGATAGATCTATTCGGGTATTGACAACACCCGGCCTGTCGTGATCAGCTGTCACGTATTGCTTAGGCCGAGCAGTAGGTTTATGTCATTGTCGGATTTAGGGAAACCTCAATCAGGATAGACCCAAATGGGCTTACTGAGAATCATGTCTAGCTTCTATTACAGGGCAGTAGGAACTACTGTAGCGTTGAGTTGTGATGTCCTGCTACCTTCGTGGTGCTTTGCATATTGATACTTTATATAATTAATTAAACCTGTGAATTCACCAACCTCGTGTTGACTCCCACATTTTACTTTTATGTTTTCTCAGGAAAGTAAGCAGGTTCATGCATTGGATTCCAGCATTTTAGGAAGCATCATGTTGACCATTGGGGTGGGATATTTATTTCTGTTTTATAATAAATGTGGTTTAAATTCGGACAATATACTAAATGTGTACGATTAATTCATGTAATATGTTTCAAAATGATATTATGATCATTGCTCTATATGCTATGTGCTATCGATCCACCCAAGTAACACCCCAATTACTATTCCGCTGCATTTGACCAACTTGGGGGTGTTACAGAAATGGTATTAGAGCGCATAGTTATAGAGAAGCAGATCAAAAAACTTAAAAAAAAATTTAAATAATAAAAATTTTAAACTGGACTATAACTGAACATAAAAATCAGTCTAAAGAAAAATTGATTTCTGGAGAACCTATAAGTTAGGCATATAGCATTGTAGAGCATGCATATTATGTGAACTAACTTCACAATTGATTTATTCCCTCATGGTAAATAAATCACATAAGTATCTATTTATACTTTTGACATCATGGTTAAAAGCTTTAAAACCACATCGCATATGCATCATAAAAACTTTTTAAATTGTGTAAGTTGAAAACTTGCTCAACTTTAAAATGTTACTTTCAGATATCATGACGACGCCCACTATTGTTACTACTTTCAAGGAGCTTATGGTTCCAACCATCACACCTTTGTCACCGACGTCAGTACTAGCTGGACCTGCTTCTGATACAAAGTCCAGAGATGACCAGCAGGACGGGGTCATCGTACTCACAGATTCACCTACTCCTTCACCACCCACTGCATCTCCTACTACACCACTTCTTGTAGTACCTGCATCCCCTCCTAGAGAGGTGGACCAGGTCGTACCTTCTCTACCATCCTTACCACCACCTTCTGTACCTAGCACTTACCCCACCAGTGTCTTGCCACCTCGTAAGAGGAGACATGACGCTATCCCGGACTCGACCTATGAGGTTGGAGAGGGATCAGGAGCCGGGCAGACTAGACTTAGTACCCTTCAGGCACAGGTTGATGCACTCACGGCCCGACAGGCACAGGACACCACCCTTATCCACTCTCTACTACAGGCGAACCAGCAGGGTCGCGCCATGCTCCAGGAGAGACTTGACTCTCTCTACTGGGCCATAGCCGGGGAGTCGTACACCACCCGGGAGACCATACACTGGCTATTGGATGAGGTAGATTACCTCTGTTACCTCTTAGCTTCACTGGAGAGTCATTCCTACGAGACTCGAGCCGCCATCTACACACAGGAGGACACCTTTAGGACCTTCGTGGATTTGACAGATCTCCGTCATCAGGGGATCACTACAAAGACAGAGCAGTTACGGAGTGCCGACACTGCACATCAGCAGCAGCTACTAGAGGCTTTGAGATACACCAGAGAGACCCGGAGTACCGCGATCCGTATGCAGGACGAGCGTGCACCACCAGCTGGACCACCTGCACCTGCAGGCAGCCATACTAGTGTAGGGTAGATTTTTAGTTGTACATCATGACAAGCACTGAGTTGCATCTCAGCTCGCATGATTTATCTCTTTTGTACTTGTATTTCTTTTTCAGTTGTATTCGTAGTACCTAACCTTAGTAGGTAGGATATCTTTTGGTTGTATTACAAACATATGTACCACTATTTCAGACAGGTTGCTATGACCCTGTCTTAGATCGATTGTACTTGTACTATACTGTTGTTCGCCAGAAATAGCATGTTACCGTCCACTTGTTTGTTTACATTTATATTATTATGAACTCTTAACGGATTATCAAATTTGTTGTGAATTCTATGCATAAACATTACCCATGCAGTTTAATATAACCATCTTTTATCAGCTAACGAATCTAAGTTTTTCTTATTAATATAGAAAAATGCCACCAAGACGCGCACGCCCAAACCCCGTAGAAACACTTGCGACGACTATATCTGATGCACAACTCAGAGTACTGATTGAGCAAGGCATTACTGACGCCTTAGCTGCCAGGGAAAACCGCCCCAGCGGAACCCATGGAGACAGTGAAAACTCTAATAACCGAAACCGCGAAGCTCGAGGATGTACTTACCCTGACTTCCTAAAATGCAAGTCCAGCTATTACAAGGGCAAGGAAGGGGTAGTCGAGCTCATGCAATGGTTTGAGAGGACTGAGACCGTGTTTCGTATTAGTGACTGTACTGAAGAGAATAAGGTGAAATTCGCCACTTGTACACTTTTGGAACATTGATGTAGCGAAAAATAACAAGGATAAAGATAGATAATTGAATCTGTTGATTCCAAAGAATGCCAGACACAATCCTTCCAAAAATCGTTGATTCAAAAGAATACCGATAATCAGGTAAACTCCAACAATCGTTGTTTCAACGAATACCCGATTATTAGGATGAAATCAAACAATAAACCCTAACCCGGATTTAAGTTGATTAACAAAAGACTAAAAGTCTGTAATTTTTTATTCATAACTTCATTATAATTCAATACAAATAAGTCCTAATTTTATAGGAAAACTAAACTTGGGCAAAAAGATAAAAATTATTTTTTAAAAAACACAAAATAAGATTACTAAATAAAAGATACCACAAATTAAACTAAATAACCAGTTTATTTTTTATGTTCCTCCATCATTCTCCCTCACTTCAAAAAACTCGTCCCCGAGTTTGTGTCGCTCGTCTTTGTACTCGTAGCATCCAAGTTTGCATCTCTTGCATCAAGTTTCCTTTCTTTAAAATGACTCGACCACGAATCTTAATCGTCTTAAAACCCAACTTATCGATCATGATATTTTGGATCATTGTAGGACAAAGATTTTTAGCCACAACTATAGTGTCTTCAATATTGTCTTCTTCCCCACCAAATTCTTTTTTCGCCGTAAATCCTTCTTTTTCCTCAATGACATCTTCAATGTCTGTGTCATAAACTAGCATCGGTTCTTCTTCATATTCATCAAATATGGGAGGTCCATCATAATCATCACTAGCCGCACCATAATCTTCCCATTCATTAGAAGAACCATCAACCTCAAAAAACGGATATGCTAACATCTTAATCAGGAACTTCGGCTCTTGATACCAACTGATGTACCGAGAAATAACAAGGATAAAGATAGATAATTGAATCTGTTGATTCCAAAGAATGCCAGACACAATCCTTCCAAAAATCGTTGATTCAAAAGAATACCGATAATCAGGTAAACTCCAACAATCGTTGTTTCAACGAATACCCGATTATTAGGATGAAATAAAACAATAAACCCTAACCCGGATTTAAGTTGATTAACAAAAGACTAAAAGTCTGTAATTTTTTATTCATAACTTCATTATAATTCAATACAAATAAGTCCTAATTTTATAGGAAAACTAAACTTGGGCAAAAAGATAAAAATTATTTTTAAAAAAACACAAAATAAGATTACTAAATAAAAGATACCACAAATTAAACTAAATAACCAGTTTATTTTTTATGTTCCTCCATCAAACATGCACTCACGTGGTGGAACTCACAAGTTGCTACCCTCGGACACGATGGAGCCTATGGGATGACATGGACTGCATTGAAGGAAAAGCTTACCATGAAATACTGTCCACGTAGTGAAATCAAAAAGCTGGAGATTGAATTATGGAACCTCAAATGCACCAACTTCAATATTACGGGTTACAACCAGAAGTTCCAGGAACTAACTTTGATGTGTACCCGTATGTACCCAAAAGTGTCGGATAAGATAGAGAAGTACGTTAGTGGACTTCCAGACTCTGTTCATGACAGTGTGCTTGCATCTCGACCTACTACCATCGAGAGTGCCATTGAGTTTGCCACAGAATTAGTGGACAAACGTGGTCGTGATCATATGATCAGACAAGCAGAGCACAAGAGGAAATTCGATGATAACTACCGTCGTCATCCCAGACTCAACAGCCCAAGAGGCAGGGTTTAGGACAAGTCTACAGTGTTGTTTCCTCAGGATCACCACCATACGTGGGAAACAAACCAAAATGCTCAAAGTGTAACTTCCATCACTACCCCACTGTTGAATGTCGAAGACCAGAGCAGGACAGTGCATATGTTCCGACCAATAGGAACAACTTCAGTGCCAACAATAAGCCCCACAACGGCAACAGGCAGAATTCCCGTGGAAGTGGATACCAAGGAAGCCGCCAGCTCACTGGCAGTGGAAACATGGCTCGTAAGGAGATCCGTTGCTTTGGTTGTGGAGAGATTGGACACATCAGACCTGACTGCCCAAAGCGTAAGAATGAAAGCCAAAGCGGAGCACCCGCCAGAGTTTATGTCATAGGAGAGAACAGGACCAACCCCGACTCCAATGTAGTTACTGGTACGTTCCTTCTGAATAATCGCTATGCAAATATTTTATTCGATACGGGAGCCGATAGGAGTTTTGTATCCACAGAGTTTAGTAGCTTACTAGGCATTTTACCAACCCCATTAGATAACTGTTACAGAGTCGAATTAGCAGACGGAAAGATCATTGAAACTAATACCATCATAAGAGGCTGTACTTTAAACCTTCAGAATCACCCATTTGATATTCAATTAATACCCATAGAACTAAGTAGTTGCGATGTCATCATTGGTATGGACTGGTTAGCCAAATATCATGTAACCATTGTGTGTGACGAGAAACTAGTCCGTATACCATGGGGAAACGCAGATCTAATTATCCGAGGAGACGGAAATTTAGATAAAACAGACACTAGGTTGAGTGTGATCTCGTGTACCCAAGCCCAGAAATATCTACTAAAAGGATGTTCTATCTTTTTAGCACATATTTCTAAAACAGACAAAGAAGAAGAACCCAATGAGAAACAGATCAAGGATGTACCCATCGTCCGTGATTATCCTGAAGTCTTTCCAGACGACTTGCCAGGATTACCTCCGACTCGTCAAGTTGAATTTCAAATAGACTTGGTGCCAGGAGCTACACCTGTAGAAAAAGCACCCTACCGTTTAGCACCTACCGAGATGAAAGAACTCGCGGAACAACTCAAGCAACTGTCAGACAAAGGCTTTATCAGGCCCAGTTCCTCACCTTGGGGAGCCCCAGTATTGTTTGTCAAAAAGAAAGACGGTTCTTTCCGAATGTGTATCGATTACAGAGAACTGAATAAGCTAACTGTGAAAAACCGCTACCCGTTACCACGAATCGACGACCTATTTGATCAACTTCAAGGATCAAGCGTGTACTCCAAGATCGACTTACGATCCGGGTATCACCAATTGAAGGTCAGAGAAGAGGATATACCAAAGACAGCTTTCAGAACACGATACGATCATTATGAGTTCCAAGTCATGCCATTTGGACTGACCAATGCACCAGCCATATTCATGGATCTCATGAATCGAGTATGTAGACCCTATCTGGATAAGTTCGTGATAGTGTTTATTGATGACATCCTCATCTATTCCAAGAATGAGCAAGAACACGGAGAACATCTGGCTCAAGTACTAAAACTGCTTAAGGAAGAAAAGCTGTACGCAAAATTCTCAAAGTGTGATTTTCGGATCCCTAAAGTACACTTTCTCGGTCATGTGATTGACGACAAGGGAATCCAAGTTGACCCCGCGAAAGTCGAATCCGTGAAAGATTGGGCATCTCCCACATCGCCGAGGGAAATTCGTCAATTCTTAGGTCTTGCCGGTTACTACCGACGATTTATCTAAGGTTTCTCTAAGATTGCTAAACCAATGACCAAGCTCACCCAGAAAGGTATAAAGCTTGTGTGGGAAGAAAAAAAAGAAGCTGCATTCCAGACCATCAAACAAAAATTGTGCAGTGCACCTATTTTAGCCCTACCAGAAGGTAAGGAAGACTTCGTTGTCTACTGTGACGCCTCGCACAAAGGTTTGGGAGCTGTGTTGATGCAGAGACAGAAAGTGATTGGTTATGCTTCAAGACAACTGAAGAAGCACGAGCAGAATTACTCCACCCATGATCTAGAACTTGGATCCGTAGTTTTCGCCTTAAAAATCTGGAGGCACTACCTGTACGGGACCAAGTGCACAGTTCATACTGATCACAAGAGCTTGCAACATATCCTAGATCAGAAAGAATTAAACATGAGGCAACGTCGTTGGATAGAATTACTCAGCGACTACGAGTGTGACATCAAATACCACCCAGGAAAAGCAAACGTAGTTGCAGATGCACTAAGCCGAAAGGGAACTGATCCTCCCATGAGAGTTCGAGCCTTAGTCATGACCATTAATTTGGACCTACCCAAACAGATATTAGAGGCCCAACTCCAGGCACAGAAGCCCGAGAATATCGGAAAGGAAGACATAGGAGGAATGCTTAGGACGGACCTAAGCAAGGAAAAGTTAGAAGCTAGAACGGACGGAATGTTGTGTCTACACGAAAGAAGCTGGCTACCATGTTACGGAGACTTGAGGAACGTGATCATGCACGAATCCCATAAGTCCATGTACTCCATACATCCCGGATCCAAAAATATGTATCAAGACGTGAAGAAATTATACTGGTGGCCGAACATGAAAGCAGACATTGCAACCTACGTGAAGAAATGTTTGACTTGTGCTAGAGTTAAAACAGAACATCAGCGACCATCAGGTTTGTTGGTTCAACCCGAAATACCAAAATGGAAATGGGACAATATCACCATGGATTTCATTACCAAACTTCCTACATCGTCCCACGGTTACGATACAATTTGGGTAATCGTTGACCGTCTCACAAAATCAGCTCACTTCTTACCTATCAAGGAAAATGATTCTCTGGGCAAATTAGCCAAAACGTACTTAAAGGAAATTGTGACGAGACACGGGATACCTGTCTCAATCATCTGCGATAGAGATGGCAGATTTACATCAAACTTCTGGAAAGCTTTTCAAAGAGCTTTAGGGACAAACCTGGATATGAGTACCGCATACCATCCACAGACAGACGGTCAGAGTGAACGAACAATCCAAACACTAGAAGACATGCTGAGAGCATGTGTGATCGACTTTGGAAAAGGATGGGTCGAACACATTCCATTAGTGGAGTTCTCCTACAATAACAGCTACCATGACAGTATTAAGGCGGCACCATTTGAGGCCCTCTATGGCCACAAATGTCGTTCACCAATATGCTGGGCAGAGGTGGGAAAATTTCAACTGACAGGACCCGAACTGATCCAAGAGACTACTGAGAAGATCACCCTCATCAAGCAACGAATTCAGGCTGCCCAGGATAGACAAAAGAGTTATGCCGACAGGAAACATAAACCTATGGAGTTTGCTGTAGGTGATTCTGTCATGTTGAAGGTATCACCTTGGAAGGGTGTTGTACGGTTTGGGAAACGGGGGAATTTAAATTCACGTTACGTAGGACCTTTCAAAGTAATTGCCAGAATTGGAGAGGTCGCCTATCGCTTAGAGTTGCCCCAGCAGTTGAGCTGAGTACACCCTACATTCCACGTCTCAAACTTGAAGAAGTGCTACGCAGATGAACCATTAGCAATGCCATTGGAGGGAGTCCATTTTGACGACAAACTTCAATTTGTAGAAGAACCAGTGGAAGTCGTGGAGAGAGAAGTTAAGAAGTTGAAACGAAGCCAAATCCCGTTAGTTAAAATACGATGGAACTCTAGGAAAGGTCCCAAATTTACTTGGGAACACAAAGACTCGTTTAGAGCTAAATACCCACACCTTTTCACCTGAGTAGTGACGTCATCTTAAGCTTTAAGGACAAAGCTAAAGTAACGGGTTTATGCTGTAAAACCTGTAAATTTCAGGTTTTGACTATGTCAACATTGTGTACGTCACCTCATGATATCTATATATTTATTCTATCACATTTGCATGAAATCCTTTGAACAATCATATGCATCACATGAGCATACATCATTCTAATCATCTGAACAGGGAAACAACTATATCACAATTTTTATTGTGACTATGAGTATTTTAATCATAAACGCATGACCACATTTGTATGACTATATTTCAATAGCATACTGGACAACAAATGATCTATTGTAAAGGACTTTAAGTCATCTGAACATATGATCACTTGCATACATCCCATTGAATTCCTAAAAAAATCCAACGTCATGATCACAATTAATAACTGGCTATTATATATATAAATATTTTTAAGTTGGATAGTTTATATATATTTTTCACACTATAATTGACTTTAAACCATGATGACAATTACTTTTACACATGAACACTACAATAAATCATTTTATATTTCTTTTATATATTTTTGTAATAATAAAATCACCTAAGGACCATACTTTCATCAAAGGCCTTAAACGTAAACAAAATTACTTAAACTCAAACGTACTCACATATTATTATAACCTTAACTCACTTAACACTCACCTGGACACAAAAATTAAACACAAGCATACCCTAGAATTTTATTAAACCGTATATATTCATATATATACTTAACCATAACCTTTTATACCAAAACTCTTACCCTCCTTACCAAGTGTCTAGACTATACACTAATTATAACACCTATGTATACACATTACATGAATTTTACTTTCCTTTGACTAGAAACCTATGAAACCGCCGGTTTCATTAGAAAACCATGGGGACTTATATATTTTTGGGCAATTAAGGTTAGTACTAGATACACTATTGGAAGAACTATGTCACACATCCATTCTTGTTGCCCCTAGCCGTGTATACTCCCTCCACCACACACCAAAACTTGTACAACATGCCATTAAATGGAAACACTCAAAACTACCTCTTGTCCCTTTTGAATCCCTTCATGCGACGGCTAAGACAACACAACTAGCAAACTTGTACATCTTGGGCATTTATGAAATGTCCTTACTAAGTACCATGTCAAATACTCACAATCTCTTTTCCCCTCTCTCTTGTCGTGTCCTACCCCAAGCCACAACTCATCTTCTACTCTTAGATATTTAGGAACCTCACAAACACTCATTCACCCTCACACCATTTATATTTGGATCATTAACCCTCCCATATAACACCTTGAGGTAACCAAAAATCCTCCATCTCATTTACTACCAAATCTTGGTACTCCAAGCATTGAAGTCTAGCATTCAAGACTCCTAGGACTCGTCTAGAAGCAAGCCGACGCCAACACTACTCCCCTTTGTCACCATTTGATCAAACAAGTAAGTAAGACTACACTAGACCTATTTCCATCATTATTTTACTTTCCATCTCATAACATGCATGTATAAGCTTAGGAAATGGACCTAGGTTGCCATGCATACGTAAAACCTCCATGAAATGCCATCCATATGACATATAAGCCACGGCTTATATAATGGATGAACAATTCGTGCCCTAGAATCCTTAATCATGTTCTAACATGTTGGACACCTTGCTTAAAAACCCTAGAAATGAACTAGTTATAAATGAGTACCTAAAAAATGTGTGTATTGTAAAATAAGCCGAGCCACTTAGCTTATATAAGCCCATATTGTTATATAAGCCATGTCATTTGAGCCTTAAAATCTATATAAGCCAAAGTAGTACTAAAATAAGCTAGCTTTAACAATAAAATTATTATAAGTCGAGACCTAGATGGCTTATTTAAGCTTTTAGGAACTTAAGCCTAAAAATATAAGCCATGCATATATAAGCCGAATCTTATAAGCCTTAGAATAAGCCCATAAGCCCTCAAAATATAAGCTTAGGATTAACTAGTAAGAAAATATAAGCTTTAGTAAAAAACAATAAACTTATATAAGCCACGAAAATAAGCCGAAATATATAAGCTTAGAACTAAACTAGTTCTTGAAATTTAAAACATAATATAAGCCCACTAGTTAAGGCCCAATAGTAAGTAACTAACATTTACTAATTACCTTAAGTTTTTACTAAGCCCATTAACCTTTTTTTTACCCTAACCGGACCCTAATGGGCCGCATAGCCCAACACTAAAATTAAATAGGTACTTTTCGTGCCAAAAATGTCATATGGTGAAAGTTGAGTCCGAAAATGAGAACTAGTAAAACTAGGTAAACATTTCGTAACTATTATATAGTCCAAGGGGCGTTTGTGCTATTTTCGAAACTAAAGGGGTAAACTAAAACCAACCGTGAGCCTTAAATAAACTACAAGGACCTTTTGTGCCATTTTCGAAACTCAAAACAAGCCCTAATCCCACCTTATAAATATGTCGTGGGATTGGAGGGGGGTATTTTGTCATTTCTTCAAACTTTACCAAGCCCTAGGGGGCGTTTTCATAAATTGGAATAACCAACAAGGACTAACGGTGTAAGAAACTTAACGGACGAAAACCTAAAGTTACTTTTCTAAAACAAATTATATTTACAAAGATTTATTATGGTTTTATTTAATAAGAATTAATAAAACTTGTCAATTGTAAAATAAATCATTTTAGTTATTTACAAACCCTAGGAAATTGACAAACCCCGTTAACCATTTTCCTTTGAAACTTTAAAACTTAATAAATTATAATTTATTTCTTTATGATAAATTAAATAAGATATAGTTACTTATTTAATTTACGACCCCTCTTTCCTTAAACAAATTTATATACATTTATATATATATTTTACTTGAACGAAAATATATATACATACCTTTATTTCACTATAAGAACAAACACTTAAGCCAACGTAACAATTCATAAATTGTGATCATGTATTTTCCATATGTACCATTCATCATGCATATTTATTATTGCATTCACTGAGACATTTAAATTACTTAGGTAATTTCTCCAGTCCGTGACTATACTATGACATCATCCTCACTACCTCATTATCACTAAGGTGAGTTCATGGCCCCATCTTTACTGTTTTATAACTGGGGGAGAAAACATACAAAAACTATTTATATGCAAGCATGCACAGACAACAACAATTTATTTGCCTACTGTTTGCTCCATTCCCGCGGACTGTATTAGTTAATAGTGTAGCGCGAAATGTATGGATAGATCTATTCGGGTATTGACAACACCCGGCCTGTCGTGATCAGCTGTCACGTATTGCTTAGGCCGAGCAGCAGGTTTATGTCATTGTTGGATTTAGGGAAACCTCAATCAGGATAGACCCAAATAGGCTTACTGAGAATCATGTCTAGCTTCTATTACAGGGCAGTAGGAACTACTGTAGCGTTGGGCTGTGATGTCCTGCTACCTTCGTGGTGCTTTGCATATTGATACTTTATATAGTTAATTAAACCTGTGAATTCACCAACCTCGTGTTGACCCCCACATTTTACTTTTATGTTTTCTCAGGAAAGTAAGCTGGTTCATGCATTGGATTCCAGCATTTTAGGAAGCATCATGTTGACCATCGGGCTGGGATATTTATTTCTGTTTTATAATAAATGTGGTTTAAATTCAGACAAGATACTAAATGTGTACGATTAATTCATGTAATATGTTTCAAAATGATATTATGATCATTGCTCTATATGCTATGTGCTATCGATCCACCCAAGTAACACCCCAATTACTATTCCGCTGCATTTGACCAACTTGGGGGTGTTACAACCTTAGCTCACAAACTTGGTGCCCCAAGCAAGGGGAGCAACCACCAAGGGGGAGCTACTAGCAAAGTTCGATGTTCTTCGAAGACTTGTGCTAACCTTTTTGCTATGACAAAGGTGGAGAAATGATAGTGATAAACTAGTTAATAATTCGATATTTTGTGTTTCTACGTAAATGAGTTTATCGTTTGTCGTAATCAAAAAGGGGGAGATTGTTAATGCAAGTGATGCCTAAAAACATTATTAGTGTTAACTAATCTTTCTTAGTTTTGATCACAACAAACCATACAACACATTTAGTGTAAAACATAAAATGAATTATTTAACTAACACTATCATCAAGGTAATAATCATATCGCTAACCTTTCTTAATCATACTTAGTGATCATCAAAATGATTATTCTTAAAACTCACTTTTGTTAATATGACAAAAGACTTTTTAATAAACTTTCTTTTTTAGAAAATGTTATATTAAAATGGAAAATGAAAATTTGAAAATAGCATATTCCAAATGTTGTTAGAATATCCTTTGAAGGTTTCAAATACCTCAGATATTCCCACCCCACTAAAAGACAAAAAATGGAGCGTAGTCTAGTGGCTGTACCTTAAGTACCTACGCGGTACCTTAACAATATGGAACCGCGGGGTGAGATAAGGTACCGCGCACAGCTAGCCGTTATAGATCCGTTATACTTTGTCTCCTTTAAATAGTGGGTCAAATCTCATTTTCCAGTAAGCCTCTTGGACGTTTTTCTCAGCCCTCTTTCTATTTTCTATAGCATAATCATTAGTAAATGATCACTTAAAGTGTTAAGGATGTTTACATATGATTATCCTCTTGATCCCCTCCTTTACCTTGTCCAATGAGAAGATCACTCAGTCACTAGTGTTGTGATAAAGATGAATCTATGAGCTAGTCATATTCATCATGATACCCTTTTTGTTTTAGGTCAATCCAATGTATTTATGAATACTTGGACTAGTTGTGTTCATCCAAGTTATTTGTGGATACTTGGGTTTGTTGTGTACATCCATTGCATATGTGTTTGCTTGGATTTGTGTTGTGTAAATCCAAGCTACATGTGTGTACTTGGATAAGTCTAGTTGAGTTGTAATAGATTTGATTAGGAGTTCTCACTAAACTATAAAGTGATGTGGTTGTGTCTTGTGAGTTCTCACTAAACTTAAAAGTGATTAGTAGTTGTGTTGTGTGAAGTTCTCACTTAGCTTCAAAGTGAAGAGTCGTGAAGATTGGTTCTAGCTTTCGATTAGAACTCGACATCTAGCCTTGTGTCGTAAAATGGTGAAGTAGGCAACGCCGTGAAGATTGGTTCTACCTTAAGATTAGAACTCGACATCTAGCCTTGTGTCGTTAAATTGTGAAGTAGGCAACGTTGTATAGATTGGTCCTAGCTAAAGATTAGGTCTCGACATTTAGCTTAGTGTCAGAAAATAATGTAAGCAACGATGTAAGGTTTTCTCCGCCGAGAAGGGAGCTTGTGGATATAGTGGAAATCTCGAGTAGGTGTACTCGAGGAGTGGAGTAGAAACGAGGATAGAGCCTCGTTGTCGAACCACTATAAATCTTGGTGTCTTCCCACTAGGTTGTCTCCTTCCTTACTCTTTACTTATTTCATTATCATTACACTTACCTATTATCTTTACTAGTGCATTTGAATTGAACCTAATCATTATGCAACTTAGCCTCAAGTAAAAGATAGTTTTGATACAAACCAAGTTGAAAGTAATTTTAATTTGGTCACCAATCGAAGAGAAACTATTCAACCCCCCCTTCTAGTTTCTACAGAAAGGATGAGTCAACTAGCCTTTGATATGTTGCTCCGACATTTTTTAATCCGAAAGGCATCTTGGTGTAGCAAAACGTGCCTTGATCCGTATAAAAGGCTGTTTTCTCTTCATCTTCCGGGGCCATTTGAATTTGATGGTAACCCTTATATGCGTCCAAGAAACACTTAAAGCGAGATTCTACTACGGACTCAATCTTTTCATCAATGTCCGGTGGTGATTATTAGTCCTTCTGACATGCTGAATTAAGATTTTTGAAATCCACGCACATCCTCCACGACCCATCACTCTTTTTGACCATGACCGGATTGGAAATGTATGTTGGGTACTTTACTGGTCTGACTATTCATGCCGCCACTAGTTCTTCCACTTCTTTGGTTACGGCCTTGCTCTTTTCGGACCCTAGCATTCATCTCTTCTGACATACCAGGTCTAAGCTCTCATTAACATTCAAATTATGCTGCATGATTCGTCTCGGCACTCCTGTTATGTCTGATGGTTCCCATGCGAAGACATCCAAGTTATCTTTTAAAAGGTTCTTTAGTGCTGTTTGGCAAGCTTTAGTTAATCCGCCACCGATGGTGGTAAGCTGTTCCAGATAAGCAGGGTTAATCATGATGCTTTCCGTACCGGATGGTGACTCAGCCGCCATGGCCTTATCTTTGGTTGTAGGCGTTGGCGCTTGTCTTTTTGCTATTTGCATGCATTCTGAGACGATGACTGATCGAGAGACTAGCGAGGCTATTCCTCTTGGATTGGGGAACTTCATCATAGCATGAATGGTTGACGATATAGCCCGGAGAATCCGGATGCCTGTTCTCCCTAGGATCACATTATACGGTGACGGGGCGCTAATCACCACGAATTTCAAGTGAGTTCTTCGAACTAAGCCATCTGACCCGAAACTGACTTCTAACTCGATCTTTCCTGTCGGCTTGACCACCTCTCCAGCGAATCCGACGAGATCAGTTTTGTGTGTTTCTCAGCTTTGACTTGATGCTTGTTGGCAGTTTCTCGAAATAGTGTTCGAACATAATTTCCACCGACGCTCCCTCATCAACATACACTCTTCGTACTAAGTAACCTCCCAATTCGGCCTCTATGATGATTGGATTGTCAGACATCTCATCTTCTTCCAATGATGGAAAGGTGATTGGGGCTCTCATCCAGCTTTCGGTTGCTTCTCTAGCCTTCCTTTTCTCCCTTTCCGGTATTATTCGGACCATGTTTATTATCTTGTCTTGCCTTAGAGCTTCTTCTCTTCGATTATCTCGTCCTCTCTGGCGTACATCCCGGACAAGGTGATTCAGCTTTCCAGATTCTAGGGCTAGCTCAATTTGCTTTCTTAATTGGATGCAGTCGTTGGTAAAGTGCCCCTTGTCCTGATGATAATCACAATAACGATCCATGTTTCCACCTCTTGCCGGATAGTTCATTGGACGAGGAGGAGGTAGACGAAGCTGTGTTTCGGTTGCCAAGATTTCTTTTAGATTCTTTGTCAAGGAATTAACACTTAAGACCGGGGCCACTCTGTTTCGGTCATGGTAATTATTTC
This sequence comes from Glebionis coronaria, assembly GCA_025667525.1. Taxonomy (NCBI): domain Eukaryota; kingdom Viridiplantae; phylum Streptophyta; class Magnoliopsida; order Asterales; family Asteraceae; genus Glebionis; species Glebionis coronaria. The sequence continues at coordinate 51,329,693 of CM046880.1, forward strand.
GGTTGTAGTCATTCCTGTGGTAGTTGTCATTTCGAGGTGGTGGGTATGGTGCCCTGTTGTCTCTATCCCTGTTTCTGTTGTTGAAGAAATCTCTTCCCTTATATGCATCTCGCCCATCATTTCTTCTACTGTTGTTCCAGCCATGGTATTTTTGGTTGCGGTCGTTCCTTCTTTGGGTGGGAGGGTTGGGCTTTCGGTATGGCTCTGATCCTTCCCCTTTTGGCAGTTCAGTGTTGGAGAATGCTTCTTCGGATCGAACTAAGTCATCCAACCTTTCCATCATTTCGTCCACCGATTCAGGAACTTTGTCCGAATACCTTTTTGCCAGCTCCGGACTTTTAACCGAATCCATAAATGCCGAAATCTTCATGACTTTCGGAACTCCATGGATAAGACCTACTTCGACTGTCCATCGCTCTTTAAAATCTGTTAGTGATTCATTTGTTTTTCTTACAATCTTGGTTATCTCATGCGGGCTTATGACATAGCTTTCGGATCGAGTATCTCTTGACAAATGCTTTCCTTAGCTCGGCCCATTCATCAATGCTGTCGGTATCCAAGATTTCAAGCCATCCCCTAGCTCCCCCTTCTAATGTGTGCTGGAACATCCTGCACCAAACCGGCATTGGCCATTCACCAGAGTTGGCTGCTCCGGTAAAGCGGTTCAAATGATCCTCCGGATCTCCCGTTCCGTCATATGTCTTGACAGTGGCAGGCATCTTGTACTCGGGTCTGGAGAAGTCAATGATCCTTTGAGTGAGTGGAGATTTGACTACTTCCTTGAAAGGGTTCTTTAAATCCGCATCGGACACCACCTTGCCTCTTACTATCTTAGTGTTGTTGCTTCCTTCGTCCTCCTCATTGAAACATAGACGGACGAGTTCCACGGCGTTCCGGTTATGCTCCTTGACTAGTAGCCGCAAGGTTGAGATGTGATGTTCGAGTTGTTCCTTTATGAGATTCTGATTGTTCGGTGAGGTTAAGTATCAGAAGGTTAGGACCTGTCGGAGTGACAGGAGGAGTAGGACCTGCCATTCTAAACAACTGGTAGATAGAATATCAAGTCCCACGGATGGCGCCAAATGTTCGTGCAATTTCTTGCGAGGATCCGAATGGTATGACCGGTTCGGATCTGAGGTGATGTATGCTTCGGATTACCTGAAACCAAAGCAACGCGTTAGCCTCGTCCGGGTGTGAGAACCCAGACCAAGCTCCGGCGTGAAAGTAAGTAAAGGGTAAAAATCCGAAAAGGAATATGAGAGTAAAATAATATAAGTAAAAAGTGATAAGGGTAAAAGAGTTAACCTAAACCTTGAACCCAAAGGGGGTATTTATACTAGTCAAATCCCTAAAAGGCCGGGAATGATGATGGGCCTTGGTTGGCCCGATTGGGGACACACTCCCTATTTTATAGGAAGTGTGTCTGCTGAATTCTCTGTTGACTAGCGTTGACTTCTTCTAGAAGAGTGTGTGTGTTCCGGATCTTTTAGCCACGTTCCGGATCGGGTCATGTGTTCCGGACACATACACGGACAATATGTATTCTTATACATTCAACATACATAGAAACAAGAAGACAACAAGTTCTCATTCTTGTTTAGAGGAGGATTGTTGGGAATTATTGTATTATTACCAAGTACCGTTAGTATGTAACCAAGTACCGCTAGTATAGTAAGTACTGTTAGTGTATGCGCGGTAGATAACCAAATACCGTTAGGCTTATTGTAAGTACTGCTAGTTAAGATAAGAACATATATATCTTAGGTAAAGATATGTTCTAGTTATTTTGAGAGTATATTGTCTGTGATATACTTATCTAAATAGAATATTCTAGGTGTTTCTTGCACTATAAAAGGAATATAGGTACGATGAGTTTATTGTATCTCAACACAACGATTAATAAGAACCAAATAATTAGTAGAGTTCTTTGTTCTTCTTTGCTTAATTAAGTTAGATTCCGCATAACTTCTTTGAGTTGAGTAAGAGTCTCTCAAATGCTCTAGTTTGTTTGCAAGCTATTGTGCAATCCTTAACAGGATCTCGATCTATACAAAGGGATCAACAATATATGAGTTTCCAAAATCATATATGTTTTCTCAGAAAAAAGTTCGTCAGAAGTATATATATGTGCCCCTAGAAAAATAATTTAATTATCGTCATGATGGTGTGTTTTATTTTGTTTAACGATTAATGGTTTATGAGATATTTAATTTTTAAAAAATATATTTTTTTTGTTTGTTAAAAAAACCAAATGACTGTAATCGTTGGTTGAGTCTATGTAAAAAAGAGCATATTGAAGTTTTCCATGTTACATAAATGTGCGTACATTAAGATGGTACACAAAAAGGATTGTAATTTACACATTCTATGATTTACTTTGTAGTATCAAATTATTTGTCTTTTAACACATATCCGCTTAAATCTTAAATCATATCTAGTAAAGTGTTCAAATTAAAACATAATTATTAAAGTAAAAATGTTATGACAAAATAATTTAAGTGTAAAAACTAAATTATAAAAGTGCAAATCACCGCTCTACACCAAAACCAGTAAATTTAGAGCCATCAAAATTGACCATACAATATATTTATTTCAAAACCAAAAACACTACATACAAAAAAATGCATCAAGTTTATGAATGTACATGATGTACATGAATGTACAAAATTGACCATGAATGTACATGATGTACTAGTTGCTGAGTTTAGCTATCGATGGTGGTGTTGGGAAGCTCTTGTCGTTGGTCCAGTTCGTCTCGCCCCAATGCTTGAGCATTCCTTTCCATGAGCACACATTATCGATGCACTTCTTCAACCGTGGATCACGTATCTTCACTTTCCAATGCTCATCAGCAAATCTCGCTTTCTCTGCCTCACGTCGATCCCACTCAAGCTGAGCCTTTTGTCTCGATTCTAAGAAACAAAACTGATGTAACTGCCTAGGCATTGCATCGTGCACTTTCCACCACCTTTCGTGAGCAACATCGCTGGCAAATTCTCTAAATATGTCGGAATTGTGGTTACAATCGTAATCACGAAAGCATAACCATGGCTTTAGCCCGAGGTAATGGAGCACGTAAAGCACAGGAGGGTCTGCCCCGAATAGGCGAGTCTTTTTCTCTTTGGTTTCATCATCATCCCCTATCCAAAAGTTTTTCAAAAAATTTATACTTTTTGGGATACGATGCCACCACGTGAAAATCTCGTTTAAGTACCCTTGATCGCCGCCATTATACGAAGTGATCTCGTTAATATGGTCCATCAGTAGATTAAAAGTACAGTTTGATGGCTCGATCACCATTACGCCTGAATTAAATAGTGTCCCATTGTTTCCTGTAGCCGAGATCTCGGGCATCCCAAATAAGAAATCAATGTTTCTTAGAATGAGTAAATCAGCGTCTATAAAGACCACTTTTTTGTAATCTGTTAATTGCCATAGGCGGAACTTGCTGTAGTTCCACTCGTTATATGCATCTTTCTCTGCTTTAGGGTTTCGTATCCGTTGGATTGTACGAATCTTCCATCCTGCCAACTCGAGCCCACTTCTATGGTAATCAGTGATTGTCTCGTCTACAAGTATAACGAGATCACGATTTGAGCCAGACATTCTAATACTTTGTGCCGCAGCAATTGCTCCACAAACATAAACATGAGCTGAGTGTAGGATTGTTACATATGCTTCTCGTCGAACATTACCTATATAATCTCCATCTGTATTTGCATTCAAAAATCACAAAGAACGGTAGTTAGACATCTTAATTTTAGTTCATTTGCATAAAAATAATAGATTTAAACTAACCGCCAGGTTGGGAAGGCAATGCAAGTTCACAAGATCCAACAGGGAGCTGAATCTTTTCGCGCAATACCTTCAAATTCGGTTCATACAACCACACATTTCCACTACGAACCACGAGTTCTTTACAAGGAAATAAGTTGGGAATGGGGAAGCATTCGGTAACAAAAAGCACGTGAACCCGATGGTCCACTCTAGACGACGTAGAAGCTAACCCAGCGACTGCAACTTGCAAATGAAGCCTAGCAACATCTCGAGACCAATTAGCCTCGGTTTTACAAGGAAGCTTAACCACAATTAGATCAAGTATTTTCCTTGGTACATCGAGTTTGGGAAAGTTAGGACAGCTTGGAACTTCTTCTTCTTGTTCTTCATCAATCCATTCCGGATATAATGAATCCCATGTCACATTTGTATCAACAGGATCAAGTTCAAGATTTACGATTTGGTCATCGTTACCTGGTGTGATAAGTGTCTTCCAATTATTGATTTCATTCTCGCGAAAGTTTAAGAACCCTATGCCATGAATCATTTGCTTTTTACTTGTCAGTTTGTTGATAACACTTGATATATCATCCCAATTGATTTCTGAATGTGAGATATATCTTTGATCTAACCCACCACCCCATTTCCACCTGTTTATAAGTGAACCACCGAATCAAGTTATTAATTACTCGAAAACATTGAACGTAAGAGTATAAAGTGGTTTACGTGCGTACTTTGAAACAGCATGAGAGATGTAGTTGTAGTGTCGGTGCTGACTGGTAAGTGATGTATATGTGATTACTACGAGTGTCACGAGTATGACCAATAGTAGCAGTGGTTTCGATGTTTTGGGCTTGCAGTTGCCGGTTTTATCTTGTACGGTGATCAGCATGGGCTTCTCGTCCTTCTCTAGTTTGCTTCTTTGAAACCTTCTTTTGCAAATGTCGTCGCTGTGATGATCGTTTAAATCAAAATTAGATGGTGTATAAAGTATGAATGTGGTGGTATCACTAGGTTTTTCAAAAATAAACTTGCACATATGAATTTATTTGTATTGGCTAGCTGCAGGGGCGGAGCCAGTAGGGTGGCTAGCGGGTGCTCAGCCCCCCTTAACTGGCCCAACAAGGACAACCTGTAACTTGGTTTCCGGTGAAGGTTTTATGAAATCTTCAACCGGCCCCTGCTAATAACTCATATTTAGAGACACATATGGGTATTATGTTCTTAGAATAGTCATTGTTTAGTCACTTGAAGAATTGTTAAAAATTGAGTGATAATGATGACGATGGTTTGTGGGGGAAGAACGAAAGGTTGCGAGGAAAAGAAAGGTTCGAGGAAAAAGACTATAGGAGAAACAGATAACAACAGTATACTTTTTGGATTTTTCTATGTGTGAACAAACATATTTTACTTTTTGTGAGGCTAAAGGAAATAGTAAACCCAACTTTCCATTTTTTTTTCTCTAAATGTGGTACTATATAATTTTTCTTTTATAGTTGGGTTTAAAAAACTTATATAACAACATTGTTAATTAGTACTGTACTACTCTATTGATATTTCAAATTCATTTTAAATATCTTAGAAGCTTACATTATTATATAAAGGTAAGTGATTTGCAGTATTCTTGGAATGATTTGTACACTAAAAGAAATTATTTCTTAACATTTATGTTTGTTTATGTTTCTATGAAAATGAGCATGAGTAGAAGTGATATAAGAGTATATATCAAGACATGATATTTTTGAATGTGCAAGTTATTTTTAAGAAGTGTGAAAACTACCTCCCTTATACAAAATAATTATGACTGATCGAGAACATAAAATTGTAATGCGTTTTGGTGTATATAGAAAAGAAAAGGTCATGCTTATGAACAAAAAGGTCAAAGTTAGTAGTTTTTTTTTTAATTATTGTAACTTCAGTGTCTAAAACAACAGTCGATTTTAATAAATCTAAAATCATATATTGATGAGATATTGTGTATCAATGTAAAAAAAGTAACTAAAATTATTGTGTATTATTGTTTAATTTTGATAATTACCACAATTGATAGCCAAATTGTCTAATTTTAGTTTCTTCATAAGAAAATATATGTCCGTTAGTCATTATTGATATGGTTAAAAAAAATTAGGCCCCTTTTAACTCAAAATCCTGACTCCACCCCTAGCTAGCTGAATAATAAACAATATGCAAAAGGGAATGAGTTGAGCCAAGGTACACGAATGAGAGAATATAAGCTAAAGTTAACAAGTTCAACGTCTAAACTTATCATGATTCGAAACATTTAAATAAAGAAAAAATTTCACGTTTGGTCCCTATCGTTTATACCAAACATCAAGTTTGGTCCCTATCTCAAACTAAGTGCACAGATCATCCCTATCGTTTACACTTTGGATCAAAATTGGTCCCTATCTTGGATGGGAGTTAGTTTTCTCCGTTAAGTTCAAAAAAAAAGAGGGGTATTTTGGACTTTTTCACATTATACATTAATAAATCATATTTCTTTTTCTTTTTAATATTTTTCTTTTCCTTCTTATATCCCTCTCTCTCTCATCTCCCTCCCTCTCTATCTCTCTCAAATCCATCAAAACTCAGATATCTCTAAAATCAAAACCCAGATCTCCATTCACCTGGCCAGTCATACCATTATATTTTTAAGTATCCAAGTCGCAATTATCAGTTCCCACGAGAAAACCATAGCACTTTGAAAACAAAGGTCGACTATAACAGCAGGTAAAAGGGATGTTAAAAGACTACTCGTTAGGAGAAAAAGATAGAGGTTGTTAAAGTCAAAGGTTGACTTTGTAACCTATTTGCAACCAAATATGTTCCTACCTAAAACCAGCTTGATATCTCCAGCCCATTAATCAATCAATCAAATCTTTTTAGTTTTAATATTTTACAAAAATCTGTACCAAGATTTGAGAACCCATCGACGTTTAAAGATGTTGAGTCAAATCAAAATCAAAATTAGATGGATGGTTTTTGATGCATTAATTCTTTTCCAAGAGAGAGAAGAGGTAAAAAGCAAACAAAGGTTTTTGTAATTATTAGCCGAACCATCAACCGCTGCCATAAACCATTTTCTTCATTGAACCATACCGACACATCCATCCACCACCAGATCCTTTCATCTCGTCACAACCACAAACCCGACCCATAAAATCAATCTCAATCGATTATACTGATTCTAATAACAAACCATCGTTCAATATACACCCAACTACAAATCCTATCCATTCAAGATATACCTCGGTAACATCACCACACCTTTCTTGTAAAAAATCTTCCTGTGGCCACAAGGAAATATTTCTCTTAGAACTGATTGTGGGTTTTTATGCGAGTGGATAATTTGTTGATGACAGTTGTGATGTTTTCACCAAATAACAAGCAAAGATCTGTTGAAAGTTGTTGTTTTATGGGATTTTTTTGGTTTTGTAATCACGGTGTGATTTTAGACGAGGGATTTGGGATTTTTTTTGTGATGATATTGGTTTAGATCTGCTAGTGCGTGATAGTGTTTTTTGTGTGTGTGTGTGATACGTATAGATCTATAACTGTGTGTGTGGTTTTTGTTGTGAGGTTTAATGGGTGGATGATATGAGTGATTTGGATCTGTGTGGTTGTGTCGGTATGTTTTTTTTGTTTTGGATAAGTTTTGTTTGTAATAGGATATGGATCTGGGTTTTCTTTGTTTGCTGGAAAAGTCCAAAATACCCCTCTCTTCATTAAACTTAACAGAGAAAACTAACCTTAATTCAAGATAGGGACGAATTTTGATCGTAAATGTAAACGATAGGGACGACTGATGCACTTATTTTGAAATAAGGACCATACTTGATATTCGGTGTAAATGATAGGGACTATTTTTGAAATTTTTTCTTAAATAAATCATGAACTCAATGGCCTTCAACTCAATCTGGATCAACAACTGTAAGCTCTTCAATTCAGAAGACATTGTGTCAATTCTAGACCTTTTGGAGTTGAAAGGGACATTCAACAAATAGTAGACATTATTCAACCCTCAAAGTACAAGTACTATATAGTATACACGACCACATTATTAAAAAGCACATAAAGTAGGAAAATGCTGGATTTTAACCGACAACTTCAACATAGTTAAAAGGGCACATGAAAATGTTTATGTTTCTTTTCATTCATAATATAATTTAAAAAAATCTTAATATAAATTCAATCCATTTGATACATATGTTACTACGTACATCTTATGAAGTTGTAAGGTTAAATGTATGTTTATAATATCAAAATATCTAATATTTATTAATGTGTTAATGCATAAACTTTTAAGTTTATCATAAATATGCTCTGTAAATACCATTGTTGTAACTAGTTAAAACTTTATACTTTCAAAATATTTAAGTCATCTGTTTTATTTTAATCATGTAAACACAATATCACATAGTACACAATAATTTCCTTTCAAATTAGGTTGCACATAGCTTTCACCCGTGCTAATTGCTTATAATTTAATTAAAACTTAGATTAAAAACTGAAGTAGTTAACAATTTGACATACTAACTAATTAATTAATCACAAAATTAATGTATATCTAATAATTATTTTGGATTCTGGCCTTGGAATACATCCATTCATTCTATATATTGAAAATACATTTATAATTAGTCTCGTGTATGCATGAGCTTTACGTATAAATCAAAGTTGTTTTATATTTTAGTTTAATATATGTATATATAAAAAAATTATCGTGCTTAATATTTTGTGATTGTAATATATGTACAACTAATAATTTTGCATGTGGTTTTATATAAATAAAAAATTGATTATGTATTAATATTAGTATCTAAATAAATTTTACGCATTTTGTATAATTAAGATATAAAATGTACATGATATTAAAATGCAAGATTATTTATTTATTTATAAAATATTAAAAAGAAAAAAAAAGTTATAAATTTCAGTTAATTATGTCTAATTTATATAAACTTTAACAGTTAAAACGTTATTAATTACTTTTTTTTAAGTTTTTTTATTTTTAAAAAATTTACCACTTATATTTGCTTATTATTTTTTTTCTCACTGAAATTACTACACATAAGTTTCTCCTTTCTCTAATGATTTTTTTAGCCAAATTTGAATATAAATTAGTTTTTACTATTTTTAAAAATCTAAAAAAGTATTTCATTTAAAAAAGTATTTAGTTAAAAAAAGTTAATGATGATTTTGTTTTTTAGTTTTGAACGTATGAAATCCTCACAAAACGTTTGCTTTGAATTTAATTATTCATTACCGTTACTTTCGACTCATTTATGTGTTATAAAGCTCGACTCGATTCAGTTCGAGCCCTATTATTTGAGTTTGGGTTTTGCTCGTGGCATATAATACAAGCTCCAGCTTGGCTCGGGTCATTCTTACGATGTGCTAATGAAAATTAATGTTTTGCTTGTGCGTAGCTCGTAATATTATTATTTTAAATATGTTATTGAGCTTATTAATAAATTCGCCTATAATATTAATAATGTTTAATATTTACAACATTTTAGTATCACTTCACCTCATTTTGGCTAGCGAGCTAAATTGAGATTTGCACATAAAACTCAGGATCGAGCTCAATAAATCAATGAGTTACGACTTTAGACTCGAACATGATTAATAAATGAGATATAAATTAAGCGAATTCGAGCTCGTTTAACCTTAACTTAGGAAGATTCTGATCGATTTAATTTCGAACTTTTTACGAATAGCTCGGCTCATTTACGTTTTTTTTAACAAGGGCTCATTTACGTTTACTAAAAGTCTAAAACTATAAAAATGTTTTGTGATCATTATACAGTAATACTTTTAGAACGGTCAAACTGACCTCAACAATCATCAAATATCTTTCACCAACCATATTTAGGTGCATGCTTCAACTCAACACCTTCCTTTTCTTTCACCTACCCATCTTTATCCATAGATGAGAGGAAAATCATAACTAAACTTTTTTTTTTGAACTAAAATCATAACTAAACTAAAAGTACATTAAAAGTCATGATTTCAAATAGAGTATCATCTCTTCTCGTATTAAATGTTCAATTTAACATTTTTCGTTCTTATTTTTAAACTTTAATTATAAATATTTTTATGTATATTATATATAACTTGATAAAAATTATACTATTGAAAAACTACATCTATCCATATATGATTCAGCAAGTATTATATAACACAAATAAAAATGTTTATGGTCAAAGTTGTAAAAAAAGACCGAAAAAATTCAAAATACATATTTAATATGTGACGGAGGGAGTATTAAATACAATACTCATTCCGTTTTAAATTTATTCTCGATGAAAAAAAATACATAATAAAAGAAAACATATTATAAAAAAAAATTTACTACTAAATACTTTATTTATTTATTTTTTAAATCTGTAAGACTAATCTCAAGTTAAAGTACGTAATATAGTAAATTTGAATTAAATCTTTAATCTATTTTAAATATAAAAAATTAATTTGAAACACTAAAATAAACTATAATTTTAGAATGAAAGTGGTATTTCTTTTGATCGTTCTCTTATAATACAAATTTTAAGAAAAATCCTAATAGCACTACTGCACTAGGTACATTCAATTCATCGTGAAAAAAATTGCCGTGTCACGTCATCACTTTCACTGTTTTTTCACACTCACACAAAAAGCTTTTTTTTCGTTAACATTAAATTTATGGTATTATGATCAATGTTTTAAAACCCGGGTCTTAGATTGACCCGATCGAGTCGCCGGGTTCGGGTCAACCTGGGTTGACCCGGTTTTTTAAAATAAAAAAAATTTTATATTTTTAATAATTAACATAATTATACTGATAAAAACTACAAAAACTTATGTATATTGAAAATATAAATCGTTTATCAACCAATATAACATGTAAAAATAAAATTTCGTAGTAAATACGTAAATTTAAAAAAAAATTCAAAAAATACCGAAAAATTCGAAACCCGGCCGGGTCTTGAGAACCGGGTTGACCCGGGTCACCCCAAACCCGCCGGGTTAAGCCGGGTTTCGAAAATATGAAACCCGGGTAATATGACCCGTTTTTTCGGCCGAAACCGGTTCAACCGGTTGACACGGCCAAATCGACCTGGGTCTGAAAACATTGATTATGATGACCCATTATACAAAGATTGAAATAGTAAACGCATGATGGTACACGAAAACACAAAGTTTGATACAGTGTCTCGGGTCGTCATGTGGTGTTTTCTCAGACCATTTGAGCTAGCTACTACGGCTATAGACACAAAAACACGAGCAGAGTACAATGTTGGGGTTTTCGAGGAAAACGCATCCGTATCGCACAAGCAACATATATACCAAGAGTGAAGAGCTCTTATAGATACATTTTTTCATACAATACGAACATGATAATACTAGACAGAAAAAATAGCATTTGTACAATTAAAGTTGTTTATCGATCAGATCATAGTTTCCAACTTTGTGGCCGGTTTTTCCTTGGTGAACCCGTTTTAAACGTGGCAACATAATGTTAATGTAGTAGTTCTTATTTTATGTTCTCTCAAAAAATTTCAGTTTTAAACCCAAAAAATCAGATCAAGGAAACATTTATCTGATCTAGCATTCGACTTCTGCATTTCAAACATGAAAATTCAAGCTTCTCTGCTAGCTATTTTAAAAGATGCATGAGTGGAGTAGGAAACCTTAGACGTTAATATCATCAGCAAAATGTGAAGTGTACTGTGTGGTTATTGGCATAACAATAGATTCGTAAGGTAGTTCTCCTTATAAACTTGAATAATATTAATATATATACATTGATCTCTTGACAACTATATGGAAGATGAATGTAACAATTAACTTACTTGGAATATGGCTGTCTAGTCTCCATGACAGTTGGCTCCTCCTGCAGATAATTAATGAAACAAACCCGTAAAGTTTATCTATGAAAGAAAACAATGGATGGAAAGTTTTTTAAGACAAAAAAAGAATGAAGGAGAAATGAGGAGATGTATAGGGTTAATAAAAGAGAGGGACAAGGCAACGTATATGGTAGTAATATATATCTTTACGTAATGTGAGTTGGTGAAATAAAAGACAACGGTGGTGGGATGATGGGATAAGACAGGTAGCTCCATCGAAAAAGATATTATAACTTCTCTTGTAATACTAGACTCGTGTAACGTAGACCACAAGTCAAGCGAGTTATACTCTTGTTTATTTATATCTCGTAACCTTTTTGTGGCATGGGTATCTATCTATGTTTTAAACTAATTAAGATTAGTATAATACTACTAATGATGATCAGCATGCGTTTCTTCTAGCTTATCAAATCAAACAACAAACAAGACGTCTACAACGTTTATAGACGCGTATGCTAAAAGGGCAAACGCCAGTATGATGGGTGTTCTTACCTTTCTCGAATTAGAGCATGACTACTCGAGCTCTCACATCAACGTAAATGAGAAATGGTATACTGAACTGGACCAACACGAGCGAAGCTTTATTTAAGATCGTTCATTCAATTTAACCGAAAAAATAAACGAACACGAATATTTAAACGAAGGAATTTTCTTTTTCATGTTTGATTATTAAGAAAATTAGGTGTTCGTGTTCGTTTATGTTCGATCATTAAGAAACTAAACAAACCTTAAACGAACATAAACAATCGATCATAAATGAACAAAGAAAAAACATAAATTTATCTAATTATGTCCAATATGTCGTTTTATAAAGATTGTTTTATTTAAACATATCCGTTCTACTTGTACAAATGTTAAAAGATACTGATATACAAACATAAACATATAAATGAACATAAACATATAAATGAAAATAAACAAATGTTAATGATCACATAATCATAAATAAACGCACGGACGTAATTTTGTTCATGTTTGTTCATTTAACTAAATAGAAATCAAGCGTGAGAATGTTTGTCACAAGATATTCGTGATGGAATCATTAAGATTATTGATCAACATTTGAGCTTTCTTGAGCAGCAAGTTGTTGAGGAGCCTATTATTGAGTCTGTGGATGTCAATAATGAGACTTCTATTGTGGTTGGTCTTGTTTTTGAAAGGGTTAATGTTTATGTTCCTCGAAGAGTGGTTCAAAAGGTTGGTTATCGCTTTGAATATACCCTGTATGGTTATTTTCTCGGTCAGAGATTGGCGTATCCAGTTGTAGAGTATTTTGCTAGGAGCAATTGGGGTAAACATGGGTTAAAATGAATTATGATGAATAACAAGGATTTTTTCTTCTTCAAGTTTGATTCACAAGCTGGTTTGGAGGCTGTTTCGGAAGGTGGCCCTTGGTTGATTCACAAACTCCTATCATTCTCAATACATGGTCAATGGGGACTCGCTTGGTTAAACAGGATCTGACTCGCATTTCAATTTGGGTGAAACTGCATGATGTTCCAATTCAAGATTTTTGGTCATGATATCGATATGTGCCTAAAGAAGGTTGTGACTATTCCTAGTGCTTCTAAGGTTCATACTAGTGCGCCTATTGAGACATCTAATGATGGCTTTCAATCAGTGGGTAAGAAGAAAAATAGAAAGTCCAAGTCTAAGTTTACTGGTCTGTCGGTTCAACCAAATGTTCAGTTTGTTCCCAAAGCAACTTCTAGTGAACCTAAGAAAGGTGGTACATATGTAGGTAATCCTGCATCTTCCATGTCGAAAGAAGTAGATCCTTTTTCATCTAATGGTAATGTGATCACATCTATTTCGTACTCTTCTTTAGAAGAAAATGAAGAAGATGTTGCTCTTGTTTATGATGAATCAGCTAATCTTCTCAACTCTGAAACATGTGGAAGCTCCTACTCTACTACTGTTGTTGGTTAGATTGGTTCATTATTTTATGTTCTAGGTGCATTTTATGTTTCTAGAAGTGTAACTGGTTATGGCATGTCATAAGCACTAGATTAGGTGGTTTATCAAGCTTGTGAGCTTGAGGTTAATGTGGTATCCCAGCCACATTCCATTTGTACTTCACTATTTTTTGAATAATATATTTACCGGGGAAACCCATTACCCAAAAAAACTTGAACGTAAAATAATTTCCATGCTCATTCATTTAATAAATAAATGAACATAAACGAATTAACCGAATGGTTCATGAAAAATTCACCTAACGTTCAAGAAGAATATGTAAATCCTTATTGGTTTCTAGAGAGAGAATGATAGAAAGAGATCGAGAAAACACACACTTTGAGAGAGAAAGTAAAATAACTATGTGTAAATTATGATTCAACCAACACCCACTCCATCTATGGAGGGGGCTTATATACCCATGTCCACATATTGACATGGGTCGGCGGTCCAAGCCCATAAGGCTTGGACCGATTTACATATAAAGTATATTAATATAACTACGAGCCCGTAATACTATCGTTGGAGTGACCGAGACTTCTAACGGTAAAACCATATTTCCAACAATCTCCCCCTAAGGGAGGTCACTCCAAGTTACAAAGTTCTAAACCTAGCATATTATACTAATTCTTCATTCTCGAGCTCGTAGTCCATTCTTTTCTTTTTCTTTTTCTTGTGAATATGTAGTGATAGTCTTTAGGCCTTAGGCTTGGAGCATTTTCTCTTGACCTTTTGACTTGTATGTGATCATTTGAGCATCTCTAAGATCATCATCACGTGCGACTCTTGCCTTCTTGTGATAATCGCCTCATTGTGACTTATGTTCTCACATACTCATACTTTGAATTTTGTAAAAGCTTCTGAGTATAGTACAACGGGTGTCTTCATCTTTTGCTTTCATGAGATCTTTGAAGTAATAAGCTTTAAGTATGAGCATGTGAGGATGACTCATTAGTACACCGCATTTCCACCTTCTTGATAAGCTGCATAAAACAGTCATCAATAAAACATGGACACGGACGTAATGGCTTTGTCATACGTCCTAACTCAGCAGTGTTTTACCTTCGATCGGTGAAGACCGTTAGACGATATTAGATATCGTACATGTGACAGATAGATTCAATTAAAAACCTTCTTGACAGGTTTTCACGGTTGTACTAGCATGTTCTCGTTACCCGATCGTCTCAAAGCAGACAATGCAGTAAGAGTGAATCTTTGGATAAGTTTATCCGCATGATTGAAGTCGTCAATTCAGATACTTGGAACAAGTTTGAAGAATCGCACCATTGTTTCTTTCGAGTTGTCATAAGATTGACTAATATAGAATCCTGCAAGTTACCTACCGTAGTGTTGTTTGATGTTGACCCCGGAAGGATTTCCATTCGTCACTGTGAACATTGAAGAGTGTCACTCTTAATGTTCTGGCAAGATCACAAGGATATAACGTAGAGGCCTAGAACAAGTTTAAATTCAGTTAAGAATCAAACCAACTTTTCTTTCTAGTTATCACAACTTTAGTTCATAAATAACTGCATGTGTCACCTACCATGAGCTTGTTTGATGTTGACTCAAGCAGGATTTCCATATTTATTGTGAATACACTGGATAGTACAAAACTTAATAAAGTTGTTGGTCCCTTGTAATTTGTTATTACTTATCAACTTAAGTAATAACTCCTTACTTCGACTCAAGTGTGTTGTTTTAACAATAGATAAGAACTATGAACAATTAAAACAACAATACCAATATACTTTTCAACGTATAGACTTTTATTAGAATCAAATAAGAATCTATAACCCACTTTGTTTACGGAATAACAAAGTGGTTGAATGACAATGGGTTGTGATCTCCTTTACTTAAACGTCTAACCAAAGTTAAAGTCTAAGCTCCAATCTAAACGTTCATATGCATCTTGGCTATATGGCTTTGTTGGAAATTCACTTTATGTGACGATATTTAAGAATTCCCATTAGTTATCATAGTCACACACGCTTAGACTAGACTAGGAACGTTGTATAGTTTAGGTAGCGTGTGTGACTATATATACCCCTCCTAGGCTTCCAAGGAGGGGTGTTGCTTGTGTTCATTTTCAAGTTTAATACATTTTTGTTTATTTCACACACAACCTCACTTTCTCTCTCAACTCAACAATGGCTTCCACCATTTACCACCATTCATAGTTTCGAGGATCTTGCGAGAGTTACGGTTGTAGATTCGGTATGCCTTCTTTGCGGGTGCGTAACCAATGAAAATACCAATATCAGCCTTTGGTTGAAGTTTTCCCAAATTGTCACCATCATTATTTGGATAGCAAAGAGAACCAAATACATGAAGATATGATAAATCTGGTACTTTTCCATGGAGAAGCTCATAAGGTGTTTTACCATGGCGTTTACGAATTAGTGACCGGTTTTGGGTAAGTATATGTCACCAAGACTCAACCATATTGAAACCCACAATGAATTCGACACCAACTCAAAACCAAATCAAACCATGACCAGTTTTAACAAAACTCGTGACCATGACAAGTGTCAAAATAACCAAGTCCATGTAAACCAACTCAACCGAGTTAACTCGGTAATTACCGAGTTGACTCAGTTTACTCAGTGAGTCTGACTCAACTGCCACCCTTTTACCTCCACAACACCATCCATCTAATCCTAATTCCCTTCGTCACTTAATCCCAATCTAGACTCAAACAAACAGAAAAGTAAATAATCTCAGATTCATCTTTTCGTGTAAACATGCATGTTGAGATCTTTTAAGATCTATTCACGAAAATCAAACATCATCATAGATCTAATCATGTTTGGGTATGTACCCATAGTTTATTTTCGAATCATAAAGAATGATTTATAACAAGTTTGTTACAATCACTCATTTATTCGATTAGAACAATCAAAAAACCAACATGCAATTCGAAATCAACCTACCCGAGACCATATCAACTGATCTTGAAGCCACGTATGAATTATTTCGTTTATAGATGATCTGATGAACATGATTTGACTCATTTGACTCATTCGAAACACTTGATTTGTTTCATGGTTTTGCTTTATAATGATGGTTTTGCTTTATAATGATGGAGACGTATGTGATATGATGGGAGGACGGATGTTACGAGATGGTGATGGGAGTATGATGGGAGGGATGTTTCTAGGATTGATTGGGAAGAGATGAAGTTTGGTAGGAGAGTGGGGGCGGATTTATCTAAGATGTGAGGATTAGGGTTGTGAATGTGAGTCAATTTAGGGTATTAATCCCATGTGTTATATCCCAATTGATGGACCGGATAGTTTGGTTGGATATTGGGCCTTGGACTCGTTTTAACATTGATTTGGGCCGTGTGACCTTAGTAATATACACACAAATTTTTTAACACAAATTTTAAATAAATTTTGTGTGTATTAAGTTTTACTTCGGTCATCATCGGGACGAGACAACAAGTGACGTGACAAAGTGACAAGACAAATGTGACAAAATTTATTTTGTCGTAACCAAAGAAAAATTTGGCGATTTTTTAGTGGCTACGGATTTGTTTGATCGGGTATTAATTACGTGACGTTGAAGACGGATTTTTCGAAGGCGTGTATTTATTTTATCTTCAAAGATAACTTGCTCGTGCTTAATCTTAGAATGACGACTTGGTTATCTAGTTTCCGGGTTCGGGGTGGTTGGTTGATGACTCGGATAACTATCACTTAAAGGGGTTACATTGTTGTACTCAGTGTCACGTGCTTAGTCGACGTGGATAATTTCAAGAGGTGTTGTGCTTATAGACTTCTTGAGTGATGCATTGAGTACTTAGAGATTTCTCCACCGTTCTTCATTCAACAATAGTGCAAGCTTAAGTCATAAGATCGAAGTATTTTTATTCAGCTTCATGTTTGATGTATCTGGTTCATTCAATCAGTGGTCACTTCAAATTGCTTTCAAGTGGGTTGGTAAAGATAGCCATGGAGAGTTTATGAGTAGAGATTTTCGATCAACAGCTGATCTCACAAAATATATAATTCTGCTTATTTATTATTCTCACGAGATTTCAGGTACATGTGCGTACGATTTATTGATGGTTCCGATTTTCGAAACCATCAAGGGGGGAGAAGAAGATACATTGAACGCACAACGAGTACACGTGATGAACTTCATACCTTCTTTTGATTTGAAGACATTCCGGGATGACATTTGTCATAGCCACAGAGAAAATCAGTGTTTTAACTCGTGGCGTTATCAATCTCTAAACGGTACACTACTGATTCGATGTTTAATTGTTTGGTTGTTGCAATTATTCATCATCATTATCCTATATGCATTCCCGGGACTTAACTGACTCTGGTGCATCTTCGGAAGAAGATATGTGCATTTCCGGGACTTAATTGACTGTGGTGTTACGATGTCAACTTCATGAATGGGACTGATATTAGGATTTTGCTAGATTAAAAATTTTGTTCTCGGTATCTTCTCGAATTGATTTCCGGTTCAAAGTGCGACTCAGTTGTTCTTGGTGGAATAAAAAGGGAATGGTCGTTGTCTAAAACTAATGAAAAATAAAGACTTGAAACAATAAAAATAAAGTAAACACGGTAAAAAGAAATACTGAAAGATAAAAACTTGGCGAAAAGTAAATGACGAGAAATTAAAAGGAAAATAAAGTAAATAAGACAAACTTAAAATCAAACTAAAAGGAAGATGAGTAAAAGTGCAAATAAAGAAAAAGGCGAAAAAAAATAAAGCTTAAAACTAAAAACTGAAAAACACTCATTCGGAATAAAACAGTTCATCCGGAATATGTCACTTATCCGGAATAAACTATTTGATTCGGAATAAGGTTTTGATCCGGAATAAAAAAGGGAAAAATGGTTGATTCGGAATAAAGAGTTTGATCCGGAATATTATTCCGGATGGAAGACTTGACCCGGAATAACCAAAATTCCGGATGAAAGATTTGATCCGGAATAATAGATATTCCGCATGAAGAGACTTGATCCGGAATAACAAGTATTCCGCATGAAGCACCTGATTCGGAATAATCAAATATTCCGAATGAAATAATTGATCCGGAATAAATTAATATTCCGAATAAAAGACTCTATCCGGAATAAATAAAACTATTGATGATCCGGAATTAAAATAAAAGGCATTGATCCGGAATAAGAAGCTTGATCCGGAATCTGGGAAAACAGTAACTTAAACGAAGAACAGGGGAATGAACAACAACACACGAATTTAACCAAATCTAAACAAGATAAACCAAAAGATTAAACCAAAACAACTAATAAACATCAACTAACAATAATCAATCAAAACAAATCAAGAAAACTAACAATAATAATCAAAATGATCAAAACCCACTTAATCAAAACTATGAAACTCAAGAACATGAACACAAAGATTAAACACAAACAAGAAAGGTAGATAGGAGATTAACAAGAAAAGATAAAGATTCAATAACATTAAAAGTAAACTTACTTGAATTAAAGAGTGCAATACAAGAAATTAAAGTGCAAGAATTAAGGTGCAAGTAAATGAAAATGGTGGAAGAGGTGGTTTGTCAAGCCACCCAACAACTACAAATGAAATGAAATGAAACTATTTATAGTGGATTAGGGAGGTGCTTAGTGGAAGCTTCCTCCCTCTTTCTTCTTTCTCTAATTGCATCATTAAGTCCTTAATCTTCTTAATCTTTTGACTTTAATGACTTTGTCTCGGGATTTCTTCAAACTCGTCTTGTAATTCTTCAATAAATTAGACTTGAGTTCTTCAGCTTTTAGTAAACTTCCGTCTTTTGACTTTTTCTTCGATAAATCTTCAGAATTGGTCTTGGACTTCCGTTCTTTTTGCACTCTGATTTCTTAACTTCGTCTTTCGTCTTTTTCTTCGATAAAAGCCCGTGAATGCCCGTGTTTTCTCCACTGTTCACCTTTTCGTCCTAAATCACAACAAAAACACACCGACATAAATGACATAAAATACACGTTTTGGCTCGGTTATTATTGTAATTAAGTGGTAAAAAGGATGGGTGTTTTCACACCTATCAGGGATAAAGTGTCCACTTCAGTATTTGAGCTTCATAATTGGGATTGATTTACTTTCTTCAACTATGTGGGGGAAGAAATGTCTTGATTCTTTCTGGTATGCATAACTTGAACTCTCAGGGGGAAGAAAAATTCAGAAGAATTATTCAAGCGTGAGAAGAAAAGTTGTTGATCTACTTGGTGTACCCCTTACTTTCAATCCCTCTTAGCAACGTTATCATGTTATATGATGGGATTTTCTTGTTAGATTCCGTTGTGCGCTTAATCATTCTAAGCTTTATTGAAAGCTTTGAAGTTGCTTACGAGGATTGTCGGTTTAGGGGGAAGCTATTTAAAAGCTTCTACATCAAGTTTATGTGGCATGAATTAGGGGGAAGTTAATTCAGAAGCTTCTCCTTAACCAGAAGTATATGGATTACTTAGCTCGTGCCGTTACAGTATTTCTACTACAAGTTACTTTAAAGATGAGTCGTTTTGAAGTCAAAGGCCTCAGAAGACATCATCAGCATTGGACGCTTCATGAAAGCTCTTGTTCTTTATCATTATGTACTTGTTAGGAAAAATATTGTAAGGAATTCTACACGTCGTCCCATGGGGGAAGATTGTTGGAAATTCACTTTATGTGACGACATTTAAGAATTCCCATTAGTTATCATAGTCACACACGCTTAGACTAGACTAGGAACGTTTTATAGTTTAAGTAGCGTGTGTGACTATATATACCCCTCCTAGGCTTCCAAGGAGGGGTGTTGCTTGTGTTCATTTTCAAGTTTAATACATTTTTCTTTATTTCACACACAACCTCACTTTCTCTCTCAACTCAACAATGGCTTCCACCATTTACCACCATGTTAGACCACCGGATCATATATAGCAAATCCACAGGCTTAGTTGGTATCTAGAGAGAAAGGTTTTCCAAAGTTTAAGCTCTTGTATTGGTTGACCCTTTCTCTCCCAATGTACACTCCTTATATAGGCAGTGTAAACTAGGGTTTGTATTGTGCATGTTTCAATGCATGGGTTTATCCAGTGGGTGGTTGATGCCCATGCTAGATAAACAGTACAAATTACATATTAAACTATTCTAGAAAAAAATAAAGGTTTTACTTATATCTAAGTATACAAGCAACCTACTTTGACTTAAAGTTATCTTTTCCCGCCTAATGCAAACCATCAGAATACTGAAGAGTCTTTAGTATCCTAGAGGAGATCAACATCATTCAGTTTGGTATTGTCAAACCAAACTGAACTGAAAGCCCTTCTTCAGTCCTTGTTCTTCAACAACTAGACCGCCTAGTATTTGAAGCAAATACTCATTTGTCTTCTAAGTTAACTGGAAGGGGAGTGTTAAAATTTCTTCAGCTATAAAGTCTTAAGTAGGAACTTTGTTCCTCTGTTCATCCTTCAGCAGACTGGCCTTACTGCTGAGCATGAAACACTTAGAGGGATTTTATATTCAAATCCTAGAGTTGCTCTAGGGTCAGTAAATACTGACCCAACAATCTCCCCCTATTTGGATATACACATAGCCTAAGTCTAATGTCAGTAGTAAGTGACATAACAACTTCTTCTTACTTGCACTAAACAATTAATAACTTATAAACATCAGATAATCATTTATTCATAAACATTACAACTTACAACGTACAAATGATTAATCAGTTTTCCTTTGGCCCTAGTTCTTCAATGGCAGGGGTCTGAACTGATGGATCAGAGATCTGAAGTCTAATATTGATAGTAAGCACATGTTGAAGGTTTTAGCAGCTTCAGTGAGTCCTGGACCACCATGGTGAGAAAAGAAGATTCTCTAAATGTTTCCAAGAAGTTCGTTGTTTAGATCATCAAGATCACTAATCCCCACAAAATCTTTTCTTTCACGATGGTTGAACATAATCATTCTCAATTCTGGTTCTTCTAACACATGTCCAGGGATATGATTTTCAAACTGAACAAGATCTTTGTATTTCTTGGCGGTAACAAAGATATCACCCGCACCAGGTTGAACCAGATTGGCTCTCTTGTTCAGTTCCAGAATTGGATCTTGATCCTCTAGTGAGATTTGGTTGCTGATGTTCAGATGCTGACCAAACCTTTCATGATTTCTCACGAAGTGTTCAATTCTTGTTCGAACCTCATCCCATCTCTTGGATTTTATTTTCTCAATGTTTCTGCTCATCTCTAGCCATTCAGTATAGGAGAGCTCCTTCCCTTGGAAGTCATCTATGATCTCAGCAGACCCATCAGCCCTATAGAACTTCAGATTGATATCTCCCTTGTAAGTCATCATGTCAACGTTTGTGATTTCTGAGAGATATCTTCTGTTCAACCTTGCTATACAAAGTTTTCGTATAACATCTTTTTCTTGAAGAGGCCTTAAACCTCAGATTTTCCAATTCTTTCATATAAGCTCATCTTCAGATCTCTGAGCTTTTCTTCATCTTGAAGCTTGTGTAATTTATCAAGTTCTTCTTGAGTGGCTAGCCCAGACTTGATAATTATTTCATCCATTGTGAATTCACCTTTGTTTTTGGGTTGGATAGGAGGTGACCCATTATTAGATGATTCATTGCTGGTGGTAAGTCCCTCAACATGACTGTCCTTAGTTGAAGACTCCCCCTTAGTCTTAGCTGGACTTCCTTCACTGAAAGGTGATACATACATAAAAGGTTGTTTTTTGGCCTTCTTTTGTGCATGTTTTTTGAAGAGCTTCTGAATAGTGACTTTCTCCCCCTCAGCAGAAGAGTGCCCTGTAACTTCTGATGAACCCCCAGCAGGTAAACATGAACATAGAGAGTCTAAGGTGGAGGAGACCCTGGCCAGCATTGCTGGAACATTTGCAAGAGCATTCAGTTTTTGTTGAACTTCATTTGAGAGGTTCAGTTTTTTTTGTTCCAGATGACCCACCCTATCCTTGATCTTTGATACTAAATCACATAGCTCATTAAGCTGATTGGGAATGGGCTTGAATTCAACAGTGAGCTCAAAAATGCAGTATTAATGGAGTCCATGAGTGAGATGATTTCTTACTTGACAGAGGTGGTAGTGGCCACATCCTTCACTAATGGATTCAGAGCTGTGAGATTTGCATCCTTGATCTGCTCAGCAGTGGGAGGAACTGTCCTTGTTTTAAGAGTAATTAGTTCAGCATCAGCAATAGCCTTTTCCTCCTTGAGCTTGGTCACATGTGCTTGTAGAACCAACACCTGATTTGTCAGTTCATTTACCTTAATGGTTCTGGGGGATGGAGGCTTGGAGGTTTGATCAGCAATGTCATATTCAGATTCACTATCATCCAGATTTACTGGAGTTCTTTCACTCAGCCCCAACTCTTTCTCCAAGTCATCAGCAGACATGCTGAATATAAATGTCAGCAAGTGTCTCCCCTTGGCGCTAGTGGAGAGAGGCACTTCCTTGCTTGTCTGCTGATCGCCACCTTCAGTGTGTTGGTCAGTTTCAAGTCTTTCACCACCAGGGTTGGTTTTACCTGATGGATCCTGCGAAAGAGTCCCTGATGAGTTAAGATCAATGATAATGTTTTTGGTTCCTTCAATAGGACCCTGTTGTGAGGGAACTACATCATGAGAAACAGAAGGGCTAGGGTCAACATCAGCTTTTGTATTTGCTGGCGCCTCATGCCCTGATGCAGACTCAGAGTGACAAATGATAGAAATTGGTAATGAAATTTGAGATGTATTCAGATTTAAATTGCTTACCAATGCTGACTCCACTCAATTGAGCTAAGGGTGAACTCTATCTTCACCCTTCTCTCCTAAAGAGGTTGATAGAGGGGTTGCCTTCAGGGCCTCTTGATGCATGCCACCTTCAGCAGAGACTGAAGGTGGCGGCTGGCTTGGGTTCTGGTCCTTGGCCGAGGACTTTTGTTTCTTTGAAGTTTGGCCTTTGGGATCATCAGAACACTTCTTTGATGAAGATTCTGTGGGGTGCCTCCTTTTCTTAGACTTCTTTTGACGTGGTCCAGAAGAAGCTCCAGACTTTGTGCCTGTCAGATCCCCTTCTCCATTTGTAGGAGTGTCTTGTGGAGATTTGAACACTACTGGAGCATTCGTTGAGCAAATGTCTAGCATGGACTGTGTGAAAGGAGGGTCAGTTGTGTTGACTGGAATGTTCCAGCGATTGGTATCAAAGATTTGAAAAACTAGTTTAACTCCTTGGTTATTTGAATACTCTTTACCAAAGTGGTCAGCAAAGATGAGGGATAAAAATCTGGTGTAAACCACATTCTTTTCCCTAGTTTTCTTTTCCATTTTTCGATGGAGATCCTCAAAGATTAATTTTCCAAAATCAGCTTTTATGCCCTTTGCCAGACAATAAAAAATCAGGGCATCCTTTTGGTTGATTTGATTAAGCCCACCAGTTTTCCCACCCAGACACTCAATTAAGATTGACATCAAAAGTTTCCACTTAGGTGGTAAGCAACTTCTCTTCAACCCACCTTTATCACCAATCTCATCAGTGTACCTAATTTATTTAAAAAATGATTTGACAACAGAGAAATCATTGGGTACAACCTCATATTCATTAGAGTCCTCCAAATAGTTTAACCCTAAAACACTTCTAAACAACTTTAAACTTATTTTCCCATGAATACCTAAAGTTGTAGAATCAAACTCAATAGATTTCTTGTTCTTTGACCCTTGTGCCGTCAACCAAAATTCTTTTAACACATTTTTAAACATAACCCTTGGATCCTTGAATAAGGCATCACGAATCACACATTTGGATAAAAAGTTTAGTACTTGCTTTCTAGGTTCAGATGTTAGGGTTTCTGGTTTGATCAAGGTGAGGTTGTTGGGTTTAAAGAATATGTCCTCAATGGGATAGTTAACATGGATGGAAGGATTGAGGGTGATCTCAACCTCTTGTGGTTGTGAAGAAGATTCAACAGCCATTGATGTTTGTTGTGTGTGTTTTCTTTTGAAAGAGAGAGAGTTGTGTATGTTTTTTGTTTGAAAGCTTTTGCAAATGATATGAATCTTCAATATTCAAAAGATATACGTAAACACCTTTTAAACTGATTTGTCAAAGTTTGTAAAACATTTGAAAAGAGAATGAAACTTTTAGGGTTTCTTTTGAACAAATGGCACAAACTCTCTCATTAATGTTCTGAAAAAGTTGATGATTTTCTGTTGCTTTGAACAGTGAAACGCCTCATTGTGTCAGAAAGTTGTTGACTGTGATATGGACGCTTGATATTTCCTAGATAAACAATTGACACCTTTTGAAAGAATATTTTGTATTTATTCTCAAGAAATTTAATGCCATTAACTCCATTGAATCACATGATTGATTTGTTTTAAATGTTGTTGCTCAGATATGCTGAAACTGATGGCAATACTTGTGAGCTTCAGTGCGTCAGATGAGGCGACAAAACCCCATATACATGTTCACATAAGTGAACAAGACATATGACGTTGCACGCTCCTCTACTCAGGCCTAGCTACTCAGTTGTATTTAAAAATTTGTTCAGCATTGCCGAGGGAACCTTTTGATGACTGGTGATCATTTGTCCAGCTTCAATGAATCAGATAAGGCAACAAAACATCATATACACAATCACATAAAGTGAAATAGACACATGACATTGCCCACTCCTTTACTCAGACAATGCTACTTAACATTAATCAAAATCTTTTATGAAATGCTGAACCTTCAAGCTTCTTAAGTGAATGTTGAAGGTTCAGGTTTTGTATCATCAATGTTCAGCATACCAAGCTCCATTATCAATCTTTTGAAAGTTGGTTCATCTAGTGGTTTGGTGAAGATATCAGCCAATTGGTATTGAGTGGGGATGAAATGTAATTCAATGTCCCCTTTCACAATGTGATATCTGATAAAGTGGTATCTGATATCAATGTCTTTTGTTCTTGAGTGGAGGACTGGATTGTTGGATATTGCAATAACACTAGTGTTATCACAAAAGATTGGTACATTTTCATATTCTATGTCATAATCAGCCAGTTGGATTTTCATCCAAAGAACATTGGCACAACATCCAGTAGCTGCCACATATTTAGCTTCTGCTGAAGACATGGAAACTGTTTGTTGCTTTTTTGCAGTCCAACATACAAGTTTGCCACCTAGCAATTAGCAGGCACCAGAAGTGCTTTTTCTGTCCAAATTGCATCCAGCATAGTCTGAATCTGAATACCCCTTTAGATCAAAACCTGAGGATTTGGGGTACCAAAGACCTAGACTTGGTGTACCTTTTAGGTATCTGAAGATTCTCTTTACAGTTGTAAGGTGTGATTCCTTTGGATTTGCTTGGTATCTTGCATAAAGGCATGTAGAGAATTGAATGCCAGGCCTGCTAGCAGTTAAGTACATGAGTGACCCAATGATACCTCTATACTGAGTCTCATTGACTGATTGTCCATTGAGATCAGGTCCTAAATTGTTAGGGGGTACCATTAGAGTCTTCAAAGAAGCACAATTGATATTATACTTCTTTAGCAGATCCTTGACAAAATTTTTTTATTGATGGAGATGCCTTGGTCAGATTGTTTAATCTGAAGACCAAGGAAGTATGTGAGTTCTCCTATCATACTCATCTCAAACTTGCTGGTCATAAGCTTGGAAAATTGTTTGCAAAATTTCAAGCTTGTAGAACCAAAGATTATGTCATCCACATAAATTTGTACCATAATGGTGTCAGTTTTAGATTTATAGATAAACAAGGTGCTATCTATTTTTCCTTTGAGAAATTTATATTCAATGAGAAATGTTGAGAGAGTTTCACACCATGCTCTTGGAGCTTGCTTCAGTCCATACAAAGCTTTGTAAACCTTGTAGACATGATTTGGGTATTTACTACTCTCAAAGCCTAGAGGCTGAGTAACATAAACTTCTTCTTTTAGGTCACCATTTAGGAATGCACTTTTGACATCCATTTGGTAGATGATGAAGTTCATGTAAGTGGCATAAGCAAAGAAGATTCGTATGGCTTCCATACGGGCAACTAGAGCAAAGGTTTGATCAAAATCAACACCATGCTCTTGATTGAATCCTTGGGCCACCAGACTAGCTTTATTTTTGGTCACCACATTGGTTTCATATCTTTTGAGTTTGTAAACCATTTGGTTCCAGTGGTTGATTTACCATATGGAAGAGGAACCAATTTCCAGACTTTGTTTCTTTAAATTGATTGAGTTCCTCTTGCATGGCATCCACCCATCCAGGGTGTGTGAGTGCTTCAGAAACCTTTGTAGGTTCAATTTCTGAGAGAAAGTTTGCATAGAGGCATTCTCTAGATGAAGCAACACTTAGTTTCTTTGCCATAGATCTAGTGACTCTACCTTCACCAGGATTGTCTATTATGTTCACCAGCTGTATGTGACTATTCTTAGTCCAACATTTTTGTGGAGCTAGAGAATAGGCACTAGTATCATGATTAGAGCTAGAGCTTTGAAGTCCATGACATGGACTTGGACTTGGATTATCTCTAGTGTCTACTAAAGGATATTCAATGGACAAAGGTTCAATCAATGGAGGGCTTCCTTCTTGGTCAGAAGCAATACATCCAAGACCTAATTCCCTAGAGATGGTAGGAGAGTTTTGAGAAAGGGGCTCAGATTGTTCATCAACAGCTTCATATGATTTATCATTTTGATCATATGTGTAAGCATGCTGATTGTTTTGAGACTGACCATTTTGGTCATTTGTGTTGCCTTGCTGATCATTGTGATCATTTTGAGACTGATCATTATTTGATTGACAACCATGAGTATGAGATACAGAAGGATTTCCTTTTGTAGGACTTGTCATATCTTCAAATGGATCAATATGAGGGACTGAGTTGCTTGTTTGATATCTTTGAGAAGGCTCATAATGTTGAAATTCATCAGATGGATAATTGTGAGATTCATGTATACGAAGTTCATCATCTGATGGATTTGTAAATCTGAGAGCTTCAGAACTTTCATTGAATGTGATGTGATAGGTTTCTTCAATACATTGTCTTCTTGTGTTGAAGACTCTGTATGCTTTAGATACTAGAGAGTATCCAAGGAAGTTACCATCATCAGATTTTTCATCAAACTTTCTAAGATGATCATTGTGATTGTGAATAAATACTGGACACCCAAACATATGTAAGAATGAAATGTTTGGAATTCTCCCCCTGAAGACTTCATAAGGAGTCTTCATGTGTCTCTTCACAATGATGGATCTATTTTGAGTGTAGCAAGCAGAGACTACAGCATCAGTGCAAAAATGCTTAGAGAGAGCAGATCCAGCAAGCATTGTCCTTGCTGCTTCAATCAAAGTTCTGTTCCTTCTTTCAGCCACACCATTTTATTCAGGTGTGTAAGGAGAAGAGAAATTTTGGGAAATTCCTTTGTCATCACAGAATTTGATCAGTGTGTGATTTCTGAATTCAGTGCCATTGTCAGTTCTGAGTTATTTGACATGAGTATCATTTTGATTTTCAACTCTTTTGATGAAAGACATAATGACATCTGGTGCATGCTTTTCTTTGTCAGAAAATATACCTAGGTGTACCTAGAGTACTCATCAACAATGACAAGTGTATATTTTTCATGACAAATGGCCCTAGGTGATACTGGGCCAAATAAGTCCATGTTAAGCAAATGAAGACTTTCTTTGATTGAGAAAGTTTGCTTTGTTTTGAAACAGGCCCTATGGTGCTTTCCTTTTTCACATGTTGAGCATGGTTTGTCCTTGGAATAGACAAGTGAAGGAAGACCAAAAACAAGATTTTG
This sequence comes from Glebionis coronaria, assembly GCA_025667525.1. Taxonomy (NCBI): domain Eukaryota; kingdom Viridiplantae; phylum Streptophyta; class Magnoliopsida; order Asterales; family Asteraceae; genus Glebionis; species Glebionis coronaria. The sequence continues at coordinate 51,358,088 of CM046880.1, forward strand.
TTTTGCCAGCAGAGTTATTGTTTTGAAATTGAGATGTGAGAGCCTCTTATGCCAAAGCCGATTGGTAACATTGGAAGCTTTAGCAAAGAAGCATGTCTCCTGAGTAGAGTTCATGTTCATGACATAAACATATTTGACTCTGGGAGAAATCATCACAATTTCATGATTGGAGTTGAAGATTGTACCTTTTTTGTCATCAAACATCACAAGATACTTTGCATCACAAAGTTGACTTATGCTGGTGAGGTTGTGCTTCAATCCGTTGACATATGCTACCCTTGAGAAAACTATACCATTGCATTTTACTGAACCAAATCCTTCAGTAGTAGCCGATGAGTTATCACCAAAAACAACTTTAGGACCTTGTTCCTCCTTATACTTGTGCATATAACTTTTGGTGCCAGTCATATGCCTTGAGCAGCCACTATCTAGGTACCAAATAGGCTTCCTGAGATCACACTACACAAGTTAAAGAAATGGTCAGTTTTGCTTTAAAACCTACCTTTATTGAATGGGGGTTTTAGATCTAGAATGTGTTCTTGATCTGAAGGGTCCTCTTGTAGAGGGTATGTGTGATTTCTCAGAAGAAGAAGAGGTCTGAACAGCTTTTGCTTTCTTAGCCTGGAGGGCTTCACCTCTTCTGAACCACTCTATATGGTTGTGATCAGATGTAGTGTGGACATCGCTTCCACAAGTTTTAGAACATTTAATAGAGTTGGGTTTCTTAGTTTAATACCTCTTCTGAGTGAGATGATTCGATTATGTTCATGAGTGTCATGGTCATAACTTCCACAAATATTACAAACAGGGTAATAGTGGCAGTCATTTGAGTGATGATTGCCCATACCACAATGAATGCATGGTGGGAAAGGCATATTTTGCCTAGAATGAGATGCTTCAGGTTTGTGAGCATTAGCACTAGTTTTGGCCAGCATATACTGAGTGTGTTCACAAGTGCGATGGTCAGTCCTCTCACATTTAGTACAATGAATCACTCTTAAGCAAGTTACAATGAGATGGTTGTTTAGACCACATAAATCACAAGCCTTTTTAAATTGTGTCTTGTACTTGAAATGAGGAGAGTCTGAAGGTTCATCTCTGAACCATGTTGGTGTTTGTTGCTGCCCGAGTTGCAATTTGAGATCATTGATCTCTTGCATGACAAGAGACATTCTCTCATCTTCCTCAGATCTAGCATTCTTCTGTTTATTTGTTGAAACTGAAGAGGTAGTTCCCATATGTGAACCTTCAGCAAGAGCTGAAGAGTTTTTTGAAGTGTCAATTTTGACATGTTTGGAAGAACTACCTTTGTATGTGTGTGACTTGATGATAGACTGGATTGACTTGGGTCCAGTAGAGGGTTCAACACCAGCCAACTTCTCCAAAGGAGGAAGTGGGGTACTTACTTCATTCTATATATCATCATCTGAGTCATCCTCAGTAACTGAGGACTCAACAGGTGCTGAAGAGTCAGCATTTGCTTGAAACTCAGGAAGAAGGACCCGTCCAGTGTCATGATTGGGTAAATTCTCTTCACCTGACCTTTCAATGTCAGGGATCGAGCTACCATCCTCATTTGAGGCTTTGACAAAGACAATAGAGTTGCTGCTGGAGGATCCTTCAGCACCAAGGATTTTCCTCTTTTAAGGAGGAATTTGTTTATTTATGCATTGATTTACCCTATCAGAGTTTCTAAGCCAATACTTAACAATATCTTTTGCTTCTTTTAATTCAACTCTTAGGGATTTATTTTCTTCCAAAATTTCTTTGTTCAATTGTTGAAAAGTAAGAATATCAAGTTTAGCTTCTTTTAGCTCTATTTGCTTACTTTCAAAGTCTTCATATTTTAGAACAAGTTTATGAAATTTTTCAAGCAAATTGTTTCGTTGTTCTTCAACAAATTTTAGATCAATACACAGGTAATCAAAGACAAATTTAATGTCATCTTTATCATCTAACTTAAGAAGAGTTTGTACCTTTTTTATTGTGACATTGACCCATTCACCATTTCTGGCACTTTCTATGTCCACAACATTGGAGTTAGCCCCTTCATCATCAACAAGTGCCATCAGCACTTTCACATTAACCATTTCATCATCATCTGAAGAAACATCTTCTTCATCCCATTCATAAGCTTCAGCAACATGTCCTTTGTTCTTGTCTTGCTTGGGAGCCTTGGAAGAAGGGCTTTCAGTGCTCATGAGGGCCAGTCTAGCCTTAATTTCTCTGTATTTGGCCTCAAAGTCTTTTGTTGGACGAAGTTCAACCTTGTTTTGCTAAAATGAAGTAGAATCAATTTGTTTTGGTTGAAATGATGATTGACCAGATGTTCTTGATTGAGCTGGTGAGGAATATGAAGGGAGAGATGTTTTTAATAACAATCCCTAGCATAGTGACCAGTCTTCCCACATTTGTAGCATTAAGTGTCAACTGAAGCTTTTGTGGAGCTAGAGAACTTGCCTCCTTTCTTAAAGAAACTTCTAGACTTGGCCAGAAGAGCTCTTTCATGAAATTCCTCTTTGAGGTCATTCATATATTTCTCACTAGTTCTAGTATCCTCCTCATCATCAGGACTATCTTGGTAGTCTTGAATGACAACTTCACTGAAGAAAGCTGTGGATAAGTGTGTAGCAATGGTTAATACTTTACTCTTGCTTGAGCATTCATAAATCCTATCAACTAGGTTTTCTTCATATTTTAGTTTCCCAAAAAGAGAGGCTAGATCACAATCTTTAATGTGATTAACATTTCTCAAGCTTTGACAGAAACAGAGCCACTTTTTTGGCAATGCAGTAACAAAAACTGTGTTGTCTTAAGTTTTGAAAACTCAACACCATCATTCACAAGTTAATTCATCAGTGCTTTGTATCTGGTGAATGTCTGTGTGAGGGTTTCCCCTTCTTTATGCTTGAAGGTGTTGTATTGAACCTTTAAATCCATGATCCTGGTTTCTTCTAAATCAGAGGGTCCCTCATGGTAAAGAATAAGGTCCTCCTATGTAGCTTTGGCTGTTTTGCAATTTACAACATAATTCATTTGGTCATCTGGAAGTACAGACATGATGAGACTTTTGAGACGCTGATCTAGGTTAGCAGCTTTTCTCTCATCAGCAGTCCATTGTACTTCAGGTTTTTTATTGTCCCCAACCATGGGAACAAAAGTACCATTTTCAATGATTCGAAGGAATTGAGGTTCAATTCCAACCATGTGGACAAGAAACCTCTTCTTCCAATTTGTAACATTGGCTACCTCTAGTACATGAGCAACATTGAGTTGGCCACCCCTATATTCTAGGGTTTGTGGTATAACTTGAGCCATTTTTGGATCTTGATTTGAAAACTTTTAAATGAGCAGTTTAATAAAATAAGAGTTTAGCTAATCAAACTGCTCTTATACCACTTGTTGGTCCCTTGTAATTCGTTATTACTTATCAACTTAAGTAATAACTCCTTACTTCGACTCAAGTGTGTTGTTTTAACAATAGATAAGAAATATAAACAATTAAAACAACAATGCCAATATACTTTTCAACGTATAGACTTTTATTAGAATCAAATAAAGAATTTATAACCCACTTTGTTTGCGGAATAACAAAGTGGTTAAATGACAATGGGTTGTGATCTCCTCTACTTAAACGTCTAACCAAAGTTAAAGTCTAAGCTCCAATCTAAACGTTCATATGCACCTTGGCTATATGGTTTAGTTGGTGCCGAGAGAGAAAGGTTTTCTAGAGTTTAAGCTCTTGTATTGGTTGACCCTTTCTCTCCCAATGTACACTCCTTATATAGGCAGTGTAAACTAGGGTTTGCATTTTGCATGTTTCAATGCATGGGTTTATCCAGTGGGTGGTTGATGCCCATGCTGGATAAACAGTACAAATTACATATTAAAGTATTCTAGAAAAGATAAAGGTTGTACGTATATCTAAGTATACAAGCAACCTACTTTGGCTTAAAGTTATCTTTTCCCGCCTAATGCGAACCGTCAGAATACTGAAGAGTCTTCAGTATCCCAGAGGAGATCGACATCATTCAGTTTGGTAGTGTCAAACCAAACTGAACTGAAATCCCTTCTTCAGTCCTTGTACTTCAACAACTAGACCGCCTAGTTTTTGAAGCGAAGACTCCTTTGTCGTCTAAGTTAACGGGAAGGGGAGTGCTGAACTTTCTTCAGCTATAAATTCTTCAGTAGGAACTTTGTTCCTCTGGTCATCCTTCAGCAGACTGGCCTTACTGCTGAGCATGAAACACTTAAAAGGATTTTATATTCAAATCCTAGAGTTGCTT